>CM058234.1:57734825-58934825 GCA_030180135.1 Orychophragmus violaceus | reverse complement strand
CCAAGGCCGTGGACAACTCCTGCACTTCCTTATTTTCCAACACGATGATCTTCCTCCTACTGAGCGCATCAGCTACCTGGTTGGCCTTCCCAGGGTGGTACTCGATCTCAAGATCATAATCAGCTAGTAGCTCCATCCACCTACGCTGCCTCAGATTCAGCTCTCCTTGGGTGAAGATGTACCTCAAACTCTTATGGTCCGTGAATATCTGCACCTTCTTCCCGTACAGATAAGCACGCCATATCTTCAAGGCGAAGACCACTGCTGCTAGTTCCAAGTCGTGGGTGGGGTAGTTAACCTCGTGCTTCCTCAACTGCCTTGATGCATAGGCAATCACCTTCCCCTCCTGCATCAAGACACACCCAAGTCCAACTCCGGATGCGTCCGTGTAGACTACATACGGTATTCCCGGCCGTGGTAGTACTAACACTGGAGTTTGAGTCAACCGTTCCTTTAGTTGCTCAAAGCTCCGGGCGCACTTGTCCGTCCATTCAAACTTGACGTCCTTACCGGTCAGGATTGTCAGAGGTTTAGCGATGCTGGCGAATCCTTCCACGAACTTCCTGTAGTATCCTGCTAGTCCCAAGAAACTGCGAACGTCGGTTGCATTCTCCGGCTTTGCCCACTTGGTGATGGAGGTGATCTTTTCCGGATCCACTGCTACACCGGATGCCGAGATCACGTGGCCAATGAATCTAATCTCCCTTTGCCAGAAGCTACACTTACTGAACTTAGCGAACAACTGCTGTTTCCTGAGAGTATCTAGGACTATCCTGAGGTCCCACTCGTGTTGCTCCTTACTTCTCGAGTAGACCAGGATATCGTCAATGAAGACAATAACGCACTTGTACAAGTACTCTCGGAAGACGTCATTCATCATCTTCATGAAGGCTGCTGGCGCGTTGGTTAACCCAAACGGCATTACCACGAACTCGTAGTGTCCATAACGGGTCCGGAATGCCGTCTTCTTGATGTTCTCCTCTGCTATCCGGATTTGGTGGTACCCCGAGGCAAGATCGATCTTCGAGAACCAGGAGGCTCCCTGCAGTTGGTCCAACAACTCATCGATCCTTGGCACCGGGTACTTGTTCTTGATGGTCACCTTATTGAGGCCTCGGTAGTCGATGCAAAGTCTGAAACTCCCATCCTTCTTCTTGACAAACAACACTGGCGCTCCCCACGGTGAACTGCTCGGTCAGACGAATCCTTTCTCCACAAGATCCTCTAGTTGCTTCTTCAACTCCGCCATCTCTGCAGGCGCTAAACGATATGGAGCCCTCGACACAGGTGCCGTCCCGGGCTCTAACTCTATCGTGAAGGCCTCGTTCCATTCCGGTGGTGGTCCCTTCAACGGCGCGAATACGTCCTCGTATTCCGCGGCCACCGGAATGGTCTCCAAACTTGGCGCTTCCCCTTCCTTAGTCATGGAGATGGTCGCCAGATATGCCTCGCTTCCTCTGCTGATCAGCTCCTCTGCTTGGATCATGGATATGACTGATATCCCTGTCTGCGTCTTCATTCCCCGGAAGACGATCTCTCCTTCCGCCCGGGGTAGGGTGATGGTCGCCTTGGCGCAATCCATTACCGCCTGGTGACGCACCAACCAATTCATGCCCAGAATAACCTCGTAGTAACCCAGCTCAAACCGTGCCATGTATGTAGGTAGATCAACTCCGCCTATCGTCACTGGCACCTGCTCGAAGATCCCCGTGCCCGATACCTTCTCCGATCCGGCGGTCTCCACACTCATGATCCCGTCGATGAATCTGCCCTTAAAGGACCAAATTTTTGCGAACCGAGGACTCACGAAGCTATGGGTAGCTCCCGAGTCAAACAGGGTGTGGGCAGCCTTTCCCCCGACCACAACCGATCCTACACTACCACAATTCACACATCGAGTAAGATTTACGTACCCGCGATCGGTTCCACTCCTCTGGGGGCGGCTGTGGCGTACACCCTGTGTCCTCCTGCTGGTGGCGGTGGTAGAGGCAGCATCCCGACTCCTCCCTGCCCTCCCTGCTGTGGTGGTGGCAGCATCCCAGCTCCTCCTTGACCTCCTGCTCCCCTCCGATTAGCTGGATTGGTACAATACCTTGCCATATGCCCCACTTGGCCACAATTGTAACATTGTAGCTGGGGGCAATCCCACTTGAAATGGTCCGCTTGTCCACACTGGAAGCATCCCCCAGGCGCTATTTGCCACAATGGCTGCACTAGCAGCGGCTGTCCTTGCTGTGCTGGCGGTGCTAGCTGTGCAGGCTGTGCTAGGGCTGCTGGCGCCGCAACATAAGCTGTATCCTAGTTTCTCTTGACTCCCTTGTTGTGCCCGTTCTTCTGCTGCTTCTGCTCTTCTTCCTAGTCCGTCTCGGTATCAGCTGCCTTCTCGATCAGGTCGTTGATGTCGTAGTAGTCCCTTTGCTTGCAACGAACCTTTAGCTCAATCTTCAAACCCGAGAGGAACTGACGAATCAACTCTCGTTCAGACAGATACCTCCCTGCAAACCTCCTCAAACGGTTGAACTCCTCTCCGTACTGCCGTACACTCCGGTTTCCCTGATGGAGGTTTTGGAACTCCCCCTCCAACCTGTCCATGGTCACTTCCGGGAAGTACTTCCGGTTGAACGCCTCGCGGAAGTCCACCCACGTCAGCTGACGACCCTGAGCACTCTCCTGCACTCCTTCCCACCAAACCAACGCATCATCCTTGAGATAGGAGGTCGCTATCTCCACACGGAACTCCATCGGGCATCTAGCAGTATCCAGGCTCCGCTCCAGCTTCCTCCTCCAGTTGTCTGCGGCAATGGCGCTGACACCTCCAGCAAAGTGGTCCATCTGCATCTCCCTCAGATGCTTCACCATGGTCCAGTAGGTCACTCCTGGCACCGCTCCTGGCACTTGCGGTGGTGGCGGTGGCGGGTTCACCACTGGCTGCGGCTGAACGAATCCAAACCCCATTTGAGCGGCTTATGCTCCCCCAGCAACAAAGCCAACTCCTCCTGGGGCGTTCACCGCTCCTCCCAGACCATTCCCAACTCCTCCTGGGGCTCCAGGCGCCCTGTTAACATTCACCGGTATCGCTCCGGGTGCTCCTGCTCCATTCCCTCCTGGTGCTCCTCCTGCCTCTGCGGCTATGGCAGCTTGTGCCTGCTGAAGCGCGAGCAGCTCTTGTAGAAGAGCGGCATCCACGGCTACCTGTTCGGCTACCAATACTGGTCCAGCTTGGTTTCCAACAACCGGTTCCTGGGGTCTGTGCACATTGGTGGCACTGTTTGTCGACGAAGCCGACACTGGTGCATCCTGGTTACGACGAGCTGGCGGGGTTCTTCTCTTTGGCGGCATCTATTGCAAAAGAAGGACGATTTGAGTCAGTTAACGGCTGAATACTGAACTCAATTCCGGAGTGTATGTAAGGAGGAGGTCGGAGTGGTGCCCCTAGTATCTAGATTTTAGAAATCCCCATTTGAGAAGAGTCGGAAAAATCTTGGAAACAGTTTTGAAAAATGGTTTTGAAATCCGAATATAAATACCCCACCTAACCAGGGCAGGACTGGTTAGGTTTTAACCTTGGCTCTGATACCAAAATTGTAACACCCGTCCCCTCGATCCCAAGTCAACGACCCTTTGACTCCACGAGTCATAGTTCACAACCGCGAACCAAGTCATAAACCGAGGACCAACACGTAAATAACTGAAAAGGTTTTACTTTCTTAAAATGAAAAGCCGAGTCTTACAAGAAAAACCGAACCAACTGAAATAGCTTAACGAAAACGGAAGAACCGCATAAGTCTCAACGCATAAAAGACAGAAAGAAAGAAAAAGAAGAGAAGGTAAATCCCGCTCCCAAAACGTAACACCACACCGTCCGTCTACCCCTGCAACGCTCCAGGGTTACCTGCAAAACAAATCAACGAAGGAGGCCTGAGTAATTGGTTTACACCAATACCCAGTGAGGGAGGATTCAAAGAATACCGCTATCTCTACTTTACACTAGCACAACATCAAGAAAAGAGTCAAAGATTAATAACATCTTGCACCCACGCCTGAAGGCACAAACAATACTACACCCACTCGTGCATACACACTCATGAGCCCCTCTCTAGCCCGAAGGCTCACACAACCGGCCCACCCGGTAACTTCCACGTCGGCCCGAAGGCACGGTAAACTTGGGGAGGCTCGCCAAGACCTCCCTTCCGACGATACAAGGGTCGCGTACCAAAACTCGTTATACGCGAGCCGCCAAGAAACACCCTTTCGGGGGACCTAAACAGTTCTAGCAAGCATAGCCTTCATACACAAGCAACATTTTCGGTTTAAGTGATAACCTATAACTAAGTTCCGTTTTCAGTTTAAGCGACATCCTAGATTCTAGGTTTTCATCCATTACATCAACGCAAATCAACAACTAGATCTACTCTACCTACGAAGACACTATTAAGCAAGGATTCGAATCTAAATACTGCGACAGAATAAAGGAAGAGATCACGTTCAGTCCTCACCTTAGTCTAGATCTGACGAACGGGAAGTAGATCTGGGATTCCTGCACACAGATCTAGGTTTAGAAGACAAATCTAGAGAAAAGAAGAACAGATCTAGGGTTTTGTCCAACAGATCTGGACAAACGACGAAGATACGGTTCAGATCTACAACTTCTATCCATCAGAAGCATAGATCTGAAACAGATCTGAGAAAAAGAGAGAGATGCAGTCCAGATCTACAACTCCTATCCATCAGAAGTATAGATCTGGAGCAGATCTGAGCGAGAGAGAGACGGAATGGAAGATACGGTCCAGATCTACGACTTCTACGGATCAGATCTGATCTAGAAGCATAGATCTGAAGCAGATCTGGGGTTTAGAGGAAGAAAACGAAGCAGATCTGAGAATCCGGGGGTCTCACCTTATGAACGAGTAGATCGGAGGGCTCTACACTCAAACGAATCAAGAAGACGGCGACTCGGGGTGCGGGAACGAAAACGGCGGCGATCGGCGGTCTGCGGCGAAGATTCTGGCGACTCACGGCGGCGGCGGTCAGCGGAGCGGCGGCGGTCACGGCGGCGGTGGTCGGCGGTCGTCGGCGGGCGGCGGTCGTCGGTCGTCGGCGGCTCCGGGCTGGTCGGCGGTCGTCGGCTGGCTCGGGGCTTCGGCAGAGCTTCGTTGCTTCAGAAAATGTGCAGAAATGAAGGGGCTGCTCCTCTTTTTATAAGGGATTCTGCTAAGGCTTCCAGATCTATCGGGTTGGGCCTTGGGCTTCTGGCCCATTCCTTCCTTTTCTTTGGGCTCAAGCAAAGCCTTAAGGCCCTTTTCCCCTTTTTCTTTGGGCTCAAGTAACTCTTCTTGGGCCTTTCCTTTGGGCCCAAGTATGGGTATGTTACAAGTTCATCCCCTTTAGGGTAACTGGTATCAACACTCTTGAGTTCTCTATGACTGATAAAGGAGGGAATATCAAGATGGAAATGATTTAAGAGAGTTTAAAGAGATGAGACAAGAACCACTTCAAGAACAAGAATAAGAACAAAAGTAGAGCAAGAATGAGAGAATAAGAGATTAAAGAGTTTTGCGGAAGTAGAGATTAGGTACATGAGCTTTTATGCTATGATACCATGTAAGAATGTGAAGATTAACTTAGAGAGAAATGAAGAACATACAAGAACCGTAAGAGAGAGAGAATTAGGGTTAGTGAGAGAGAGATTGTGAAGTATGTAGGAAAGACTCCCAAAAGTGTATATTGATTCATAAGCTTTACAAGTCTTTAAATAGAGTGAGATACTAGGTTAAAACAAAGGGAATTCGAAATCTATAAATGGAAAGAAGACAAATACTACTTAGAAGAGAGAGAGAGAGAGAGGGGTCAAACGGCTCTATTGGAAAGGGACATGTCTGCGCCTTGGTTCTTGGTGATAGTGACTTGTCCTACTGGTCACTTCTGATCATTCAGACCCTGCTCTTACTCATGCACACTCCTAAATGCCTATGATCCTTATTCTTTAGCCCATACTTTGCCAACGGTTATGTTGACCAAACATATTCACAATGTTTAACTTGGTGCCCCGGATTTTCACATCTCTGTTTGAGTCCCCAACTTTGCACTTTGATGAATCTCTTAGGTCTTCATCTCCATAGCGAGGAGGGTTTCAGAAGAGTTTTTAGGGTTTTTAGAGAGTGTTTAGAGAGAGAGTGTTTCCGCTTTAGAGAGATAAATTTGATAATGACTTTTACAAACTAATGTTGGTAACTTTCGTTTATATATGGGGGTAAATTCCCAAGTAGGGTAACTTATTTCAAGTTTAGTTAGACTTCTTAGGTAAGTCTGACAAATCATGTACTTGAATCAGATTAGCATGGAAATCTGATATACCCTAAATATAATAATTACTACTTAAACATCATCATATTATATAGAAAATTTATTTAAAAAACATCAAACTCGTTCAATATAGTCACAAAATAATTAGTATATGCAAATGTAACAATATGAATAAAATTCACAAACTCTCAATCTAACCCTACGAATAAAACATGATATCCAACTTCATATGTCAAACATATATCAAGCTACATGGTGTTTTGAACCAAATATATCTTAAATGGT
Source organism: Orychophragmus violaceus (assembly GCA_030180135.1). Taxonomy (NCBI): domain Eukaryota; kingdom Viridiplantae; phylum Streptophyta; class Magnoliopsida; order Brassicales; family Brassicaceae; genus Orychophragmus; species Orychophragmus violaceus. The sequence continues at coordinate 58,928,237 of CM058234.1, read as the reverse complement.
TAAATTTGACTAAGTTTTATGTAATTTTAATTTACATATGTCCAAAATGCTTATGTTAAGTTTATGTATCAAATTATATTTTTTTATAATTTTTTTAGTTTAAATTTCCCACTTAAATATCTCTCAAACGTTATTTATTTAATTTCTCAAGTAAAATACTTCTCAGACTTCTCTCGGAAGTCTCTGGAACCCCAATATTCAGACTTCTCCGAGAAGTCTGAGAAACCCTAAATCAAATATTTATCACTTAATAGTAAAAAATATTTAAACAAAATACCTAGGAAACATCAAATTCGTTAATATAAGCGCATTATAACATACATGTGCAAATATAATTTTTTGAAATGTGAATTTGGTAAACCATGAATCTAACCATTACAAAGCATGTTCCAAGGTTTAGAAACTACTTTACCAATTTATATATTTTTAATCTGATTCAGATTTACGAAATTTGATTTAGATACTTCACAACCATCTATATTTAATTTTTGTATAATTGTTTTTAACAAAATATTTTTTTACTATTTTTTAGTTTAAATTTACTAAATTAATCTGCTTCAAACTGAAGTCTTTTGAATGAAGACATACTTAACTAACATTGTTTAATTTGACTCAATTTTACCAAATTTTAATTTATATACTACTAAATTGTATATATTTAATTTATGTATATAAAAGTTATGACAAAATATTTTTATATAATTTAAAATTTTAATTTTAATAATCAATTCTGTATCAGACCTAGAAGTCTGATAAAGTCATTTCGACTTCTATTAGAGTTTAACTTATCAGACATATATAGAAGTTTGACACAAGAAAAGTTATAATGGTAATTGCGTTTTCCGTTTTTTATTGGTTGTAAGTGTAACGGCCCCAAAATTGGCCCATTACTTGGGCCCAAAGAAAGAGGAGAGAAGGGACAAAGGAAATTACTTGAGCCCAAAGGGAAGGGGGAAATGGGCCAGAGGTCCAAGGCCCTAGCTCTACTCCCTATAAAAGGAGGAGAAGCCCCCTCATTTCTGCACAGATCTCGAAACAGCGAAGCCCTGCTCGTGACCGGAGCCAGCCAGCCGACCAGCCCCGACCACCGACCGCCGACGACCGCCGACCGCCAAAGCTCCGACCGCCAGAGCTCCGACCGCCTCCGTGACCGCCGCCGCACCGCCGACCACCGCCGCCGTGAGTCGCCGGAATCTTCGCCGGAGACCGCTTTTCGACCGCGCTTCCGATCCCGCACTCCGAGTCATTGTCTTCTTGATTCTTTTGAGTGTAGAGCCGCCCATTCTTCACGTTCTTGAGGTGAGATTCCCGGATTCTCAGATCTACTCCGTTTTTCCCTTCTAAACCTTAGATCTGCTTCAGATCTAAGCTTCTAGATCAGATCTGATCCGTGGAAGTCGTAGATCTGAACCGTATCACTCTCTCCGTCTCTCTCTTGTTCAGATCTGTTCCAAATCTATGCTCCTGATGGATAGAAGTTGTAGATCTGGTCTGTATCTTCTTTTGCTGAGATCTGCTTCAGATCTATGCTTCTGATGGATAGAAGTTGTAGATCTGAACCGTATCTTCTTCGTTTGTCCACTTCAGTTGGCCGAAAACCCTAGATCTGTTCTTTTCCTTTAGATCTGTCGTCTAAAACCCTAGATCTGTGTGCAGGATCACCAGATCTATAGCCGGATTCACCAGATCTATTCTCTTCTCCAGTTTTAGACTAAGTTGAGGACCGAACGTGATCTTTTCTTTAACCTACTGCAGTGTTGGGACTCGAATCCCCGTTTAATAGTATCTTTCCTAAGTAGTGTAGATCAAGTTGTTGATTTGCGTTGATGTGATTGATTATAACTTAGAATCTAGGTTTTCGCTTAAACCGAAAACGGAACATAGACGCTAGGTTACCATTTGAACTGAAAACGTTGTTTGTGTGTGAAGGATATGATTGATAGAACTGTTTAGGTCCCCCCGAAAGGGTGTTTGGTGGCGGCACATGTACATTGCGTTTCGTCCTTGTCCCTTTCGTCGTCATAAGGGGGGTTTCGGCGAGCTCTCCAGTGGATTTGTGACCTTGGGCACCGAAGCCAATGGCGGGCTTCGGGCTCGTGGAATTTGTTGGCGCTTCGGGCGGTAGGAGTCCAGAGTGCGGGGCGTGGGTGCCTGCGGTACGATCTGGACATTAGTTTGGTTGTGCCTTCGGGCGTTGGGTGCAAGGTGATATTAACCGTGGACTCTTGTTTGGTGTTGTGATAGTTTAAAGTTGAGATAGCGGTATTCCTAGAATCCGTCCTCACTGGGTATTGGTGTAAACCAAATACTCAGGCCTCCTTCGTTGATTGTTTTGCAGGTAACCCTGGAGCGTTGCAGGGGTAGACGGACGGTGTGGTGCATTGTTTTGGGAATGGGAATTCCTTCTCTTCTTTTTCGTTCTTTCGATTTCTTAAGACTTATGCATTTTCTTCCTTTTTCACGTTTAAGCTATTTCAGTTGGTTCATTTTATGTAAGACCCGTTTTCTATTTCAATAAAGTTAAACCTTTTCAACTATTTAATTGTCGGTTACGGTTTATGGCTTGGTTCGCTGTTGCGGACTATGACTCGTGGAGTCAAAGAGTCGTTGACTTAGGATCCGAAGGGACGGGTGTTACAATTTGGTATCCAAGCCGAGTTAGACCTAGCCAGTGCTGTCCTGCTAGGTAGGGTAGAGTAGTGTATTTATATTCGGATTCCAACGTCGTTTTCAAAGTTGTTTTCAAAGTGTTTTCAACTCTTTTCTAAATGGGGATTTCTAAAAGTTAGATTTTAGAAGCACCACTCCGATCTCCTCCTTATATACACTCTGGAAGTGAGTTCAGAATTCAGCCGTTAACTGACTCAACCATCCTTCTTTTGCAACAGATGCCGCCTAAGAGAAGAACCCCGCCAGCTCGTCGTATCCAGGACGCACCAGTGCCAGCTTCGTCGACGAAAAGTGCCACCAGTGTGCACGGACCCCAGGAACCAGTTGTGGGAAACCAAGTTGCAGCATCATTGGGAGTTGGACAGGTAGCTGTTGATGCCGCTCTTCTGCAAGAGTTGCTCGCACTTCAGCAGGCGCAAGCTTCTAATGCCGCTCAGGTAGGAGGAGCTCCAGGAGTGTTACCAGGGAACGGTAATGAACCGCCAGTAGCACCTGCGGAAGTTTTGAATGCTCAGGGAGGAGCCGGGAACGCACCAGGAGGAGCTGCTTTTGTTCCTGGAGGAGTAGGAGTTGCCCCTGTGGGATTTGGACTCGTTCATCCAATCCCTGTGGTGAATCAGTACCAACCACCACCGCCACAGCAGGCGCCAGGAGCGGTGCCGGGAGTGAATTACTGGACTATGCTGAAGCATCTGAGGGAGATGCAGATGGATCACTTCGCTGGAGGAGTCAGCGCCATTGCAGCGGACAACTGGAGGAGGAAGTTGGAGCGGAGTTTGGATACTGCTAGGTGCCCGAGGGAGTTCCGTGTGGAAATAGCGACTTCTTACCTCAAGGATGATGCGTTAGTTTGGTGGGAAGGAGTGCAGGAAAGCGCTCAAGGACGTCCACATACTTGGGAGGGTTTACGTGAGGCATTCAACAGAAATTACTTCCCGGAAGTGACCATGGACAGGTTGGAAGGAGAATTCCGGAACCTCCGGAAGGGAACCCGGAGTGTACGGGAGTATGGGGAAGAGTTTAACCGACTGAGAAGGTTTGCAGGGAGGTACCTGAGTGAGCGAGAGCTGATCCGTCAGTTCCTCGCTGGATTGAAGATTGAGCTCAAGTGTCGCTGCAAGCAGAGGGATTATTACGACATCAACGACCTAATCGAGAAGGCAGCTGATGCTGAGACTGAGTGGGAGGAAGAGCAGAAACAGCAGAAGAGTGCACAACAGCGTAACGGTAAGAGGAACTGGGAGACCGCTAATGCTTTCGTTCCGGTAGTGCAGGCACAGCAGGCACCGCTGGCTCAGCAGCCGCAACCCGTGGCAGGACGGCCGATGCAGCAAGAAAATCCGATGGCGTGCTACAAATGCGGACAATTGGGCCTCATCAGGAGAGACTGTCCTCAGAATATGTGCTTTCGGTGCAGGCAGATGGGACACATAGCAAGAGAGTACCCAAACCAGATTGGCGGAGCAAGAGTGGGAGCGCAACCGTTACCGCCACAGCAGCCCGGAGGGCGAGGAGGAGCGGGGTTGATGCCACAACCGCCGCCAGAAGGACAGGCAGGAGGTCCGTAAGCGTATGCGGCAGGAGGCCTCAGGGGAGTGGAGCCGATCGCGGGTACGTAAATTCTACCCACCTTGCGTGAATTGTTGTGTAGTAGTGTTAGTTAAAGGTCTCGTAGCTTAGCCTAGTAAACGTGTAGGATCGGTTGTGGTTGGGGGAGTAGCCGCCCACACCTTGTTTGACACGGGAGCTTCGCATAGCTTTGTGAGCCCCCAATTCTCAGAATGTTGGGCCTTTAAGGGCAACTTCATCGACGGGATCATGAGGATAGAGACCGCTGGAGCAAAGAAAGTATCGGGTACCGAGATCTTCGAAGAAGTGCCAGTAACGGTAGAAGGAGTCGACTTACCTGCAGACTTAGCACAGATGGAGCTGGGACGTTACAAAGTCATCCTGGGCATGGATTGGTTGGTACGACATGAAGCAGTTATGGATTGTGCAAAGGCAACCATCACCCTTCCCCAGGAGAAAGGGAAGTTCGTTTTCAAGGGAATGAAAACACAGACCGGAATATCAGTCATATCCATGGTTCAAGCGGAAGCTTTGATCAGCAAAGGGAGCGAGGCGTACCTGGCGACTATCGCGATGATCAAGGAAGAAGAAGCACCGAGGTTGGAAACCATTCCGGTGGCTGCGGAATACGAGGATGTATTCGCGCCATTGAAGGGGCCACCACCAAAGCGGAATGATGCCTTCACGATAGAGTTAAAGCCCGGGACGGCACCCGTGTCGAGGGCTCCTTATCGTTTAGCGTCCGCAGAGATGGCATAGTTGAAGAAGCAACTGGAAGATCTTGTGGAGAAAGGATTCGTCCGACCAAGTAGTTCACTGTGGGGAGCGCCAGTGTTGTTTGTCAAGAAGAAGGACGGGAGTTTCAGACCCTGCATCGACTACCGAGGCCTGAAAAGGTGACAATCAAGAATAAGTACCCGTTGCCAAGGATCGATGAGCTGTTGGACCAGCTGCAAGGAGCCTCTTGGTTCTCGAAGATCGATCTTGCCTCGGGGTACCATCAGATTCGGATAGCGGAGGAGGACATTAAGAAGACGGAATTCCAAACCGGTTATGGACACTACGAGTTTGTGGTAATGCCGTTTGGGTTAACTAATGCGCCAGCGGCCTTCATGAAGATGATGAATGATGTCTTCCGAGAGTACCTGGACAAGTGTGTGATTGTCTTCATCGAAGATATTTTGGTCTACTCGAGAAGTAAGGAGCAGCCCGAGTGGGACCTCAGGGTCGTCCTAGATACTCTCCGGACGCAGCAGTTGTTTGCCAAGCTCAGTAAGTGCAGTTTTTGGCAAAGGGAGATTGGATTTCTCGGCCACGTGATCTCGGAGTCCGGTGTAGCAGTGGATCCGGAGAATATCACCTCGATCACCAATTGGGGAAAGCCAGAAAATGCAACCGACGTCCGCAGTTTCTTGGGATTGGCAGGATACTACAAGAAGTTCGTAGAAGGATTTGCCAGCATCGCTAAACCTCTGACGGCCCTGACCGGAAAGGACGTCAAGTTCGAATGGACGGATAGATGCGCCCGAAGCTTTGAGCAACTAAAGGACCGGTTGACTCAAACTCCATTGCTAGTACTACCACGGCTGGGAATACCGTACATAGTCTACACGGACGCATCTGGAGTTGGAATAAGGTGTGTCTTAATGCAGGAAGGGCGAGTGATCGCCTATGCATCAAGACAGTTGAGGAAGCATGAGGTTAATTACCCCACCCACGACTTGGAGTTAGCAGTAGTGGTCTTCGCTTTGAAGATATGGCGCGCTTATCTGTACGGAGAGAAGGTGCATATATTCACGGACCATAAGAGTCCGAAGTACGTCTTCACGCAAGGAGAGCTGAATCTGAGGTAGCGCCGATGGATGGATCTGCTAGCCGATTACGATCTTGAGATCGAGTATCACCCTGGGAAGGCCAACCAGGTAGCTGATGCTTTAAGCAGAAGGAAGATTGTCGTGTCAAAGAACAAGGAAGTGCAGGAGTTGTCAACGGCCTTGGAAGAAATACGACTGTACGCCACCACGGTGGAGGAAGACGTCGCCCGGCTTGAAGTGTTTGAACAGGCCGATTTATTGGGAAAAATCAAGGAGGCACAACCCAAGGATGGAACCTTGTGTGCATTGGTCGAAAAGAGGTGACGGGGTACCGCACCGCAGCCAACGGGACGATTATGTTTAAGAACCGAATCTGTGTACCCAATAATCATGAGTTGAGAAAGAGGATTCTAAAGCAAGCTCACCAATCTCAGTTCTCGATACACCCGGGGAATCATAAGATGTATCAGAATTTGAGACAGTACTACCACTGGGACGGCATGAAGAGGGACGTGGATAAGTGGGTTTCGCATTGCCAGAACTGCCAGCAGGTTAAGGCGGAAAGGAGAGTGCCTAGCGGGTTGCTTCAGGGGTTGCCTATACCAGAATGGAAATGGGATATGGTGACCATGGATTTTGTCACCGGACTACCAAGAGCAACCGAAAAGAAATATGCGATTTGGGTGATCGTGGACCGACTCACCAAGTCTGCACACTTTCTCGCGATTAAGAAGACGGATGGGACGAAAACCCTTGCTCGGAAGTACGTTGAGTGCATAGTGAAGATGCACGGAGCACCAGTCAGCATTGTGTCAGACAGAGATCCTAAGTTCATCTCCATCTTCTGGCAGGCTTTTCAGAAAGAAATGGGTACGAAGGTGTTTCTTAGTACGGCATACCACCCGCAGACCGATGGACAGTCTGAGCGGACCATCCAGACGTTAGAGGATATGCTTCGGGCGTGTGTGTTGGATTGGGAAGGCAACTTGGTCAAATTCCTGCCTTTGGTCGAGTTTGCCTACAACAACAGCCACCACCAAATCATCGGGATGTCACCATATGAGGCTCTATATGGTCGACCTTGCAGGACTTCCCTATGTTGGACCGAGGTGGGGGGAGAGGCGTGATTTAGAGCCGGAGATGATCCATGAAACAGTTGAGCAAGTAGAGTTACTTAAGGAAAGGTTAAAGCAGGCCCACAACCGTCAGAAGAGTTATGCGGATAAGCGTCGAAAGGATTTAGAGTTTGTTGTGGGGGATTCAGTGTATCTTAAGATGAGGACGTTCCGGGGCAACGATCCCAACCGCAAGCTGAAAAAATTGAGGCCTAGGTATGTGGGACCATTCGTGATTGTCGAGAGAGTTGGTGTTGTGGCGTATAGATTAGAGTTATGATATATCATAGTTTTTACTAGTTTTAGACCATGATATAAGTATGTTTTAGAGTCTTTTTTGTGTTCTTTTAGAGTCTATTGCAGGTATAATCAGGTTTTGAGCAGAATTGGAGATATTGGAGCTTTTTGGAGATTTTTGGAGTGTTTGGCCGAGAGCTTGAGCTCACTGTCCAGAAATCAGGATTGCATCGACCGACACACATTGTGCATCGGTCGACACACAAGCGAGATGGGCCAGACTCGGCGGTTTAATGAAGAATGAAGATATTACACTTTGGCCCAGAAGTTTCCAGTATTTACAAAGAAGCCCCAGCCGAGATTTAGCCTATATAATTAGGATTTTGGTGTTTTATTTAGATACGCTTTGATACACTTTTCATACGCTTTTATACTAAGAGCTAATGGATTTTCTAGAGCTTTTGGGTCTGATCTGATCCTGTACTTCATCTATTTTGGAGAAGATTTCGAACCCCTTTATCTATTTAATTTCTTATATGCAATCTATTAATTCTATGATTTATGTTTCATTAATCATGTCTGAGTAGATTCATTGTTAGGTTTAGGGATTCTCACTAGGGATTTTATGACTTGCTAGACTTGTTTAATTCAGTTAAGGATTCACATGAATAGAATGTCTTCGATCTAAATTGTGTTTAATGCTAGTTCTAACCTGATCAATTAGAATCTAGATCTTAGGTTGCTAAATACGACACGAAAGTGTGGTTTAGAATCTGAACTATTTAGGTTGAGCAATTAAACTTCTCGCAAAGTAATTTGGTTTAGTTTAATTGTGAACATATCGAACTTGAAATTAATGCTGGTTTAATCTATTAGTAATTGCAAAGGAATTTGGATTACTGCACTTAGACTTAAAGAATTCTCGCAACGACAGTTGGTTAATTCTATATCCGTGATTTGAGTTCTAGAACTGTTCTTAATTAGATCCTGACTGAATAATTTGTCTGCTTGTCTGATTTCCTGAGAACGCCCTAGACTTAGCGCCCTTAATTAACTGCTTTCACAACCGATAATCTTGCTACTTGTTTACTTTATCGCACTGCTATTTAGTTTACTTCACATTACTTTCTTCTTAGTTTAAATCTCTATAGTTCTTAATCTATCGAGACCAGAGTCTTTGTGGATTCGATACCCTATATACTACAATCACTTAACTGTGCACTTGCAGTAGAATAGGATTAAAACCTGACCCTATCAAGTTTTTGGCGCCGTTGCCGGGGACTCTTAGAGTCTTCGAAGTATCGAACTTAGGGTTTTTACTAGGATTTTTTTTTTTTTTTTTTTTAGTTACTAATTTTTCCCTGTTTTCTCTCTGTCGCAGGTACCGATTTCGCATAGCGTCGATCGTTGCACCTTTGTGTCGATCGTCACTAGGCGATTCTGAGATTGAATCGATCGTTGCACTGATAGCATCGATCGTTGCTTGACGATTACAAACAGTTTATGCAGACGCGTGAAACTAGAAGTAATCAGAACTTGAACATCATTAATCTCGGACTTGATGAACTTGGACGACTAGAGAGGACTAACATAAGAGAAAGAAGAGCGAGGATGGTGGTACAGAAGGTAATCTTAATGCCTGATGCTCAAGGTACCCTGAGGGACCGAGATAACAATCCATACAATGCTGATGGGCATAGGATTGATGCTGAGGGACGTGTGATCCCTGAGGTTGAGGAACCTGAACCACAGCCGCAGGCGCAAGGTCAAGGACAGAACCGAAATAAACAGATGATAGTCCATGAGAGGACTTTAGCTGACTACAACTGACCGGATGAGTTTCATGCAAACCGGTCAGCTCTTGTAATGCCTGGTTTTGAGAGGAATGCTTTTGAGATCAAAACCATCTACTACTCGCTGATGAAGAAGAATGCTTTCCATGGTCATCCGTCGGAGCAGCCTATGGATCACATTGATCAGTTTGAGGACATAATCACTGGCATGAAGTATGATGGAGTATGCCAGGATTATCTGTTTCTCAAGCTCTTTCCATACAGTCTCGCTGGAGACGCTGTTGCATGGCTGAAGCAACTGCCACCTGGGCAGTTTGATACTTGGGCAGCCCTGAAGAGTGAGTTCCTGCGTCACTTCTACGATGATGCACGTTCCGATCAGTCCAGACAGGACATACTCACCTTTTCCCAAGGTCCTACTGAGCCGCTTAAGACTGCCTGGATGAGATTCAAGAAATACCAACGTGACTGCCCACACCATGGATTCACTGATGATGACATGTAGCCCCAAAAATCAGAGACTTAGAATGGATAGAGATGGAGACAAGTTGCTGGTTTTATAACTCTCTCAACTTGGCTGAACGATGGATTGATGTGGAATGAGATGGGATTTGTTCTGCTGGTTGTGTAACTCTCTCAGAAACAAATCAAGGAATGGGATGGATAGTTGGGATTGACTCTCTCAATCAGTGAGTGAATAAGTTGTTTGAATCACACAAACAAGCTTAACCACAAAATTCAGTAGAAACTAAGTGCTTCTCACAACTTAACTCCTAAAGAACAAAGAACAGATTCAAAGACAGATTTCTTTGAAAGGAAAAACAATACTATTGTATTACTGAATGACTGAAAGCGTGATCTACAAATGAGGATGGTGATAAGCTTATATAGTGCTCATGTACATTTTTATTCAGACACCTAAAGAAAGAAACAAAATCTCTTTTACTCAAAAACTAGCCGTTGGAGTGATTGTAGGAATGGCTGAATGAAAGGGATTTGATGATACCTTTGTATCTGGATGGCTTTAAGGGAAAGGTGAGGATCTCTGGAACTTCCTTATTGCCAAATAAATCATTCAAACCGTGGGTCTCTTGATCAGGAAAGAGTTGTTGCACTTGAATGCTAGATGGGTCCAAAAAAGGCAAGTGTGGTATCTCCTGGTTTAGAAGTTGAATAACTTTTGAACCATAACTCCTTTTGTACCAATTCCAATTCGGCATGTGCCTCTGATGAGTTGGGTCTCCGGAATAAGTTGTTTCAAAGCTTGATTCATCCTGGTTCGATCTGAGCTCTCCAATAAGTGGCAGTTGGTCTCCAGCAAGCTCCTTGGAAATATGCTGATTTGTAACTTGAATATCTTCTTCATCTGTAAAGCTTTTGAAACACTTCCACTTCGTGATGATTCCTTGATGAGTTAAGTTTCTGGAAAAGTTTTATTTGTTGCTTAAGTCTTCCTGGTTGGGTAGATATGCTCTAAGACATGCACCTATGTCTCTGGTGGGCTCAAACTGCTTCTCTCCAAGGATTTTGGTTGGTTGATTTATGTCCTCTCCATGCTCCTTGGTTGATGATGACTTGATGTCCTCATCATACTCTCCCTCTTGAAGAAGTTTCGACCTCGAAACTATACAATCTGCACCAAGAGAAAGCAAGTTAGCTTTCATTCTGTTTTGGGAGTTTAGAACCTTACCTTTGTATAATTGCGGTTTGATGTTAATTGGCACATCTGGTGGATCTCCTTTGAGCAGGAATGATAGGATCACTCCTATGTTTTCCTCTGTAGCTCTGGTGGCTGGTATTTTGTCTGGTGGCTTTCTTTGAATGTAGATGTTGTTAGTGATAACTTGTTGTTCTTCTTCATGCCTCACTGATTTCTCCTTTTGCTTCAGAGCTAAGGTCTGACTAGTTGTGGTTTCTCTCCAGTCTTTGTAAACTCCTTTGGTACCTGCTTCTTCCTTGACACTTATGGGAAAGAACAAGTGTATCATACTTGAAATTGAATCATTAAAAACAGAGTATTTGAAACTATGACCAATTAAGATTGAATTCCAATATTGAACAAGCTCAGATGTTTCACTTACTAGAGTACCAAGTGTGGGGTTTGGTAACATCTCTGAATTGAGATTGGTGACTATTGTAACTAAGTCAGATGATGTTGGATGAGAATTGTTCGTCACACAGTTTCTGAGGGTTGTTTGTTTAAGCTCTTTGTCTTGGTATGGTTGGAGTGTGGTTACTTCAAAACATTGCTCCTCAATGTGTTTGTCAGCTTCATGATCCCTTTGCTCCTTAGTGTGTCCTGTATCAAAATCATTTGGCAAAGACAAGTGTATCATACTAGGAATAGACATTTCAGAACTTGATTGATCTAGACTATCACTAGATGAATCCGGTTTTAGTTCTAGTGATTGGGAACTGTCTACTGTTCTAGTTGGACAAGCTACAGCATAATGACCTTTCTTATGACACCTATAACAAACTATGCTAGCTGATTTTAAAATTTCAAAAGGCTTACATTGCTCTCTTTTCCTTTGTGGTTTAGAAAATGATGTAGAGCTTTGCTTGTGCTTCATAGATTGATGAATTGATTCTGTTTGAATTTTCTCAGCTTGAGTTGCATGCTTAGTCTTAGTCCTCTCCTTGTGAATGTTGTGAATGAGCTTATGTTGCTTAGGACAGTGAATCCTCTTTGGCTTAGCCCTTGGACTTGGTCTGCTTGCTAGAATCCATCTTCTTGGTTCTGGATGGGAATGAACTTTCACATAGTGTTTCTGGTTGATCTCAGCTTCCTCCACAAACTCTTGGTATAATATCTCTTTCATTTCTTCCCAAGAGCATTCTGGTACATCATAATCAAGGCTTATATTGGCATCTTGATCCCAAAACATAAAGGCATCCATGGTGAGAGTTTCTTCAGCATAGGATGTCTTCTCCTCTTCTGAAATCTGGTTTGATTGAAACCAATCCTCTAAGTCTTTTTCCCACCTTAGATATGCTTCTGGTCCTTGACCATGTCCTGAAAAACAAATATGATATGACTCTTGCTTGGTCTCCTCGTCTTCATGCTCACTTGTGGAGTCATAGTCTGGTTGTAGCTCATCTTCATTCATGGGGCTATACTCTGAACCTTCATCCTGCCATTCTTCATCTTCTTGATATGTTTCAGAAGTTGTGTTATTCTCCCATGATTCCTCAATTTCTTCTTGTTGGGAGTATGGTTCTGGTTCTTCTTCTGATTCAGCCTCGCCATTGAAGATATCTAATGTTTCTGATCCATGGTTCTCTCCTTCATGGTTCTCATAGTAGCTTTGTCCCTCTAGACTGATTTGGGATTCAGTCTCTCCTGGCCATGACTCTTCTTCACAGGCTTCCTCAGCTTCTTCTTCAGACCACCCTGTATGGCTTTCTTCATCTTGATAATGGTCTAGAGGTTCTGGTTCAGGATCTCCATCAGTAGGATCCTCTTCATAGTCAGTAGTTGAACTATCTTCAGACCAAATGTCCTCTCCATATGCATCTTCTTCTTCAGACAAAACTTGTTCCTCTTGCTACCAATCTTCTTCTTCTTCCATGATTATGTGCCTGAATGCAACTTTAGAAGATTGTATCAATGGGGCTCACGAAAATGAAATGGAAAAGCTTGACTTTTTTGAATACACAAAGAAAATAAGGTAATTGAATTGTGAACTTTCCTTTTGTTTTAAAAAAAATCACACAGTTTGTTAAATATGGAAAACAAGATTGCTGTGACTTAAAAACTTAAGGAGTAGCCTTTTTCTTTTGCTTTGAATTTCGAATGGGATGTGAAATATGGTAAGAAACACTTTCTTTACTTTAGAATTAATAAAAATCAGATCAAACTCTAAAAACTTCTTCTTCTCCTTTTTCTGGTTTTTTTATAAGAACTCTATGATGAACTCTAATGGAAACTTAAAACTAAATGAAACAAGACACTTTTTCTTTTTGGTTTTGAAGTTTTTAAAACAAAAATACAGATGTAAATCAAAGAACAAAACAGACTCTTTTTATAAGGTTTTTTGATTTGAAGATGCAAACAATAAAAACAGAATGAAATAGATGAAAATGAGAACAATTTTTATGAGTTTTTGTTTTTAGATGGAAATGAAAACAGAAATATAAATCTAAAGCAATAACCGAAAGGTAAAGGATAGAATACACCTGATTAGGAACCTTTCGCTCTGATACCAGGTGATGTAGCCCCAAAAATCAGAGACTTAGAATGGATAGAGATGGAGACAAGTTGCTGGTTTTATAACTCTCTCAACTTGGCTGAACGATGGATTGATGTGGAATGAGATGGGATTTGTTCTGCTGGTTGTGTAACTCTCTCAGAAACAAATCAAGGAATGGGATGGATAGTTGGGATTGACTCTCTCAATCAGTGAGTGAATAAGTTGTTTGAATCACACAAACAAGCTTAACCACAAAATTCAGTAGAAACTAAGTGCTTCTCACAACTTAACTCCTAAAGAACAAAGAACAGATTCAAAGACAGATTTCTTTGAAAGGAAAAACAATACTATTGTATTACTGAATGACTGAAAGTGTGATCTACAAATGAGGATGGTGATGAGCTTATATAGTGCTCATGTACATTTTTATTCAGACACCTAAAGAAAGAAACAAAATCTCTTTTACTCAAAAACTAGCCGTTGGAGTGATTGTAGGAATGGCTGAATGAAAGAGATTTGATGATACTTTTGTATCTGGATGGCTTTAAGGGAAAGGTGAGGATCTCTGGAACTTCTTTATTGCCAAATAAATCATTCAAACCGTGGGTCTCTTGATCAGGAAAGAGTTGTTGCACTTGAATGCTAGATGGGTCCAAAAAAGGCAAGTGTGGTATCTCCTGGTTTAGAAGTTGAATAACTTTTGAACCATAACTCCTTTTGTACCAATTCCAATTCGACATGTGCCTCTGATGAGTTGGGTCTCCAGAATAAGTTGTTTCAAAGCTTGATTCATCCTGGTTCGATCTGAGCTCTCCATTAAGTGGCAGTTGGTCTCCAGCGAGCTCCTTGGAAATATGCTGATTTGTAACTTGAATATCTTCTTCATCTGTAAAGCTTTTGAAACACTTCCACTTCGTGATGATTCCTTGATGAGTTAAGTTTCTGGAAAAGTTTGATTTGTTGCTTAAGTCTTCCTGGTTGGGTAGATATGCTCTAAGACATGCACCTATGTCTCTGGTGGGCTCAAACTGCTTCTCTCCAAGGATTTTGGTTGGTTGATTTATGTCCTCTCCATGCTCCTTGGTTGATGATGACTTGATGTCCTCATCATTCACTGAGGTAACACTTTTAGGCATCTTCTTTAGAGGCATAGATCTTCCATATCAGACTGCGTTGGACAACTCTAGCAATGCCAACTTTAACACTAGGACTCCTGCTCAAGCTAAGCAGTTGATTGATAACTTAGTGAGCAGTAACAATTGCAAGACTACTGATGAGAGGAGGAAGAGATCTGGTGGAAAGGAAGAGAATCTGGAGATTGCTGATATTAGATCTAAGCTGGATACAGTTTGTAATCTTCTAGCTGGTAAGAAAGCTGTCCAGTTTACCCAAGATGTTGAGTTAATTCAGACTGAGGAGGACACTCAGGAAGAAGATGTGAATTACATTGGAGGATCTGGTTTCCAAGGTAATAGATTTGGTAATAAGCAGGGAAACATGTTCTTCAATGGAGGACAGAAGAGCGCCTTCACAGGCAATCAGAACTCCTCTAGCTTTGGACAGACTAGTGGTTTTAAGAAACCTTTTGGACAAGGTACTCAGAGAACCTATGGATCTTCATCTTATCAGACGCCTCCTGTAGCCACTGCTCATGAGAGTAAGTTGGAAGCAATGATGGAACAGCTGCTGAAGGGTCAGACTAAGAATGCTGCAGACCTCGATAAGAAGATAGGTACTGTCTAAAAGGATCTGAACGGAAAGTTTGAACACCTGAGCGCACACATGAAAGAGCTTGACGCTAAAGTTGCAAGAACTGCTGGGTATGCTCAGAGAGAAGATGGATATCTCCTGGGGCGAACTGATGCTAATCCCAAATATCAATGCAATGCCGTGACATTGAGAAGTGGTAAGGAGCTACTGCCTGGCCAGAAAAAGCAGTTGAGTATCGAAGAACTTGTGGAAATTGAAGAATTGGAAGATGAGTTCTGTGATATTCGCAATGCATCGATCGACGCCACTCAGCAACGGTCGATGCAAAGCGAAAACAAAGAACCTGTCGTGACAAAGTCGCCCAGCAACGATCGACACAACGCCAGTGACGATCGACGCAAGGCGACTGCAGAGAGTTCAAGACCAGAGAAACCGAAACAATCGACCGAGAGGATTTACAAGCCTAAGGTACCTTATCCCAAGAACCCCAGAAAAGCTAAGAATGATAAGCTGTACGCAAAGTGCCAAGAGTTCATTAGAAAGGTGAAAGTAGAAGTACCTTTGATTGATTCTATGGAGACTTCCCATGTGATGAAGAGATGTCTTAAGGATTTAATTGCTGGAAAGTGGTCTAATGAGGAGAGTGTAATGATGATCAACGAGGTGTGTAGTGCAGTAATTCAGGGCAAAATTCCTGAGAAGTTGAAAGATCCAGGAAGCTTTGTGTTAGATTGAGCTATCTACAGGGAAAGATTCGAAAGGTCCCTATGTGATCTTGGTTCCAGTGTGAATCTTATGCCTTTCTCAGTTGACAAGAGGCTCGGAATGACTGATTTTATACCCACTAGGATATCACTGGTTTTGGCAGATAGAACGATCAGAATTCCCGAAGGATTATTGGAGGATGTACCTATAATGATTGGCCAATGTGTGATACCTACTGATTTTGTGGTTCTGCAGTATGGAGAGGAACCAAAGGATCCACTGATATTGGGGAGGCCTTTCTTAGCTACTGCTGGTGCGATGATTGACTGCCAAGGAGGTAGAATAATTCTGAATGTGGGTGATCTGAAGATGAGTTTTGATATGGACAAACTGGTGAAAAGACCAACCATCGACGGACAGACCTTCTATGTGGACACACTAGGCGATTTGGCTGCAGAATACTTTCACAAGTCACATGCTGAAGATCCACTAGAAAGAGCTTTACTGAGCTCTATAATGGAGCTGGAATACTTGCAGGACGAGCCCGCAATGTGCTATGCAAGGATGATGGATTCTGTTGAAGAAGTAATGCAGGTGGAAGCATCAGACGCGACGATGCAACGATCGACACCAACTGGGCATCGGTCGTTGCAAGTCGGCAGGGACTGGGCAGAGAAAAAGCTCCGAAGATTGAGCTAAAACAACTTCCATCCGGGCTAAGGTACACATTTCTTGGACCAAGTTCAACTTATCCAGTGATTGTTAATGCTAGTTTGAACAACGCAGAGCTCACTTTACTGCTAAGCAAGCTGCGCAAGCATCGCAAAGCTCTTGGCTATTCTCTTGATGACATTTCAGGTATCTCTCCAGAGCTGTGCATGCATCGGATACATCTTGAGGACGAGTCTAAGACATCTGTAGAGCATCAGAGAAGGCTTAATCCTAATCTACAGGAAGTGGTTAAGAAGGAGATTATGAAACTCCTGGATGTTGGTGTTGGGAATGTCCTGAAATCTACCGTACTATCTCTAGAAAGTATGATAAGTGTCGAGATCAGACATAAGTCATAAATACTGGGTGATCATGATGGCTTGCTAGAGTCCGCTCTTGATCTATAAGTTTAGGACTTATTACCAGCATTGTATGATCCCTAAGGGTCACACACCATAGCTAACGGGAAAGTTAAATGGAATTAATACGGTAAGATGCAATGGCACTTACTGTATTGGATCAGAGTTTTGGGCCAGACAAATACAGGCTTTTGTCTTATTTGTGTTTTGGGCCCAAAAGATTAATGAGCCATTATTCTAATGACTTGGGCCCATTAATGAGATATAAGAGAATCAAAAAGCCCTAAAGGAAACGACGCTCCCTGCGATTTTTTTCTTCTTGGCGTGACCTCTCTCTCTCTCTTCATCTCTCTCTCTGATTCTTCCAACTCTTTGGTCTAGCATCCGTCCCGTGCTTGTAAGAGTGTGGATACTCGAGGAGGAATAGGTGTAGCCATCTGTTCTAGCTGATCTCATCACTGCCATCCATAATCCGCTGCAATCTGAAAGGTAGTGATCAGGTTTGGTTTATGATTCATTTGACAAGAACCTAGATCTGTTTAAGGATTTGTGTTAGGTTGTAACGAGAATTAAACCTTGGAAACACCCATAATCCTTCAGTGGTATCAGAGCCAGGTTTTAGGTTTCTTGTGAAATTGGATCATATGAAAATTGATTAATTGATTTTGGATGAAAATTGATTAATATAAACCTTGAATTTTGGTCTCGGCAAGTTATTGATAATTGAATGATGAAAGTTAGAGTTTTGGCCTTGTTAAAACGTCGCATGTATTGAACTATATCGCTTGTTATTGGCCGAATATATTAAACCCTAATGTTGATTCGTTGCTATTTCGTTGCTATCGAATGTTCTTCATTCAATTATTGAACAAGTTATTTGCGGCTCCATTCAATAATTAAACCGGCGGTTCAATCGATTTAATAAGCCCTAACCGAATGCCATGTGCGATGCATAAGGCGATCGTGTGTTGATCGCATGACCTTGGCCGAGATCGAGTTGGATCGATCGTGAGGCAAGTTGGTCAAATGCGTTGATCAACCGTAATAGTGGGTCGTGATGTTAAAGCCGAGGATGATCAAATGCAATGATCGATTGCGATCGTGAGCATGCGCAATATGCGCCGTTGGATCATTGGGCCTTGGGTGCATTATGGGCCCACAATTGCGTTAATGGGCCGAATTGGATCTAGGATCCGATTGTTTGGCCCATTAAAATTTTACGTCCCGCGAATAGTCATTCGGTTAAACCGAGCTTCGCGGTTCGTTGCCCAAAACCACACCGATTTAACCGGTCCATTTAATTGGCGGTTAATTGTGTGTTTAAAGCCTAAACCGCAAGTTAAATCAAATTGGCTAAAACACTAGGTGTTTCTTCCCGGTTTTGGATTTAACTGAACCGATCCAATTTAATTGGTGGTTCAAGCGGTTAACCCAAATCGCGGTTTGCTGGAAATAATTTTATTTCTGGTTAAACCGGATTTAAATTCAAAATTGAATTTTAACCTAAACCGAAGGCTGGTCTAAGTTTGATTTGGTTGGACCAAATAATTTAGAGCTGGTCTGGTTTAGTAAATAACCGATGGTTTTGATAGTTAATTTGGTCTTGGACCAGAATTAATAAACCGGATCGGTTATGTCAAATTATTGGGCCAGCTGGAATTCTATGGTCTTGGGCCAAGAATTGGGCCTATAATTTGTGACCCAACCTAAAATATTTATAAAATATTAAATTAGAAATTTCTATTTTAGTAAGTTACTAAAATTAGAAAGTTTCTAAAATAAGAAAGTTTCCCAAAATAGTAATCTTCTATTTTTGGAAATAAAACTTAAAATCCTCAAAAACAATATCAAGCTTGGATGTCTTTCCAATCTTGTCAGCTACTTAACGCTTATTTGATTACAGATATGGCTTAAAGTGTGAGGTATCTGTTTTCGCGTAAGTAAAGTAGTATATAGTCACTAATTTCATTGGGAGTCCCAGACTTTAGTGATTATTTGGCTGTAAGAGATTGGTTTCCTTGACTGGGCCATCGGGAGTCCCGGGCCTTGAGACATCTGGTGTATTGGGCCTTGGGCCCAATTCACAACCGAGAGTTATTGGTTATAACTAGCTGTATGTATGCTTACCAAGTAAAGCTAATTCCGAGTGACGGCCAGTGGCCCACTTTGGATTTAGCTGAACATGGGTCTCGGAATCATTGCATTCTTATGAGGTTAAACAAAGAAATTTTGAATGCAATGCGAGTTTTCTTATAAGTTGTTAAGATTACTCTTTTATGAACTTAATAACTAAAACTCTATTTATCTCTAAATTTCAGCTATGACAAGCACAAACAATCAAAACACTTTCTCGATCCGGTATGTCCTTGAGATGGACAAACTGAACGGATCAAATTTCTTGACTTGGTCGCGGAACCTGAGGCTAGTTCTCAGGCATGAGAGAAAGGACTATGTCCTTGAGAAAGCTCTCCCCGAGAGGATCGGATCCAAGGCCAGTCATGCAGTATATAATGCTTGGAATAAGCATTATAATGATGCGGTAGATGTGCGTGGTCTGATATTGGCTACCATGGACTCAGAGTTGCGGAAGCAATATGAGAACATGGAGTCGCCAATAGAGATGATCAGCAGCCTGAAATTGAAATTTCAGGAGCAGGTAAGAGTGGAGAGATACCAGTTGGTTAAATCTCTCACTAGCTGCAAGCTACCGATGGATCATCCAGTAAGTCCTCATATCAGTAAAATGATGGGTTACATTGATAACCTGAGGAAACTGGATTATCCAGTTTGCCAAGAATTGTCAACTGATATCATTGTGCAGTCACTGCCGTCAAGCTATGATGAGTTCGTAAGGGACTATATCAAGAAAGGCTTAACGAAGACGTTGACTGAACTGCATGACATGCTCAAAACAGTTGAGCCAAACGTGAAAAGCACCCTGTACAATCTCATGAAGGAGAAGGGTAGGTTTACCAAACCTAAAGCTGACAAGGGTGAAGACAAAGTTGTCCAGATTTTGAATCATGGCAAGCGTGTGTCTTCTGAGCCCGAGTCAGATACCTCTTACGTTGGTAAGTGCTGCTACTGTAAAGAGACTGGGCATTGGAAAAGAGATTGCATTAAATTCATGGAAGATTATGAGGAGTTAAAGTTGATGTATGAGACTACTTCCTCAGGTATTCATGTTATTACTTCAAGTTATACCTTGTAGGTATTGGATACTGATTGTGGCACTGATATTTGTTATAATATGCAGAGCCTGAACAACAGTAGAACGTTGAAGGAAGGGCAAGTGGAACTGCGAGTCTGGAAGGAGCTTGGGATGCTGCCTCAGCCGTAGGGTTTTCACTTGTAGATGCCTTTGAGGATTGGTTTTGTATTAATAATTGCTACAATGTACCTGCTTTAAGCAGAGTTGTCTTTCATTTTCTTGTAAAGAATTTGAATGTTTTTCATTTTGATAAAGACAAGTTTTGTTCTTTTGATCTTAATGAAATGTTAATTGTAGCACCCTATTCAAGGAATGGGTTTTATATATTAAACCAAAGAGTGCCTAAATGTAACATAAATACCGAATTGGTTTAAATCTGATGAATTAAACCTGATTTTTCTTGGCATAAATGTTTTGGTCAAAGAGTAAGTCGGATTCAGAAACCCCATAGTTATGGACTTTTGGGCTCATTTGAATGGATATCTTATGAGACTTGAATTCTGCTTACTGGACCAAAAGACAAAGGGCCCATCTTAGCCGAGCTAGAGAACGGCCCAAAGGCTTATTGGAGAATGAACATACTCATGTATGTGGTCCGATGAGCAGGAATGCCAGAGAAAATTTCCTGTACTTCATTGTCTCTACTGATTACTTCAGTGAGTGTGACTGTGTTCATTTGATGAGACACAAGTCGGAATTCTTTGACATGGTCGAAAGAGTTCCAGAGTGAGGTATAGAATCAAAGTGACAGAAGTATTGAGACTCTGGATTAGATCAAGAGTGAGAATACTTAAGTCATTGATAGTGTGATCATCTGAATGAGTGTGAAGTCGTTTCACAGCTCATTTCTCCTGAAAAACCTGGAGGTGTTTCTGTGAGAAAGAATCAGATCTTATTAGAAATGATGAAAGATGAGTCACACGAATCTTCCATGATATTCTTTAAGAATAACGCTCTAGTAATATCTAAGTTTACGCTGAAATAGTTCCACTAATATCAGTTGAAAGACACCACGTAAATGTGGATTGGAATCGATCCAAATTCGTCTTTACTGAGTATTTGTAGTTGTGCTACTTCGCTGGTTGTCCTAAGGAAACCAAGGCTTGTTATTTTTACGTCCGTTCTGTTTTCTAAGAAGGGAAGTTACTTTCCAAGAAGAACAGTGGGAGTAAAAGTATAACTCGAAGAATTTTGAGAAATACAGGAGGCTGCTCAACCTGTTGAGGGAGAGCAGCGGATGGATTTACAGATTTCTGTAGAATCTACACCTGTAAAGCCTGAAGTTCGCAGATCTGAATGAATCAGTTACTAATCCGAGGGTGATTTCTCGTCATTAGTTGAACCTGATGATCATTGAAAGTTCGCATGATCTGATGATCATTGAAAGCGACGAACCTGCGAAATTCAAAGAAGCGAAAGTAAGCCCGGACTCCGAAAATTACACTAAGTGTAAGTTAGCTTCATTGGTCCATTCATGGATGGAAGCAAACATATCGGAGTTGGAATCTTCGTTCTGTTGAAGTAGTCAAGGTTTTGACTTGAACAGGAACGAAGCGGAACTGTGCGTTTACTAATAGATTAGTGGGAGCGATATTGCATTTCTCATAATGTATGTCGATGACATACTGATTCTCGGAAATAACGTCCCAATACTGCAGTCGGTAAAGGACTGGCTTGGGAGTTGGTTTTGTAATTGACATGGGTAAAGCCACGAAGTTCTTGGATTCTGTATCTAAAATAGAGATCCAGAAGAGCTGGTAGGACAAAGTCAGGATTCTCACATTGACAAAGTCCTACACGTTTTGAGCAATCCAAGAAGGGTTTTATGCCAATGTCACATGGCAATACGTTAAGCAAGAAACAGTATCCTACGATATCTGCTGAGCTTGAATGCATGGATAGGATTCCATATGCGACGGCAATTGGATCTATCATGTATGCCATGACACGTACTTGTTTTGATGTTGCTTTAATGCTAAGCAAGACAAGTAAAGACCAGTCAAATCCAGCAAAGAATCACTGGATTGCCGTAAAGAATATTCTGAAGTATTTGAGGAATACTTAGGATAAGTTCTTGATTTACGGAGAAAGTGAGGTGCTACAAGTCGATAGAGTCTGAAAGGCAAGTTTCCAATAGACAAAGATAATTCCTGGTCACAGTCCGGCTATATCTTGTGTCTAACTGGCGGTGCAAGGCACTGTTGCTGACTCCATGACTTAAGCTGAACATTTCGCAGCTTGTAAAGCGGCGAAAGAGGATGTTTGGAAAGGAAAAGTTCATCACTGAACTTGATGTGATTCCCAGCGTAGTTGAGACTAGCTGCACATCAGAGGTCCAAACACCTTGAGGGTAGGTATAACCTATTCCGTGAGATAAATGACAGAGGTGTTAAGTAGATAAGCAAGTTTCATCGAATGAGAACGTTGCTAATCTATTAACGAAGCCACTCCTTAGGCCTAAGCACGAGTCGCGGACTGTAGCTGTAGGATGAGTAAAATTAAGATGTAGTCTTAATTTCAGTGGGAGTTTGTAAAGGGCTTTACTTAGTTGTTTTGAAAGGTTCATGTAAACATAATATTTTATGTTTATGAAATCTATGATTTCTGGATTATTTTAACTGTGATATAAATAATCGTTCCAAAATGATTCATGTCATTACATATGGGTCATCGAAGTACATGAGTAGACTTGATCCTGAAACCCCATATTTAACGAAGTGACATAAATTATAGTGTCCATAGTCGAAGGTTGTTGAAATTGGAACAACAACAACCTGTTGAGACTAGATTGTGTTGAGACTTATGACCAGGTTTCGAGGGGTCATAGATGCGCGGCATCAAAGTCGACACATAGGTATATGTAGGGGAGCATATGACCGGACATGGCCCGCTGATGAGAACTCTGCAAGATATTAATATCTGTGTCATAAGAAGTTCTCATATACGACTATAGAGTATAGTCCTTAGACCTGAGTTCGCATGCATGTGGCTGCACATGGAGTAATGCGCTTTGATCATTGTCTAACGCTGTTTCGTAACTGGGAGCTATACGGACCTTGGTTGGGTGTATTATGAATTGTGTAGTTCATAGTGATGGAACAAGACGGGATTTGTCCCTGCCGTTTAACGGAGGTAATATCTCTAGGCCAATCGGAGATTTGATAGCTGGTAAGAGAATGGCCATTCCCAAACGGACTTGCCCAAGTCGTTTGAATTGTCAGTATCAAATCTGGTCCGATAAACATGGTCTGGCTATATAAGGATGACACACATCTTGCCTTATGCCAGATCGAGATATTAAGACAAAAGGATTAGGGAATGTAGGATTCCAGTACAATCGGAAGATTGTTGGGAATGTCCTTTGTAGAATTCCAGTACAAGTGGGAGATTGTTGGGAATGTCCTGAAATCTACCGTACTATCTCTAGAAAGTATGATAAGTGTCGAGATCAGACATAAGTCATAAATACTGGGTGATCATGATGGCTTGCTAGAGTCCGCTCTTGATCTATAAGTTTAGGACTTATTACCAGCATTGTATGATCCCTAAGGGTCACACACCATAGCTAACGGGAAAGTTAAATGGAATTAATACGGTAAGATGCAATGGCACTTACTGTATTGGATCAGAGTTTTGGGCCAGACAAATACAGGGTTTTGTCTTATTTGTGTTTTGGGCCCAAAAGATTAATGAGCCATTAGTCTAATGACTTGGGCCCATTAATGAGATATAAGAGAATCAGAAAGCCCTAAAGGAAACGACGCTCCCTGCGATTTTTTTCTTCTTGGCGTGACCTCTCTCTCTCTCTTCATCTCTCTCTCTGATTCTTCCAACTCTTTGGTCTAGCAGCCGTCCCGTGCTTGTAAGAGTGTGGATACTCGAGGAGGAATAGGTGTAGCCATCTGTTCTAGCTGATCTCATCACTGCCATCCATAATCCGCTGCAATCTGAAAGGTAGTGATCAGGTTTGGTTTATGATTCATTTGACAAGAACCTAGATCTGTTTAAGGATTTGTGTTAGGTTGTAACGAGAATTAAACCTTGGAAACACCCATAATCCTTCAGTTGGGATCATCTATGCTATTTCAAACAGTGATTGGGTGAGTCCAGTCCATGTAGTGCCTAAGAAAGGCGGAGTTACAGTAGTGAAGAATGAGAAGAATGAGCTGATCCCTACTAGGACTGTGACGGGGCACAGAATGTGCATAGATTACAGGAAACTCAATGCTGCAACAAGGAAGGATCATTTCCCTTTGCCCTTCATTGATCAGATGCTGGAGAGGTTAGCAAATCACCCTTACTATTGCTTCCTCGATGGATACTCAGGTTTCTTTCAGATTCCTATCCACCCAGAGGATCAGGGAAAGACCACCTTCACTTGTCCATATGGCACATTTGCTTACCATATGATGCCCTTTGGACTCTGTAATGCGCCAGCCACCTTCCAGAGATGCATGATGTCCATCTTCACTGACATGATTGAGGACTTTATGGAGGTATTTATGGATGATTTTTCGGTTTATGGATCCTCCTATAATGAGTGCTTAGATAATTTATGCAAAGTGCTAACTAGATGTGAGGAAAAGCATTTGGTCCTTAATTGGGAAAAATGTCATTTCATGGTCAGAGATGGTATTGTACTTGGACATAGAGTGTCTGAAGCAGGGATCGAGGTAGACCGCGCTAAGATTGAGGTTATGACCAGCCTTCAGGCACCTGATTCTGTTAAGTCTATAAGAAGCTTTCTTGGACATGCTGGCTTCTATAAACGGTTCATCAAAGACTTCAGTAAAATTGCTAGGCCACTAACTGCCTTGCTATGTAAAGATACCAAATTTGAGTTCAATGCAGATTGTCAGACTGCATTTGAACAAATCAAGCAGGCATTAGTGAGCGCTCCGATAGTTCAGCCACTGGATTGGGATCTACCTTTTGAGGTTATGTGTGATGCAAGTGACTATGCTGTAGGAGCTGTTCTGGGGCAAAAGAAGGATAGAAAGCTTCATGCTATCTATTATGCTAGTAGGACACTAGATGATGCGCAGAGGAACTATGCCACCACAGAGAAGGAGCTGTTGGCTGTTGTCTTTGCATTTGAGAAATTCCGCCCCTATCTTGTTGGCTCCAAGGTGATTGTGCATACTGATCATTCAGCCCTGAAGTATCTGATGCAGAAGAAGGATGCTAAACCAAGATTGTTGAGATGGATTCTGCTGCTTCAGGAGTTTGACATTGAAGTGAGGGACAAGAAGGGGGTTGAGAATGGAGTTGCTGATCACCTTTCAAGGATGCTGGTTGAGGAAGACGTGCCCATCAATGATTATTTTCCTGAGGAAAACGTCAATATGGTCAGTATAGTGTTTCAGACGGATTTGGGCAGAGAGTTGCATAACTGTCGGGATAATCGCTCAGTGTCGATCGATGCCACACTGGCAACGGTCGATGCAAGTATCGGGGAAGCAACGATCGACACATGCGCATGCAACGGTCGATGCAGACCTGATACGAACCCAGAATCTTTAAGGATCCGAATTAGGAACTATGATTTCGAAATTGCTGCTATAGCAACCACTGATCGACCCTGGTATGCAGATATAGCTAATTACCTTGCTGCTGAGACTGAACCAGATGATTTAAAAGGTTATTCAAAGAAGAAGTTCTTCAGGGAGCTTAGACGATACTACTGGGATGAGCCCTATATCTATAAGCATTGTTCAGATGGTCTTTACCGGAGATGCGTTGCTGAATCAGAGGTTCCAGACATCTTATTCCATTGTCATGGATCAGATTATGCTGGACATTTTTCTACATTCAAGACTGTGTCTAAAGTTCTGCAAGCAGGTTTCTGGTGGCCTACAATGTTTAGAGACACTCATTCTTTCATCTCTCAATGTGATGCCTGTCAGAGGAGAGGGAAGATCAGCAAGAAGCATGAGATGCCTCAGAACTTCATTATGGAAGTTGAGGTTTTCGATTGCTGGGGCATAGATTTTATGGGTCCCTTTCCCTCATCCTATGGGAATAAGTTCATCTTGGTTGCTGTGGACTATGTGTCTAAGTGGGTAGAAGCGATAGCTAGTCCAACCAATGATTCTTCGGTGGTCATTAAGTTGTTTAAGACCATCATATTCCCCAGATTTGGAGTACCTCGGATAGTGATTATTGATGGAGGATCTCACTTTATCAATAAGATCTTCGAGAAGCTGCTGAAAAAGCATGGAGTTCATCACCGAGTCGCTACTCCTTATCACCCTCAGACTAGTGGACAAGTCGAGGTTTCTAACAGACAGATTAAGGAGATCCTTGAAAAGACAGTTGGAAAGAAAAGGAAATATTGGGCAGCAAAGCTGGATGATGCATTATGGGCTTACAGGACAGCATTCAAGACACCACTTGGGACCACTCCATGTCATCTGTTATATGGGAAAGCATGTCATCTGCCGGTGGAACTCGAGCACAAAGCAGCATGGGTTGTAAAGCAGATGAACTTTGATCTTAAATCTGCTGCAGAGAGGAGATTGATGCAGCTTAATGAGTTGGATGAAATTAGACATTTTGCCTATGAGAACTCAAAGCTGTACAAGGAGAGAACTAAGGCTTATCATGACAAGAAGATCGTCTCTAGACAATTTGAGCCTAATGATCAGGTACTTTTGTATAACTCTCGTTTGCATTTGTTTCCAGGTAAGATGAAATCAAGGTGATCCGGTCCTTTCACGATCAAAGAGGTGCGTCCATATGGAGCTGTCATTCTAACCAGCAAGGAAGGTAATGAATTCACTGTGAATGGACAGAGGGTGAAACATTATTGGGATAAGGCCGAGATTCCAGGAGGTCAGATTCTGCCTCTGGATGATGCACCCTCAACCTAGATCAGCTGAAACGTCAAGCTATTGACGTTAAAAGAGCGCTGAGTGGGAGGCAACCCACTGTTTTCATTTTTGCATTTTAATTTTGGTATTTTTGTAGGATTTTACGTTTTGTTTCTGGTTTTGGTGAGTTTTTGTCTGCAGGTCTCGGCCAAAAGCGCAGTGCGTCGATCGACACAGTGGTGTGTCGATCGATCATACAGAAAAATCGCACAACAACGGTCGATGCACCTAGTGCAACGATCGATGCCTGAGCGACAGAGGTAAAAATCCGACAGAACTCAACCAATCCTTTTAACAAATTTTTCTTTCTTTTTGCCAATCCTTCGCTTGACACTACTGGGGACAGTGTGTCTTATGTGTGGGGGAGGTGCTACTGACTCATTTTTTCTGTTTCTTAAGAGTCAGTCAGTTTTTAAAACAAAATTGTTTTATTGAGTCAAAATAGTTTAAGTAGGAAACAATGATTTTTTGAGAAGATTAACAGCACTTGCAGGAACTTAAGTAACCATTGGGATGAAGTTGCAGGATAAATCTCTGACTATTAGAAAACCCCATCACAGATCAACCTACTAAGGACACCCACATCACTTCAGGAATCAGAGGATCCTTTTACTGACTTCAAACTTAATACTGACTTAGATTTCTCACCCAAGGGCTTGGTATACTTTGTGTCGGATTCCCTTGTTAGTTCTGACACAGCCTGTAAACCTGTCCTATTTAGTTCCCTTCTTCCCTTCCATAAAATAAAAAAAAAAGATAATAAACTGAGGATGAGTTAGTAACTCCGAAGTGGTCATGGGAGTGGTAGCTACAACTATCATATCATGTGCATCCAATGAATGTGTCCAAAGTACACCCCTTAACGGGAAGAGCACTGATAAAAAAAAAAATGATACCCAATGGGGAAAAATGAGAATGCTAAGGAAGGGAAAAGAGAAGAAAGGGACTAGAGAAAGATAGTATGGTGGTCTAGAGCTGATAAGGTAAGAGTCCATGTGCCTTTGATCGATACTCCTTAGGTGAGACCGCACTTAAATACTTGCAGAAGTCAGTAGGGAGAATTTGAATGCGTGAATGTGATTGTGGAGTTTACTTAGGACAGTTGCTAAGTGTGGGGGAAGTATATGTTGGTCTTGATGTCTTGTGATTGATTCTTTCAGTGGATTACTAAGGGGAATCTGAGTGTTGTTGCTTCTAGGATGAAAAGAGTTTCTGAAGAGTTTTCAAACCTCTTCACCATGTTTTAGTTCTCTGTTTTGCTTGAGGGCAAGCAAAGGCTAAGTGTGGGGGAGTTGATATATCATAGTTTTTACTAGTTTTAGACCATGATATAAGTATGTTTTAGAGTCTTTTTGTGTTCTTATAGAGTCTATTTCAGGTATAATCAGGTTTTGAGCAGAATTGGAGATATTGGAGCTTTTTGGAGATTTTTGGAGTGTTTGGCCGAGAGCTTGAGATCACTGTCCAGAAATCAGGATTGCATCGACCAACACACATTGTGCATCGGTCGACACACAAGCGAGATAGGCCAGACTCGGCGGTTTAATGAAGAATGAAGATATTATACTTTGGCCCAGAATTTTCCAGTATTTACAAAGAAGCCCCAGCCGAGATTTAGCCTATATAATTAGGATTTTGGTGTTTTATTTAGATACGCTTTGATACACTTTTCATACGCTTTTATACTAAGAGCTAAGGGATTTTCTAGAGCTTTTGGGGCTGATCTGATCCTGTACTTCATCTATTTTGGAGAAGATTTCGAACCCCTTTATCTATTTAATTTCTTATATGCAATCTATTAATTCTATGATTTCTGTTTCATTAATCATGTCTGAGTAGATTCATTGTTAGGTTTAGGGATTCTCACTAGGGATTTTATGACTTGCTAGACTTGTTTAATTCTGTTAAGGATTCACATGAATAGAATGTTCTTCGATCCAAATTGTGTTTAATGCTAGTTCTAACCTGATCAATTAGAATCTAGATCTTAGGTTGCTAAATACGACACGAAAGTGTGGTTTAGAATCTGAACTATTTAGGTTGAGCAATTAAACTTCTCGCAAAGGAATTTGGTTTAGTTTAATTGTGAACATATCGAACTTGAAATTAATGATGGTTTAATCTGTTAGTAATTGCAAAGGAATTTGGATTACTGCACTTAGGCTTAGAGAATTCTCGCAACGACAGTTGGTTAATTCTATATCCGTGATTTGAGTTCTAGAACTGTTCTTAATTAGATCCTGACTGAATAATTTGTCTGCTTGTCTGATTTCCTGAGAACGCCCTAGACTTAGCGCCCTTAATTAACTGCTTTCACAACCGATAATCTTGCTACTTGTTTACTTTCTCGCACTGCTATTTAGTTTACTTCACATTGCTTTCTTCTTAGTTTAAATCTCTATAGTTCTTAATCTATCGAGACCAGAGTCTCTGTGGATTCGATACCGTATATACTACAATAACTTAACTGTGCACTTGCAGTAGAATAGGATTAAAACCTGACCCTATCAAGTTACCTCAGGAGCTGTCATATTTTCACAACGTGTTCCATGTATATGTTTTGCGGAAGGTTGTTCGTGAACCGGAACTGATCCTACCTCAGCCGCCATCAGATGTCAACCGTAATTGGTCAGTGACGAGTAAACCGGTCAAGATTGTGGATCGCCGAGAGTCAGAGTTCAACGGGAAGAAGACCAAGATGGTTTTGGTTCGTTGGGAGAGAGACGGAATTCAGGATGATGTTTGGGAACCCGAGCAGCCGTTTCAGTTGAGCCATCCAGAGTTGTTTGTGGAGCCTAGTAGCGGTCCGAATTCGGGGCCGAATTCGCTTTTGGTGGGGAGAATTGTAATGGCCCCAAAATTGGCCCATTACTTGGGCCCAAAGAAAGAGGAGAGAAGGGCCAAAGGGAATTACTTGAGCCCAAAGGGAAGGGGGAAATGGGCCAGAGGTCCAAGGCCCAACCCGAGGGAAAGGGAAGCCCTAGCTCCACTCCCTATAAAAGGAGGAGCAGCCCCCTCATTTCTGCAAAGATCTCAAAACAGCGAAGCCCTGCTCGTGACCGGAGCCAGCCAGCCGACCAGCCCCGACAACCGACCGCCGACCACCGCCGACGACCGCCGACCGCCGGAGCTCCGACCGCCGCTGCACCACCGACCACCTCTGCCGTGAGTCGCCGGAATCTTCGCCGGAGACCGCTTTTCACCCGCGCTTCCGATCCCGCACTCCGAGTCATCGTCTTCTTGATTCTTTTGAGTGTAGAGCCGCCCGTTCTTCACGTTCTTGAGGTGAGATTTTCGGATTCTCATATCTACTCCGTTTTTCCCTTCTAAACCCTAGATATGCTTCAGATCTAAGCTTCTAGATCAGATCTGATCCGTGGAAGTCGAAGATCTGAACCGTATCACTCTCTCCGTCTCTCTCTTGTTCAGATCTGTTCCAGATCTATGCTCCTGATGGATAGAAGTTGTAGATCTGAACCGTATCTTCTTCGTTTGTCCACTTCAGTTGGCCGAAAACCCTAGATCTGTTCTTTTCCTTTAGTTCTGTCGTCTAAAACCCTTGATCTGTGTGCAGGATCACAAGATCTACAGCCGGATTCGCCAGATCTACTCTCTTCTCCAGTTTTAGACTAAGGTGAGGACCGAACGTGATCTTTTCTTTAACATACTGCAGTGTTGGGACTCGAATCCCCGTTTAATAGTATCTTTCCTAAGTACTGTAGATCTAGTTGTTGATTTGCGTTGATGTGATTGATTATAACTTAGAATCTAGGTTGTCGCTTAAACCGAAAACGGAACTTAGACGCTAGGTTACCATTTGAACTGAAAACATTATTTGTGTGTGAAGGCTATGATTGATAGAACTGTTTAGGTCCCCCGAAGGGGTGTTTGGTGGCGGCACATGTACATTGCGTTTCGTACTTGTCCCTTTCGTCGTCGTAAGGGGGGTTTCGGCGAGCTCTCCAGTGGATTTGTGACCTTGGGCACCGAAGCCAATGGCGGGCTTCGGGCTCGTGGAATTTGTTTGCGCTTCGGACGGTAGGAGTCCAGAGTGCGGGGCGTGGGTGCCTGCGGTACGATCTGGACATTAGTTTGGTTGTGCCTTCGGGCGTTGGGTGCAAGGTGATATTAACCGTGGACTCTTGTTTGGTGTTGTGATAGTTTAAAGTTGAGATAGCGGTATTCCTAGAATCCGCCCTCACTGGATATTGGTGTAAACCAAATACTCAGGCCTCCTTCGTTGATTGTTTTGCAGGTAACCCTGGAGCGTTGCAGGGGTAGACGGACGGTGTGGTGCATTGTTTTGGGAATGGGAATTCCTTCTCTTCTTTTTCGTTCTTTCGATTTCTTAAGACTTATGCATTTTCTTTCTTTTTCACGTTTAAGCTATTTCAGTTGGTTAATTATATGTAAGACCCGTTTTCTATTTCAATAAAGTAAAACCCTTTCAACTATTTAATTGTCGGTTCCGGTTTATGGCTTGGTTCGCTGTTGCGAACTATGACTCGTGGAGTCAAAGAGTCGTTGACTTAGGATCCGAAGGGACGGTTGTTACAGTAAAGGCTTCGCAGTAATTTCCATATGTCGAAAAGGAAATTTTGCATTCGATTCAATTTTGAAAAATACACTTTTATTTAAAATCTATTTTGGGAACATTTTTAGCAATTCTTTTTTTTTTTTGGTTCAAACTACTCGTCAAAAACTGAGGACGATATAAAAATTTCGCTTGCAAACACGGTACATCTTCCCCGATAATAATGTGTTAACTGCATCCTTTTTTCATAACATGTCTCTCAAGTCTATTCGCATGTATCTTCTATTATTATTTTTGATTATGATCATGTGACATCCGTTTTCTATTCTCTCGAGACAAAGTACCACAAATCTCAATTTACAATTGAAGTAATTGAATAACTTCCAATAATAGTAAAATAACCTTTAAATCTAAATTATAATAACCGAATGAGTGAGTAACAAAGAGGTTACTCAATAAGATATTGGATGCTAAATACGCAAGTTCATGGTCTCAGTCCTACTATTCCAAATACAACAGTTTCGCTTAAACATGTACAATCACAACATCTAAAGTGACCAAACAGTAAATGACCTATGCAAATTAATTGATCCCTCACATCACATGGAGTCTTTATCTATATTTTAGGACACGAGCAATATATCGGTTAAGATTTTCCCACACTCCCATCATGCAATTACGGCTAAAATACAGAAGTCTGTCTTTGTACGTCTGTCTATGTACGTCCGCGTCTCACCTACTCCTACCATTACAACTAACTATATAATATATATATATATATATCAGACAATAAACAATTTAAGGAGTAACACAAACAAGAGGGTTGAATCAATTATATTCTTATCTCCAATTTAACAAACAACCTAACTAGACACATTAGGTACTAAACTAGCTATATTAGAAGGTTAAACATGGAAAATGAAGAATTGTGAAATAGCCCTCACATTAGTCTAATAGAACCCGGAAAATGACGATTAAAGAAATAACAGTCGAAGCAGTTGCCATTGAGGAAACACCACTTCAGAAAACTGCGATTGAAAATATGGTTTCCATGAATATACTTGTCACAAATGCATTTTACATAAATCAACTTTTTATAAATGAAAATTCTCAGAAAATGATACTTTTATAAAATAGAAATATGGTTTTTGATGGGCAGAAAAATTATATGGAAGGAAGCAACCATAATTTTCATCGTACCTCTTAATAAAGATCGAAAAATAGATATGCAATTATGCATGTAACTCGTTCCATGTTTCCTCCTCGTTGACTGGAAAAACGCTCTCCGAATTGGTTGTTCATAGATTCGACCTACTCAGATCCGCTTCGGAAAAACATTCATAACTTTCAAACGAAAATTCTTAATCACAAACCGCATGCTGATATAGCTAGATATCCTTACCAAAATTCATCTTGATATGATTCTATTTGCCTATTCCACTACAAGAAAACACGATTTTTACGACTACAGAAATAGTTGCAATTGGGTCGCAAAATTAAGTACACCTAATTTTTGGTGACCTAGAGGATTCTAAAGCAAGCTCACCAATCTCAGTTCTCGATACACCCGGGGAATCATAAGATGTATTAGAATTTGAGACAGTACTACCACTGGGACGACATGAAGAGGGACGTGGATAAGTGGGTTTCACATTGCCAGAACTGCCAGCAGGTTAAGGCGGAAAGGAGAGTGCCTAGCGGGTTGCTTCAGGGGTTGCCTATACCAGAATGGAAATGGGATATGGTGACCATGGATTTTGTCACCGGACTACCAAGAACAACCGGAAAGAAAGATGCGATTTGGGTGATCGTGGACCGACTCACCAAGTCTGCACACTTTCTCGCGATTAAGAAGACGGATGGGACGGAAACCCTTGCTCGGAAGTACGTTGAGTGCATAGTGAAGATGCACAGAGCACCAGTCAGCATTGTGTCAGACAGAGATCCTAAGTTCACCTCCATCTTCTGGTAGGCTTTTCAGAAAGCAATGGGTACGAAGGTGTTTCTTAGTACGGCATACCACCCGCAGACCGATGGACAGTCCGATCGGACCATCCAGACGTTAGAGGATATTCTTCGGGCGTGTGTGTTGGATTGGGAAGGCAACTGGGTCAAATTCCTGCCTTTGGTAGAGTTTGCCTGCAGCAACAGCCACCACCAAAGCATCGGGATGTCACCATATGAGGCTCTATATGGTCGACCTTGCAGGACTCCCCTATGTTGGACCGAGGTGGGGGAGAGGCGTGATTTAGAGCCGGAGATGATCCAGGAAACAATTGAGCAAGTAGAGTTACTTAAGGAAAGGTTAAAGCAGGCCCACGACCGTCAGAAGAGTTATGCGGATAAGCGTCGAAAGGATTTAGAGTTTGTTGTGGGGGATTCAGTGTATCTTAAGATGAGGACGTTCCGGGGCAACGATCCCAACTGCAAGCTGAAAAAGTTGAGGCCTAGGTATATGGGACCATTCGTGATTGTCGAGAGAGTTGGTGTTGTGGCGTATAGATTAGAGTTACCTCAGGATCTGTCAGATTTTCACAACGTGTTCCATGTATATGTTTTGCGGAAGGTTGTTCGTGAACCGGAACTGATCCTACCTCAGCCGCCATCAGATGTCAACCGTAATTGGTCAGTGACGAGTAAACCGGTCAAGATTGTGGATCGCCGAGAGTCAGAGTGCAACGGGAAGAAGATCCCGCACTCCGAGTCATCGTCTTCTTGATTCTTTTGAGTGTAGAGCCGCCCGTTCTTCACGTTCTTGAGGTGAGATTCCCGGATTCTCAGATCTACTCCGTTTTTCCCTTCTAAACCCTAGATATGCTTCAGATCTAAGCTTCTAGATCAGATATGATCCGTGGAAGTCGTAGAACTGAACCGTATCACTCTCTACGTCTCTCTCTTGTTCAGATCTGTTCCAGATCTATGCTCCTGATAGATAGAAGTTGTAGATCTGAACCGTATCTTCTTCGTTTGTCCACTTCAGTTGGCCGAAAACCCTAGATCTTTTCTTTTCCTTTAGATCTGTCGTCTAAAACCCTAGATCTGTGTGCAGGATCACAAGATCTATAGCCGGATTCGCCAAATCTACTCTCTTCTCCAGTTTTAGACTAAGGTGAGGACCGAACGTGATCTTTTCTTTAACCTACTGCAGTGTTAGGACTCAAATCCTCGTTTAATAGTATCTTTCCTAAGTAGTGTAGATTGATAGGTGTCAGGTTTTATCCTATATCTAACTGCAAGTGCACAGTTCAGTAGTCGTAGTATATAGGTATCGAATCCACAGGGACTCTGTATTCAATAGCTCAAGAACAAGAAATTAAACTAGGAAGAAAGCAATGTGATTGAATTAAAAGCAATGCGAGAAAGTAAACAGAAAGCAGAGATTATTGGTTGTGAAAGCAAGTTATTAAGAGCGCTAAGTCTAGGGCGTTCTCAGGAAATCAGACAAGCAGACAGTTCATTCAGCAAGGATCTAATTAAGCACAGTTCTAGAACTCAAAACACATATATAGAATTAACCAAATTCCTTTGCGATAATTCTCTAAGTCTAAGTGCAGCAAACCAAACTTTCGTTTGCGAGAACTAACAAATTAAACTAGCATTAATTCCAAGTTTGATATGTTCACAATTATCCTAAACCAAACTTTCGTTTGCGAGAAGTTTAATTGCTCAACCTAATTAGTTCAGATTCTTAAACCCCACTTCCGTGACGTATTTAGCAACCTAAGATCTAGATTCTAATTGATCAGGTTAGAACTAGCTTTAAGCACAATTAGATTGAAGAACATATATAGTTATGATTCCTTAACTGAATTAAACAAATCTAGCAAGTCATAAAATCCTATGTGAGAAACCCTAAACCTAACAAGGAATCTACTCAGACATAGATAATGAAAACATAATCATATGATGAATAAATTGCATAGAAGATAAAGAGTAAAAGGGGTTCGAAATCTTCTCCAAATACAGATGAAGTAAAGGTTCAGATCAACCCCAAAAGCTCTAAAAATCCTCTGCTCTTAATTATGAAAGCGTAAGTAAATAAAACACCAAAAACTTAATTATATATGTCTAATCTCGGCCAGGGGCTTCTTTGTAAATATCAGGAACTTCTGGATCAGAGTGCAATATCTTGACTCTTCATAAACCGCCGAGTTTTGGCCCATCTCGCTGGTGCAACGATCGATGCTAGAGTGCAACGATCGACGCATTCCTCTGTTTCGGACAGTGAACTCTATCTCTCGGCCAAACACTCCAAAAATCTTCAAAAAGTGCCATAATCACCAAGTATGCTCCAAACCTGATTATACCTGTAAAAGACTCTAAAAGAACACAAAAAGACACTAAAACACACTTATATCATGGTCTAAAACTAGTAAAAACCATGATATATCAACTCCCCCACACTTAGCATTTGCTTGCCTTCAAGCAAAACAGAGAACTAAAGCTTGGTGAAGAGGTCTGAAAACTCTTCAGAAACTCATTTCATCCTAGAAGCTACAATACTCAGATTCCCCTTAGTAAACCACTGAAAGAATCAATCACAGATTATCAAGACCAACATGTACTTCCCCCACACTTAGCAACTGTCCTAGGTAAACTCCACAATCACATTCAAGCATTCAAATTCTCCCTACTGACTTCTGCAAGTATTTAAGTGCGGTCTCACCTAAGGAGTATCGATCAAAGGGCACATGGATTCTTACCTTATCAGCTGTAGACCACCATACTATCTTTCTCTAGTCCCTTTCTTCTCTTTCCCTTCTTTAACAACTGATTTTTCCCACTTTGGGTATCATTTTATTTTTTTTATCAGTGTTCTTCCCGTTATGGGGTGTACTTTGGACACATTCCATGGATTGCACAGGAGATAATAGGGGTCTCTACCACTCCTGTGACCACTTCGGAGTTACTAACTCATCCTCAGTTTATTATCTTTTTTTTTTTACTTTATAGAAGGGGAGAAGGGAACTAAATAGGATAGGTTGACAGGCTGTGTCAGAACTAACAGGGAATCCGACACAGAGTATACCAAGCCCTTAGGTGAGAAATCTAAGTCAGTATTAAGTTGAAGTCAGTAAAAGGATCCTCTGATACCTGAAGTGATGTGGGTGTTCCCAGTAGGTTGATCTGTGATGGGGTTTTCTAATAGTCAGAGATAGATCCTGCAACTTCATCCCAATGGTTACTTAAGTTCTTGCAAGTCTTGTAAATCTTCTCAGAAAATCATAGTTTCTTACTTAAACAATTTTGACTCAATAAAACAAAATTTTTTGAAAAATGGACTGACTCTTAAGAAAACAGAAAGATATAAGTCAGTAGCACCTCCCCCACACTTAAGACACACTGTCCCCAGTAGTGTCAAGCGAAGGATCGGTTAAAAAGAAAGAAAAATTGTTAAAGTTCTGTTGAGTTCTGTCGGGTTTACCTCTGTCGCTCGAGCATCGATCGTTGCACTAAGTGCATCGACCGTTACTTGGCGATTTTCGTGTATGGTCGATCGTTGCTCAGAACTGCAACGATTGCTGCAATGCGATTCCGATCGTGTTGTGACGATAGACACAGAAGTGCGTCGATCGACGCACTGCGAATCTGTCCGAGACCAGCAAACATAAACTCACCAGAAACAAAAACAAACGTAAAATCCTAACAAAAACACCAAAAATTAAGTAGAAAAACACCAGAACCTAATGGTGGGTTGCCTCCCACCCAGCGCTTGTTTAAGGTCAATAGCTTGACCGGACGGACAAGATTTTTCAGGCACCAGGAGCATTATCCAGAGGCAGAATCTGACCTCTTGGAATCTCGGCCTTAGCCCAATAATGTTTTACCCTCTGTCCATTTACAGCGAACTCATTACCTTCCTTGCCGACTAGAATGACAGCTCCATATGGACGTACTTCTTTGAATGTGTAGGGACCGGACCATCTTGATTTCAGCTTGCCTGGAAACAAATGCAAACGAGAATTGTATAAAAGTACCTGATCATTAGGCTCAAACCGTCTAGAAACAATCTTCTTGTCATGATAAGCCTTAGTCCTCTCCTTGTACAGCTTTGAGTTCTCATAGGCGAGATGTCTAATCTCATCCAACTCATTAAGCTGTATCAACCTTCTTTCTGCAGCTAATTTAAGGTCAAAGTTCATCTGCTTTACAGCCCACGCTGCTTTGTGCTCAAGTTCCACTGGCAGATGACATGCTTTTCCATACAACAAGTGAAATGGAGTAGTCCCTAATGGCGTCTTAAATGCAGTCTTGTAGGCCCATAAAGCATCATCAAGCTTAGCTTCCCAATCTTTTCTTGTCTTCCCAACTGTCTTCTCTAAGATCTCCTTGATCTGTCTGTTAGAAACCTCGACTTGTCCACTAGTCTGAGGGTGATAAGGAGTAGCAACTCGGTGATGAACTCCTTGATTTCTTAGGAGCTTCTCGAAGGCCTTATTAATAAAGTGAGATCCTCCATCACTAATCACTATCTGAGGTACTCCAAATCTAGGAAATATGATGGACTTAAACAGCTTAATGACTACTGAAGAATCATTGGTTGGACTAGCTATTGCTTCTACCCACTTAGACACATAATCTACAGCAACCAAGATGAATTTATTCCCATGAGATGAAGGAAAAGGACCCATAAAGTCTATGCCCCAGCAATCAAAAACCTCAACCTCAAGAATGAAATTCTGAGGCATCTCATGCTTCCTACTGATTTTCCCTCTCCTCTGACAGGCATCGCAATGAGAAATGAAGGAGTGAGTATCTGCAAACATTGTAGGCACCTGAAACCTGCTTGCAAGACCTTAGACACAGTCTTAAAGTAGCAAAATGTCCTGCATAATATGATCCATGGCAGTGGAATAGGATATCTGGAACCTCTGATTCAGCAACACATCTTCTGTAAAGGCCATCTGAAGAGTGCTTATAGAGGTAAGGTTCATCCCAATAGTATCGCCTAAGCTCTCTGAAGAACCTCTTCTTCTCATACCCTTTCAGATCATCTGGTTCAGTCTCTGCAGCCAGGTAGTTAGCTATATCTGCATACCATGGTCGATCAGTTGTTGTGACAGCATTAATCTCGAACTCGTAGCCTCCAATCTGAATTGTAAAAGTCTCTGGATCTGCATCCGCATTGCAACGATCGTCGCAGAGGAGCACATCGATCGTTGCTGTCCCGATAGGTGCATCGATCGACGCCGAGATGGCATCGATCGACGCAATGCGATTAATCCGACAGTTTTGCAGGTTTCTGTCCAAATCGGTGTGAAACATTGTACCAACCATATTGACGTTCTCTTCAGGCAAGTAGTCATTAATTGGCACGTCTTCCTCAACCAGCATCCTTGAAAGATGGTCAGCAACTCCATTTTCAACCCCTTTCTTATCCCTCACTTCAATGTCAAACTCCTGAAGCAACAGAATCCATCTCAACAGTCTTGGCTTAGCATCTTTCTTCTGCATCAGATACTTCAGGGCTGAATGATCAGTGTGTACAATCACTTTTGAGCCAACAAGATAAGGGCGAAACTTCTCAAATGCAAAGACAACTGCCAACAACTCCTTCTCTGTAGTGGCATAGTTCCTTTGTGCATCATCCAGTGTCCTACTGGCATAATAGATAGCATGAAGCTTTCTATCCTTCTTCTGCCCAAGAACAGCTCCCAC
Source organism: Orychophragmus violaceus (assembly GCA_030180135.1). NCBI lineage: Eukaryota > Viridiplantae > Streptophyta > Magnoliopsida > Brassicales > Brassicaceae > Orychophragmus > Orychophragmus violaceus. The sequence continues at coordinate 58,889,085 of CM058234.1, read as the reverse complement.
AGCATAATCACTTGCATCGCACATAACCTCAAAAGGCAGATTCCAATCCGGTGGCTGAACTATGGGAGCACTCACTAATGCCTGCTTGATCTGTTCAAACGCAGTTTGACAATCTGCAGTGAACTCAAATTTGGTATCCTTACATAGCAAAGCAGTTAGTGGCCTAGCGATCTTTCTGAAATCCTTGATGAACCGTATATAGAAGCCAGCATGTCCAAGAAAGCTTCTAATAGACTTAAAAGAATCAGGCGCCTGAAGGTTGGTCATTACCTCGATCTTAGCGCGGTCCACCTCTATTCCTGCTTCAGACACTTTATGTCCAAGTACAATGCCATCTCTGACCATGAAATGACACTTCTCCCAATTAAGAACTAAATGCTTTTCTTCACATCTTGTCAAATCCTTACACAGATTATCTAAGCATTCATTATAGGATGATCCATATACTGAGAAATCATCCATGAATACCTCCATAAAGTCCTCAATCATGTCTATGAATATGGACATCATGCATCTCTGGAAAGTGGCTGGTGCATTGCAGAGTCCAAAAGGCATCCTACGGTAAGCAAATGTCCCATATGGACAAGTGAAAGTGGTCTTTCCCTGATCCTCTGGATGGATGGGAATCTGAAAGAAACCTGAGTAGCCATCGAGGAAGCAATAGTAAGGATGATTGGCTAACCTCTCAAGCATCTGATCAATAAAAGGCAAGGGAAAGTGATCCTTCCTGGTAGTAGCATTCAACTTCCTATAATCTATGCACATCCTGTGTCCCGTCACAGTCCTAGTAGGTATCAGCTCGTTCTTCTCATTCTTCACAACTGTAACTCCACCCTTCTTAGGCACTACATGGACTGGACTCACCCAATCACTGTCAGAGATAGGATAGATAATCCCAGCATCAAGGAGTTTCATAATCTCCTTTTTAACCACTTCCTGCAGATTAGGATTAAGTCTTCTCTGATGCTCGATAGATGTCTTGGATTCATCCTCAAGATGTATCCGATGCATGCACAGCTCCGGTGAGATACCTGAAATATCAGCAAGAGAATAGCCAAGAGCCTTGCGATGCTTGCGCAGCTTGCTTAGCAGTAAAGTGAGCTCTGTGTTGTTCAAGCTAGCATTAACAATCACTGGATAAGTTGAATTTGGTCCAATAAATGCGTACCTTAGCCCGGATGGGAGTTGTTTCAGTTCTATTTTCGGAGCTTTTTCCTCTGCCCAATCTCTGTCGACTTCCAACGATCGATGCAAGGGTAGTGTCGATTGTTGCAAGGTTGCGCCAGACACTTCTACTTGCATTGCATACTCAACAGAATCCATCATCCTCGTATAGCACATTGCTGGCTCATCCTGCAGGTACTCCAACTCCAATATAGAGCTCAGTAAAGCCCTTTCTAGTGGGTCCTCAACATGTGATTGGTAAAAATACTCGGTAGCCAAATCACCCAATAAGTCCACATAGAAGGTCTGCCTGTCGATGGTTGGTCTCTTTACCAGCTTGTTCATATCAAAACTCATCTTCAGATCACCCACATTCAGAACTATTTTACCTCCCTGATAGTCAATCATTGCACCAGCTGTAGCTAAGAAAGACCTGCCTAAAATCAATGGATCTTTTGGCTCCTGTCCATATTGTAGAACCACAAAATCAGTAGGGATCACACATTTGCCAACCATTATAGGCACATCCTCTATTACTCCTTTGGGAATCCTGATTGATCTATCCGCCAGAACCAGTGATATCCTAGTGGGTATAAAGTCTGTCATTCCGAGCCTTTTAGCAACTGAGAGGGGCATAAGATTCACACTGGAACCAAGATCACATAGAGACCTTTCGAATCTCTCTTTGTAGATAGCACAATCTAACACGAAGCTTCCTGGATCCTCTAACTTCTCGGGAATTCTGCCCTGAACCACTTCGCTGCATACCTCATTGAGCATCATTATACTTTCCTCATCAGACCATTTCCCGGAAATCATATCCTTAAGGCATCTCTTCATCATAGGAGAGGTTTCCATGGAGTCCAACAAAGGTACTTCAACTTTCACCTTTTTTATGAACTCCTTCCACTTTGCATACTGCCTATCATTCTTAGCCTTTCTAGGATTCTTGGGATAAGGTACCTTAGGCTTGTATACCCTTTCGGTCGGCTGTTTCGGTTTTTCTGGTTTCGAACTCTCTGCAGTCACCTTGTGTCGATCGTTGCTCCTATCGCATCGATCGATGCTAGGCAACTGTGTTACGACTTCCGGTTCCCTGATTTCGCTTTGCATCGGTCGTTGCTCAGATGCATCGATCGACGCATTGCGAATATCGCGGATCTCATCTTCCAGCTCTTCAATTTCCTCGAGTTCTTCAACACTTAACTGCTTTTTCTGGCCAGACGACAGCTCCTTACCACTTTTCAACGTCACTGCATTGCATGGGTACTTTGGATTAGCATCAGTCCGTCCTGGGAGATATCCATCTTCCCTTTTAGCATGTCCAGCAGTTCTTGCAACTCTAGCATCAAGCTCCTTCATGTGCGTGTTCAGATACTCAAACTTCCCATTCAGCTCCCTGTAGATTGTTTCCATCTTCTCGTTGACATCTGCTGCATTCTTAGTCTGACTCTCCATCATTTGTTTCAGCATCATCTCCACTCTACTTTCAGGTTCATTGGTTCTCTGAGTACCTTGTCCAAAGGTCTTCTGAAAACCACTTTTATGCCCTCCATTGAAGAATATGTTTCCTTGTTGATTGCCAAATCTATTACCTTGAAATCCAGAACCTCCTATGTAATTCACATCTTCCTCCTGAGTGTCCTCCTCAGTTTGAATTTCATCTACATCTTGGGCAAAATGGACAGCTTTCTTACCTGCTAGGAGATTGCAAACTGTGTCCAGCCTAGATCTAATATCAGCCATGTCAGAATTCTCTACACTTCCACCAGCTTTCTTCCTCCTCTCATCCGTAGTCTTGCAGCTGTTGCTGCCTATTAGATTCTCAATCAACTGCTTAGCTTGCGTAGGAGTCCTGGTGTTGAAGTTAGCATTACTGGAATTGTCCAGCGCAGACTGATATGGAAGATCTATGCCTCTGAAGAAGATGCCAATCAACTGAACTTCAGTGAATCCATGGTGTGGGCAGTCACGCTGATACTGCTTAAATCTCATCCAGGCAGTCTTTAAAGGCTCCACAGCTCCTTGAGAAAAGGTGAGTATGTCCTGTCTGGACTGGTCTGAGCGCGCATCATCATAGAAGTGACGCAGGAACTCACTCTTTAAAGCTGCCCAAGTAGTGTACTGAGCAGGTGCCAGCTGCTTTAGCCATGCACTAGCGTCTCCAACAAGACTGTGCGGAAAGAGCTTGGGGAACAGATAGTCCGGGCACACTCCATCATACTTCATGCCAGTGACTACGTCCTCAAACGAATCAATGTGATCCATAGGCTGCTCCGTTGGGTAACCATGAAACGCATTCTGTCTCATCAGCGAGTAGTAGATGGTTTTGATCTCAAAATCATTCCTCTCAAAAGCAGGAAGCACTAAAGATGACCGGTTTCTATGAAACTCATCCGGTCTGTTGTAGTCAGCTAAAGCCCTCTCATGGACAACCATCTGTCTACCTTGGGCCTGTCCTTGACCCTGGTTCTGCTCATGTTGCTGTTGCTCAGGAAGATCAGGGATGACATTCCCTTCAGCATCAACCCTTTGCCAAGCAGCATTGTATGGGTTGTTATCTCGGTCCCTCAGGGTACCTTCAGCATCACGTACAAGAATCAAACGCTCTTGCACCATCCTTTCTCTTCTTTCTCTTCTGTTGGTTCTCTCTAAACGTCCAAGTTCTTCAAGATCGAGATTAACTAAGTCCAAGTTCGGATTACTTCTAGTTTTCTGCGTCTGCATAAACTGTCTGTAATCGTTCGGCAACGATCGATGCTATCAGTGCAACGATCGTTTCAATCTCTGAATCGCCTAGTGACGATCGATGCTAGAGTGCAACGATCGACGCAGTGCGATATTGGTGCCTGCGTCAGAGAGAAAAACAGAGAAAATTAGTAACCAAAAAAAAATAAAAATAAAAACAAAAAGAAAACGAAAAATCCTAGTAAAACCCTAAATTCTAAGCTATCGAAGACTCAAAGAGTCCCCGGCAACGGCGCCAAAAACTTGATAGGTGTCAGGTTTTATCCTATATCTAACTGCAAGTGCACAGTTCAGTAGTCGTAGTATATAGGTATCGAATCCACAGGGACTCTGTATTCAATAGCTCAAGAACAAGAAATTAAACTAGGAAGAAAGCAATGTGATTGAATTAAAATCAATGCGAGAAAGTAAACAGAAAGCAGAGATTATTGGTTGTGAAAGCAAGTTATTAAGAGCGCTAAGTCTAGGGCGTTCTCAGGAAATCAGACAAGCAGACAGTTCATTCAGCAAGGATCTAATTAAGCACAGTTCTAGAACTCAAAACACAGATATAGAATTAACCAAATTCCTTTGCGATAATTCTCTAAGTCTAAGTGCAGCAAACCAAACTTTCGTTTGCGAGAACTAACAGATTAAACTAGCATTAATTCCAAGTTTGATATGTTCACAATTATCCTAAACCAAACTTTCGTTTGCGAGAAGTTTAATTGCTCAACCTAATTAGTTCAGATTCCTAAACCCCACTTCCGTGACGTATTTAGCAACCTAAGATCTAGATTCTAATTGATCAGGTTAGAACTAGCTTTAAGCACAATTAGATTGAAGAACAGATATAGTTATGAATCCTTAACTGAATTAAACAAATCTAGCAAGTCATGAAATCCTATGTGAGAAACCCTAAACCTAACAAGGAATCTACTCAGACATAGATAATGAAAACATAATCATATGATGAATAAATTGCATAGAAGATAAAGAGTAAAAGGGGTTCGAAATCTTCTCCAAATACAGATGAAGTAAAGGTTCAGATCAGCCCCAAAAGCTCTAAAAATCCTTTGCTCTTAATTATGAAAGCGTAAGTAAATAAAACACCAAAAACTTAATTATATAGGTCTAATCTCGGCCAGGGGCTTCTTTGTAAATATCAGGAACTTCTGGATCAGAGTGCAATATCTTGACTCTTCATAAACCGCCAAGTTTTGGCCCATCTCGCTGGTGCAACGATCGATGCTAGAGTGCAACGATCGACGCATTCCTCTGTTTCGGACAGTGAACTCTATCTCTCGGCCAAACACTCCAAAAATCTCCAAAAAGTGCCATAATCACCAAGTATGCTCCAAACCTGATTATACCTGTAAAAGACTCTAAAAGAACACAAAAAGACACTAAAACACACTTATATCATGGTCTAAAACTAGTAAAAACCATGATATATCATAGATCTAGTTGTTGATTTGCGTTGATGTGATTGATTATAACTTAGAATATAGGTTGTCGCTTAAACCGAAAACGGAACTTAGACGCTAGGTTACCATTTGAACTCAAAACGTTGTTTGTGTGTGAAGGCTATGAATAAAACTTGTTCGGTTCCGTTTGGGCCATTTGGCCCAAATGCCAATTAACTCGAAAGCGTTTTTGCACTGCATCGATCGTTGCACCTTATGCATCGATCGATGCACAGTGGCTAAACCTTTTATTCTCTCTAAGTACAGTAAATGCCTAGCACTTTTACCGTACTTCTGCTAAACCGTTCCTACACATTTTCCTGTTAGCTTAGGCGTGTGACCCATATGGGATCATATAATAAAGGCAATAAGTCCAAGACTTATAGATCATGAGCGGACTCTAGCAAGCCATCATGACCCCCAGTATTATATGACTTATGTCTGATCATTGACATACTCTTACTTTCTAGAGACAGTACCGAGATTACTGGACACAATTCCAACAATCTCCCACTTGTACTGGAATCTCTGTATTCATAATCCTTTTGTCTCAATATCTCGATTAGTCATAAGGCAAGATTAGTGTCATCCTTATAAAGCCTAATCTTGTTCATCGGACTCTGATTTGATACTGACAATCCAAACGACTCGGGAAAGTCCGTTTGAGCATGGCCATGCATTTTCCAGTATTCAAATCTCCGATTGGCCTAGAGATATTCACTCCATTTATATTGGAGGGACAAATCCCGTCTTGTTCCATCACTGTAAACTACTCATTTCTTAATGTACCCAAACAAGGTCCTTATAACTATCGCAGAACGATAGCGTTAGACAATGATCAAAGTGCATCAGTTCATGTGCAGTCACATGCATGCGAACTCAGGTCTAAGGACTATACTCTATAGTCGTAGTAAGAATCTCTTATGACACAGATATAAATATCCTGAAGAGTTCTTATAATCGGGTCTTGTCCGGTCGTATGTTCCCAACATACACCTATGTACTGACTTTGATGCCGCGCATCTATGACACATGAAACTTGGTCATAAGTCACATACCAATCTAGTCTCACACGGTTGTTGGTGTTCCAATTTCAACAACCTTCGACTAGGGACAGGATGATATAAAACATTTATCAAATATAGGGTCTCATGATCAAGCTAAATGACTTCGATGACTCAAGATCAAGTCATTTACTTCGATGACCTATAAAATGGTTCATATCATTTTGGAACGATTATTTCATCACAGTTAAAATAATCTTGAAATAATAATTTCATTAAAACATAAAATAATGTTTTACAAGAACATATCAAATAACTAAAATAAAGCTCACAAAACTCCCACTCAAATTTAGATTACATTTCAATGTTTCTAATGCCTACAGCTTCAGTCAGGAACTCGAGCTTAGGCCTTGGGAGTGGCTTTGTCAACGGATCAGCGACATTATCATCTGTCGGGACTCGGCTGATCTTGACTTCCTTTCTATTAACGATGTCACGTATCAAGTGAAATCTTCTTTGAACATGCTTGGATTTCTGGTGTGATCTTGGTTCCTTTGCCTGAGCTATAGCACCATTGTTGTCACAAAACAGTGCCAGAGGCTCAGCCGCATTTGGTATCACACCTAGTTCCATAATGAACTTTCGTATCCAAACAGCTTCCTTCGCTGCTTCTGAGGCGGCGATATATTCAGCTTCTGTAGTGGAATCAGCAACGGTGTCCTGCTTGGAGCTTCTCCAACTTACTGCACCGCCATTCAGACAAAAGACATAACCGGACTGTGACCGGAAATCATCTGTGTCTGTCTGGAAACTTGCGTCCGTGAATCCACTGACTTTAAGCACATCACTTCCACCGTACACCAAGAACTTATCCTTAGTATGTCTTAGATACTTCAAGATATTCTTTACGGCAATCCAATGGTTTTCACCTGGATTTGACTGGTATCTACTCGTCATGCTCAATGCATAAGCAACATCAGGACGAGTACAGATCATGGCATACATAACAGATCCTATTGCAGATGCATAGGGAATGTTCTTCATACGCTCGAGCTCAGCAGCCGTCGTAGGGCTCTGCTTCTTGCTTAGCGTTGTGCCATGTACCATTGGCGTGAAGCCCTTCTTGGAATCTTTCATGTTGAATCTTTGTAGGACTTTGTCAATGTATGAATCTTGACACAAGCCTATCAGCTTCTTAGGTCTATCCCGATAGATCCTAATTCCAAGAACGTATGCGGCTTCACCCATGTCTTTCATGGAAAAACAACTTCCAAGCCAGTCCTTTACCGACTTTAGCATTGGAACGTCGTTTCCGAGAAGCAGTATGTCATCGACATACAGAATAAGAAATACAATCTTGCTCCCACTAGATTTCTTATACACGCATTGTTCTTCTTCGTTTCTGATGAAGTCAAATTGCTTGATCGCTTCATCAAAACGAAGATTCCAGCTCCTCGATGCTTGCTTCAATCCATAAATGGATTTGTGAAGTTTGCATACTTTCCCAGCATTCTTTGGATCTATGTAACCGTCAGGTTGTGTCATATACACATCCTCTTCCAGAATTCCATTCAGGAAGGCGGTTTTCACGTCCATCTGCCAAATTTCATAATCATGAAAAGCTGCAGTTGCTAGTAGAATCCGAATAGATTTCATCATAGCCACTGGTGAATAGGTTTCATCGTAATCCACACCGTGAACTTGTCTGAAACCTTTTGCCACCAACCTGGCTTTATAAATCTGGACATTTCCATCCACGTCAATCTTCTTCTTGAAGATCCATTTGCACTCGATGGCTTTTACACCAGCAGGCAAATCAACCAACGAAAAGACTTGGTTGACCGACATGGAGTCCATTTCGGAATTAGTGGCCTTGCGCCACTTCGAGGAATCTGGGCCCATCATGGCTTGATTGAAGTTCGATGGTTCATCACCATCAATGATCAGAAGATCATGACAGTCAGTCACGAGGAACCCTTGATATCTTTCGGGTTCGTGACGAATCCTCCCGGATCTTCGAACTTCAGGTACCACAGGTTCAGGCTCCACAATTTCTTGTAGGGCCTCCTCCTGCTCTTCCTCATTAGGTTGAGCAGTATCCTGTTCATCTTGAATTTCTTCAAGCAGTACCTTACTCCCACTGTCTTTCTTAGAGAGAAACTCCCTCTCAAGAAAGTTACAATCCCGGGCAACAAAAATCTTGTTCTCGGAACGTAGATAGAAGTAATAAGCCTTGGTTTCCCGTGGATAACCAATGAAGTAGCATTTGTCAGATTTTGGTGTAAGCTTGTCTGAGATCAATCTCTTGACATAGGCTTCACAACCCCAAATTCTGAGATAAGACAGCACTGGAGCTTCTCCAGTCCATAATTCATATGGTGTCTTTGCTACTGCTTTTGATGGCGCTCTATTTAGAGTGAACACTGCTGTTAGCAGAGCATATCCCCAAAGGGATATTGGAAGGTCTGTGTGACTCATCATAGACCGAACCATATCCAATAAGGTTCGATTTCTCCTCTCAGACACACCATTCCATTGTGGTGTTCCAGGAGGAGTGAGTTGGGATACGATCCCACATTCTCTCAGATGATCACTGAATTCTTGGCTTAAGTATTCTCCTCCTCGGTCGGACCGAAGAGCCTTAATGCTTTTGCCAAGTTGGTTCTGTACTTCATTTTGGAATTCTCTGAACTTCTCAAAAGATTCAGACTTATGTTTCATCAAATAAACATATCCATACCTACTGAAATCATCAGTGAAGGTAATGAAGTACTGATAGTTTCCTCTTGCATTTGTGGACATTGGGCCACACACATCAGTGTGTATCAGGCCCAATAAGTCACTGGCCCTCTCGTTAGGTTTGTTAAAGGGGGCCCGTGTCATTTTGCCCATCATGCAGGATTCGCATTTCTCACATGACTCAAAGTCAAATGAGCCAAGAAGTCCATTCGAATGGAGCCTCTTGATGCGTTTCTCGCTGATGTGCCCTAAACGACAATGCCATAGAAACGTTTGGTTCTCCTCATTAGGTTTGAACCGTTTTGTATTAATGTTATAAATTGGCGCGGATTGATCGAGTATGTAAAGCCCATTCGAAAGAGGGGCATAACCATAGAACAAATTGTTGCGATTGAAGGAACATAATTTATTCTTAACTGAAAAATCATAACCTTCCAAATCCAACAAAGAAATTGAAATAATATTTCTGCTTATAGCAGGTACAAAATAACAATTATTGAGTTCTAAAATCAATCCCGAAGGTAAAGACAACAAGTATGTGCCTACAGCTAGTGCTGGAACTTTCGCTCCATTCCCAACTCGTAGCTCCACTTGTCCTTGCTTCAGCCTTCTACTGTTGCTGAGTGCCTGCATATTAGTACAAATATGAGCCCCACAACCAGTATCCATAACCCATGAGGTATTATCAGAAGTAGTTGTATTAACTTCTATAACAAAAATACCTGATGAAGAAGTCTCGAGAGTCTTCTTCTTCAATTCCTTTAGACCTTCCTGGAATTTCTTACAATCTCTTCTCCAATGCCCCAGTTCTTTGCAGAACCTGCACATGTCAGTTGGCCCAGCTTTGGACTTGGGCTTGGGCTTTGGCGTGTCCTTGTCCGCGACTTGGACGGCCTTGGCCTTTCCCTTATCCTTAGCAGAGGATTTCTTAAACCCCTTGCCCTTTTGCACCATAAGCACATTGGGGTCCTTGGCGGTTTTCCTCAAATTGGGCTCTGCAGTCTTGAGCATTCCGTGAAGCTCAGGTAGTGTCTTACTCAAGCCATGCATGTTAAAGTTCAGAATGAACTGATCATAGCTTGCAGGTAAAGACTGCAGAATGATGTCGCAGGCAAGTTCCTGGCTGATTGGGCAGTCGAGTTTCTGAAGATGATCGAGATAACCCATCATCTTCAAGACATGTGGACTCACTGCCGCATTCGCAGCCAACTTACAGTCCAAGAGGTTCTTAACTGTCTGGAACCTCTCAGTCCTAGCCTGCTCCTGAAAAAGCGATTTCAGGCTTGCCATTATCTAAAAAAATACCTGATGAAGAAGTCTCGAGAGTCTTCTTCTTCAATTCCTTTAGACCTTCCTGGAATTTCTTACAATCTCTTCTCCAATGCCCCAGTTCTTTGCAGAACCTGCACATGTCAGTTGGCCCAGCTTTGGACTTGGGCTTGGGCTTTGGCGTGTCCTTGTCCGCGACTTGGACGGCCTTGGCCTTTCCCTTATCCTTAGCAGAGGATTTCTTAAACCCCTTGCCCTTTTGCACCATAAGCACATTGGGGTCCTTGGCGGTTTTCCTCAAATTGGGCTCTGCAGTCTTGAGCATTCCGTGAAGCTCAGGTAGTGTCTTACTCAAGCCATGCATGTTAAAGTTCAGAATGAACTGATCATAGCTTGCAGGTAAAGACTGCAGAATGATGTCGCAGGCAAGTTCCTGGCTGATTGGGCAGTCGAGTTTCTGAAGATGATCGAGATAACCCATCATCTTCAAGACATGTGGACTCACTGCCGCATTCGCAGCCAACTTACAGTCCAAGAGGTTCTTAACTGTCTGGAACCTCTCAGTCCTAGCCTGCTCCTGAAAAAGCGATTTCAGGCTTGCCATTATCTCGATGGGAGACAATACACTTTCGAACTGTTTTTGCAGCTCAGGAGTCATTGTCACCAACATCAGGCAATAAACATCATTTTCATCTGACGAATGCTTTTCCCAAGCATTGTGCAGAGTCCTGGCAGCATTGGCAAGAGGCCTCTCGGGGAGGGGATCACGAAGGACATAATCCTTCTTCTCCTGCTTGAGGACCAGCCTCAAGTTCCTTGACCATGTCAGGAAGTTCGTTCCAGTCAGCTTCTCCTTCTCGAGAACAGACCGGATCGAGAATGTGTTTTGTGTGCTTGTAGTAGTCATATCTGAAATATATAAATAAAAAGGTTATTAGATATTGTGTTCAAAATGACTAATCTTGTATTAAAAAATTTAATATGATTAATCACGCATTATATTCAATAACATCAGTTACCCTCAATAGAATATAATGATTCCAAGATCCACATATAACTAAGATTAAAGTGGGCCACTGGCCGTCACCCAACCTTAGCTTATATCGGTAAGCCCTATATCGGCTAATTATATCCGTGATATAACTCTTGGTTGTGAATCTGGGCCCGAGGCCCAATCCACTCTGATGTCTCAAGGCCCGGGACTCCCGATGGCCTAGTCAAGAAAACCAGACTATACAGTCATGTAATCATTAATGTCTGGGACTCCCAATGACATTTATGAATCACAAACCGTCTTATCCACGCAAAAGTAGACACCCTCACACTGTAAGGCCATGAATACAATTGAATGGGCTTCGACAGCTGACATAGCCTGGACAAGACATCCAACGCTTGATATTATTTGAGGTTCGTAGGTTTATTAAAATTTCATTCCCAAAATAGAAGATTACTATTTCGGGAAACTTTCTATTTTTTTTTGGAAACCTACTATTTTTGGAAACTTTCTAAAATTGGAAACTTTCTAAAAACGGAAACTTTCTAACTTTAGAAATTTCTTAAAATCCAAAACCCGCAAATCCAGAAACTTCTATTTAAAGAAACTTTCTAATTTAAAAATTTCGGAAACTTTAATTTAAAATCGACTTTATAATTTTATAAAATAAATTTTAAATTAATCTGAAGAAAGACTCAAATAATTGGCCCAATTGTTTTAACTTCTTGGCCCGAGGCCCAAGAATTTGTCCATGTCCAAGACATGACCCAATTGTCCAATTAAATGACATAACCGGTCTGGTTCATTAAAATTGGTCTAACCAAAATTAATTACTACGACGACCACAATTGTCAACCGGTTATTAACTAAACCGGATTTTCTCAATTTATTTGGTCCAACCAAATCAAATTAGAAAATCCTGGTTTAGGCACTAAATCCAATAATTCTTTCGACATTGGATTTCTTATCCCGGTTTAACCAGACTTAATAAATTTATTAAATCTGTTTATTAAACCGAGACGATTAATTTTAATTAAATTAAACCGAGCCAAAACCCTAACCGCATCGATCGATGCTCACAGCATCGATCCTGCAACGATCGTTCATCGATCCTGCATCGATCGATGCTCTCACGCGTGCACGAACGGTTATCAGGTTTGGCCGAGAGATTCTCGCGAGATCCATGCGATCGTTTGAACGATCCATGCGATCGCGGTCAATCTCTCGCGACTGCAACGATCGATCCTTGCATTGCATCGATCGATGCAATGCGATCTCAGTCGATGCAAAATCAGTTTAGATCACATACCAAATCAATATAGTTTGGTCATGCGATTTTTAAACAGTTTGTTTAGGATTCAATTCTTGTTTCTTAAGTGATTTATCTTATCAGTAGTTGATTCAAAACACTTTTAAACAAGAAAACAGTCCTAAACATGAATCTAAACAAGAAAAACATAGAACCAATGGCTCTGATACCACTGTTGGAATGTTTAGATAAATCCTGATTCAATTCAACAGATTCAGATTATCCTAAACATGCTGATCTAGGTTCTTCTTGAATAGAAACATTAGATTGATCTCACCTTATACCTGTTATTGCAGCGGAAGAGATGGTATTGGTCAGAGATCAGAGAGCCACCGAGAGATAACTCCTCCAGAGGTTCACACACGCACACCAATCAGGAAGCAGGCTGCTAGGCCACTGGGAGAAACCGGCGCAGGGGAGAGGGAGAGTTGACGGCTCAGATTAGGGTTATTTTGGTTCTGAACTCGAGTTTTATTTATAAAACTTGTTCGGTTCCGTTTGGGCCATTTGGCCCAAATGCCAATTAACTCGAAAGCGTTTTTGCACTGCATCGATCGTTGCACCTTATGCATCGATCGATGCACAGTGGCTAAACCTTTTATTCTCTCTAAGTACAGTAAATGCCTAGCACTTTTACCGTACTTCTGCTAAACCGTTCCTACACATTTTCCTGTTAGCTTAGGCGTGTGACCCATATGGGATCATATAATAAAGGCAATAAGTCCAAGACTTATAGATCATGAGCGGACTCTAGCAAGCCATCATGATCCCCAGTATTATATGACTTATGTCTGATCATTGACATACTCTTACTTTCTAGAGACAGTACCGAGATTACTGGACACAATTCCAACATGATAGAACTGTTTAGGTCCCCCGAAAGGGTGTTTGGTGGCGGCACATGTACATTGCGTTTCGTACTTGTCCCTTTCGTCGTCGTAAGGGGGGTTTCAGGCGAGCTCTCCAGTGGATTTGTGACCTTGGGCACCGAAGCCAATGGCGGGCTTCGGGCTCGTGGAATTTGTTTGCGCTTCGGGTGGTAGGAGTCCAGAGTGCGGGGCGTGGGTGCCTGCGGTACGATCTGGACATTAGTTTGGTTGTGCCTTCGGGTTTGGGTGCAAGGTGATATTAACCGTGGACCCTTGTTTGGTGTTATGATAGTTTAAAGTTGAGATATCGGTATTCCTAGAATCCGCCCTCACTGGGTATTGGTGTAAACCAAATACTCAGGCCTCCTTCGTTGATTGTTTTGCAGGTAACCCTGGAGCGTTGCTGGGTTGACGGACGGTGTGGTGCATTGTTTTGGAAATGGGAATTCCTTCTCTTCTTTTTCGTTCTTTCGATTTCTTAAGACTTATGCATTTTCTTCCTTTTTCATGTTTAAGCTATTTCAGTTGGTTCATTTTATGTAAGACCCGCTTTCTATTTCAATAAAGTAAAACCTTTTCAACTATTTAATTGTCGGTTCCGGTTTATGGCTTGGTTCGCTGTTGCGGATTATGACTCGTGGAGTCAAAGAGTAGTTGACTTAGGATCCGAAGGGACGGGTGTTACAGTAAGGGCTTCGCGGTAATTTCCATAGGTCGAAAAGGAAATTTTGCATTTGATTCAATTTTGAAAATACACTTTTATTTAAAATCTATTTTGGGAACATTTTTAGCAATTTTTTTTTTGGGTTCAAACTACTCGTCAAAAACTGAGGACGATATAAAAATTTCGCTTGCAAACACGGTACATCTTCCCCGATAATAATGTGTTAACTGCATCCTTTTTTCATAACATGTCTCTCAAGTCTATTCGCATGTATCTTCTATTATTATTTTTGATTATGATCATGTGTTAGAGCCAAGATTAGCACTTTCCTAAAAAGGCCTATTCATGAGTTTAGGTCGGCCCAGAATGGAAAGTCGGTATCAAAGCCCAAGGCGGTAAAACCTAGGTTAAACCGAACTCGGATAACCGACTTACATTAGGGTTAGGATGGTGTTGAATGAAAGGCGCCGCGCATCAAAGTCGGAAAAAGGGAAATATTCTACCTAACGATAAAGGCGATATTCTAGGAAATATTCTGTTTCTATCTTATTTTCCTTTTTCATGTAAACCGACTTGTAACCCTATATAAGGGAACCCGATATTCATTCAATGGACACGCTTTTCTTAATATTCTGAGCTAGAGAGACTTTAGAGCGACTATTTGACCTAAATTCTCTCAGGCGACTTTCACAACCACTCTTTACCGGCTTCCATCTCGGAACCACCGGCTTATAAACCCTACTTTCCTAAATCTCACCGTGTTCACTAATTCCTTCTTTTAGAATCCCTAACTACAAACCCTAAAATTCTTGCTATCTTCGGATACGCGGAATTGAGATCTTACAATTGGCGCCGACTGTGGGGATTTCTAAGAGAAATTTCTGAAACGAGATGTCGGGAAACGGTAACGAAACAGATTCGGAAAACCCTAAGGTTGACCTAAGCGACCATGAGGGAAGTGATTACAACCAGAGTGATCACGAAGATGAGGCTGCCAAAGGCGGCAAGCAGCCACGAAACACCGCCAAGACCAAAGCTCGGGATGACGGCAAACATGCCCCGTCACTCAGCGAAACAGAGGCTCAAATCGAGCAAGACAAGACCTTAGCCACTCTAATGACCAAGATCGAGTCACAGAACGACTTGATCAAAACGTTCTCAAAGAAAGTCGACCTACTGCAGACAGAGCAAGCAAAGATCCTTTCAGGACAACGGTCGAGAAAACCCAGGAGAGAGGTGCCTTCGAAGGTGAAAGACAAAGTCGCTAGACGACTGGTCTATAGCACATCTGAGGAAAGCCACCATGAACAGAGCCACAGCAGCGAGTCCAGGAGCAACCCGCGTAAGGAAAGCGACAAGGATATTCGCGAGCGGAGCTCACATCGGAGAGAAGGTTCTGAAAGACCCAAACGGAGCGAAAGTCAGAGACATAAAAACCAAAGTGATGAGAGGTATTCACCCGACAGAGAGGAACATACCAGTCACCAGACACGGGACGTGCACCACAGACGAAATTCGCGACGTGAGAATGGCTCGCACCGAGACAACTATCGCCGCGAGCGAGGTATGTCGTACGAGAAAACTCACGGAGCGTCTATTCGCGGAGCAAGTCGCAACCATGTCGAAAAACAACTGATTGAGCTCAAAGACACCCTAAAAGAATTAAAAGGGGAGGTCCATGGCGTGAAGGGGTCCGCACCCGAGATAGACCGAATCATCGAGGAAACTCGTAGAACTCCCTTCACCTCGCGCATCACGAACACATATATCAGGAAAAGAGAGAAGCTCAGGCTACCGATGTACGACGGCACCAAAGATCCAGCGACCCATCTCACAACGTTCAAAATCATGGCGGCAAAGGCACGGTTCTCATCAAGCGAGGAGCGCGACATCGGCTTCTGCCAACTATTCACCGAAACCCTGGAAGGAGACGCGCTAAACTGGTTCTCCCGACTTCCCTCCAAATCAATTGACAGCTTCTCGGATCTCACATGGGCATTCGTAAGGCATCACTTTGCCTACATTCGCAAAGACACTTCACTAAGCGCGTTGATATCGATGACGCAAGAGAAGAAGGAAACCTTGAGAGATTTCGTAGAAAGGTTCAGGGCGGTGATGACACGAGCTGAGGCACCAGATAAATTCACTATCGCAGCCCTGACAAACGCTGTCTGGCATGAGTCGCCGTTTTACCAAGATTTAGTCGTCAACCCGCCGCTAACCATCGAAGACGCACTCCATCGAGCAAACAAGTTCGTGGAATTGGAAGAGAAGAAGGTCGCATTGGCAAAAAGGTTTGGTTCTGGCAAACAAACAGATAGGAAGGAAGAAAGAGAACCCAGACAGCACTACGACAGCAAAAACGCCAAAACAATGGTTGTAGACGGTACCGACAAGTCCCGGTCATCGAAACCGTGGAATAAAAGGGGTAAAGAGACAAAGAAGGCGCAGCAGACAGCTTCCACCACGGGAGATAAGTACTGCGAATACCATCAAGCTACGTCGCACGACACGGCTGAATGTCGGAACCTCAGAAACGCACTCTACTCCCGACTTTCGAATGAGGAAATCAAGGCGGCCATCGAGAGGTTGAAGAAGGAAGAGTCGGAACAGAAGAAGGAAGGCAAAGTTGATGAACAGACTCCTAAGCAGGACAAACCACCACGGCGTATCAAAAGCATAGCATTGAAACGTAACCGTGAAGAAGAAGAAGAGGAGGATGAAGAGGAAACTCCCAAGACCATCCGAAGAATCAACATGATCATGGGGGGTCTAATCTCCGTGAATGATTCGGTCCGGTCAATCAAGGTCTATGAACGACTAGCATTGGCCGCGCAAAAGGCGCCTCAACCAATCCTATCAGATGACCCGCCCGTCATCTTTACCGACCAAGATCTCTATGGGACTCACTACCCTCATAACGACCCGCTGGTAGTTGAGCTTCTGATCGGAAGTTGCCAAGTATCTCGAATACTGGTGGACACTGGAAGCTCGATAGACTTAATTTTCCTAGATACACTCAAGAAGATGGACATTAAGGAGGAGGATATCAAATAGAAGGCCAAGCCGCTCACCGGGTTCACAAGTGAAACAACATACACAATTGGAACGATCAAGTTGCCTGTCTTCGCAGGAGGAATTAACAGATTGGTGAGGTTTCACGTCATTGACAAGCCAACCATCTATAACGTGATCCTTGGAACTCCATGGCTATACAGCATGAAGGCGGTATCCTCAACATATCATCAATGTCTGAAATTCCCGACACCTAAAGGAATCCAGACAGTCAAAGGATGCCAGAGCGCAAGTCGGTCGTGTTTCGCGAGAGAACATAAGATCAGGGTGCCTTCCTGCATGATCAACACGGAACACGGAAGAAAAGGACCGGAGAAAGAATTAATCCAGCAAGTCATCATTGACGAATCAGATGCAAGCAAGTGTGTAGGCATTGGCGCGGAATTACCGGACGACATCAAAGAGGAACTGATCACCTTCCTACAGCAAAACGTTGCAACGTTTGCGTGGACAATGAAGGATATGAAGGGTATCAACCCGACCATTACAACTCACGAGTTGAATGTTGATCCGACTTACAAGCCAGTCAAGCAAAAAAGGCGAAAACTCGGCCCGGAAAGAGCTAAAGCAGTCAACGATGAAGTAGAGAAGCTACTCGAAGCCGGTTCAATCCAAGAAGTCAGGTATCCTGACTGGTTGGCCAATCCAGTGGTCGTGAAGAAGAAAAACGGGAAGTGGAGAGTATGTGTCGACTTCACGGATCTCAACAAAGCTTGCCCCAAGGACAGTTTCCCGCTACCGCACATCGACCGACTTGTTGAAGCGACGGCCGGGAACGAACTGCTGTCGTTCATGGATGCGTTCTCAGGGTATAACCAAATCCTCATGAACCCAGACGACAGAGAAAAGATGGCCTTCATCACTGAACGTGGCACGTATTGCTACAAAGTTATGCCTTTCGGCTTCAAAAACGCCGGCGCCACCTACCAGCGGCTGGTAAACCGGATGTTTGCAGGACAACTTGGCACAACGATGGAAGTTTATATCGACGACATGCTAGTCAAGTCTCTGATTGCCTCTCAGCATGTCGGTCACTTAAAGGAATGTTTCAACATCCTTAACTGATACGGCATGAAACTTAATCCAACTAAGTGTACATTTGGGGTGACATCGGGAGAATTCCTAGGGTACGTGGTGACTCAGAGAGGAATAGAAGCTAATCCGAAGCAGATTACAGCCATAATCGACTTACCATCTCCCAAGAACACTCGAGAGGTACAACGCCTCACTGGCCGCATAGCCGCCTTGAACAGGTTTATATCCCGGTCAACGGACAAGTGTCTGCCTTTTTACGAGCTCCTACGAGGGAACAAAAGATTCGTGTGGGACGAGAAGTGTCAAGAAGCTTTCATCCAACTCAAGGACTACTTGTCGAACCCGCCAATACTGTCTAAACCCGAGAATGGTGAGACATTATTGCTTTACATCGCCGTTTCAACGACAGCAGTACGGGAAGACCGAGGAGAGCAGAAGCCGATCTTCTACGTCAGAAAAACAATGAACGGAGCCGAAACCAGGTATCCTGCAATGGAAAAACTGGCTTTCGCAATCGTCATCTCGGCACGGAAGCTGCGACCTTATTTTCAGTCACATCCGATTGCTGTATTAAGCAGTCAACCTCTTCGAACGATACTTCATAGCCCGGGACAGTCTGGTCGTCTAGCCAAGTGGGCAATAGAGTTAAGTGAGTACGACATCGAGTACAGGAACAGGACAACCGCCAAGTCGCAGGTAATAGCTGATTTCCTTGTCGAATTATCACCTGAATTGGATGTCGGTACCGAGACAGAAGACAAAAATTGGAAACTGTTCGTTGACGGGGCTTCATCTAAAAAAGGAGCCGGGATAGGGATACGTCTCATATCACCAACCGGTGAGATATTAGAGCAGTCATTCAAACTAGGTTTCACGGCTTCTAACAACACAGCCGAGTACGAAGCTTTGTTAGCCGGTCTCAGACTAGCCAGAGAAATCGGAGTACGACATCTCTTGGCCCACTGTGATTCCATGCTTGTAGCCAACCAGATCAACGGCGACTACGAAGCTAAAAATGAACGAATGGAGGCTTATCGAAAGACGGCGTTGGAACTCACCAGTTCCTTCGAATTCTTCGACATTGTCCAGATACCAAGAAAGGAGAATGCCCCGGCAGATGCACTTGCGTCGCTGGCATCTAATCCCAATCTCTGTCGACGGATCCCGGTAGAAACAATCCACGAGCCAAGCATCCCGCCCTGTGAGAGCAATCAGGAAGAAACTGAAGAAATAACCCTGAGTGATAAGGAAGATAAGTGCTACAACATCCAAGCAAAGGGCATAGACCTCATCGCTGTCCTAACCGGCGACAACAAAGACTGGCGACTTCCTATAAGAGCATACCTGACAGAAGGAAAACTCCCAGAAGATAAGTGGGAAGCACGACGACTTAAAGTCAAAAGCGCACGATACACTATACATGAAGGTATCCTCTACAAGTATTCTGCTAACAAGATCCTCCTCAGATGCATAAATGGAGAAGAAGTAAGTCGGGTTCTCGAAGAAACACACTCTGGAGCATGCGGAAACCACTCTGGAGGCCGGTCTCTCGCCCTCAAAATAAAGTTGAATGGTCACTATTGGCCTACTATGATAACCGACTGCGAGACCTATTCTAACAAGTGTGAAAAGTGCCAGCGACATGCGCCATTCATACATCGACCTACAGAGCTACTCACAACGTCGACTGCGGCTTACCCATTCATGAGATGGGCAATGGACATCGTTGGACCATTACCGTTATCCAATCAAAGACGTTTTCTGCTCATTATGACCGACTACTTCACAAAGTGGGTAGAGGCCAAGGCTTACGTCGCCATCCACGATATCCAGGTTCAAAATTTCGTCTGGAAATATATAATATGTCGTTTTGGGCTACCTTATGAGATCGTCACAGATAACGGGTCACAATTCATCTCGAAAGTATTCGAAGAATTCTGCAAGAAGTGGGATATACGCCTTAGCAAGTCGACACCAAGGTATCCTCAGGGGAATGGCCAAGCCGAAGCTACAAATAAAACCATCATTGCCGGCATCAAAAAACGCCTTGAAAGCAAAAAAGGAGTTTGGGCAGACGAGTTAGACGGAGTCCTGTGGTCGCATAGAACGACACCCCGAAGTGCAACAGGAGCCACCCCATTTTCCTTAGCCTTTGGCGTGGAAGCAATGGTACCGGCAGAAGCTAACATTTACACTCTCCGCCGCTCTCTCATGCCGCATCATACTGAAATCAACGAAAAAATGCTAATCCAGGCCCTCGACACCTTAGAGGAAGAACGGGATCGAGCCCTACTCAGGATTCAAAACTACCAACAGCTAGCAGCTCGGTACTACAATCAGAAAGTCAAGGAACGCCATTTTCAAGTCGGCGACTTCGTCCTCCGCAAAGTATACGAAAATACCAAGGAGTGGAGAGCAGGGAAACTTGGGGCGAAATGGGAAGGACCCTACAAAGTCACAAAAGTCGTCAAACCGGGAGTCTACGAGCTTGAATCAATGAAAGGCAAGGCTTTACCTCGATCCTGGAACTCGGCAAGCCTGAAGGAGTACCACTAAGACGGCAAGGCGCCAAAAAAAAAAAAAAAAAAAAAAAAAAAAAAAAAAAAAAAAGATTATGTACTGAGAACTACGAGTGACTTGATTCTTCCTTGGGAGATACGTAGGCAGCCTTTACCGGCACAGTCACAAATCTAATAAAATCTTTATTTTTCAGATAATTTACCGTCTTGAAAGTCAGGCAAAGCCAAGAATCAGGTAAAATCTTTCTTTAGTATTTAAAAATTTAATAATATACTAAAAAAGCCGAGTATCAACTCGCAAAAGCCGAGTATCAACTCGCAAAAAGCCGAGTATCAACTCACAAAAAGCCGAGTATCAACTCGCAAAAAGCCGAGTATCAACTCGCAAAAGCCGAGTATCAACTCGCAAAAGCCGAGTATCAACTCGCAAAAAGCCGAGTATCAACTCGCAAAAAGCCGAGTATCAACTCGCAAAAGCCGAGTATCAACTCGCACAAAGCCGAGTATCAACTCGCAAAAAGCCGAGTATCAACTCGCACAAAGCCGAGTATCAACTCGCAAAAAACCGAGTATCAACTCGCAAAAAGCCGAGTATCAACTCGCAAAAAGCCGAGTATCAACTCGCACAAAGCCGAGCAAACGACTCGCATCATCAGCATCACGCCTCCTGGCCAGGGGCGTGGTCTTCCTTACACACGAGGTGCACATCGTGGTAAGGAAAAGCCGGGATCCGTCCCGCAAATTCTTCGCGGTGGGTGATAACAAATAAGTCGAGCACAGCATCGCACATTCTCCCGCCCTAAGAATAAAAGCCGAGCACTAGTAAGTCTCGCAAAACCGCCTCTTGGCAATAGTCGCTAAATAACTTAGAGTTTGACGACAAACCTAAATGCGAGATTCAAAAATTATCCAGAATAGTTTTGAACAATAGCCGACTTAGTGACGAAAGTCGCTACAAGTTTTAATACAGTAGTATGACTTGGTCACATAAAACGATAAGTCACTATTTATTTGAAATTTGTCAGAACAATCTTAAAACAGTGGTCCGGCTTGATTTACAAGTCGCTATATGTTAGATTTGTCAGAACACTTTCAATACAATAGCCCGACTTGGTTAAAGATTAACAAATTTAACTTTTAAACCTATTCAAAGCAAGTTTAAAAGCAATGAAAGTCGCTAGAAATTGCCAAGAAGTAAAAACTTCATAAGTTAAACTTTCCGCGAAGCAGAATCGAAAGTCTTACAAGAATAATAATAAAAATAAAAGATTCGATTACAACGAAAGAAAGGAGTCATTCCGTATCAGTCGGCAAACTTCTCGCCATCTTTAGCTTCCTGCGTAGCAGCAGCGCTGTCAAGAGCCGCGACCTCAGAACTAACAGACTGGACGAGTCCAATAGGAACCGCCTCCGGAATTATCCCACGGTTGGTTCCGAACTCATCAACAGTACGCGGGACGGGGGGAGGAGAATCATTGAGAAGATTGAGAAGAGGATGGTGGATAGGAGAAAGAACAAACGTAAGTTCTTCCTTGGTCACGACCTCTGTCTCATCGATCTTGGCATTCACCGCGACTTCGTCAGCGGCAACTTGATCCAGGAGAGTCTGGGGGAACGATATGCCTTCACCGCTAAGTTTCTCCAGGCAGTTCTTTAAACCAGAAACCTGAGCTTGCTCAACCTGCAGGGCAACGGCAACATCCTGGTCCTTCACATACCGTTGAAAGAGATCGAAATGAGTTTGCGCCTTCGCCCTGACAGCGGCCTCGACCCTATCCCTTTCCTTCCGAATCATGTCGGAGTAAAACCTTTGCTGGTGCTCCATTTTCTTTTGCAACTTGAGATAGTCGACTTTTGACTTCTCTTTAACAAGGCTCAACTCCTTTTCGACACCACGCAACTTATCCGCAAGTACCGCGTTATTTGCCGACAGAACCTTCTGCTCTTCCTTAGCTTTCTTGAGAAGCTCATCCCGCTTACTTACCGCGTCGGCCATCTTTTTAGCGCTCCAAGAACTCTCGAGAGCAACATGGTTTGACGCCGCAATCATCTAAAAAACGAAAGAAGGATTTCTTATCAACAAAAAGAAAGAACCAACAAACGACGTCCAAACAAAAAGGACTTACTGTTGCTTCGGCATGCTTCAACCGAAGAATGGCGTCGGAGTGTGGAAGCTCTCACAGAACCGGCCAATCTCTCTCGTTTCCACGGACACAAGTCAACATGTCGAAACACGCCCGCGGGTTGTCAATTAGCGGGACCTAGCTCTCATACTGGTATGCAAAGTTATGGATCGAAGGTCGGGAATCTCCTTCCTTTATAGGGGCTCGAGGACGGACATGGACAATCTCCTTGCTAGAAACGAAGGGTTTTGTGTTACCATAAGCATCGACGACATCTCCGGTTTCCTGATAAAAACGCTTCCACGGGTCCAGGCTCTTCTCAGTCTCGTCGGTGGCCGTCGCATCAGGGATAACAGATTTATCGGCTGTAGTAGCCTTCTTTGTCGGCTTTCCTTGGTCGGCTTTACCTTCCGCAGGTCGCTTCCTGGATGGGACCTTTGGAGGAAGTTTGGTAGATGGGACCGTCGCCTCCGGTTGGATAGTCGCCGCAACCTGAGAAATGATCGACTTATCTCCCGCATCAGCCAGATGACTTCCGCCTTGAGACGATACAGATACGTTTTTCTCCTTCACCGGTTTGACAGGGGATGAAGATTTAGACGAGATTTTCTTCGAATAGTCGACTGATTCGATTCTTTTCACTTTACCCATCCTCCTCGGTTTAACAAGCTGTTCCGGTGTAAGCTTCGTCTTGGTATTCCACTTCACTAAAGGAACAAGGAAAAGAGAAAAAGAATCAGTAAACTGACTCCAATAGTATCAAAATATCGACATAAGAGTACCTTTGGAGATTCGAGGGAGAGACTTGCCGATCCGATCTCGAGAGAAATCTGACCACTTACGGAGACCGAGGGATTGGATCTTTTGAAGAATCTGAAAGAAGTGATCGGGGAACGGCTTGAGAAATGGATGATGCACTGCAAAAACAAAACGGAATTGAGTAAATCATCCACGTTCATATCGGCAAGATCAGAACGATATCTACCAAATTTCGTATTCCATGACGATCGGATAAGTTCTCTAAGATCGTCAGGAACAACCAAGGGAGACATCTCGACGTAAAAGTAATGCCGCTGCCAGTTGTTAATCTTGCTAGGCGCGTCAGTCACCACTCGATGACCACTCTTCATCCTAACTGCAAAGCAACCTGGACTGGTCTTCGACATCCGATTGATTGAGGTAGCTTCTTCAAAGAAACCAACGGTGATTGTCACGTCGATCTCGGCACCAAGCACAAGAAGGCCAACCATATGGCGAACCGCGACAGCCGATAACTGAGAAATGGCAATTTCCCGGCGATGGCAGTAGGATATCAGCAGGTCGGGAAGCGGGAACCAACAGCGGCTTCCCCCAGTATCGGTGTTAATAAAATACGACTCATACAAAGTCAGATAGCCCGGCGGAGGATTCCAGGGACGGTCAAGCTTACCGGGAACAATAAAGCTGATTCTCGGATCTGCTCCACATCCTTGGAGCGTAGAGGTTATCGACTTCTCATCCGACCGAGTTTCGAAGACATTGTCAAACATCTGAGGAAAATAAGTATCGGTGCCGGCATCACCATCATCAGAGTCAATCCCCTCTATATCTACATCTTCGTCAGAACCTTCTGGATCCGAATCCCGAAGCTGCGAAATAAGAGGTTCACCCTGACCAGAGCCTTCTGCATCACCCGGCTGAAGTGAAAGCTCTCGACGATAAATGAATTCTTCAGCTGCGCGATAGCCGGGATGATCTCTCAAATCAGAGGACGTGGTAGCAGATGACGAACTGGATGAAGTATTGTGACGACTTGAAGAACCAGAAGACACGGGAACGACTTCCTTATCTTTACTTCCCGAGCAACGGATCAAAGACATAATCGATGAAGAACAAACGAAGAACACAAAACAACGAACGAGGTTTGATCTTAACAACCTAGAAACCTAAGGAGGAGCGACGGCGGAAAGGTAACCGGAAAATAAATACGGTGGAGAGAAGAAATTACCTTTCAAAACTCTTCACTCGGGCATAATGAAGAAAATGAGAAGTGAGAAGGGGCTATTTATGCTGAAAATGACGGCACAGGACTCAAGGTAATAATTACCTAGGTGACGCTTCGAGTTTCGCACCTATCCGACCAATTGAACCAAGAATCAATTCCGGTTCCATCTGATCTTCCCCGGTTTAGATCAAATTATCGGATTAGGCAAAGTTCAATAAAAGATGGGCCTTACCAGAAGTAATAAGGGAAATGGGCCTATAAACTCATAATCATAAACCATAAGTTAACTCCTCGTACTGGCGACTTGAGTACAATCCGCCACACTGGGGGGGGGCTTATTGTTAGAGCCAAGATTAGCACTTTCCTAAAAAGGCCTATTCATGAGTTTAGGTCGGCCCAGAATGGAAAGTCGGTATCAAAGCCCAAGGCGGTAAAACCTAGGTTAAACCGAACTCGGATAACCGACTTACATTAGGGTTAGGATGGTGTTGAATGAAAGGCGCCGCGCATCAAAGTCGGAAAAAGGGAAATATTCTACCTAACGATAAAGGCGATATTCTAGGAAATATTCTGTTTCTATCTTATTTTCCTTTTTCATGTAAACCGACTTGTAACCCTATATAAGGGAACCCGATATTCATTCAATGGACACGCTTTTCTTAATATTTTCCGCTTGAGAGACTTTAGAGCGATATTTGACCTAAAATCTCTCCGGCGACTTTCATAACATTCTTTACCGGCTTCCACCTCGGAAACACCGGCTTTAAACCCTAAATTCCCAAATCTCACCGCGTTCTTAAATCCTTCTTTTAGAATCCCTAATTTACAAACCCTAAAACTCTTTCTATCTTTAGATAGACCGAGTTGAGATCTTACAATGTGACATCCGTTTTCTCTTCTCTCGAGACAAAGTACCACAAATCTCAATTTACAATTGAAGTAATTGAATAACTTCCAATAATAGTAAAATAACCTTTAAATCTAAATTATAATAACCGAATGAGTGAGTAACAAAGAGGTTACTCAATAAGATATTGGATGCTAAATACGCAAGTTCATGGTCTCAGTCCTAATATTCCAAATACAACAGTTTCGCTTAAACATGTACAATCACGACATCTAAAGTGACCAAACAGTAAATGACCTATGCAAATTAATTGATCCCTCACATCACATGGAGTCTTTATCTATGTCTTAGGACACGGGCAATATATCGGTTAAGATTTTCCCACACTCCCATCAAGCAATTACGGCTAAAATATAGAAGTCTGTCTTTGTACGCCCGCATGCTCACACAATGCGACTCAGATACATAAGTCTGTCTATGTATGTCCGCGTCTCACTTACTCCTACCATTACAAGAAGGTTGAATCAATTATATTCTTATCTCCAATTTAAAAAACAACCTAACTAGACACATTAGGTACTAAAATAGCTATATTAGAAGGTTAAACATGGAAAATGAAGAATTGTGAAATAGCCCTCACATTAGTCTAACAGAACCCGGAAAACGACGATTAAAGAAATAACAGTCGAAGCAGTTTCCACTGAGGAAACACCACTTCAGAAAACTGCGATTGAAAATATGGTTTCCATGAATATACTTGTCATAAATGCATTTGACATAAATCAACTCTTTATAAATGAAAATTCTCAGAAAATGATACTTTTATAAAATAGAAATATGGTTTTTGATGGGCAGAAAAATTATATGGAAGGAAGCAACCATAATTTTCATCGTACCTCTTAATAAAGATCGAAAAATAGATATGCAATTATGCATGTAACTCGTTCCATGTTTCCTCCTCGTTCACTGTAAAAACGCTCTCCAAATTGGTTGTTCATAGATTCGACCTACTCAGATCCGCCTCGGAAAAACATTCATAACTTTCAAACGAAAATTCTTAATCACAAACCGCATGCTGATATAGCTAGATGTCCTTACCAAAATTTATCTTGATATGATTCTATTTGCCTATTCCACTACAAGAAAACACGATTTTTATGACTACAGAAATAGTTGCAATTGGGTCGCAAAATTATGTTTTGCGACCCAATAGCGACTACATGAGTTAGTTGCTAATCCTTCCTCGCTAATCTAATTAGTCGTTATGTTAGTCGCTAATTTGCGGCTATTTAGTGACTTTATATATTGTGAATATTAGTCGCTGCTGAGTCGCTAAATATAACGACTCAGTAGCGACTATTTAGTAACTTCTCTAGCGACTAATAGTCATCAAAAATGTTAATTGGTATCAAAACATTAAAAATAAAATAAAATTATTTTTTAATAAAAACAAAATTAAATCAAACAAATATAAAATTAAATTATTTTACTCCACAAAAAATATTTATTTACAATAAAAATCTACAATAACCAATAACACTAAATAATAAATTTGTTAAATTATACAAAAAATGAAAATTAACCAAAAACTAATAAAATTTAATAAAACATTGGGCAAGTTCGCCCTAGGATTCTCCAGCCGCACGCCTTCCTCCGGTAAACTCTTGTTCATGTCACTACAAGAAAACTGTCGCGTGTTCGATTGCTGCAGCTCCGGTGATGATTCTGCCGTCACCACCATCATCTTCGTCTTTTGTCTCTCTTAGCTTCGCCGGATCTCGTGGTGAAGACGTCTCTGGCTGTAACCGGAGTTCGAACAACCGACGGCGTATTCGGGTTCCTGAGAATCTCTGTGCTGTACGATTTCGTCTCTATCTCTCCCTCGGATGATTTTGTTGGAGGAGATTCAGGGTCATGGAGGAAATTGGGAGATGAAGGCGGTTGAAGGAGGTGCAAGCTGTATACGACGGCTTTGCAGATGACGGAGTGGTGAGATATGTGACAGAGGTGCAAGATCTGCGGCGGAGGTGCGGACTCGCTCGTTGACAGAGGTGTGAGATCCGTTGATGGCGGGCAGCTCCGACGATGGAGGTGCGAGATCCGTTGATGGAAGAACAGCTGGCGACTGTTGTTGAGAATGGCCACTGAACTGAAAGAAAAATTGGAGGTCAGAAGAAAAAAGGAAGACGACAGTTTGCAGGCGGCGTGAGAGAATAAAATTTTTTGGTGACCTAGAATCAATCAATTAGGTTAAGAGAATAATTGATCCAACGGTCCGGATGAAAAGTGATAGAGATCTGATGGTTGAAAGGTTGATCCATGTGCTTATTGAATATTAACCAATACAATATTTTTAAACATAGTTAATATATAATAATCAAAATAATGATTTAAAATCATGAAAATGGTTAAAATAAAAATTTAAAATTTAAAATATATATCGGGTTAGGGTTTAGTAAAAATGTATAAAATTTAGAATTTATAGTTTAGTATTTGAAGTTTAGTGTTTAAAGTTAAGAATTAAGGTATATGGTTAGGGTTTAAACATAGATAGGTTAAGGTTTGAAAATTAATAATTTCTTTTATAAATGTTGATTTTTAGTTTTTGGATATGTTAGAATTTTTTTTATACTTTAGAGTTTTAAGGTTTCTTTAGGGTTAGGGTTTGTTTAGGGATTAAATAGCTTTTGATTATATATGTAGTAATGTGGTTTGATATTTTTAATTATATTTTGATTTTATAGTTTATGATTAAGATTTTAAGGTTTAGAGTATGATTATAGTTTAGGGTATAGGGTTTGAAGGGTTATTTTTAGGTTTTAAGTTAATGTTTAAAAATGGTATATTTGGAAAATAAAAATTCATAGTTATGATTAATGGCTATATTTTGATTTATATTTATGATTAAGATTTTAAGTCTTACGACTTAGAGTATGATTTATAGTTTGTAGTATAGGGTTTGAGGATTTATGTTTAATATTTTATGTTAAGGTTTTAAAATATTAGATTTAGAAAATAAGAATTATTTCTACAAGTGTTGAATCTTAATTTTAGATATGTTAAAGTAATTGAAGTTTTAATTAGATTTTTGTTTATAATTTAGGGTATAGAGTTTCTTTTAGGATTTGTTTGGAGTCTTAGTTTGTAATTGTTTTAGGGACTGATTTGCGACTAACTTGCGATTTATTTAGCGACTACCAATAACGGTCGCAAAAATTAAGTACACCTAATTTAATACGATAAAAATGTGTGTGTTTGTACCGGTTTTTTATGACTAAAAAGCAACTACTTAGAAACCCGTCGAATTTAGTCGCTAAATGGTCGCTATTTTAGCACTAATTAACAAATAAATAATTTGGTCGCAATTTAGCGACTGAATGGAGACTACTTTCTATTAGTCTCAAAATTAGTCGCAACTAAGTCGGTAATTAGTCGCTAAATTTAACGACAGTAAAATTAGTCGCAACTCGTAGTCGCAAAAAACGTGTTTTCTTATAGTGTTCGTTTCTCTTTTCTTCCAAAACGGGTCTGATCACAAATCTGCACTACATATATATGTTTTAGAAAAAGCGGTTGTAACTTCCGAATTATACCTTTGATTCGTACAAAATTAGCTTTTCTGAAAATAAGAGACTTGGGGCTTACAAGCTGATATGTTGTTCGTCTCGTTGCTCCACTGTTCTACGGGGAAATGGTCTCACAAGATGGCAATCAGAATGGATGGCAGGTTTTTGATAAGGCTTCGCCATAAATATTTATGTGCATGAAGAAAAATATTGTGGAATTTATAGGAACTGGAGATCCACTGCCTCACGCGGGGGTTTGTCTTACATTATTCGAAGTTTATTTGTATTTTTTATTTTTTATATTCTTTAGCCTATATTCTTTGTGAGTTTTTTTCCAGTAATACAATATGAATCCGTTTGTTTTTTCATCCATATCGTTCATCAACTCTAAATTGCTTTATATATTTCTGTTTTTAATTTATTTTAATAAAATTACGTGTTTTAGATATTATGGTTTTTTCATACTTGATATATTGAATTTTGTATATAGGATTAGTTCTATTTTCTCGAATATTTTTGTTTAGGCCATATTTATAATTATTCAATATTGACTTAGTTAGTAGGTTTATAATCGTTTTTTGTGGCATGAAATGTTTTTAACTTTATTTCTCTCTTTTCCTATCAATTTCTCCTGCTTTTATATATTCAAATTCATAGTTGTTTTTCTAAAATGTTGCTCTATCGTAACTTTGTTGTTTATTTGACCTAATATTTCCATTTCAATTTTTCCAATTTCTTTATCTTCAGTTTGAGTATATTTTTTGTATAATCTAAAAGATCAAATAGTTTGCCTTGCATAATGATTTTCATAGTTTTTTTAATTGAAAGGTATAATTAATATTTATAAGATTTTTAATAATAAGGTTAATCTTAGTCTATTTGGAAAATATTTAAGTTTATGGTTTTGGTATTATATATATATATATATATATATA
This sequence comes from Orychophragmus violaceus, assembly GCA_030180135.1. Lineage (NCBI taxonomy): Eukaryota > Viridiplantae > Streptophyta > Magnoliopsida > Brassicales > Brassicaceae > Orychophragmus > Orychophragmus violaceus. Next base: position 58,858,796 of record CM058234.1, on the reverse strand, counting down.
TTTTTTTTTTTTTTTTTAGAAAGAGTGATTTTAAATGTGAAAAAATTTGATTATGATAATAAAAGGTAGAGTCCCTTTAAGAAACTGATGTGGATAGCCTAGAAGGAGAAAAAATGTTTTATTATATATAAGATTCTTACCTCAGGTTTGTCTTAAATGTTATTGTGCTTTGTTGGGCCGAAATATTTGGATCAAAGGGTTTGGGTCATTACAATTCTCCCCCACTAATAAGAAATTTCTCCTCGAATTCAGATTCTCACACGGTTGCTCGGTTTTAACTCCAAAAAAGTTTGGACAATCTAAATTTGACCCTAGGACTCCAATGTTTCCTAATGAATTTCTGCTTTCGCCCAATAGACATTAACCATTGCAGTCTCTTTCCCCTTAACTTCCCCTGACGGTGTAGAACCACCATTGGTTAGCTAGGTACCGATAGATCTTTACTGTTATCATTTGGTGGCTGCTGCAAAATAAACTTTGGATCTCTAACAACCTTTCTCAAAACTGAAACATGAAACACATCTTGGAATCCCACCAACTCTGATGATAAGCCTAGTTAATACGCTACTGCTTCAATCCGCTCAATAATAGGGTATAGTCCAATGCAATTAAGTTTAAGCTTCTTTAAATTTTGAGCCTTAACACCTCTTTGAAATGTCCTCATTTTCAGATATACTAATTTCTCCACCATAAACTCTAAATCTCTCATTCGCTTGTTTGCTTAACTTTTCTGCTGGTCGTTAGCTTCCTTTAAATGCCTTTTGAGCATTTATACTTGCTCTTTCGTATCATGAACAATTCTGGTTCTATGTCCATGCACTCCCCACCTCTAAACAATATATTGATGTACGAAATGACCTATCCTAAAGAGCCTTATATGGTTTCATATCAATGCTCAAATGATAATTGTTAGTGTAGACTAACTCTCCCAATGGTAAGTACTTTGACCAATGCCCCTCCCAGTATAAAATGCAAGCCTTGAGCATATCCTCTAGAGTCTGAATAGTCTCCAACGCCTTCTTAAAGTCTCACAAAAAAATATGTGAACTTTGTGTTACGATTTTTGACACTATACTGATAGACATCTCATGCAACCTCACAATCTCATTAATATACTTCTGCACTATTTGAGCTGCTCCGTCCTTCTTCTTAATTACTAAGAAATGAGTTGTATTGGTGAGTCGATTTACAATAACCCATGCGAAATTTGTTGTTGACAGTCCGGTAACAAAATCCATTATCACCACCTCGCGTTTCCACTTTGGCATTGGTAGACTTTGCAACAATCCACTAGGCACATGATGTTCGGCCTTTACCGTCTCCTAGGGCTGGCATTACGATACAAAGGTAGCCACATCCCTCTTCATACCAATCTAATGGTAGTATCACTCAAGATCCCGATACATCTTGGTTTTTCATGGGTGAATGGAGAACCATGAGTGATGTGCTTGTTGTAAGTTTTTTTCCTTAACTGCTCATCATCTGGCACGTACACTTAGTTCATGTACAAAAATATTCTATCTGCGGTAGTGTGATATCCAAAAACCTCTATTTTGATATGCTTGCGCAAAGCATCATAATTTTCTTGGGCTTGTTAAATCCTCCATATTAAATTTGCATGATCCAATGCCTTAGGACACACTATCTCTCCCTCTGCAGTGACTGCACATAATCTGAGACTAGCCAATATTTCAATCAGCTCAAAGACCTCCTTAGTCTTTGATATGTCGGTCATGCGCCTACTTAAGGCATCTCCCAACTGATTGACTTTACCCGGACAAAAAGTAATCTCCAAATTGTAGTTTTTCGAAGGCACTAGCCATTTGCACTGCAACCTTTTAAAACACAACAAAATGCTCTGAATTGAAATCTGAGCTTGACCCCTACTCGCTTGAAAAGAAATTTTCCTCGAATATGCGAGACTGCTTCTCCCCTACTTGGTTTTCAACCAAAACGTGGAGTGCCCTTCTCCTTAGTACTATGCTAACAACAATTTCAAAAATGCAGCACAAAGATCACTTATCACCGCCCATGTCCATTAGGATAAGTTACACACTTTGATGAGATGATTTAAATTTCCAGCCTCCATTGCTTAGAAAAGTCCATCACCTAATCCCATTTCCAGCTTGAGCCGAGCGAAATACCATCTTTATTCCTTGAGAATGATCAATACTGATGCTTAACCATATAGGGTAAGCTACACACTTTGATGAGATGGTTTAAATTTCCAGCCTCCTTTCCTTAGAAAAGTACATCACCTAATCCCATTCCCAGCTTGAGCCGAGCGAAATACCATCTTTATTCCTTGAGAATGATCAAAACTGATGCTTAACCATATATACATATAAAACAACCAGTGCCATATCTTCTACCTCTAGAACTCTTAAACACATTCATCTTTCGAGTGGTTCTAAACTTGAACAATATGTTCCACTTCCAAATGATTTTTTCTTTGCTTATTTTTCTTTATAACCCCTAAATTGATTTTAAATAAAAGTGTACCCCCGAAATTGAATCAAATACAAAACTGAGAGTTAAGTTGGAAATTTAAACTAAAAAATTATCAAAAAAAAATAATAATTTGATACAAATTCTGATACATAAATTAAACATAATCATTATTGACATATATAAATTAAAATTACATAATTTTTACTCAAATTTTACCATTTAAGCTATATTTGGTTAAAAACATCATGTAGCTTGATATATGTTTGACATATAAAGTTGGATATCATTTTTTTATCTGTAGGGTTAGATTGAGAGTTTGTGAATTTTATTCATATTGTTACATTTGCATATACTAGTTATTTTATGACTATATTGTACGAGTTTGATGTTTTTTTAAAATAAATTTTCTATATAATATGATGGTGTTTAAGTAGTAATTATTAGATTTAGGGTATATCAGATTTCCATGTTAATCTGATTCAAGTACATTATTTGTCAGACTTACCTAAGAAGTCTGACTAAACTTGAATTAAGTTACCCTACTTGAAAATTTACCCCCATATATAAACGAAAGTTACCAACACTAATTTGTAAAATATTATTATCAAATTTCTCTCTCTAAAACGGAAAGACTCTCTCTCTATACACTCTCCAAACTCTCTCAAAACTCTCCGGAAACCTTCGCCGCCACCGTTATTGTCATCTTCTTCATACTTTTAATTACCTCTTCTTTTTCGTGTCTCCCGACAAGTACCTATACCGCCGTCGTCATCTTCTAATCTCATTTTCTGCAATGTTTTTATATCTATAAGAAAGAAGTCATTTTTTATGTACTTTGTCTAGATCCAAACAAAAAGATGGGTTTTTATATATTTCTCGTTTTGGATCTATACGGTTTTGAGTATGAGTCATCCCCTTTTCATATGTTCTTTCTTAGATCTAAAAAAAAGGATGAATTTTATACTTTTCCCCTCTAGATCTAAACAGTATTCCTCATCTGAATCTTTTGTCAAACAAAAGGTCTAGGTATAATATGGATTTTGATGCTTGGTTGGAGACTTCTTTGCTACTAATGTCTTCGATACACTCAATAAGAAGTTTGAAATTTACTTGTTCTGAATTAGACTCTATCAGATGTCTGAAATTGGATTTATTTTTGAATTAGACTCTATTAGAAGTATGAAATTAGACTTATTTCGCAATTTTTTTATGGTACACAGGATGGGGAGATTCAGTCACCTTCCAACGTCGATTAGTAGTTCATGCACAAGTATCAGTTCCACAGTTCGACAACGACCCGGATCATGCAATGGATTACCCAAGAAATGTTTATGCGGTATTGACCCTGTCATGCGAATATCAACTACTGCCGATAATTCGGGAAGAAGATTCTTTGGATGTCGTAACTGGATGTAATAGCCTTTCTTTTTTATGTAGCTAGTTAATTATTTTTTTTTACTTATTCGAGCTTATATTTGGAATCCGAATATGATTGTATATTTGAAATTTGGCTGTACAGGATGGTGGCTACCATATAATGAAGTGGTGTGATGAGGCTATGATGGAGGAGTTTCATGAGTTAAAGCTGTCTGTGGACCAACATGGTGAACAAATTGATCAAATCTTCCTATCTTATGCTGAAAACGAGTCTGTTACAACCTTGCACAATGACCTCAAGATAGCGCACGCAGAGATAGCTCAATTAAAGGAGCTGTTGACTGAGAAGCCATGTAACCAGACAAACCGTGGCGTCAAGTTGGAGTATCTGATGCTTGCTTGTGTTATTATTAACGTCCCGGTCATCTCCATTTGTGTTGGTTTCTTGTAATATGTTAGCCCATGTATCCAACTACAATTTTATGTATTGTAAGACAAAAATTTCACTATGCGTTCTCTTTTTAAGATACTAAAATACTCGGTCGCTAGACTTCGTATGAGGGGTGAATAATAAATACTATGTTGTCAGACTTCATTTGATGTCTGAAATTACACATTTATAGTAGTTTCACAAGTATTAGTGAAAAGTCTCATACTGCATATGATGTCTGAATTAAAACTATGTTGTCATACTACATATGATGTTTGAATTAAAACTATGTTTTCAGACTACATATGATGTTTGGCTGTGTTAAAATGCGCGGCAGTTAATTTTTTTTGTAAATTACGAGAAAAATGCGCGGCAATTTTGTAAAAGGGAGAAGAAAAATGCGTGGCAGTTCCGTCTGAGGTAAAACCGTCACATGTGGTAAAGCCGTCATTTTTAACTGTCCCTTATGACCCACATATAAATAGGATTTTTATCCTTTTTACAGTTACCAAGGAAAAAACCGATTCTCTCTCAAAGCCATTGAACTTACATCTTCAACTTTTTCATCGTCTCGTTTCCATATCTGATTTCTCTCTGCTTTGCCGCTGTCCTTCGAAGGTTAGATTCATCGAATCCTCTTTTCGTAAGTATAATTAGCATAACTACTAGTAGACATACATCTTATGGTGTGTGACTATAGTCCTCAGACTGCAAATGGAGTCTGGCTATTAGTACGCATACTGCAAACAGAGTCTTACTTTTTTCTCCTACTTTTGCTAAGATTTTGTTTTTCTAAATTCCAGATATGGTTTCTCTCTTTTCCATCGTTTTCCATCGACAGTAAGATTCATCGACTCCTCTTTTCGTCTATATACTTAACAATGCTATTAGTAGCCAGACTGCATAAGGTGTTTGACTGTAGTACTCAGACTGAATGGAGTATATATTCGTTATGGAGTCTTACTTTTTTCTCGTATTTGCATTGAGCTTTTGTTATTTCTTTTTAAATTCCAGATTTAGTTTCTCTCTCCTCCGCAGTTGTCCTTCGACGGTAAGATTCATCGACTCTTCTTTTCGTCTATATATTTAACATAACTATTAGTAGCAAGACGGCATAAGGTGTCTGACTGCAGAACTCAGATGGCAAATGGAGTCTGACTAGTAGTATTCAGACTGCATATGAAGTCTGATTATGATTTGGGTAGTTGTTGTTGCAGGTTTTCATTATGGCAGAATATGAATTCCCACAAAGGATGTTCACACCCAGTTATGAGCCTATTACGGATAAAATCATACACTACTTGAGTGGTAGGAGAGATCTGACTGATTATTTTAGTGTAGCGATGGTGCCAGAAGAATGGCAAGATCTCTTCGATTCAGACATTGAGATTTTTTGAGATTCCATAATCTGAACTTCAAATGGTGTTCGAGGATGGTGCACTACATGCTCTGTCTGCAGTTAGATTGCAAGAAGAAGTATGAGATATGGTCTCTTCTCGGCGTTAAGCCAGTTAGGTTTTCCTTGAATGAGTTTCATGCCACAACCAGACTAAACTGCGACTATGTTGTGAATTTGGAGTACCCTGAAGTTGAGTATACAAACCAGATGAGAATAATGTGGGAGCTTCTTGGGGTGGATTTTGAGTTAGGCCCAAGTTATTCGCAATTACATGATGCTTGTAAGAGATGTAATGGTTGGGAACCGCAACAATGAACTTGGTTGGGATATCTAGCCATATATGTATCCTTCATTGAGGCTCAGCACTGGACAACTTTCACAAGGGCTGACATTACAAAGCTACTGCTGGTTTCAGGATTGTTACGATCGTATACATGGGGAAGATTGGCATTCAAACTTCTGATAGAATTTGTCAAGGATGTAAACAAAAAACTCGTAGGAAGAAAAACAATTTAGATTGGAGGTTTTGCTGAGATCTTGAACATTTGGGTATATTGGGCATGTTCGGCGATGGCTACAACTCATGGAGAGCTTTTTCCGAATGCCCCAACCACACCAATCCTGGCGTTCCAAGGATCAAGAAGCCGGAAGAAAGTCGACGAAACCTTACGCATACATGTATTTTGATTTGAATTCGGAATTTTTTAAAGTCTTAATATGAAATCTGGCGTTATAAACCAGACTTAATATGAAGTATGACTTTGTGTATATCAGACTGAAAATGAATTCTGACATTGTGTATATCAGATTGAATTTGAAGTCCGACATTGTGGTTTTCTAAATGCTTATATTCATATTGCTATGTGACTTGTAACTTGCAGTCTCGTGTCAACAACTTCGCACTCAAGGATTTTTATGACACGTTTCTCGAGTGGGATAATTATGATGAAGAGGATGAGAAAGTTGAGAACATTGTGAAAGCAATGCATGGATAGCTTGAGACTGCAGCTTGGAGGTGGAGTTCTAAAAACTATAAAAATGAAGGTGTGTTCAGGATCAAAGTTGGCGGTCCTGTTAACCTTGAGGTTGTTAAGTCTAAGGATGTGTATGTTGGAATTGTGTCCAGTAATCTCGGTACTGTCTCTAGAAAGTAAGAGTATGTCAATGATCAGACATAAGTCATATAATACTGGGGGTCATGATGGCTTGCTAGAGTCCGCTCATGATCTATAAGTCTTGGACTTATTGCCTTTATTATATGATCCCATATGGGTCACACGCCTAAGCTAACAGGAAAATGTGTAGGAACGGTTTAGCAGAAGTACGGTAAAAGTGCTAGGCATTTACTGTACTTAGAGAGAATAAAACGGTTTAGCCACTGTGTGTCGATCGATACACAAGGTGTGTCGATCGACACAGTGCGCGAATGCCGTCGAGTTAATTGGTGTTTGGGCCAAATGGCCCAAACGGAACCGGACAAGTTTTATAAATAAAACTCGAGTTCAGAACCAAAAGCTCTAGCCGCGAGCCTCCTCTCTCTCTCTGCGCCGATTTCCTCCTGGTCTAGCAGCCTCTTCCTGCTTGGTGTGCGTGTGTGAACCTCTGGAGGAGTTATCACTCGGTGGCTCTCTGATCTCTGACCATACCATCCCTTTCCGCTGCGTAAACAGGTATAAGGTGAGATCATCAATTGTTTCTATTCAAGAGAACCTAGATCCGCATGTTTAGTATAATCTGAATCTGAGAATTGAATCAGGATTGATCTAAACATTCCTTCAGTGGTATCAGAGCTATTGGTTCTGGTTTTTCTTGTTTAGATTCAAGTTTAGGATTGTTTTTCTTGTTTAAAAGTGTTTTGAATCAACTACTGATAAGAGAAATCACTTAAGTAACAAGAATTGAAACCTAAACATATGAAAAATCGCATGATTAAGCTATATGATTTGGTATGCGATCTGATCCGAGAGAATGAGTATCGGCTGCGATCGCATGGATCGATCGATACGATCGCATGGATCGGTCGATACAGACTCTCGGCAAAACCTGTTAACGCGTGAAAGCATCGATCGATGCAGGATCGATGCAGGTTCGATGTTGGTGCATCGACCGATGCGGTTGGTGCATCGATCGACACGGTTAGGGTTTTGGTTCGGTTCCGTGCATGCGTGAGAGCATCGATCGATACAGGATCGATGCACGATCGATGCAGGATCGATGTTAAGAGCATCGACCGATACGGTTGATGGATCGATCGACACGGTTGGTTCATCGATCGACATGGTTGGTTTAAGGCTCGGTTTAATATTTTGATTAAAATTAATTCGTCCTGGTTTAATAAACAGATTTAATAATTTTATTAAGTCTGGTTAAACCGGGACAAGAAATCCAATGTCGAAAGAATTATTGGATTTAGTGCCTAAACCTGGATTTTCTAATTTGATTTGGTTGGACCAAATAAATTGAGAAAATCCGGTTTAGTAAATAACCGGTTGACAATTGTGGTCGTCGTAGTAATTAATTTTGGTTAGACCAATTTTAATGAACCAGACCGGTTATGTCATCTAATTGGACGATCGGGTTATGTCTCGGACATAGACCAATTTTTCGGCCTCGGGCCAAGAAGTTAAAACGATTGGGCCAATTATTTGAGTCTTTCTTCAGATTTAATTTAAAATTTATTTTATAAAGAATATAAATCGATTTTAAATTAAAGTTTCCGATATTTTGAAATTAGAAAGTTTCTTAATTTATAGAAGTTTCTAGATTTGCATGATTCGGATTTTAAGAAATTTCTAAAGTTAGAAAGTTTCCGGTTTTAGAAAGTTTCCAATTTTAGAAAGTTTCCAAAAATAGTAGGTTTTCTAAAATGGAAAGTTTCCCGAAATAGTAATCTTCTATTTTGGGAATGAGATTTTAAAATAAACCTACGAACCTCAAATAATATCAAGCGTTGGATGTCTTGTCCAGGCTATGTCAGCTGTTGAAGCCCATTCAATTGTATTCATGGCCTTACAGTGTGAGGGTGTCTGCTTTTGCGTGGGTAAGACGGTTTGTGATTCATAAATGTCATTGGGAGTCCCAGACATTAATGATTACATGACTGTATAGTCTGGTTTTCTTGACTAGGTCATCGGGAGTCCCGGGCCTTGAGACATCAGAGTGGATTGGGCCTCGGGCCCAGATTCACAACCAAGAGTTATATCACGGATATAATTAGCCGATATAGGGCTTACCGATATAAGCTAATATTGGGTGACGGCCAGTGGCCCACTTTAATCTTAGTTATATGTGGATCTTGGAATCATTATATTCTATTGAGGGTAACTGATGTTATTGAATATAATGCGTGATTAATCATATTAAATTTAATACGAGATTAATCATATTGAACATATTAACTAAAATCCTTTTATCTTAATTTTCTGTTATGACTAGCACAAACAATCAAAACACTTTCTCGATCCGGTCTGTCCTTAAGATGGACAAGCTGAACGGATCAAATTTCTTGACTTGGTCGCGGAACCTGAGGCTAGTCCTCAGACAGGAGAGAAAGGACTATGTTCTTGAGAGAGCTCTCCCCGTGAGGATCGGGTCCAATGCCTCCCATGCAGTATATGATGCTTGGAATAAGCATTATAATGATGCGGTAGATGTGCGTGGTCTGATATTGGCTACCATGGACTCAGACTTGCGGAAGCAATATGAGAACATGGAGTCGCCAATAGAGATGATCAGCAGCCTGAAATTGAAATTTCAGGAGCAGATAAGAGTGGAGAGATACCAGTTGGTTAAATCTCTCACTAGCTGCAAGCTACCAAATGATCATCCAGTGAGTCCTCATGTCAGTAAAATGATGGGTTACATTGATAACCTGAGGAAACTGGATTATCCAGTTAGCCAAGAATTGGCAACTGAGATCATTCTGCAGTCACTGCCGTCAAGCTATGATAAGTTCAGAAGGAACTATATCAAGAAAGGCTTAACGAAGACGCTGACTGAACTGCATGATATGCTCAAGACAGTTGAGCCAAACGTGAAGAGTACCCTGTACAATCTCATGAATGAGAAGGGTAGGTTTACTAAACCTAATGCTGACAAGGGTGAAGACAAAGTTGTCCAGATTTTGAATCATGGCAAGCGTGTGTCTTCTGAGCCCGAGTCAGATACCTCTTACGTTGGTAAGTGCTGCTACTGTAAGGAGACAGGGCATTGGAAGAGAGATTGCATTAAATTCATGGAAGATGATGAGGAGTTGAAGTTGATGTATGCGACTACTTCCTCAGGTATTCATGTTATTACTTCAAGTTCTACCTTATAGGTATTGGATACTGGTTGTGGCACTGATATTTGTTATAATATGCAGAGCCTGGGCAACAGTAGAACTTTGAAGGAAGGGCAAGTGAAACTACATGTCTGGAAGGAGCTTGGGATGCTGCCTCAGCAGTAAGGTTTTCACTTATAGATCCCTTTTAGGCTTGGTTTTGTATTAAGTAATTGCTACAATGTACCTGCTTTAAGCAGAGTTGTCTTTCATTTTCTTGTAAGAATTTGAATGTTTTTCATTTTGATAAAAGACAAGTTTTGTTCTTTTGATCTTAATGAAACATTAATTGTAGCACCCTATTCATGGAATGGGTTTTTATATCTTAAACCAAAGAGTGCCTAAATGTAACATAAATACCGAATTGGTTTAAATCTGATGAATTAAACCTGATTTTCTTGGCATAAAAGTCTTGGTCACATAGAGTAGGTCGGATTCAGAAATCTCATAGTCATGGACTGTTGGGCTCATTTGATAAAATATCTTATGAGACTTGAATTCTGTTTACTAGACCAAAAGGTAAAGGGCCTATCTTAGCCGAGCTAGAGAAAGGCCCAAAGGCTTATTGGACCTGGAACATACTCATGTATGTGGCCCAATGAGCAGTAATGCCAGAGAAAATCTCCTGTACTTCATTGTCTCTACTGATTACTTCAGTGAGTGTGACTGTGTTCATTTGATGAGACACAAGTCGGAATTCTTTGACATGGTCGAAAGAGTTCCAGAATGAAGTATAGGATCTGAATGACAAAAGTATTAAGACTCTGGATTAAATCACGAGTGAGAATACTTAAGTCATTGATTGTGTGATCATCTTAATGAGTGTGAAATCGTTTCACAGCTCATTTCTCCTGAAAACCTGAAGGTGTTTTCTGTGAGAAAGAATCAGATCTTATTAGAAATGATTAAAGAAGAGTCACACGAATCTTCCATGATATTATTTAAGAATAACGCTCTAAAATATCTAAGTTTACGCTGAAATAGTTCCACAAATATCAGTTGAAAGACACCACGTAAATGTGGATTGAATTCGATCCAAATTCGTCTTTACTGAGTATTTGTAGTTGTACTACTTCGCTGGTTGTCCGAAGAAAACCAAGGCTTGTTACTTTTACGTCCATTCTGTTCTCTAAGAAGGGAAGTTATTTTCCAAGAAGAACAGTGGGAGTAAAAGTATAACTCGAAGAAATTCGAGAAATACAGGAGGCTGCTCAACCTGTTGAGGGAGAGCAGCGGAAGGATTTACAGATTTCTGTAGAATCTACACCTGTGGAGCCTTGTCCAAAAGAAACCAAGGCTTGTTACTTTTACGTCCATTCTGTTTTCTAAGAAGGGAAGTAATTTTCCAAGAAGAACAGTGGGAGTAAAAGTATAACTCGAAGAAATTCGAGAAATACAGGAGACTGTTTTACCTATTGAGGGAGAGCAGCGAAAGGATTTACAGATTTCTGTAGAATCTACACCTGTGGAGCCTGAAGTTCGCAGATATGAATGAATCAGTTACTAATCCGAGAGTGATTTCTCGTCATTAGTTGAACCTGATAATCATTGAAAGTTCACATGATCTGATGATCATTGAAAGCGACGAATCTGCGAAATTCAAAGAAGCGAAAGTGAGCCCGGACTCCGAAAAATTACATTTTATGTAAGTTAGCTTCATCGATCCATTCATGGATGGAAGCAAACATATCGGAGTTGGAATCTTCGTTCTGTTGAAGTAGTCAAGTTTTTGACTTGAACAGGAACGAAGAGGAACTATGTGTTTACTAATAGATTAGTGGGAGCGATATTGCATTTCTCATATTGTATGTCGATGACATACTGATTCTCGGAAAAGACGTCCCAATGCTGCAGTCGGTTAAGGACTGGCTTGGGAGTTGGTTCTAATGATTGACATGGGTAAAGCCACGTATGTTTTTGGATTTTGGATCTAAAGATAGAGATCCGAAAGAGCTGGTAGGACAAAGTCAGGATTCTTATCCCGACAAAGTCCTACATGTTTTCAGCATTCCAAGAAGGGTTTTATGCCAATGTCACATGGCATTACGTTAAGCAAGACACAGTGTCCTACGATAACTTCTGAGCTTAAATGCATGGATAAGATTCCATATGCGTCGGCAATTGGATCTATCATGTATGCCATGAAACGTACTTGTTCGATGTTGCTTTAATGTTAAGCAAGACAAGTAAAGACCAGTCAAATCCAGCAAAGAATCACTGGATTGCCGTAAAGAATATCCTAAAGTATTTGAGGAATACTAAGGATAAATTCTTGAGTTACGGAGGAAGTGAGGTGCTACGAGTCGGTAGAGTCTGAAAGGCAAGTTTCCAATAGACAAAGATGATTTCCGATCACAGTCCGGTTATATCTTGTGTCTATTTGGCGGTGCAAGGCACTGTTGCTGACTCCATGACTTAAGCTGAACATTTCGCAACTTGGGAAGTGGCGAAAGAGGTTGTTTGGAAAGAAGAGTTCGTCACTGAACTTGATGTGATTTCCAGCATAGATGAGACTAGCTGCACATCAGAGGTCCAAACACCTTGAGGATAGGTATAACCTATTCCGTGAGATAAATGACAGAGATGTTAAGTAGATCAGCAAGTTTCAACGAATGAGAACGTTGCTAATCTATTAACGAAGCCACTCCTTAGGCCTAAGCACGAGTCGCGGACTGTTGCTGTAGGATAAGTGAAATTAAGATATAGTCTTAATTTCATTGGGAGTTATTAAAGGGCTTTATTTAGTTATTGGATATGTTCTTGAAATAACATTTAAGATGTTTAATGAAATTATTATTTCAAGATTATTTTAACTGTGATGAAATAATCGTTCCAAAGTGATATAAACCATTTTATAGGTCATCGAAGTAAATGACTTGATCTTGAGTTATCAAAGTCATTTAGCTTGATCATGAGACCCTATATTTGATAAATGACTTATATCATTATGTCCCTAGTCGAAGGTTGTTGAAATTGGAACACCAACAACCGTGTGAGACTGGATTGGTACGTGACTTATGACAAAGTCTCAATGTGTCATAGATGCGCGGCATCAAAGTCAGTACATAGGTGTATGTTGGGGAACATACGACCGGACAAGACCCGCTTATAAGAACTCTTCAGGATATTTATATCTGTGTCATAAGAGATTCTTACTACGACTATAGAGTATAGTCCTTAGACCTGAGTTCGCATGCATGTGACTGCACATGGACTGATGCACTTTGATCATTGTCTAACGCTGTCGTTCTGCGATAGTTATAAGGACCTTGTTTGGGTGTATTATGAAATGAGTAGTTTACAGTGATGGAACAAGACGGGATTTGTCCCTCCAATATAAATGGAGTGAATATCTCTAGGCCAATCGGAGATTTGAATACTCGAAAATGCATGGCCATGCTCAAACGGACTGTCCCGAGTCGTTTGGATTGTCAGTATCAAATCAGAGTCCGATGAACAAGATTAGGCTTTATAAGGATGACACTAATCTTGCCTTATGACTAATCGAGATATTGAGACAAAAGGATTATGAATACAGAGATTCCAGTACAAGTGGGAGATTGTTGGAATTGTGTCCAGTAATCTCGGTACTGTCTCTAGAAAGTAAGAGTATGTCAATGATCAGACATAAGTCATATAATACTGGGGGTCATGATGGCTTGCTAGAGTCCGCTCATGATCTATAAGTCTTGGACTTATTTCCTTTATTATATGATCCCATATGGGTCACACGCCTAAGCTAACAGGAAAATGTGTAGGAACGGTTTAGCAGAAGTACGGTAAAAGTGCTAGGCATTTACTGTACTTAGAGAGAATAAAACGGTTTAGCCACTGTGTGTCGATCGATACACAAGGTGTGTCGATCGACACAGTGCGCGAATGCCGTCGAGTTAATTGGTGTTTGGGCCAAATGGCCCAAACGGAACCGGACAAGTTTTATAAATAAAACTCGAGTTCAGAACCAAAAGCTCTAGCCGCGAGCCTCCTCTCTCTCTCTGCGCCGATTTCCTCCTGGTCTAGCAGCCTCTTCCTGCTTGGTGTGCGTGTGTGAACCTCTGGAGGAGTTATCACTCGGTGGCTCTCTGATCTCTGACCATACCATCCCTTTCCGCTGCATAAACAGGTATAAGGTGAGATCATCAATTGTTTCTATTCAAGAGAACCTAGATCCGCATGTTTAGGATAATCTGAATCTGAGAATTGAATCAGGATTGATCTAAACATTCCTTCAGTGTATGGTGAGGATAGTCAGAAAAAGCGAAAGGCATTGGGAGTTAAGAGGAAGTTAGTAGGTACATTTTCCGAATGATGATGAGGATAAGCAAGGAAAGGTTGAGGTTGTTAATAAGAGAGATAGATCAGGGAGGGCTGATCCTGCGCATGGTGATGTTGTTCAAATGATTGAGGGTTTGAAACAATCATTTGATACTCGGATTAATACATTGGAAGATGTTGTTACTGAAGGTTTTTGTCTGATGGGAATCAGGATGGATGATCTTGGCAAGGATATTAAGGATTTGAAGGGAGAAAGAGCCAAGGATGATGGTGATGAGAAGAAGAAAAATGCTAGAGTTGAGAAGAAGACAGATTCTACTGGAGGGAAGGGAAATGAGAAGAAGAAATCTGGTAATGGAGGGAAGGGAATTGAGAAGAAGAAATATGCAAGTGGTGAGGTTGGTGATGTGAAGAAGGCCGGAGTTGATGAGGATGAAGAAGATCAAGCTGTAGATCTTCAGGATCAAGATGAAGTGACTACTGCTGCTGTTGAGGAAGAGGGAGGGAGAAAGAAAAAGGAAAGGGCTCCGCAGAAGCCGAAGAAAGTTGTACTGAAGATATATAATTTTGTTGTTGATACCAAGCTTGGACCTGCAGGGAAAGGGAAGGAAAATAAAGCAGTGGTTGCAGAAAAACCTGCCATGCTGGCTGAGGCCAACAAACAGATTGCGGCTGATGATGGAGTTAGTCTCCAAAACCCTCAAACTTTACCTAGACAAGTGATATATCATGGTTTCTACCAGTTTTATACCATGATATAAGTGTGTTTTAGAGTCTTTTAGTGTTTCTTTAGATTCTTTTACAGGTGTTAGCACGTTTGGAGCGGATTTGGAGATTATGGAGCTTTTTGGAGCGAACCCCTTTAATCTTTATTTTTTATTTATGCAATCTATTAATTCATTGATTATGTTTTCATTATTTATATTTGTGTAGATTCATAGTTAGGTTTAGGGATTCTTATTGGGAATTTCATGACTTGCTAGATTTATTTATTTCAGTTAAGGATTCATATCATAATTGTTCTTCAATCTAAATTGTGCTTAACACTAGTTTCTAACTTGATCACTTAGAATCTAGATCTTAGGTAGTTAAATTGACACGAAAGTGTGATTTAGAATCTGAACTATTTAGGTTGAACAATTGAATTACTCGCAAAGAAATTTGGTTTAATTGAATTGTGAACATATGGAACCTGAACTTAAAGCTAGTTTAATTTGTTAGGAATTACAAAGAAATTTGGATTTCTGCTATTAGACTTAGAGAATTCTCACAACGAAAGTTGGTTAGTTCTATATCCGTGTTTGAGTTCTAGAACCGTACTTAATTTGATACTGACTGATTATCTGATCTGCTTTTCTGATTTCCTGAGAACTCCCTAAACTTAGCGCTTTTAGTTAATTGCCTTCAAACCAATCTTGCAACTTGATTTACTTTTCTGCTTTGCTTTTAGTTTTCACTACATTCTCCTAGTTTAACTCGACCATTCTTAAATCTATCGTTGCCGAGAGTCCTTGTGGATTCGATACCCTTGCAGTAGAATAGGATTAAAACTTAGACCCTATCAAGTTTTTGGCGCAGTTGCCGGGGACTCTTTTGAGTCTTCGATAGATTTGAACTTAGAGTTTAGACCAAGATTTTTTATTTTTCGTTTTTAGTTTTTAATTATTTATCTATTTTTCTCTGTCGCAGGTCTGGCATTCGCTTAGCATCGATCGTTGCATCCTTTTGAATCGATCGTTGCAAGGCGACTAGAGTTGAATCGATCGTTGCCTCTAAGCATCGATTGTTGCACTGCGACTACAGACGGTTTATGCAGACACGTGATACCAGAAGTAATCCGAACTCGAATCTCGTTAATCTCAGACTTGAGGAGCTTGCTAGACAAGAGAGAACTAACAGGAAAAGTCGACGAGCAAAGATGGTACAAGAACACTTGATTTTGAGACATGATGCTCAAGGTACCCTAAGGGACCCACAAAACAATCCGTATAATGCTGCTGGGGAACGGATTGATGCTGAAGGGAATGTGATCCCTGAACCTGAGCCTGAACCGCGACAAGAACAAGGACAAGGCCAAGGACAAGGCCAAAGACAAGGCCAAGGCCAAGGACAAGGCCAAGGTCAGAGGCAGATGGTTGTTCATGAGAGGACTCTTGCTGACTATACCCGTCCGGATGTGTTTCATGCTAACCGGTCAGCACTTCTACCTCCTGGTTTTGAGAGGAATGACTTCGATATCAAGACCATCTACTACTCTATTCTGAGGCAGAATGCCTTCCATGGGTTTCCGACTGAGCAGCCAATGAACCATATTGATGAGTTTGAGGACATAGTCACTGGGATGAAGTATGATGGAGTGAACTATGACTATCTGTTTCTCAAACTTCTCCCCTACTCTCTCGCTAGAGATGCTGCTGCCTGGCTGAAACAACTTCCATCTGGGAAGTTTACTACATGGGATGCTGTGAAGAGTGAGTTTCTGAGACACTTTTATGATGATGCTCGCTCTGATCAGTTGAGACAGGACAATCTCACTTTCTCCCAAGGTCCTATAGAACCTCTTAAAGCTGCTTGGATGAGGTTTAAGAAGTACCAACGACACTGTCCTCATCATGGGTTCACTGAAGTGACATTGCTGGGCATTTTCTTTAGAGGTATAGATCTCCCTTACCAGACTGCGTTGGATAATTCCAGCAATGGAAATTTCAACACTAGGACTCCTGAGCAAGCTAAGCAATTGATAAATAACTTGGTGAGCAGTAATAGCTGCAAGACTGCTGATAGGAGAAGGAAGGAGTCTGGTGGGAAGATAGATAATCTGGAGATAGCTGATATCAGGACTAAGTTGGACACTATTTGTAATCTATTGGCTGGGAAGAAAGCTGTCCATTTTGCTCAGGATGTTGAGGTATTTGGAGCTGAAGAAGACCATCAGGAAGAGGATGTGAACTACATTGGTGGCTCTGGATTTCGAGAGAATAGGTTTGGTAATCAGCAAAGTAATAGGTTCTTCAATGGTGGACAGAAGAGTGCTTTCACAAGCAATCAAAACTCTTCTGGATTTGGACAGAATGCTGGTTATCAGAAGCCTTTCAGCAAGGTAATCAGAGGACTTATGGATCTTCCTCATATCAGACACCTCCTACTGCTAATGCTCATGAGAGCAAGATGGAGACCATGATGGAGCAGTTGCTAGAGGGACATACTAAGATTGTTGTGGACTGCAACAGGAAGTTAGATGATGTGTATGAGGACCTTAATGGGAAGTTTGAGTCCTTAAGTACTCATGTGAAGCAATTGGACACACAAGTAAGCCAAATTTCAAGCTCTGTCAAAGGAAAGAGTGTCGTGGACACCCACATCAAGGCTTGGTCATTTTATATCAATGATGGATCATACCAAGGTAAAAATTTTGAGTTAAATACAGCTGAACTGGTGGAAGAACCTGAGAACTTCGAAATTGAGGAAAAACTCTCGGGTGGAATCTGTGAAAATTTGTCTGCATCGATCGATGCACCTATTGCGTCGATCGCTGCATGCCGTGGACAGACAGTTTCACTTGTTTCTCATGGCATTGATGAAGAGACGATTCAAGAGCTTAATAGACTATTCCATGGAGTGTCTGAGTTAACTCAACAGGAGATTGATGAGCTTAAACAGCTGGAAGAGATGGATGAGAAGTTGGAAGAAATTCCACAATCTGATGATCCACCATATCACCCTTGTGCGCAGAGATACTTGGAGAAGATGCTGCCAATGGATGAAATGCTGAAAGATTGGGTGATAGTGGTCCCTAAACAGATCAGTGAGGTGCTGCTAACTAAGATTCCTAAGAAGCTACCTGGTCCTGGTATATTTGTGCTGAGCTGCTATATCTTTGAGGATAGCTTTAGGCGCTCTTTGTGTGACTTAGGAGCTGCTGGAAGTCTCATGCCATACTATGTGGCAGAGAAGCTGGGTATGACGGATTTTTCACCCACTAGGACCTCTCTTGTCCTAGCTGATCAGTCAATAAGGATTCCGGAAGGAGTTCTTGAGGACGTCCCAGTGAGAGTTGGAAACTACTTAGTTCCAACAGATTTCTTGGTGCTTAAGTACGACAGTGAGAAGGATGATGCTCTAATACTGGGAAGACCATTTTTAGCCACAGCTGGAGCAGTGATCGATGTAAGGAACAGTCTGATTGATCTCTATCTGGGAGATGAGCCTCTGCACTTTGAGATGGATATGCTGCGCAAGCCACAGATTGATGGGCAAACCTTTAGGATTGAGGATGGATACGGAGAGCAGACAAGTGAGACTTTGGTTTCAGATCCTGGAGATCATTTCATTCCTTCTTTTCTTGAACGAGCTCACACTGATACTGCTTATTCTCCACCTTGGATGAGGAGACTTTCACAGAGACAATCACAGTCTCTGTTGAAACCTCCTGGAGCCTGATCTTGTTAGTCTGGTCAAGCTAGTGACCTTAAACAAGCGCTGAGTGGGAGGCAACCCACAGTTAGGTTTTGGTGTTTTTCTTATTAATTTTGGTGTTTTTCTTAGGATTTTACATTTTGATTTTGTTTTTGCTGAGTTTTCATTACAGAACAAGAGTCTGGAGATGTGTGACGATCGTTGCATACATGTGCAACGGTCGTTGCAGGGAGATATGACGAGTAGATGAAATCGCCTTGTAACGATCGTTGCGGTCCTGTGCAATGGTCGTTGCAAGTTGTTTAATTTTAAAAATTAAAGGTACAATTGCGCTAAACCGGAATCGAATCGGTTCACTAGCAACGATTGTTGCTTATCTGCAACGGTCGTTGTATTCACGATCCATGTAAGTGCCTTTAACCTTTTCTCTCTTCTCTTCTTCCCCTTTTCGCCGTCCGTACACACGAATCTCCTATCACCTAAATAACTCATTTCTTCATCATTTTCGTTGATTCAAAGTGCTATTCTTCTTGTTTTTACACGCTTTATCCATTTCTCTAACCCAATCGAAGCAATTCCAAGGTAAGGTCTCTCAAATTCATCATTTTCGGATTCGATTTTAGGGTTTTGGAATTAGAAGATTTTGGCTTGAGAATGATGCTTTCGTGCTGATATAGGCTTGATTTAGGCTGATTTATGATGAGATTATACTGATGTTGTGATTGGGGGACTGATTTTGCACGATTTGAAGGATTATTTGGCGACTTTGAAATCGCCTTGCAACGATCGTTTCACTTGTGCAACGGTCGTTGCATTGAGACTTCACAGAGAGTTCTGCCGTGACTAATAGTGCATTATTTTCTTGATTGCAGATGCCTCCTCACGGACAACCTCGCAAACGCAGAGCTACCACAGCAGCTGCAGCTGCAGCTGCGGATCAGACTCCTCCACCAGAAGAGTGGTTTCTTCGAGACTCAACACCGCCTGAGCCCTATCAGAGAGATCGGGAAGACATAGAGTTGCCTTGGCCTAAGGCAGATAAGGAGCTGATTCCGACAGACAAGGTATGGAGTATGGAGATTAGCAAGCTGCTTAAGACTGACACATTCACTGAGAGGCCACTACATGAGCACTGGGATGAGTACGATACACTACTCTACAATGGTTGGTGTGAAATGAAAATCAAGCCAACCAAGTTTGTTGACTATTGGACTTGTAGAGGTCTAGGCATTGATGAGCAGTTGCTGGCATTGGTTAAGGGCATTGGTCTGGGGACGATGCCTATGCAGCAATATGAGTTGTATCCTGATCTGGTAAGACAGTTGCTGGCCACCTGCAGAGTTATTTATCCTGACCCAGAGTGCAGGAGAGCTTCAGGGGGTGTCTTCACCTTCATGAGCCTAGGAGTCAGGTATCGGATTCTCCTTCTTGATATCTGCCGTATTTATGGATTCAGCGTTGAGCCTACACGCACCGATATAGCTCTTGAGTGGGATGTGCCGGAAGCTCAGTTTTTCTGGGACTGTATTGGTAATGGTCGGTATTGCTCGAGGACGACGAAGCAGATTCAGGTTAGGCATCATGTTCTCAGATATGTGTTACGCATCTTGGGATATACTCTGTTGTGCAAAGCTGAAGCAAACAAGATGCGTAAGAATGAGCTGGAGATGCTTTTCATTGGGTTGAGGGAGCAGTTTGCTGACACTGAGTTGAGAGATCCCACCAGAGGACTTAACATAGGAGCTGTGTTTGCTCAACACTTGTGCTCATTGCAGAAGAAGCCATTCGATGGGAAGGACACTGAGACAGTGGGGAGTCTGCTTACTCCCATCTTCAGGCATTGAAGGATCCCTCTAGAGGGTACAAAGTGTGATGACAGTAAGGAGATCCTGGATTTTACCCACCTGCAGAGTGCTACATGGCTGAAGGAGGGACGTATATGGGTTTATTATGACACTAACGCTACGAAGCGTGGTATAGATCTTCCTGCTGCTGATCTGACCAAGATTGATACGTTGGCTGCTTTGAGTTTCCAGCCTCCTACGCGCGATCAGCGCAGTGTGCCTATGATGGCTCATCCGCTGGGAGA
This sequence comes from Orychophragmus violaceus, assembly GCA_030180135.1. Taxonomy (NCBI): domain Eukaryota; kingdom Viridiplantae; phylum Streptophyta; class Magnoliopsida; order Brassicales; family Brassicaceae; genus Orychophragmus; species Orychophragmus violaceus. The sequence goes on along the minus strand of CM058234.1, from coordinate 58,838,038 downwards.
GCCTTCTACACGCCCTTCTTCTTCTTCTGCGCCTGCACCCGCTGCTCCTGCTGCACATGACATTGGTCCTTATCCTGAGCCTTCAGTACCTTTGAGTGAGATGTCTGAGGGAGAGTGGAGAGAGCGTCAGGATGGTATTCTACGGAGCATCTGGAACTACATGCGTAGCTGCACTTGCAGGAGACAACCACAGATTCATCAGCCTGTTCCTGCCAGTCGACGTCGACAGCGTTCTCCGACTCCCGGTGATTCGAGTGGTACTGATCGCTATGATGGCATAGATGACGAGTGAGAGTAGTGGCATTTTCAGACATCGGTTCTGTATTTCTTTTACACTTTTTTCTTTTGCATTTTTCTTTTGATTAGGATACTTATGTTTGGATGATGTGTTTACTTTGAGACTATCTGTTGCTTTGATTTTGCTTGTTTGCATTGATTTTCAGCTTGCAGGTTTGAAATTTGATAATTTCTCACGGACTAACCTGCTAACTGCTGACTGTTCCGAAGAAATCACAATGCAACAATCGACACGGTCCTTTGTGTCGATCGTCACAACACGAAAATCGCATTGCAGCGATCGTTGCGTACCTGAGCAACGATCGACTCTTATCGCAATCGCCTTGCAACGATCGTCGCATTTATGCGTAACGATCGATGCATGAGCGAGACAGGTAAAAATCAGACAGAACTTAACTCATCCATTAACATTTTTTAGTTTCTTTTACCAATCCTTAGCTTGACACTACTGGGGACAGTGTGTTTCAAGTGTGGGGGAGGTGGTACTGACTATTATCTTTTTGTTTTCTTAGAGTCAGTCTTATTTTTCAAAATTTGTTTTATTGAGTCAAAACGGTTTAAGTAAGAAACAATGAATTTTTGAGAAGTTAACAGCACTTGCAGGAACTTAAGTGGCCATTGGGATGAAGTTGCAGGATCAAATCTATGACTATTAGAAAACCCAACACAGATCAGCCAACTGAGAACACGCACATCACTTCAGGTATCAGAGGATCCTTTACTGACTTCACCCTTAATTTAACTTAATTTTCTCACCTAAGGGCTTGGTATTCCTTGAGTCGGACTCCTCTGTTAGTTCTGACACAGCTTGTAAACCTGTCCGAGTAAGGTCCCCTTCTCCCCTTCTCTTAAAGTAAAAAAAAAGAGAGAATAATAAACTGAGGATGAGCTAGTAGCTCCGAAGTGGTAACGGGAGTGGTAGCAAACACTATTACCTCCTGCGCATTCATGGAATGTGTCCAAAGTACACCCCATAACGGGAAGAGCACTGATAAAAAAAAAATGATACCCAATTGGGAAAAATCAGAATGCTAAGGAAGGGAAAAGAGAAGAAAGGAACCAGAAAAAGATAGTATGGTGGTCTAGAGCTGACAGAGTAAGAATCCATGTGCCTTTTGATCGATAATCCTTAGGTGAGACCGCACTTAATAGCTTAAGTAGGGTGAATTTGAATGCTTGAATTTGATTGTGGAGTTTACTCAGGACAATTTCTAAGTGTGGGGGAAGTATATGTTGGTCTTGATGTCTTGCAGGTGATTCTTTCAGTGGCTTACTAAGGGGAATCTGAGTGTTGTTGCTTCTAGGATGAAAAGAGTTTCTGAAAGTTTTCAAACCACTTCACCATGTTTTAGATCTCTGTTTTGCTTGAGGACAAGCAAAGGCTAAGTGTGGGGGAGTTGATATATCATGGTTTTTTACCGGTTTTAGACCATGATATAAGTGTGTTTTAGAGTCTTTTAGTGTTGCTTTAGAGTCATTTACAGGTGTTAGCACGTTTGGAGCGGATTTGGAGATTATGGAGCTTTTTGGAGCATTTTGGTGTTTGACCCGAGAGATAGAGTTCACTGTCCAAAACAGAGATCTGCATCGATCGATACACATTGTGCATCGATCGACACACGAGCGAGATGGGCTTATCTTCGGCAGTTTAAAGAAGTTTGGATATTGCACTTTAGCCCAGAAGTTTCCAAGAATTACAAAGAAGCCCCAGTCGTGATTAGGCCTTTATATTTAGGTTTTTACATCAGTTTTTACAGACGCTACGCTTTACTTACGCTTTCATACTTTGAGCATAGAGATTTTAGAGCTTTTGGGGCTGATCTAATCCTGTACTGCTTCCTGCTTTTGGAGAAGATTTCGAACCCCTTTAATCTTTATTCTTTATTTATGCAATCTATTAATTCATTGATTATGTTTTCATTATCTATGTCTGTGTAGATTCATAGTTAGGTTTAGGGATTCTCATTAGGAATTTCATGACTTGCTAGATTTATTTATTTGAGTTAAGGATTCATATCATAATTGTTCTTCAATCTAAATTGTGCTTAACACTAGTTTCTAACTTGATCACTTAGAATCTAGATCCTAGGTAGTTAAATTGACACGAAAGTGTGATTAAGAATCTGAACTATTTAGGTTGAACAATTGAATTATTCGCAAAGAAATTTGGTTTAATTGAATTGTGAACATATCGAACCTGAACTTAAAGCTAGTTTAATCTGTTAGGAATTACAAAGAAATTTGGATTTCTGCTATTAGACTTAGAGAATTCTCACAACGAAAGTTGGTTAGTGATATACCATGGATTTTAGGGTTTTTAACCATGGTATATGTGTTATTTATCGAGTCTTTTACTATGTTTTAGAGTCTTTTTAGGTGTTTATTAGGTACAAGCATATTTGGAGCATATTTGGTGATTATGGCACTTTCTAGAGCTAATTAGAGTATTTGGCCGAGAGATAGACTTCACTGTCAATATTCCAGAGCTGCAACGATCGACACACTCATGGCATCGATCGTTGCATATGCGAGATGGGCCAAACGACGGTTTAATGAAGAACAATGAAATTGAAGTTTTGCCCAGAAGTTCCTAATATTTACAAAGAAGCCCCAATTCGTGTTTTAGGTTATAAATAGAGTTTTTAAGCCATTGTTTAGGCTACGCTTTTACGAAGCTTTTCTTACGTTAAGTTTTACTCAGAGAGAGTTGAGAGGCTGATCCTGATCTCGAAAGAGACTTGATTTTGAACCCCAGTTCTTATTTGATTATATGATATTTGGTTTTCTACTTGTGATATCTTCTGTCTCGATGAACATGTCTGAGTAGTTTACCTGTTAGGTTGAAGGATTCTCATTAGGGATTTCATGGAACTATAGCTTAATTAATCTGTAGAGATTCATATCTGCTAGTTCTTTATCTAAGTTGTTCTTAATGCTTAATCTGAAGTAGCTAATCAGAATTATGATGTTAGGTTGATTAATGCAGCGAAAGTTGGTTAATTTAACTAGAAAGAGCCTAGATAAGCAATTAAACTTCTCGCAAACGGAAGTTTGGTTTAGGATAATTGTGAACATATCAAACTTGGAATTAAAGCTGGTTTAATCTGTTAGTTCTCGCAAACGAAAGTTTGGTTTGCTGAACTTAGACTTAGAGAATTATCGCAAAGGAATTTGGTTAATTCTATATCCGTGTTTGAGTTCTAGAACAGTTATTGATTAGATCTAGATAGATTGATTGCTTGCGTTCCTGATTTCCTGAGAACTCCTGAAACCTAACGCTTCGCCTTCTTGCTAACAAACTCACTTGATTTACTTGCTATTTCGTTTACTGTTTTCACACCTGCTTCGCTTAATTAAATCTGAACTACTAATAATCTATTGTGTGACTGAGAGTCCTTGTGGGATTCGATACCTTATATACTACGATTGCGTTAACTGTGCACTTGCAGTAGAATAGGGATAAAACTTACACACCTATCAAGTTTTTGGCGCCGTTGCCGGGGACTCTTGAGTTCACCAATAGATTTAGTACTAGGATTTAGACTAAGCATTCTTTTTTTGTTTACTCACGTTTTCGATTTTTGGGATTGCAGGGATTCGCACTGCATCGATCGTTGCTACCTTGCATCGATCGACACAAGGCGAGAACAGCGATGCCAAGATCTGAGACGCTCGATAGGTTCCGCACTATGGAACCTGTGATTTTGATTCGCGGTGAAAACGGCGTTTTACAGACCAAGAGGGTCATATATGCAACGCAAAAGGTCAGAAACTAGATGGGGAAGGAAACCCCATCTTGCCAGATTACCATGTATTGGTTAGGCAAGTAGCTGAGATGAGAAATAAGATAAATGACATCCACGACGTCCTACTGAGGGAGAGACAGTTCCGAGCAGATACAGAAACTGAAGGATTTGCAGAGGTAAAATATATGGCTGGAGCTGATTTTTATGGACATACATTTGGGCATCAGCAGAGAAAAGGTTCTAGGCATGCTCAAGGATCAAAAGATTATGGTTATACACCCTGCCTAGCATCTCCTGTACCTGCACAGAGGAGCATATTAGAGATAATGATGGAGCAATCCATTGCAGAACAACAACAGACCACAGCTTCTTTTAGCTCGAAGCTTGAGAGCTTGTACACTAATCTGAATGAGAAATTTGAGTCCTTGAACACTCATATGAAGTTGCTAGATACACAGATGGATCAGATTTCAAGCTCTACCACAAGGAAGGATACTCAGAAAGCCCATGTCGTTAATGTTCCTATTCAGATTGACCGCAGGATGGATCATGGACCATATCTAGCAGTTAAGGCTATAGAATTTGTGGAAAACAGAGAGGAGTCTGACATTGAATTCCCTGAGTTTGAGAGCTTCGACGGTCCTGATTCAACATAGATTGACATGGATCTCTTGGCCTGGATAGTTCAGACTGATACTGGACCAAGTCAAGAGGAGAAATTTGAGTTTGAGATTGATGGATTAGACCAGGAAGCTGATGGACCCGAGACTGTAGTGGAAACTCGAGCTGAGACATCCGTGTCGATCGTTGCACCACATGCACCGATCGTTGCACCCCGTAAAGGACCAGTTTCACTTATACCTCGTGGAGTTGCTAAGGAAAGGATCTACAAACCTCCAATACCATTTCTAAAAGCTCCTGTAAGGTCTAAAGATGTTGTTCAGTGCACAGTAGTGGTTGACAAGAAGATGGTGATTCCACAGGAGTCTACTCTAACATCTTCGAAGCCTAAAGCTACTCATAAGCAGAAGGCTCCGAACATCAAATCTCTGCCAAAGGTAAAGCATAAATCCTCTAAGTTTAAACCTCCTGACTCCACTGTTTTGAATACAGGAAAAAGCTTCAAAACAACCAAGTGTCGATCCCACCCTACATTCCTTCCTACGTTCCTTGGACGACATCATGCTGCTAGTGCTTACACACCACCATGGATGATAAGGCATTCACAGAGACACTCAAAGTCTCTGTTGAAACCTCCATGAGTCTGACATCTTTCCAAAAGTCAAGCTAATGACTTAAAACAAGCGCTGAGTGGGAGGCAACCCACTGCTAGGTTTATTTATTTTTTTTTCTTTTTCATTTTTGGTGTTTTTCTTAGGATTTCACGTTTTTATTTGTTTTTGCTAGTTTTTAGATACAGAACACAAAGTCTGGAGATGTGTAACGATCGTTGCCCACATTAAGGTATGTCGCGCTAAACCGGAATCGATCTGGTTCAACCAGCATCGATCGTTGTTGCTATGCAACGATCGTCGCATCCACGACCAAGGTAAGTTGCCTTAAACCCTTTTTCTTCTCTCTTTCTTCTCCATTTCTTTTCGCCGATACACCGAGAACCTCCACCTAAAATCATCATTTGTTCATCCAATTCCTTGTTTTCAAGTGCTATTCACTTAATTTTACACCCCCAATCTATTTCTCCAACCCATATCTCACGAAATCAAGGTAATGTACTTCTATTTTGATAATTTTCGGATTCAACTTTTAGGGTTTTACAAAATGGGAATTTTGGATAGAAATTGATGAATGCATGCTAAATGAATATGATTTAGGTTGTTTAGTGATGGATTGTTGTCGATTTTGTGATTGGTAACATGATTTAGAACGATTTTGTTGACTGTTGATTGCGGCCAGAATCGCCTAGCACCGATCGTTGCACTTATGCAACGGTCGTTGCTCTGCGATTCTGGGGAAATGTTCGATTATAGGAAATCGCCTCGCAACGATCGCTGCCTTAGTGCAACGGTCGTTGCACGACGATTTCACAGAGAGTTTGCCGTGACTAATTTGCTTAAATTTCTGTTTTGCAGATGGCAACTCAAAATCAACCCCGCAAGCGCAGAGCGACAGCCGCGAGCGCCTCACGACAGTACACTCCACCACCGAAATGGCTGCACAGAGATTCTGATCCTCCAGAGCCATATCAGTTGGTTCATGCAACCATTGGAGAACCATGGCCAAGGGCAGAGAAACATCGGATTCAGACTGATCGCAACTGGGGCATGGCTATTAAGAAGCTGCTCACTACGACTGACTTCACAGAGAGGCCGCTACACGAGTACTGGGACGAGTACGATACACTGATGTATAACGGTTGGTGTGGCATAGAGCTATCACCAACCAAGTTTGCGGATTACTCGACCTGTCATGGTCTCGGCATAGACAGGCAGGTTATGGAGCTGTGCAGAGGCATTGGTCTGGGGACAATGCCAATGCAGCCTTACGATCTATACCCAGAGCTGGTGAGACAGTTGCTTGCCACATGCAGGGTTGTCTACCCGAACCCGGGCAGCAGGAATGCTCAAGGAGGCACTTTTACTTTCATGTGCCTTGGCGCCAGGTATCGAGTGCCCCTTCTCGATATCTGTAGGATCTATGGGCTTAGCACTGAGCAGCCACGCACCGATATGTCCCTTCCATGGGAACCAGCAGAGGCTGCGCGGTTCTGGGAGTACATTGGTGGTGGACGGTATCACTCACGGACTACACCTGTGATTCAGGTTAGGCATCCGACTCTCAGGTATGTCTTACGCATCTTGGGACGCACTCTATTGTGCAAGCATGAGGCAAACAAGAAGCGTAAGAACGAGTTGGAGTTTCTATTCAGAGGACTGAGGGAGCAGTTCAGGGGTACCGATGTGAGAAACCCAGCTGAGAAAGTCAACCTGGGAGCTGTATTTGCCCACCATCTTTGCGAGCTGCAGAAGAAGCCATATGACGGGAGTCTTCTTACTCTTATTTTCAGACACTGCAGGATCCCTATGGAGGATACAGAGTGCATCACTGAGAGAGAGTTCCTGGATCTCAGTCACTTGCAGAGTGCTAGGTGGCTGAAGGAGGGGCGAGTATGGGTTTACTTCGACCCTGAGGAGACACAGTATGGCATTGATCTTCCTGCTGCTAGGTTGACTCAGATTGATGCGATTTATGCCTTCAGTTTCCGCCCTCCTGCCAGAGCTCGACGCGCAATGCCTAGTATGGCTCATCCGCTGGGAGAGCCTTCTACGAGAGCTTCATCTTCCTCTACACATGCGTCTGCTGCTGATATCGGCCCTTATCCCGAAATGACAGTGCCCTACGGTGGTATGTCTGAGGCTGAGTGGAGAGAGCGTAGTGATGGGATATGGAAGACCATCTGGGAGTGGATGCGAGGCTGCACCTGCAGGAGACAGCCACAGGTTCATCAGCCCATTCCAGGACCTTCTCGACGCAGACGACGATCTCCGACTCCTACTTCCTTGAGTGGTACTGATCGCATAGCTGAGGCAGCCGATGACGATGCGCTATATGGTGGGATAGATGATGTGAGCGAGTGAGATTGATCTCCATTCGGTTCTGTACTCTTTTATCTTTCTTTTATTTTTCTTTGCACTTTTTCCTTTTGATTTTTAGGATGGCGTTGTTTTTGGATGATATGTTTGATTTGCTACATTATTTGCTTCGATTTTACTCTGTTTTCAGTGTTTCCAACTTGCAGGATTCGAAATTTGATAGATTCCAATGGACTAACCTGCTAACATGCTGACTGATCCGATACACGCATTGCAGCGATCGTTGCAGACATGAGCAACGATCGACTCCCAACAAAATCATAGCAACGATCGATGCACTTAGTGCAACGATCGGTGCTTGAGCGACAGAGGTAAAATACGACAGAACTCAAACAAGCCATTAACAATTTTTATTTCTTTTTACCGATCCTTCGCTTGACACTACTGGGGACAGTGTGTCTTAAGTGTGGGGGAGGTGCTACTGACGTTTATCTTTCTCTTATCTTAAGAGTCAGTCCATTTTTTAAAATTTTGTTTTCTTGAGTCAAAAATGTTTAAGTAAGAAACTATGATTTTCTGAGAAGATTTACAAGACTTGCAGGAACTTAAGTAACCATTGAGATGAAGTTGCAGGATCTATCTCTGACTATTAGAAAACCCAGACACAGATCAACCTACTGGGAACACCCATATCACTTCAGGTATCAGAGGATCCTTTTACTGACTTCAAACCTTAATACTGCCTTAGATTTCTCACCTAAGGGCTTGGTATACTTTGTGTCGGATTCCCTTGTTAGTTCTGACACAGCCTGTAAACCTATCCTATTTAGTTCCCTTCTCCCCTTCCATAAAAAAAAAAGAGAAGAAAGGGACTAGAGAAAGATAGTATGGTGGTCTAGAGCTGATAAGGTAAGAATCCATGTGCCCTTTGATCGATACTCCTTAGGTGAGACCGCACTTAAATACTTGCAGAAGTCAGTAGGGAGAATTTGAATGCTTGAATGTGATTGTGGAGTTTACTTAGGACAGTTGCTAAGTGTGGGGGAAGTATATGTTGGTCTTGATATCCTGTGATTGATTCTTTCAGTGGTTTACTAAGGGGAATCTGAGTGTTGTTGCTTCTATGACAAAAAGAGTTTCTGAAAAGTCTTCAAACCTCTTGACTACATTTAGTTCTTTGTTTTGCTTGAGGACGAGCAAGAGCTAAGTGTGGGGGAGTTGATATACCATGGATTTTAGGGTTTTTAACCATGGTATATGTGTTATTTATCGAGTCTTTTACTATGTTTTAGAGTCTTTTCAGGTGTTTATTAGGTACAAGCACATTTGGAGCATATTTGGTGATTATGGCACTTTCTAGAGCTAATTAGAGTATTTGGCCGAGAGATAGACTTCACTGTCAATATTCCAGAGCTGCAACGATCGACACACTCATGGCATCGATCGTTGCATATGCGAGATGGGCCAAACGACGGTTTAATGAAGAACAATGAAATTGAAGTTTTGCCCAGAAGTTCCTAATATTTACAAAGAAGCCCCAATTCGTGTTTTAGGTTATAAATAGAGTTTTTAAGCCATTGTTTAGGCTACGCTTTTACGAAGCTTTTCTTACGTTAAGTTTTACTCAGAGAGAGTTGAGAGGCTGATCCTGATCTCGAAAGAGACTTGATTTTGAACCCCAGTTCTTATTTGAATATATGATATTTGGTTTTCTACTTGTGATATCTCCTGTCTCGATGAACATGTCTGAGTAGTTTACCTGTTAGGTTGAAGGATTCACATTAGGGATTTTATGGAACTATAGCTTAATTAATCTGTAGAGATTCATATCTGCTAGTTCTTTATCTAAGTTGTTCTTAATGCTTAATCTGAAGTAGCTAATCAGAATTATGATGTTAGGTTGATTAATGCAGCGGAAGTTGGTTAATTTAACTAGAAAGAGCCTAGATAAGCAATTAAACTTCTAGCAAACGGAAGTTTGGTTTAGGATAATTGTGAACATATCAAACTTGGAATTAAAGCTGGTTTAATCTGTTAGTTCTCGCAAACGAAAGTTTGGTTTGCTGCACTTAGACTTAGAGAATTATCGCAAAGGAATTTGGTTTATTCTATATCCGTGTTTGAGTTCTAGAACAGTTATTGATTAGATCTAGATAGATTGATTGCTTGCGTTCCTGATTTCCTGAGAACTCCTGAAACCTAACTCTTCGCCTTCTTGCTTACAAACTCACTTGATTTACTTGCTATTTCGTTTACTGTTTTCACACCTGCTTCGCTTAATTAAATCTGAACTACTAATAATCTATTGTGTGACTGAGAGTCCTTGTGGGATTCGATACCTTTTATACTACGATTGCGTTAACTGTGCACTTGCAGTAGAATAGGGATAAAACTTACACACCTATCAGTTAGTTCTATATCCGTGTTTGAGTTCTAGAACCGTACTTAATTTGATACTGACTGATTATCTGATCTGCTTGTCTGATTTCCTGGGAACTCCCTAAACTTAGCGCTTTTAGTTAATTGCCTTCAAACCAATCTTTCAACCTGATTTACTTTTCTGCTTTGCTTTTAGTTTCTCACTACATTCTCCTAGTTTAACTCGATCATTCTTAAATCTATCGTTGCCGAGAGTCCTTGTGGATTCGATACCCTACATACTATAATTGCATTGACTGTGCACTTGCAGTAGAATAGGATTAAAACTTAGACCCTATCAACAAGTAAGTTGTATAATTAATCTCTTAACTCGATGCCTAACAAGCGTATTGTTCTTTGTAGGTGTTATCCGACTAGCACAATAACACATCACTTCAATGGTATTATGATCTACGCACTCCAAAGGAATGGCTGCATGACACGGTTAGTATCACTTCGATGGTGTTGAATTCAGACTTCAACTGCAGTCTGGATGTATATTCAGAATTCCACTGTAGTCTGATGTATATTCCATCTTCCGTAGCAGTCTGATTGTATATTCAGACTTTCGTAGCAGTCTTGTTGTGCTTACTTTTTTATAAATACATTAACACATTCTTGGTTGAATGCGGAAAATTGATGTCGGGATTGATCTGTTGAGGCTTTGCCAACACAACCATCCATAATGGTTTAGGAGCGAGAGGTTGTTCTTCATTGACACACTCCTTCAAGCATTGTGGCATCAACACTATCCAGATTTTATGAAGAGCAGTGTAGAGGAGAATAGCTCAGCCACAACTAGAAGGCTGCCTCCTTGTGTTTGAGATTACCATACTGGTCATCTACCCTTATTCTGCAAATCAATGAAGTCTTGAGGGCTGGAAATTGATCATATCTACACTGGATTGCACATTGGCGGATGTCATTGGGTAGCAATTAGGGTTTCTATCCAGGATAAGCATGTAACATGCTGGGACAACATCCTTAGACCGAGAACTGATGAGTTGGTCGGAGCGGAACTGGCACCAATATGTGAGATGTTTCCTTATGTGCTGCATGTATTGGCCCCAGCTGATGATAGGTGGTATTATCCCTTGGATAGATACACCTACACGACTGTTAGGAGCGAAGATCTTCCCCAAAACAAGCAAACAAGTGACTGTGGAATGTTCTGCTTGAAGTTCATCGAGTTCCATTCACTTGTAATGGCGTTTTCAAAGTATCTTTGTGATAAGAACATCAAGCAAATCAAGGACAGGCTGGCTTATGACATAATGACTAAACTCGGGCGAACTTGTGAAAAGAGACGTATCTAGTATAACTTGTTAGACACCTACGATGGGAAATATAGTTCCCAGGTATCTTTTGGATTCGTGATACAATGGATTTCTTGCATATATTTATCTTTTGTAGGTGTAAGAAAAACTCATTCATCTTTTGGCTTACTTTTGTAAGAATGTTGTCGTGGAAGTTCTAGGGTATTTGGCATATATATAGGGTATTTGGGTGTTATGTAACAAATTCATGACTTGTTGAAACAGAAACAATTGAGACAACAATTTTAAATATCATACTTCTCAAATACATTCATTACTACATCATACTTCACTAAACCCTAAAACATATCAGACATCACTAAACCTTAAAACACATGAGACTTCAACCAGTTCTAATCAGACACGGGTTCTGGATAATTAGGTTGTTTTTGGCCTGGTTGTCTGCAATTCGAACAACAAAATTGTTTGTGTAGTTTCCGTGGTTTACTGCCCTTATTCTTGGCAATTTCTAGCATAGATTACCACATCGACTTCTTCTGTCTTCTAGGCTTCCGCCTCTCTTCCCGCGGAAAGACACATACGATGTTATGATCAGTTGTGACAGTACAATTCTTTAGTAGGATGTTGCGCGAGTATGCAGCGTACAAATAATATTTTATGTAAGCGGACATACAAGGGTAGAAATGTATAGCTCAAGTTCTTGTGCAGCACAATTGGCATGTGAGCAAGGTATCTTTTCTTAATCCCAAACACCACATTCACACTTTTGATGTTCCAAATCGACAACATAATCCATATGTCCTCCCTTAAGAATGAATCGATACGTAGCTACGTGTTCTGCCGTCATCATATCCGCATAATAATCATGAATAGCCAGCAAATATTCAACTCCTCGGGTAAATGTTGTTGTGAGACTCATTGCATCTAACCTTCTTTTACAAAACCACGTCCCTAGCTTCTCTTGTATCAACTCCAAAAGGAAAGATATGGGATATCCTTTTGCCTTCTTAACTGCGGAGTTTATAGTTTCGAAAATGTTGCTCGTCTTTATGTTGTACCTTTCTCCAACAATTTGAAAGAGGTTAACACAAGTGAGAACTAGAAAGTATTAAGAATAAACACTATACTGTCAGACATCATGAGAAGTTTGAATAGAAAATATTAAGTCTGACACTATATTGTCAGACCGCACATGTACTTGTCTCTGCCGAATGCACACATGACCATAGACTCATATCCGCCTCCTCAAAGTAATCATCAAGTTCAGAATTTACCGCTTGTAAGGAGGCCATGTTTCGGTCAAATCGTAAATCGTATATGCGTAAGCCGCGTTTTTTACCATGTACAAAAGATGTTTTCCCCTGAACTTGCTAACTATGTTATTCTGTAGATGGTAATAGCATATCCCTTGTTGTGCCCAAGGAAAAAACGCTTCACACGCAATCTTGGTCAACTCGCATCTAACCGAGACTATGACCAATGGATATTGGTCTGAAATGCATTCTTTCAGCTTGGTGAAAAACCATTCCCACGAGTCATCATTCTCAGAGTCTAGAATTCCAAAAGCCAACGGAAATATTTGAAAATTTTCGTCTTGTGTGGCCGCCACTAGCATAACACCGCCATACTTTCCATTAAGATGAGTACCATCCACCACAATGAATCTTCTACGAAACATAAACCCATGTATGGAAGCTCCAAATGCTATAAATATATATTTAAATCTATTCTTGTCATCTAGTTCAAGAGCAGTTATTGTTCTCGGGTTGATTTGCTTGATTCAATGCAAAAAAGAAGGCAGTCTCTCGTACCCATCTTCCGCTGTTCTTCTCACAATCTTTTGAGCATGTAACAATGCTCTGTATGCGGTTGTGCAGCTCATCTTAATCCCAAACTGCTTCTTCATTGATACTTTGACATGCTTTGGTGTTATATGTTCAATTATACCAAAGCATTCAATAAACAACCAACCAATATAATGTGGAGTATAACGCTTATGCGTATACATCCGGTCCACCTCCGAACATGTATGGTATTTTGGATAGATCATCCCCCATACATGTTTGGTTTGCTCTTCACAGCCGCTGGAATCATCCACTTACATCCTTACACACGACATTTAGGCACAAAAAGTTTCTTGTCAGACTTCTCTATCGTAAATGAGAGTTTCTTCATTATCGCCCTCAAATGCAGCTCTAATATTAGGTCTGTCTTTCTATCAAAAACCTTGTTGACAAAGATACCCTCGGACGAGTCCCTTTTTCCACCAAAACGATTAGTCATACCCTCCAACTCATATTTCTTATAATCTTCATCTTCTTCCACATCTACATCTTCATGTTTCACTTCCCATACATGGTATAATCAACATCGTCACAGTAATCCTCATCGTGTTTCTTGAAAAAATTCTCAGGCACATCCAAGTTACCAACACAATCATCACCACCACCACCACAAATAGAATCATCCGATAGAGAGTCCTCATTCCAGTCTTCGTTTTTTTCATCTTCGTCTACATCTTCAGCTTCATATTTTTCATCATGATTCACTTGATCTTCATCTTTCATACCGTATCGGCTAGAGACACAAAGAGGGACTAAATGCGTATTAGCTAACTCGACCATGCTTCTTACTTAGCTACCATTTGTGACATAAACCGGAGGGCTATCGGATCCATTTGTTTCAAGAGCACTTCTGGTAATTGATATGATAACTCCACCAGCTCGGTTTTCTTGTCTAGCATAAAATCATCTTGTACCATCTCAACAAGTTCTTGATGTGTAGAACCATCACGCAAAGAGATAAACCACCCTCCTTTGAGCTTATCAACCAAAAAATGCCAAATATGGTCTCTTACAACCCATTCACCAAAATTCACAGGTAACTGAACCATTATCTGTATAAACAAACACGTATAAACCACATTAGAGACCTTTTGGGAAAAGCTAGACTTCTTTGCGAAGTCTGATGCTATTAGCTATATTGCCAATATTATTCTAAAATTGATTTAAAAATAATTACCATATATAAGAATGTAAAACTCAGGTAGAAGGAACATACAAAATTAACACACATTTATAAAAAATTTAAAATCAACGAAATTAATCACAAATATACAATAAAATACATTTTTAAAGTTTTTAACAATCCAGATTTCTATAGCTGTCTGACAGTGGTTATACCAGACCTCTATAGAAGTCTGAAATATATGGTATTTTTGCATTTTAAATCAAATCCGCAACAGCGGATGCAGCCTGAATGCCATCAGATAGCGTATGCAGTCTGCTTTAAAATTTTTTGACATTTTTGTTAAACAGCTTATGAAGTTTGAGAACAAAAAGGGTAGGTTTGTTATTGACTTTAAATTTTGACTTTTTCTGAGACTTCTCCAAGAATTATCATGATAGTTTTCAAACTTTTACTGATGCTTGACAAAAGTAGGGGCTATTTTTGGGGTTGACCAACATTTTTTGGGGTTGACTTATTTGTAACAAACTTCTATTGCTGTCTGAAAGGATATTCAGACAGCGAGGGATGTCTGATAAAAATCTTTGCATTTTTGGGGTATTTTCATCGTTGACCATAATTCGATTTCTCAGATTTCTATAGCTGTTTGACAAAATTTTTGCATTTCAGACCTCTAGTGATGTCTGATATATTCTTCCCTTGTTTCTAGACAGCTTTAGAAGTCTGGCGTTTTTCCCTTATTCTGGTCAACATCTGAAAATTTCAGTCAATTAATCTTCCCTTTTAATTTTCAAACATTGGTTTCCGTCTGACAAAAAGTCAAGATTCGGTCAAATTCACCCAATTTTTTTGCCATACTACATAAAAAGTCTGAATAAAAATTAAATTTAAATCAATTGAAAAACTACCCTCTTCATATTTAGACTTCTTGGTGAAGTCTGATAATATTTTTTTTTTTTTCAAAGGAATTTCCCAGACTTCAATGGAGGTCTATCAATTTAACGTCAATTGCAAAACTACCCTCTCGTTGACCATATTGAAGTTTACAAAAAAAAAAAATTAGACTTAAACGAAAGTCGGAGTTTACAATCCAGATCTGAAAATTGACGATATGCAAAAATTCTTACTAATGTTTGTTTTCATTTTGTTTTTAGCCTCATCGATTGCCCAGAACGTCTAATATCACCGAAAATCTGATATCCCTGTCATGTTTTGCCGTTTTTATAAGATAATAAACGATTTCACTACATTTGAATCGAAAAATCGAAGATGAGAACGTCTGAGCTCTATTCTTGAGTTTTAATGGTTGAAAAATGGGTTGGATTACACATTAACTCGTCGGCGATGGTGGTTTTCATAGTTGTTGAGCATTCATGGCAATGACATTTTTGTGAATACCCGAATATTTTCGGGTATTTTTGTCTTTTAGTAAACATATCAGACTTCATATGAAATCTGACGACGGCATACCGTGAATACCCAAATTATTAGGGGGATATATTAGCGAAGATGAGGAAGGAGAAATGAAATGATAGTTTTAATGTTGAATTCAATTTAAAGGGTAATTTTGCAATGAGATCAAATTTTTTTAACAGTTTTCCATAACCATGCTACAATGGTTATATTGTTTACAAACAAAGTAGTTACCTAATCAATGAGATCAACTATACCATTAACACAACTGTTAAAACGACGATCAACCCTAAAATTATGCAAAAGTGAAAAAACTATTGACAAATAGTCCATCCAAAAAACCAAGAACAAAATAAAATAAAAATATTCAATTCAACGTTTCTAAATAAAAACTAATCTAAAAGGATTTATAAATATACCGCATATCATACATAAATATATAATACCTAATTGTATATATTAAGTAAATGATCAAATGGAGAGAACATAATACATGAACCTAGTATTTTAAAATGATAGTTTCAAATGTTCAAGAAAATGCTAGATTCCTAAAAGTCAAAGAAGAAAAATTAACCTAGTCAACTTTTTAGATATTTATATTTATCTTTTTCTGTGATGTGGCAGTTTATATGATTTGAGAACTTATATTTGGTGTTTATATAATTGGAGAACTTATAAGTCGGAGGTTTGTCAAACGCTCACCCCTCTAATTAATCTCAACACAAAACACTAAAGGTGTAGAGGAATAAATGAAATAAGTATTGGTGAAATAGAAATTAATAGAATAATAGTGGTTAAAAAGAATAAGTATTAGTGAAATAGAAATTAGTGGAATAGTGGTAATTAAAATAAATGGTAATAAGTTAGAGGAATAGAGTGAAAACGCAAAATTAATATAAAATATATATGTCAACAACAAAATCATAATTTATTAATATTAATTTATATAATTACAAAAAATTGTATATTAAAAACTGAGTAATTCTGCTTTTTTGTAGTTTATATTTTTGATTAAACAAATGTGAACTTTCAAAACAACCGGTTAATCCAATATGATGAATGTATCTGATTAATAAAAAAAAAAAAAAAAATTAGACATAGTTAAAGCATGATGGTAAATGGAGAACATTGCATAACTCTTTTTTTTTTTTTTTTTTTTTTTGTCACAAAGCATTTCATTAGATTAATAGGGTCCATGGGCCAAGAACATACTTAGGGCCCGTTTAGCTGTAAGATCAGCCTCAGAATTGAGGGATCGTAGAATGAAACGAAAAACGACAGAATCAAAGCAAGGATAGTCCGAGATGATGTCCGAAATTACTCCATAGAGTTCGGAGAAAGATGAGTCTGAAGAGATGGCTTTCATGAGTAGCAGAGAGTCTGCTTCAAATTCAACGGATCGTAAACCCAGATGGATTGCTTTCTCCATTGCTGCTCGAAGAGCTAAACCTTCCGCAAGCAGAGGAGAGTTTACGAATTCGGCGACATCAGAGTGGGTAGATAAGGTAGATCCGCGATAGTAGTATCCCCATCCAAGTCCCGCCGTCTTCGCGTCTTTGCTCCAAGCCGCGTCGGATCTGCAGATGAAGGCTGAATCCGAGGGGGTGGATGGGGTAGCTTCGCTGGGAGATGTAGGCTTAGGTTCGAGAAGCTGAGCCTCAGACCATTCTCTAGCATCGGCGATTGCCGTAGATATGAGAGATTCACAGGATGAGTCTCGGTCATTGAAGATGATATTGTTGCGATTTCGCCAGAGATTCCAGCAGATCCATGGCGCAAGAGGGCTTGAGCTGATACCTGTGGGTGGGAGACAAGTGAGAGATCGTATCAGGGGCCAAGCAGAAGTAAAGTTAGCGAAGCATGAAGAGTCCAGAGGCTTCACGAATGGTACTTTTCTCCACACTTCCTTAGCAAATTCACAATGGAATAGCAAGTGTGGGATTGTTTCAAATTCTCCACATCTCTTACATGTGGGATCAACTTGTATTTGTCTTGAAGCTAGCTGAGCACCTACTGGCAGGGCATTGACAGAAGCTTTCCACAGAAAAGAGCTTCAGCTTGGGATGGGTTTGAATTGCCCAGATATCCGAGGTCCAGTTTAAAGTACCTGGATTCAGATTCTGAATCTCATTTGAATTAGCAGCTAGTGCAGAATAGTAGCCTGTCTTGGTAGTGTAGGAACCAGATGAGTGATTGAGCCAAATTCTCTTGTCCTTTGTTCTGTTCACACTTGGTTTGATGTTTAAGATTTCAGACATATGGCCAGGGAGAATCTCTTGGATCAGTTCCTGGTTCAATGTTGTTGTGTTTACATGGAATAAGTCTGATACTTTCATGTGTTGGGTTTCCTTTGTCGCAGGTCCCATGGGGGAACGCTTCTCTCTAGTAGACAACCATGCATCATGCCAAATGCTCACAGATTCGCCGTTGCCTATTGCCCAACCCAGATTCTTTGCAATGAGATCTCTGCCTATGAGAATGCCCCTCCATCCATGAGAAGCTGTTGTAGGAGGTGAGCAATCTAGGAAGCTTTCATTCTTGCAGTACTTGCTTGTTAGGATCCTTGCTAAAAGGCTGTTAGGATTTTCCATGATTCGCCAACTTAACTTTGCTAGCATGGCTTCATTGAAACTTTGTACATCTCTGAATCCTAGGCCACTATCTGTTTTTGACTTAGTAAGTCTGTCCCAGGCTATCCAAGCAACCTTCCTTTTTCCAGAGTTGGAGTCCCACCAAAAGCGTGTTAAAACTGACTGTATTCGCTTGCAGAGAGATCCAGGCAGCATAAAACAAGACATAGCGTAGGAGGGAATTGAGGAGAGCACACTTTTAAGCATTATCAGCTTGCCCGCTGCTGAGAGGAACCTTGAGGACCAGCTTAAAGATTTCTGCCGAATTCTGTCGACAATGGACGAAAATAGATCCTTTTTCCTTCTTCCAAAAAGCGCAGGTAAACCCAAATACTTTCCTATGCCACCTTCTCTCTGAATTTGTAGCAGATTTTTTACCTTTGTTTTGAGCTCAGGCGGTGCTTTCCTTGAGAAAGTGACAGACGATTTTAGACAATTGATAACCTGACCTGATGCTTGCTTGTACTGGTTCAAGATGTGGAGAAGTGATTCAATGCTCTCTGAATTTGTTCTGCAGAAAAACATAGTGTCGTCTGCGAAGAAGAGGTGGTTGATAAATGAGCATGCAAAGTAGCCTAATAAAAAAATGATATGTAGAGTTAATGAATGCAGAACTTAGGTTGCAATTTCAGATATGACATGACAAATAAAGATAGATAATCACACAATAGAAAGAAAAGGAGACATCATCGATACCTCTTGCTTGATTTGAGAGGCTTTGTGACGATTTGAAATTGAGAACTTATGAGATCATCATAAAAGATACTGACAATTTGATGATGATCTTCACGTGTGGCTGTTGAGATAGGTTGGATGAACCAAAAAGGTAAAACAAAACCTTTATATATAATCATGCATTGTGTTATTACGGAATCTTGATCTAGTCCGAAAGAGTTTGGGTTACGATCAAAGATGTCCAAACTAACAACATGAGAATAGATTAAAGTGTGGGTCGGAAATTGTTTGAACTCAATTCCCCTCCAGTGAATTCAGCTGGACAAGGCCATAATCTGGGCCAAAAATCCAGTCCCAACCGACCAGAACAAGGGTCAGATCATCAGCTGTAGACCCAGACGAGGAATTCCGACTCCACGGTATAGCTCGGTAGAAGGCAGTGCAACGGTCCACGATCCGCCAACTAATGAGGAGGAGATCACGACTAATGATAGGTTCTAAGTTTTACCCTATTCTAAACTGCAAGTGCACAGTATCGTCAAAGTAGTATATAGGGTTATCGAATCCACATGGACATTTGGTCTCAATAGAATCAGAAACGTAGAGATTAATACTAGAAATAAAGCAAGTGGTGAATGAATTAAAAGCAAGGCAATAAAGTAAACAGTAGCAAGTTGGTTGTGAAAGCAATAAACTAAAAGCGTCAAGCCTAGGGTGTTCTCAAGAAATCAGACAAGCAGACAAGTTAATCAGTCAGGATCTAATTAAACGCAGTTCTAGAACTCAAATCACGGAAATAGAATTAACCAAATCTCTTGGCGAAAACTTTCTAAGTCTAAGTGCAGTAACCCAAATCTCTTTGCAATTACTAACAGATTAAACTAGCATTAAGTTCAAGTTCGATATGTTCACAATTAAACTAAACCAAATCTCTTTGCGAATAATTTAATTGCTCAACCTAAATAGTTCAGATTCTAAAACACACTCTCGTGTCGAATTTAGCAACCTAAGCTCTAGATTCTAATTGATCAGGTTAGAACTAGCATTAAGCACAATTTAGTTTGAAGAACATTCTAATCATATGAATCCTTAACTGAATTAAACAAGTCTAGCAAGTCATCAAACCCTAATGAGAAACCCTAAACTTAACTATGGATCTACTCAGACATGATTGATGAAAACATAATCATAGAAATAATAGATTGCATATAAGAGAATAAAATATCAAAGGGGTTCAAAATCTTCTCCAAAATAAGTGAATACAGGAAATAGATCAGCCCCAAAAGCTCTAAAAATCTCTTAGCTCTAAGTATGAAAGCGTAAGTAAATTAAACACCAAAATCCTCTATATATAAGCCTAATCTCGGCTAGGGCTTCTGTGTAAATACTGGAACTATTCTGGGCCTCTTTGCAAATCTTCATAACTTGTTAAACCGACGCGTACGGCTCATCTCGCTAGTGTGTCGACCGATGCACAAGGTGTGTCGGTCGATGCTTGATCAGTAAATCGGTCAGTGAGTTAAGCTCTCGGCCAAAACGTCCCAAAAGTCCCAAAATGCTCTGAATATCTCCAATTAGCTCCAAACCTGATTAAACATGTAAAAGACTCTAAACGAACACAAAAGACACTAAAAACACATCTATATCATGGTATAAAATGGGTAAAAACCATGATATATCAACTCCCCCACACTTAGCCTTTGCTTGCCCTCAAGCAAAACAGAGAACTAAAATGCGGTGAAGAGGTTTGAAAACTCTTCAGAAACTCATTTTGTCGTAGAAGCAGCAGCATTCAGATTCCCCTTAGTAATCCACATGAAAGAGTCAATCCACAGACATCAAGACCAACATATACTTCCCCCACACTTAGCAACTGTCCTAAGTAAACGCCACAATCACATTCACGCATTCAAATTCTCCCTACTGACTTCTGCATATATTTAAGTGCGGTCTCACCTAAGGGGTATCGATCTAAAGGCACATGGATTCTTACCTTGCCAGCTCTAGACCACCAAACTGTCTTTCTTTAGTCCCTTTCTTCTCTTTTCCCTTCCTTAACAACTCATTTTTCCCCACTGGGTATCATTTTATTTTTTTTATCAGTGTTCTTCCCGTTTTGGAGTGTACTTTGGACACATTCCATGGATCACATGAGAGAAAATAGTGTTTGCTACCATTCCCATGACCACTTCGGAGTTACTAACTCATCCGCAGTTTATTTATCTTTTTTTTTTTTTTTTTACTTTATGGAAGGTGAGAAGGGAACCAAATAGGACAGGTTTACAGGCTGTGTCAGAACCACCAAGGGAGTCCGACATAAAGTATACCAAGCCCTTAGGTGAGAAATCTAAAGTCAGGATTAAATTGAAGTCAGTAAAAGATCCTCTGATACCTGAAGCGATGTGGGTGTTCTCGGTAGGCTGATCTGTGTCTGGGTTTTCTAATAGTCATAGATAATCTGCAGCTTCATCCCAATGGTTACTTAAGTTCCTGCAAATGCTGCTAATCTTCTAAAAAAATCATTGTTTCCTACTTAAACAAATTTTGACTCAAAAAAAACAAATTTTTTATAAATTTTAACTGACTCTAAGAAAACAAAAGAAAGTAATTAGTAGAACCTCCCCCACACTTAAGACACACTGTCCCCAGTAGTGTCAAGCAAGGGATTGGTTAAAAGAAAGAAAATAAAAATTTGTTAATGGAATGGTTAGTTCTCTCGGGTTTTAACCTCTGTCGCAGTCAGGCATCGATCGTTGCAAGGCGATTTCACTTTATCGAACATTTCCCAAAATCGCAAAGCAATGACCATTGCTCAAAAGCAACGACCGTTGCAAGGCGATTTTGCCGCAAACAATCAGCAAAAATTCAGTTCAAATCCATGCCACATTATCTCAATTAAGCTCAAAATCAAAACCCATCACCCTAAATTGGTCTAATCTCGCATGCAACATCAATTTTCAGTTCAAAAACCTCAAACCCTAAAACCCTAAAATTGAATCCGAAAATTTGAGAAATAGAAGTTCATTACCTTGGATTCTTGAGATATGAGTTAAAGACAAGGGTTTAGAGTGTGATATAGGAAGTATTAGCAATTGAAATGAAGAAAAATGATGAGAAATGGCGATTTTCGGGTGTGAGCTCACGGTTGTACGGATGATCGGAAATGAGAGAGAAAAGAGAAGAGAAAGGGTTTAAGGCACTTACCTGGTCGTGGGTGCAACGATCGTTACTTTAGGGGCAACGACCGTTGCTGGTTAAATCATAATTGATTTTCTGATTTAGCGCATACCTTAATTTTGCAATTGAACCAATTGCAACGACCGTTGCTTGTGAGCAACGATCGTCACAAAGCGATTACCCCTATTCGTCAAATCTCCTTGCAATGACCGGTGCACAAGTGCATCGATCGTCACACCTCTCCAGATTCGAGTTCTGCATCTGAAACTTAGCAAAAACAAAAACAAAAACGTGAAATCCTAAGAAAAACACCAAAAATAAGAAAGAAAAACAACTAAACCTAACAGTGGGTTGCCTCCCACTCAGCGCTTGTTTAAGGTCATTAGCTTGACCGGACGCACAAGATCTTTTAGGCACCAAGAGAACCTGACAGAGACTTTTATCTAGAAAGTATGATAAGTGTCGAGATCAGACATAAGTCATAAATACTGGGTGATCATGATGGCTTGCTAGAGTCCGCTCATGATCTATAAGTTTAAGACTTATTACCAGTATTGTATGATCCCAAAGGGTCACACACCATAGCTAACGGGAAAGTTAAATGGAATTAATACGGTAAGATGCAATTGCATTTACTGTACTGGATCAGAGTTTTGGGCCAGACAAATACAGGTTTTTCTTATCTGTGTTTTGGGCCCAAAAGATTAATGAGCCATTAGTCTAATGACTTGGGCCCATTAATGAGATATAAGAGAATCAGAAAGCCCTAAAGGAAACAAGTGCTCCAGCGATTTTTTCTATTGTTTGGCGTCATCTCTCTCTCTCTTCATCTCTCTCTCTGATTCTTCCAGCTCTTTGGTCTAGCAGCCGTCCCGTGCTTGTAAGAGTGTGGATACTCGAGGAGGAGCCGATTCTCATCAGCTCTAATCTGATCTTGCCATAACCACCAATTTCCGCTGCAAAGGTAAAGATCAGGTTAGATTTATGATTCATTCATCAAGAACCTAGATCTGTTTAAGGATTTGTGATAGGTTGTAATTGAGAATTAAACCATGGAAAACACCCATAATCCTTCAGTGGTATCAGAGCCTAGGCATTAGGTTTCTTGTGAAATTGGATCATATGATTGTTTAATGGTTTAGAATTGATTTTGAAAGAAAATTGATTAATGAAATCATTATACTCTTAATCGTTTGTGATCTTGTTGATAATCGAAAACTTGCTGATTTTGGTCATTATCGAATGAACTTTGTATAATTGAATGAGATTGAAACTCGCGCATGTCATTATTAATGAAACCCTAAATTGTTCGATTATGTGAGTGTTGGTCTCGTTTGATAATGGAATCCATCTCGTATTGTTTGATAATTATCGGCTTGATTTCCATTGTCGTTTGTTGTTATCACGATGTTCAAATTAATTGAATATGTTGTTTGATTATTGTGAAACAATGAAATCGCATGTTGGTTATTATTAATAATTGGGCACATGTTTGACAAAATAGAAATCGTGTGTTGTTAATATTTTAGAATATTAACAAACCATTTTGTTATTTGTTGAACATTAATTATTTAATTAATGTATGGTTAAGGCGTTAACCCAAATCGCGGTTTGCTGGAAATAATTTTATTTCTGGTTAAACCGGATTTAAATTCATAAAATTGAATTTTAACCTAAACCGAAGGCTGGTCTAAGTTTGATTTGGTTGGACCAAATAATTTAGAGCTGGTCTGGTTTAGTAAATAACCGATGGTTTTGATAGTTAATTTGGTCTTGGACCAGAATTAATAAACCGGATCGGTTATGTCAAATTATTGGGCCAGCTGGAATTCTATGGTTTTGGGCCAAGAATTGGGCCTATAATTTGTGACCCAACCCGAAAATATTTATAAAATATTAAATTAGAAATTTCTATTTTTAGAATATTTCTAAATTTAGAAAGTTTCTAAAATAAGAAAGTTTCCCAAAATAGTAATCTTCTATTTTTGGAAATAAAACTTAAAAATCCTCAAAAACAATATCAAGCTTGGATGTCTTTCCAATCTTGTCAGCTACTTAACGCTTATTTGATTACAGACATGGCTTACAGTGTGAGGTGTCTGTTTTCGCGTAAGTAAAGTAGTATATAGTCACTAATTTCATTGGGAGTCCCAGATTTTAGTGATTATTTGGCTGTAAGAGATTGGTTTCCTTGACTGGGCCATCGGGAGTCCCGGGCCTTGAGACATCTGGTGAATTTGGGCCTCGGGTCCAATTCACAACCGAGAGTTATTGGTTATAACTAGCTGTGTGTATGCTTACCAAGTAAAGCTAATTCTGGGTAACGGCCAGTGGCCCACTTTGGATTTAGCTAAACATGGGTCTCGGAATCATTGTATTCTTATGAGGTTAAAACAAAGAAATTTTGAATACAATGCGAGTTTTCTTATAAGTTGTTAAGATTACTTTTTTTTTATGAACATAATAACTAAATCTCTATTGTCTCATAATTTCAGCTATGTCAAGCGCAACAACACAAAACACTTTCTCGATCCGGTCTGCCCTTGAGAAGGACAAACTGAACGGATCAAACTTCCTGAACTGGTCCAGGAACCTGAGACTTGTGCTCAGGCAGGAGAAGAAGGCTTATGTCCTTGAAAGAGCTCTCTCTCCTAGACCTGCGAATAATGCCGCACAAGCTGTGAAGAATGCTTGGGATACGCATTCTTCAGATGCTAATGACGTGATTTGCCTGATGTTGGCGACAATGGCTCCCGAACTGCAGATGCAGTGGGAAGGCCTGACTTGTCCCATGGAGCTGATGGCAAATCTGAAAGCGTTATTTCAGGAGCAGGCTCGTACAGAGAGATTCCAAACTGTTAAGAATCTCTTGGACTGTAAAATGGCTAAGGATGCAGCAGTGAGTCCTCATGTTCTGAAAATGATGGGTTATCTCGATCATTTGACGAGGCTCGACTGTCCTATAAGCCAAGAGCTTGCTTGTGATATCGTTCTGCAGTCTCTTACTCCTGCATATGACCAGTTCATTTTGAACTATAATATGCATGGGTTGATAAAGACGTTGCCTGAGCTACATGGTATGCTCAAGACTGCAGAACCGAATCTGAAGAAAACCAAGGAGTCGTCTGTACTCATGGTGCAGAAGGGCAAGGGTTTCAAGAAATCCGCTGCAGACAAGGGAAAGGGCAAAGTAGTTGGCAATGAAAACGCCAAGCCCAAGCCCGTGTCCAAAGCTGGGCCTTCTGACATCTGCCACTTTTGCAAAGAGGCAGGGCATTACCGCAGGGACTGTAAGAAATACCAGGAAAGTCTGAAGAAGAAGAAGTCCTTCGAGACTAAATCTTCAGGTATTTTTGTTATTGAAGTAAATACTACTACTTCTGATAATACCACTTGGGTATTAGATACTGGATGTGGGGCTCATATTTGTACTAATATGCAGGCGCTCAGCAACAGTAGAAGGTTGAAGCAAGGGCAAGTAGAGTTGCGAGTTGGCAATGGAGCGAAGGTTCCAGCACTGGCCGTTGGCACTTATTTGTTGTCTTTACCTTCTGGATTGATTTTAGAACTTGAGAATTGTTATTTTGTACCTGCTATAAGCAGAAATATCATTTCAGTTTCATTGTTGGATTTGCAAGGATTTGATTTTTCTATTAAGAATAAATTGTGTTCCTTTAATCTCAATGATATGTTCTATGGCTGTGCCCCTCTTATAAATGGGCTGTACATGCTGGATCAATCTGCTCCAGTATATAACATAAATACAAAACGGTTCAAATCTAACGAAGAAAATGAAACGTTTCTCTGGCATTGTCGTTTGGGGCACATTAGTGAGAAACGCGTCAAGAGGCTCCATTCAAATGGACTCTTGGGCTCATTTGACTTTGAGTCTTGTGAGCAATGCGAATCTTGCCTAATGGGCAAAATGACAAGGGCGCCTTTCAATAAACCCACAAAAAGGGCCAGTGAACTATTGGGCCTGATACATACTGACGTGTGTGGCCCAATGTCCACAAGTGCTAGAGGAAACTTTCAGTACTTCATTACATTCACTGATGATTTCAGTAGATATGGATATGTCTACTTGATGAAACATAAGTCGGAAACCTTTGAAAAGTTCAAAGAATTCCAGAATGAAGTACAGAACCAGCTTGGTAAAAGTATTAAGGCTCTTCGGTCGGACCGAGGAGGAGAATACTTGAGCCAGGAATTTCGTGATCATCTGAGTGAGTGTGGGATTATCTCCCAACTCACACCTCCTGGAACACCACAGTGGAATGGTGTGTCTGAGAGAAGGAATCGGACATTGTTAGATATGGTCCGATCCATGATGAGTCACACAGACCTTCCTATATCCCTTTGGGGATATGCTTTGCTCACCGCAACGTTCACACTGAACAGAGTGCCATCAAAGGCAGTAGCAAAGACACCATATGAGATATGGACTGGAAAAGCTCCAGCAATGTCTTTTCTCAGAATTTGGGGTTGTGAAGCCTATGTCAAAAGATTAATCTCAGACAAGCTTACACCAAAATCTGACAAATGCTACTTCATTGGTTATCCTAGGGATACCAAGGCTTATTACTTCTATCTGCGATCCGAGAACAAAATCTTTGTTGCTCGGGATTGTACTTTTCTTGAAAGGGAGTTTCTCTCTAGAAAAGATAGTGGGAGTAAGGTACAACTTGATGAAATTCAAGAAGGACAGGAACCTGTTCAACCTAATGAGGAAGAACAGCAGGATGAATTACATGAAGTTGTAATAGAACCTGAACCTGCAGTACCTGAAGTTCGAAGATCCGGAAGGATCCGTCAGGAACCTGATAGATATCAGGGGTTCCTTGTGACAAATTGCCATGATCTTTTGATCATTGACGGTGATGAACCCTCGAACTTTGCAGAAGCCATGATGGGCCATGACTCCTTAAAGTGGTGTGAAGCCACAGAATCCGAGATGGACTCCATGTCTGCTAACCGAGTGTTTTCACTGGTTGATTTACCTGCTGGTGCAAAAGCCATCGAGTGTAAATGGATCTTCAAGAAGAAGATAGACGTGGATGGCAATGATGAAACCTATTCACCAGTGGCAATGATGAAATCAATTCGGATTCTCCTAGCAACTGCCGCTTATTATGATTATGAGATTTGGCAGATGGATGTGAAAACCGCCTTCCTGAATGGAATCTTGGAGGAGGATGTGTATATGACACAACCTGACGGTTACATTGATCCTAAGAATGCTGGGAAAGTTTGCAAGCTTCACAAATCCATTTATGGATTGAAGCAAGCATCGAGGAGTTGGAATCTTCGTTTTGATGAAGCAATAAAGAACTTTGACTTCATCAGAAACCAAGAGGAACAATGTGTGTATAAGAAAACTAGTGGGAGCAAAGTGGCGTTTCTTATCCTATATGTCGATGACATATTGCTTCTTGGAAATGATATTCCAATGCTGAAGTCTGTTAAAGACTGGCTGGGAAGTTGTTTTTCCATGAAGGACATGGGTGAAGCCGCGTATGTTCTTGGAATCCGAATCTTTAGAGACAGATCTAAAAAGCTGATTGGACTTTGTCAAGATGCTTATATAGATAAAGTCCTGCATCGATTCGGAATGGATAAATCCAAGAAGGGGTTCACGCCAATGATACATGGTGCTGCACTAAGCAAGGATCAGTGTCCTAAAACACCTGATGAGCTTAAGCGCATGAGTAGGATTCCTTATGCTTCGGCTATAGGATCTATCATGTATGCCATGATCTGTACTCGTCCTGATGTTGCTTATGCACTAAGCATGACGAGTAGGTACCAGTCTAATCCAGGTGAAAGTCACTGGATTGCCGTAAAGAATATCCTGAAGTATTTGAGAAATACTAAGGATAAGTTCTTGGTTTACGGAGGAAGTGAAGTGCTTGAAATCAGTGGATTCACAGATGCAAGTTTTCAGACAGATAAGGATGATTTCCGGTCACAGTCTGGCTACATCTTCTGTCTGAATGGCGGTGCAGTAAGTTGGAAGAGTTCCAAGCAGTGCACCGTGGCAGATTCCACAACTGAAGCTGAATACATAGCTGCTTCAGAAGCTGCGAAGGAAGGAGTTTGGATTAGGAACTTCTTGATTGAACTCGGTGTATTCCCTAATGCCACTGAGCCTTTGGCACTGTATTGTGACAACAATGGTGCAATTGCTCAAGCCAAGGAACCGAGACATCATCAGAAATCCAAACACATTATGAGAAGGTATCACCTGATTCGTGATATAGTTAATAGAGGAGAAGTGAAGGTCAGCAGGGTTCCCACTGATGAGAACGTAGCTGATCCGTTGACAAAGACACTCCCGAGACCTAAGCACGAGTTGCATACTGCTGCTGTAGGAATTAGAGATATTCAAATGTAATCTCTTTTTGAGTGGGAGTTGTGAGGGCTTTTGTTTTAGTTATTTTGATTGGTTCATGTAAACATTTTTAAATGTTAATGAAATTTTATTTCTGGATTATTTTTAACTGTGATATAAAATAATCGTTCCAAAATAATTCATGTCATTATATATGGGCCATCGAAGTACATGAGTAGACTTGATCCTGAAACCCCATATTTAACGAAGTGACATAAATTATGGTGTCCATAGTCGAAGGTTGTTGAAATTGGAACAACAACAACCTGTTGAGACTAGATTGTGTTGAGACTTATGACCAAGTTTCGAGGGGTCATAGATGCGCGGCATCAAAGTCGACACATAGGTATATGTAGGGGAGCATATGACCGGACATGGCCCGCCAATGAGAACTCTGCAAGATATTAATATTTGTGTCATAAGAAGTTCTCATATACGACTATAGAGTATAGTCCTTAGACATGAGTTCGCATGCATGTGGCTGCACATGGAGTAATGCGCTTTGATCATTGTCTAACGCTGTTTCGTAACTGGGAGCTATACGGACCTTGGTTGGGTGCATTATGAATTGTGTAGTTCATAGTGATGGAACAAGACGGGATTTGTCCCTGCCGTTTAACGGAGGTAATATCTCTAGGCCAATCGGAGATTTGATAGCTGGTAAGAGAATGGCCATTCCCAAACGGACTTGCCCAAGTCGTTTGCATTGTCAGCATCAAATCTGGTCCGATAAACATGGTCTGGCTATATAAGGATGACACGCATCTTGCCTTATGCCAGATCGAGATATTAAGACAAAAGGATTCGGGAATGTAGGATTCCAATACAATCGGAAGATTGTTGGGAATGTCCTTTGTAGGATTCCAGTACAAGTGGGAGATTGTTGGGAATGTCCTGAAATCTACCGTACTATCTCTAGAAAGTATGATAAGTGTCGAGATCAGACATAAGTCATAAATACTGGGTGATCATGATGGCTTGCTAGAGTCCGCTCATGATCTATAAGTTTAAGACTTATTACCAGTATTGTATGATCCCAAAGGGTCACACACCATAGCTAACGGGAAAGTTAAATGGAATTAATACGGTAAGATGCAATTGCATTTACTGTATTGGATCAGAGTTTTGGGCCAGACAAATACAGGTTTTTCTTATCTGTGTTTTGGGCCCAAAAGATTAATGAGCCATTAGTCTAATGACTTGGGCTCATTAATGAGATATAAGAGAATCAGAAAGCCCTAAAGGAAAGAAGTGCTCCAGCGATTTTTTCTATTGTTTGGCGTCATCTCTCTCTCTCTCTTCATCTCTCTCTCTGATTCTTCCAGCTCTTTGGTCTAGCAGCCGTCCCGTGCTTGTAAGAGTGTGGATACTCGAGGAGGAGCCGATTCTCATCAGCTCTAATCTGATCTTGCCATAACCACCAATTTCCGCTGCAAAGGTAAAGATCAGGTTAGATTTATGATTCATTCATCAAGAACCTAGATCTGTTTAAGGATTTGTGTTAGGTTGTAATTGAGAATTAAACCATGGAAAACACCCATAATCCTTCAGTCTCCTCATC
This sequence comes from Orychophragmus violaceus, assembly GCA_030180135.1. Taxonomy (NCBI): domain Eukaryota; kingdom Viridiplantae; phylum Streptophyta; class Magnoliopsida; order Brassicales; family Brassicaceae; genus Orychophragmus; species Orychophragmus violaceus. Next base: position 58,807,935 of record CM058234.1, on the reverse strand, counting down.
CAAGGTGGAGAATAGGCTGTTGCAGAATGCTCGTGTCCAAGAAAAGATGGAGTAAAATGTGCTCCAGGATCCAGAATCACAGTGTCATCCGGCTGCTCATCATCTGCATCCATGATTGTGAATGTCTGCCCATCTATCAGTGGCTTTCGCAGCTTCTCCATCTCATATCGCAGCGGCTCATCTCCCAGGTAGAGGTCTATTAGACTCTGTCTAACATCAATCACAGCTCCTGCTGTAGCCAAGAATGGTCTTCCAAGCAGCAATGCTTCATCAGGATCGCAGTCATACTTCAGCACAAGGAAGTCTGTCGGAACTAAGTAGTTTCCAACTCTCACTGGAATGTCCTTTAAGAGTCCTTCCGGAACTCGTATAGACTGATCAGCTAGGACAAGAGAGGTCCTAGTGGGAGAAAAATCCAGCATCCCCAGCTTCTCTGCCACAGAATAAGGCATCATACTTCCAGCAGCTCCTAAGTCACACAGAGAGCGTCTAAAACTGTCCTCGAAGATGGAGCAGTTAAGCACAAAGACTCCAGGGTCAGGCATCTTCTTCGGGATCTTGTTCAGTAGCACCTTACTAATGTGTTGGGAAACTATAATCACCCAGTCTCTCAGCTCTTCATCTAAAGGCAGCATCCTGTTTAAATACCTCTGCACACAGGGGTGATAAGGTGGATCATCAGACGGTGGAATTTCTTCCAAGTCTTCACCAATCTCCTCTAGCTTCTTAAGCTCTTCAATCTCCGGTTTAATCACTTCAGACACTGAGGAGTGTTGTCTAACAATCTGCGCATAAATCTCCTGTTGAGAGATCTCAGAAACTCCAGGGAATAGGCGATCAAGCTCCAAGTCAGCATCTATGCCATTATCATCCGAAAGGTCTGTCTGTTCACGACCTACAACGACCGACACTAAGGGTGTGTCGATCGTTGCAACACTGTGTTCACAACTCTCACCCAAGAGTTTTTCTCCAAAATCCGAAAATTCTTCATCCTCTACCAATTCAGCCGTACTTAGCTCGAATTTTTCCCCTAGGTGAGATCCATCATTAACGTACACAGACCAGGCCTTAATGTGAGTCCCTTCATAGAACTGGAAATCTGATTCACCTGAGTGTCCAGCTTCTTCACATGAGTGCTCAGAGTCTCAAACTTCCCATTGAGATTCTCATAAACTGCATCCAACTTCTTGTTACTGTCCACAGAAATCTTGTTATGGCTCTCCAGTACCTGTTCCAACATCGTTTCCATCCTAGTCTCAAAAGCAGTAGCTGCAGGAGGTGTCTGATAAGATGAAGATCCGTAGGTTCTCTGATTTCCTTGTCCATAAGGTTTCTGAAAGTTACCAGTCTGTCCAAAGCTTGAAGAGTTCTGGTTGCCTGTGAAGGCATTCTTCTGTCCTCCACCGGAAAATCTGTTCCCAGACTGATATCCAAACCTGTTTCCTTGGAAACCAGAACCACTTATGTAGTTCACATCTTCTTCTTTGTTTTCTTCATCAGCTCCCAGAATCTCTACTTCTTGTGCAAAGTGTACTCCTTTCTTCTCAGCCAGAAGATTGCAGAGAGTGTCCAGCCTAGATCTCATATCAGCTATGTCAGAAATCTCTACACTTCCACCAGATTTCTTCCTCCTCTCATCCATAGTCTTGCAACTGTTGCTGCCTATTAGATTCTCAATCAACTGTTTAGCTTGTGTAGGAGTCCTGGTGTTGAAGTTAGCATTACTGGAATTGTCCAGTGCAGACTGATATGGAAGATCTATGCCTCTGAAGAAAATGCCAATCAACTGAACCTCAGTGAATCCATGGTGTGGGCAGTCACGCTGATACTGCTTAAATCTCATCCAGGCAGTCTTTAAAGGTTCCACAGCTCCTTGGGAAAAGGTGAGTATGTCCTGTCTGGACTGATCTGAGCGCGCATCATCATAGAAGTGACGCAGGAACTCACTCTTTAAAGCTGCCCAAGTAGTGTACTGAGCAGGTGCTAGCTGCTTTAGCCATGCACTAGCGTCTCCAGCAAGACTGTGCGGAAAGATCTTAAGGAACAGATAGTCCGGGCAGACTCCATCATACTTCATGCCAGTGACTACGTCCTCAAATGAATCAATGTGGTCCATAGGCTGCTCCGTTGGGTAACCATGAAATGCATTATGTCTCATCAGCGAGTAGTAGATGGTTTTGATTTCAAAATCGTTCCTCTCAAAAGCAGGAAGCACTAAAGCTGACCGGTTTCTATGAAACTCATCTGGTCTGTTGTAGTCAGCTAAAGTCCTCTCATGGACAACCATCTGTCTACCTTGGGCCTGTCCTTGGGCTTGCGCCTGCGGTTGTGGCTCAGGTGGGTCAGGGATCACGTTCCCTTCAGCATCAACTCGATGCCCAGCAGCATTGTACGGGTTGTTATCTCGGTTCCTCAGGGTACCTTCAGCATCTGGTATCAAGATCAGACGTTCTCGTACCATTCTCTCTCTCTTTTCTCTTCTGATAGTTCTTTCTAGACGTCCAAGTTCCTCTAGTCCGAGATTAACTAAGCTCGAGTTCGGATTACTTCGAGTTTTCTGCGTTGGCATAAACTGTCTGTAATCGTCCAGCAACGATCGATGCTATTAGTGCAACGATCGATTCAATCTCGATCGCCTAGTGACGATCGACGCAAAGGATGCAACGATCGACGCAAGGCGAAAGTCGTACCTGCGACAGAAAGAAACAGAGAAAAAGTTAGCAGATTATAAAAATAAAAACGAAAAACAAAAATAAAAAGAAAAATTTCTAGTAAAAACCCTAAGTTCGGTCCTATCGAAGACTCAAAGAGTCCCCGGCAACGGCGCCAAAAACTTGATAGGTTCTAAGTTTTACCCTATTCTAAACTGCAAGTGCACAGTATCGTCAAAGTAGTATATAGGGTTATCGAATCCACAGGGACACTTGGTCTCAATAGAATCAGAAACATAGAGATTAATACTAGAAATAAAGCAAGTGGTGAATGAATTAAAAGCAAGGCAATAAAGTAAACAGTAGCAAGTTGGTTGTGAAAGCAATAAACTAAAAGCGTCAAGCCTAGGGTGTTCTCAAGAAATCAGACAAGCAGACAAGTTAATCAGTCAGGATCTAATTAAACGCAGTTCTAGAACTCAAATCACGGAAATAGAATTAACCAAATCTCTTTGCGAAAACTCTCTAAGTCTAAGTGCAGTAACCCAAATCTCTTTGCAATTACTAACAGATTAAACTAGCATTAAGTTCAAGTTCGATATGTTCACAATTAAACTAAACCAAATCTCTTTGCGAATAATTTAATTGCTCAACCTAAATAGTTCAGATTCTAAAACACACTCTCGTGTCGAATTTAGCAACCTAAGCTCTAGATTCTAATTGATCAGGTTAGAACTAGCATTAAGCACAATTTAGTTTGAAGAACATTCTAATCATATGAATCCTTAACTGAATTAAACAAGTCTAGCAAGTCATCAAACCCTAATGAGAAACCCTAAACTTAACTATGGATCTACTCAGACATGATTGATGAAAACATAATCATAGAAATAATAGATTGCATATAAGAGAATAAAATATCAAAGGGGTTCGAAATCTTCTCCAAAATAAGTGAATACAGGAAATAGATCAGCCCCAAAAGCTCTAAAAATCTCTTAGCTCTAAGTATGAAAGCGTAAGTAAATTAAACACCAAAATCCTCTATATATAAGCCTAATCTCGGCTGGGGCTTCTGTGTAAATACTGGAACTATTCTGGGCCTCTTTGCAAATCTTCATAACTTGTTAAACCGACGCGTACGGCCCATCTCGCTAGTGTGTCGACCGATGCACAAGGTGTGTCGGTCGATGCTTGATCAGTAAATCGGTCAGTGAGTTAAGCTCTCGGCCAAAACGTCCCAAAAGTCCCAAAATGCTCCAAATATCTCCAATTAGCTCCAAACCTGATTAAACCTGTAAAAGACTCTAAACGAACACAAAAGACACTAAAAACACATCTATATCATGGTATAAAATGGGTAAAAACCATGATATATCAACTAACAAGAAGATCCCGAAGATCACGCGGAGAGTTGGAGCTGATCCCGAGAAAGAAGGAAAACGGTTAGGGTAAAGAAAGGCTATAAAAGAGAAGCTCTACGACTCGCAGGATCATCCAGTTTGGAATACATATTCTGATACAAAACACTTGTAATCGCTCAATTTCTCGAGTATTTTGTATACCTTTTAATTTATTCAATATAAATCCACTTTTCATCATTTTTAGTCTATTTTGATTACGGTTCATTTAAGAATCGAAACCACCTTATCCTAAATCAATACACAAATCACTCTAAATCTTGAGTGTGGGTTTTAGCATCCAAATTTTGGCGCCGTCTGTGGGGAGGTTCATAGATATCTTTTACACATGAACCCGATCAACAGCTTATTAGCGTGGTAATGGATCCCAACGCAACAGCTCCAATCGGATCACCGAGGTCACAAGATCTTAACCAGACAAACGTAATTGTTCAGACCGAGAATACCGGATCAGAGTCGGCCGTGACTCAAGCAGGATCCGGGGCAGCAGATCGCATCCCTGTTTCTCAGCCTTCAGGAGTTGTGCCTCCGGGCTCAGCTTCGTAGACAACTGAGAGAACCAACTCTCGAACCTGGATATGATCCGAGGATCGCCCTCCAGGAAATGTGCAAGCACCTCGGATAAATCCTCAAACATGACTTGACTCGCCGTGCCTGACGAGATCCGTCACTGACGGCATGGCAGAGCTCCGCAAAATGTTAGCGGTCCTGATTGACAGATCGCACGATCAAGAAGTCACCCAGCGAACCATGTTAGCTCGGCTGGATCAGCACGATAGGAGCCTGCTGAATCTCGGAAATAGGCCGCGGCCCACTATGGGAGCCGCAGAGGATGGCTCCGCAAGGAGTCCGTTGCCTCGTACGCGATTGAACTTCGAGGAGGAATACGTAACTCCCGAAGCCACACGACAAATATCCGTGCCCGCGAATAGCGGTTATCAGGTGTTTAGCCCGATCGTGGGATCGGCACATCCCAACACGAACTCCGTGGTCTCGGCCTCGACGAGTATTATAGCCCCCAAAAGAGTGCAACTGCCGACGCCCCCGCCAATGTCTATGAACTATGAACCGAACAGGCATTGGGCGTTGAGAGCGTCAGTCTTTGCCTCCAGCTCGCTACCTCCGAGAATGGAACACGGAACTAACACCGCTCGGCCTCCCCCGAGCGATATAGCTCAACAAGCCAAGATCGGGGACCGAGTAGCACACGTCCACGGAGTACGCAAATCCCTATGTTCGAACATCGAACTAACGTGGACGACGAAGGCATTCATGCCAAACTCCAATGCCTTCAATCTGCGTTCCACTCGGCGACTAGCGGTGCTCCAGACAATGATCAAGTAATCGAGGAGACGCGCCGAACTCCGTTCACGGATAGGATCGCGAGCGCGCGGATCCAGAATACTGGAAAGATCAAAATTCCAGAATATGCGGGAACCACGGACCCAAAGGCCCACGTCACAGCCTTCAGGCTTGCGGTTTCCCGAGCCCATCTCACCGACGAAGAAAAGGAAGCAGGATACTGCAGACTCTTCGCCGATAATCTCACCGGTACCGCGCTAGAATGGTTCGCTAGCCTAGAAGGGAATTCAATCGACAACTTCACCCAACTCGTATCGATATTCCTAAAACAATACTCGATTTTCATTGAGGAGAAAACATCGGAAGCCGACCTCTTGGCTCTGAAAAAAGGATCCGACGAAACCCTCAGAGCTTATATCGCAAAGTTCCCTGAGGTCAAGTCGCGCATCGCGGACCCAAACGAGACTATTGCAGTCGCGGCTATTAAAAATGGTCTCTTGTACAGATCGGAGTTCAGGAAAGAGCTCGCAGTCCGACCTTGCACGTCTTTAGGCGAGGCACTGCATAAGGCTATGTACTACGCAAAGTACGAGGAAACTGTAGCCGCGGCAAAAGAAGAAAGCAGCTCGAGTCAGAAGAAAACCAGTAAAAATGAATCCTCTGGCAAAGGGCAACACTACCTTGCGGTAGATGGAAAGCCTCATTGGCGGAAGCCTTACGACGCGAATAAATATTGCAAGTACCACGATGCAAAAGGACATTCTTCCGAGGAATGTAGGTCGAAAGACCGTCTGTTGGCAGCTAAAAACAGCAGCAGCGAAGTAGAAGCTCCGGAAACGAAAGAAAAAGAAAAAGATAAGGAAAAAGGGAGCAAGGGAAAAAGCAAGTCGAAAAATAAAAAGAGCTCGCAAACTAACGCGAGAGAACGCTGGAGAAGGAAGAGTCCGCCTCTCCTCCTCCCTCTCGTGTTAAGCACATCGAGATGATTTTCGACCTAGCCCGGTGCGGAGGGTCGACGAAGTCGGTCATCATACCACCTCCTGCTCCCAAAAAGCCAGCCAGCCAAATGCTTGCCTAAGCTCGGACTGTGGAGTTCTCGTCTCTCCAAAAAGATAAACTTCATATCAGGAGGCTCGAAATTTTCTCGAAATTTGGTCAACTCGATCAAGGACCACAAAAGACGAGTTGCGACCGAAGCCAGAGAAATAGTCCCAATCGAGGGACCTGACACTAACATAACCTTTTCTAAAAGCGAAACCTTCAAACTCGACAAATCACACGATGACGCCTTAGTGATCCGACTCGACGTAGCCGGATTCGAGCTGTCAGGAGTCATGATTGACACTGGAAGCTCCGTAGATCTCCTTTTTTACGATGCTTTCAAGAAAAAGGGCTTCAAAGATTCGATGTTGACCGGCGGTAAAACCCCCTTAACCGGATTCAACGGTGAAACCACCTATTCAATGGGAACTATAAAGCTCCCATCTGTCGCCGGGGGCAACCGGAAATCCTGGAGTTTGTGGTAGTCAACAAACCGGCCCCATACAATGCGATATTAGGCAGACCGTTGATCTATACCATGAAGGCAGTGCCTTCTACCTCCCAACCCCTGCGGGGATAAAAACGATTCACGGCGACCAAAAGGCCGCAAGATCATGCTACCTGACCTTTTTCAAACAACTAGAAACATTGCACGTATAGCAATTACAGAAGGAGGAGGAGCTCGCGTCCCGAACTGCGAAGCGTAACAACGATCCAACAGTTTTGGGCCCGCGCAAAGATTTAGCCGTCTCGGTATGCATCGATGACACTAATCCGGAAAGATGTGTAAACATCGGCTCAGAGCTCCTGAAACCCACGAGGAACGAACTCATCAATTTCCTCAAGGAAAACGTAGGCACGTTCGCGTCGTCCACTAAAGACATGAAAGGGATCGACATAGACGTCACCTCACACGAGTTGAACGTGGATCCCACTTTCAAACCTTTAAAACAGAAATGCCGAAAGCTCGGTCCTAACCGAGCTAAAGCTGTTAATGACGAGTTCGACAGACTGCTTAAGGTCGGGTCAATCAGGGAGGTGAAATACCCCGACTGGTTAGCCAACCCGGTCGTCGTCAAAAAGAAAAACGGGAAGTGGAGAGTCTGCATAGACTTAACAGACTTGAATAAGGCATGCCCGAAAGATAGTTTCCCACTTCCACATATAGACTGCCTGGTGAAAGCCACCGCCGGGCATGAACTACTTTCCTTCATGGACACGTTCTCTGGGTATAACTAGATCCTCATGAACCCGGAGGACCAAGAAAAAACGGCCTTCATAACCGATCGCGGAACCTACTGCTATAAGGTGATGCCTTACGGACTAAAAAATGTCGGAGCTACGTACCAGAGGTTGGTGAATAAAATGTTCGCCGATCAGCTCGAAAAATCGATGGAAGTTTACATCGACGACTTGCTAGTAAAGTCCTCCAAAGAGAGCGACCATATAACACAGCTCCGCTAATGTTTCACGATCCTAAACAAGTACGGGATGAAACTCAACCCAGCCAAATGTTCCTTCGGAGTACCGTCGGGAGAATTCCTTTGATATTTGGTAACAGAACGGGGGATCGAAGCGAACCCAAAACAGATTGCAACTTTCCTGGAGATGCCCTCACAAAAAAATACAAGGGAAGTACAAAGACTGACAGGACGGATAGCAGCCCTAAACCGTTTCATCTCTCGGTCCACAGATAAATGCCTACCATTTTACAATCTCCTCAAAGGAAACCAAAAGTTTCAATGGGACGAGGATTGTGAAAAGGCCCTAAACGAGCTTAAAAAGTACCTCAGCGAACCTACGATATTAGCTAAAACTGTGGAGGGCAAGCCACTATACCTCTACATTGCGACCTCGCCCGCCGCGGTGAGCGCAGTCTTGGTTCGCGAGGAACATAACGAGCAAAACCCCATATACTATGTGAGCAAGATGTTCATCGACGCAGAAACGAGGTATCCAGCGATGGAGAAACTCGCGCTCGCGGTAGTAATAGCGGCCAGAAAACTACGGCCATATTTCCAATCACATGCTATAGTGGTGATGACGTCACAGCCCATACGAACTATACTCCATAGCCCGAGTCAGTCTGGTAGATTGGCTAAATGGGCAAATGAACTAAGCGAATGCAACATTGAGTATCGCACCAGGACCAGCGCCAAGACCCAAGTCCTGGCAGACTTCATATTCGAGCTCCCGCCTAATACCCCAGAGCAAGAGAATCAAAACGATCACTGGATCCTCCACGTGGATGGACCCTCGTCAAAACATGGCTCCAGAGTTGGAGTCAATCTGGTGTCTGAGCGGTTGTCAAGAATGAAAACTCTGTTTAGATGAAAACAACATCTCGAGAAATAGAAACCTGTCCGGTTTCTAAATTGTACACACGCTAAACCTTCTTGTGAAAAATGATAGCCTACAAAAAAAGAGCGTGTACCACGATCAGCAAACTTATCGCCTCCGTATTTCTGATTGTGCACGTAGCAGAGACAGCCCATAACCTTGATGTGATTCAAAGGAGGTGGGCGCATATAGATGAGAATGAATGGAGTTCGACCATGTAACAGTGGTGTGGGAGTTCTGTTTATCAAGTACCCAGCAGCAAGTGCATAATAACCCCAAAATTTGACTGGAAGATTAGCTTGGAAGCGAAGATCTTGGACGACATTAAGGATATGTCGATGTTTCCGTTCCACTCTACCATTCTGTTGAGGATTCCCGACACAAGAAGCTTCATGAATGATTCCTTTATCGGCAAAGAAATCCGACAAGCAAATGAATTCAGATCCATTGTCCCTTCTAATGGTTTTGACTTGGGTCGAGAACTGACGTTCGACGAGTGCCAACAAATTTCACAAATGTCGTGGTGCATCTGTTTTGGATGGAAGAAGATAAATCCAAACAGCTCTAGAGTAGTCGTCGAGGTTAGTGAGGAAAGATCGTAATCCACATAGAGTTGTAGTCCTATACGGACCGCAAATATCGCAATGAATCAATTCAAAAGCAAAGCTCGTCTTATTGATACTCAAAGCAGAAGAATCTCTTGTCTGTTCAGCACGAATATAAACTTCGCACCTTTTAAAATCAATAACACCACTACTTAAATCCGAAAAACTCCAAAAACGAAAAACCTTAGACGAGGGATGTCCCATTCTTTGGTGCCACGTCTCTAGCGACTGACATGTTATGCGTGTAACTGAAGAAGCAACCTCCACTCCTCTAATAAAATAAAATCCATTTTGTGCTTCACCCCTCCAATCAGCATATAAGTAATGTGATCCTGAACAATGGAAATTTTGTTAGGAATCTGAAATATGCAGCGTCTGTCTCTAGCCAACTGTGAAACCGAGATAAGGTGACACTGAAGACCATCAACAAATAAAATGTCCCAGAGACTCAGATTCGAGCCTAGATACATACGGCCATGTTTAGTTGCTGTTGTAAACCTTCCATCTAGAAGTTTGATCAACATTGGATCGCACACATCAATCAAATAATCAAGAGAGCATGTCTTGTTGTTAGAAGCCCTTTTATCGATTATCCAAGATTCAATAAAATACTTACCATCTAGTTGATGAGATGAGGTAGACTTCCGTTCCTCCAATATATGAACAAACGTTTTCCACGGAGAAACACTCAATTCACTAATACCAACACTATCAGCTTCAGTTAAAGGAGATGTACCTTTCACGGTCGAATTCTGTGAACCACGAGTAGGAGCAACATTTCCAGACATTCTCTTCCACAAGGTATGTTGTTACCTCATTTTTCTTCTTATTTCCCTCCCACCATGGAGGATATCTAATGAGGCGAAAGCAATTTTCTGCGAAATGACCTTAGCGATAGAATTGTGTTCACAAAATTGATCCTCCGCGACTTGCGGATTGACTTCGAGGCGCACTAACTATTTGAACCGCAAAGCTCATCCTATCGGTTCTGTCCTCATTCGGCCGACCTAGACTTTTGGATACTACAACCTGAGTCAAGATGTTGTAGGCCTCTTCAATACTAGCAAGAGTAACAAAGGAAAGCAGATTCGATTTCACAGAAACATAGATAGTTTCATTAAGTCTCATGAGAAAATGAGGAATCTTATCTTCTTCACGCTCCTGTCGAACTTCCTCCATTGTCTTAGCCCTTTGGTAGTCAGATAAGCTTCACCCCAGCTGCGTAAGTCTTCCATAATATGCATCTATGGCTAGTACCTTTTGACGGCAGTTAGCTAGCTCGGCCTTGAGCCTTTGTACGCCTTGTCCGTTCTTAACGCCAAATCGTCTTTGAATGTGCGTCCACAGCTCATGAGCTTCATCAATATGTGAAATCGACCCAGAAATATTCTCATCGATGCTAAGTTTCATCCATCAAACTACGAGGGCGTTTTTACGGCCCAATACTCGTAATCAGCGTCTTTGCCCAGATGTGGTATTGATCCTTCCGCAAAGCCAAACGTTTTCCGCGGCTTGAGCACCAATTTCAGATTCAACGACCACTCATCGAAGTTGGATCCCTTTAAAAGCGTTTTGGAGATTAGGATTCCGGGGTCGTCACTCGAGGAGAGTTCATAAGAAGAGATTATCCGATGTTTCTCTCCACGGGCAACAACAGCTGCCGTTTCTTCACGCATTGCAGAAGGCGATTTTCTGCCGAGAAGTAGTATAAAACCGCTAGGTCATGAAATTCTAGAAAAAAAACAAACGGAAGCATCGTTCAGATTTATCAATCGAATCCTTGGATCGAGCGCAATGAAACTCAAGTAGTTATTCAAGTTTGAAAGCTCCGATACCATGTCAAGAAGCTTATAATAGTGTAAAGATTTCGTGTAGATTAAGTATCTATGTCCCTTTGGTTATATAAAACATTGTCTAGGATTTAACCTAATAGATATTACAAGAAGTTATTTACGATGGGCCTATGGCCCAATACTCCCTCAAGGTGGAGTGTGGAGGTTACAAACACCCAACTTGAGAAGAAATGCTTCAAACTCTTTACGTCCCAAAGCCTTTTTCATAATATCAGCCAGTTGGTTTATGGGGGAATACATGTTTTCTCGCAATAACACCTCGCAGGATCTCATCACGAGTGAAATGGAAGTCCAAGACAACGTAATTCGTTTGAGCATGAAACGCCGGATTGATTGTAGACAATACCAATGCAGGTAACAATTGTCGCAGCCACATAATTTTGCTGACTGTATCCGCCATCGCCCTGTTTTGGCTTCAGCGGAGGAGCGTGAAACTGCATCATGTTTCTGCGTTTTCCCGGAGAGAGGTGAGCCAGCAAGTTGGATGAACCAACCAGTAAGGGAACATCGCGTAATAGGTCATGCGCCCCAGTCGGAGTCACATCAAGCCGAGAGGGTCAAATCTGGATTAGCACGAAGTAGTTTCTCTGACCGGGACTATGCTTTAGGTACTGAATCACACGAAGGGCATAAGTCCAAGGAGTACTTCTCGGTGTGCAAATTAACTTAGATATAATATTCTACACATAAGACAGATCAGGCCGGGTGGTGCTCAGATAAATAAGCTTTCTGATCGGCCGCCGATAAGATGTTTGGTTCATGAGTAGTTGATTGTCATCAAGTGCCAACTTTTCATGTTGCTCTAAAGGAAAAGAGATTGGCTTGACACCGAGAAGCTTTGTTTCGGAAATCAGATCAAGAATATATTTCCGATGACATAAGTAGATTCCAGAAACTGTGCTACCGAAGATAATAAGATCATCAACATACACCGAGATATACAGTCTGATATATGTGGTCGCAAGCGAGAAGAGGGAGTAATCGGTCTCACTTTGAGCGAAACTACAATCGTTCAAAGTGTTGGCTAATTTCACAAACCAGAAACATGGAGCTTTTTAAGGCTATATAGAGATTTGTGAAGTCAATATACCTTAGTTTGTCGTGTGTGCGAAAGCCCGGAGGAAATTGCATGTACACTTCTACGTTGAGATCACCATAGAGAAATGCATTGTGCATGTCCATTTGGTGAAATTCACAGTCACACGAGGCTGCCTTTTGGAGGAATGCACGGATTGTCAGCATCTTTGCAACAAGAGCATAGGTCTCATTGAAGTCAAAAACCTCGGTTTGATGGTTAATGTACTACAAGCCGTGCATTGTGTAGAAAGAGAGTGACATCAGCATTGAATTTGAGACGGACAACCAACTTACATCCGAGGGTTGACTTATCCGAAGGCAAATCTTCTACAGTCCATGTTCCTTAATCTTCATAAGCATTAAGATCATCAGAAATTGCATTCCGCCAGTTTTCATTAACAACAACCTCTTTATAGTGCCTTGGTTCTACAACACTTGCAACAACGAATAAGTAGGACTGATATTGAGCTAGGAAACACGTGCTTGGGATGTAATCCTCCAAAGGGCACAAAGAGGCAAAGGTAGACAGTGCATGAACCATAATCTGTCAAAGCGTTGGCTAATTCCGCAAACCAGCAACACAGAGCTTGTTTAAGGCCATATAGATATTTGCAAAGTCGATATAACTTACTTTTGTCGTGTGTGTAAAAGCCCGGAGGAAATTTCATGTAAACTTCTTCGTAGAGATCACCATGGAGAAATGCATTGTGCACGTCCATTTGGTGAATTTCCCAGGCACACGAGGCTGCCTTTTGGAGGAATGCATGGATTGTCACCATCTTTACAATAGTACCTTAGGTCTCATTGAATTCGACAACCTCAGTTTGATGGTTTTCAGGTACTACAAGCCGCACTTTGTGTCGGGAAAGAGTGCCATCATCATTGAATTTGAGATGGAAAACCCACTTACATCCGAGGGCTGACTTACTCGGAGGAAAATCTTCTACAGTTCATGTTCTTTGATCTTCACAAGCATTAAGTTCATCAGAAATTGCTTTCCACCAGTTTTCGTCAACAACAACTCCTTTATAGTGCCATGGTTCTACACCACATGTAAAAGGGAATAAGTAGGACTGATACTGAGCTGAGAAATGTGTGCTTGAGATGTAATCCTCCAAAGGGTGTAAAGAGGCAGAGGTAGACGGTGCAAGAAGCAACATTGTGACGAAATCAACTAGCTTGGTTGGGGCATTTTCTGTCGTTGCCCGCTACCGAGCTGTTCAATCTGCGGAGTAATCATATCAGTATCGGTCTGTGGTATGATTTCAACAGGGTTTCCATCTGTAGTATCAATCGAATCAGCATGTTGCAGTGTAACTGCATCCGATTCTAGCATTAACAACGGCTCGACGTCAGGTATGGTATTGTATTGAACAGAGGAGTAACAAGTGACATGTCTGAAATTATCTCTGTCGTAATACCCAAATACTCATCATCAATATCGACAGGAGAAGAAGATGAAACTTGGAAAATATCAGCTGGGACCGAGGTTGGTGTCTGAGCGGTGGTCAAGAATGGAAACTATGTTTCGATGAAAACAATATCTTGAGAAACAGAAACCTGTCCGATTTCTAAATTTTCAACACGCCAACCCAAATTATGAAAAGGATAGCCAACAAAAACTGAGTGTGTGCCACGGTCAGCAAACTTATCGACTCCGTGTTTCTGATTGTGCACATATCAAAGACAGCCCAAAAACTGATGTGATTCAAAGGTGGTGGGCGCTTGTAGATGAGTTCGAATGGAGTTCGACTATCTAACAGTGATGTGGGAGTTCTGTTTATCAAGTACCCAGCAGCAAGTGCACAGTAACCCTAAAATTCGACAGGAAGATTAGCTTGGAAGCGAAGAGCTTGAGTAACGTTAAGGATATGTCGATGTTACCGTTCCACTCTACCGTTCTGTTGAGGAGTACCGACACAAGAAGTTATCAATGATGCATTTCTTGGCAAACAAATCTGACAAACAAATGAATTCAGATCCATTGTCACTTCTTCTTCTTACGGTTTTGACTTGGGTCGAGAACTAACGTTTGAGGAGTGCCAACAAACTTTGCAAATGTCGTGGTGCATCTGTTTTGGATGGAAGAAGATAAACCAAAGATCGCAGTGAATTAATTCAAAAGCAAAACTCGTATTATTGATACTCAGAGGAAAATAATATCTTGTATGTTTAGCACGAATAGTAACATTGCACTTCTTAAAATCAAAACACAACTACTTAAATCTGAAAAATCCAAAACGACAAAGCCTTAGACGAGGGATGTCCCATTCTTTGGTGCCACATCTCCAGCGACTGAGATGTTATGTGTGTAACCGCAGAAGCAACCTCCACCCCTCTAAAAAAATAAAGTCCATTATGTGCTTCACCTGCTCCAATTTGCATATGTGTAATGCGATCCTGAAAAATGCAAAGTCTGTCATGAATATGATATATGCAGCGTCAATCTCTAGTCAACTACAAAACCAAGATAAGGTGACACTGAAGACCATTAACAAAGAAAACGTCTTGGAGACTAAGATTCGAGCCAAGATACACACAACCATGTTTAGATGCCGTTGTGAACCTTTCATCAGGAAGTTTGATCAACATCGAAGCCATATCGCACACATCAATCAAATAATCGAGAGAGCATGTCATGTGGTTAGAAGCCCTTGTATCGATTATCCAAGATTCAAGAAAATACTTACCAGCGGGTTGATGAGATGAGGTAGACTTTCGGTCCTCCAACATATGAACCAAAGTTGTCTACGATTTAACCAAACAAAGATTACATAAGTTTATCTACGATAGGCATGTGGCCAATATATTTTAGTAATGCCTTTCGTTTGTTTCTTAAATTTTTAGTCTAAATTTTTCTTAGCATGCTAAAATTAATCGAATAACATGATTATCTTGTTAAATAACTTTGTAGAATATTTTACTAAAGAGGTTGCATGCAATTTAAAGCAAACATACTATACTCTTGTGAAGATTAAGCACAACCCGCAGCCACACCAGCGTCCTCCACAATGGGCTTTGTCTTTTAATTAGAAGGAGAGTGAAACGCCCTGACCCAATTTTCCTACCCGAAAACTAGGTATTCTTAATTCGGTCAGATTATTAATGAACCTCATGAATTTTTAAAAACTTTTCTGTAAAAGTCCTTCCGAGATTCCAACACTATTTATTCAATCTAACTATCTAAGTTCTAACTTAGATAGTTCCTTTCACTTAATCCGTTCTAGTTAGTTATTTAGAACAATACTCGGCTATACTAACATGTACCTTAGCCAATTGTCGAGTCTGAATCCTCGGTTATCCATGCACACTTCATAACCCAAAGTCCCTGTCTCAATCTTCCAATTATAGCATCCTTATCTGCATCAGCTGTCAAACATCTCTTCGGTACTAAGACAAAGAGAGATGGCACTAAGTCATCCATACCGCCTCAACCAGTCAGTTACTTCAGATCAGTCAAGTCCATACTGCTCGGTAAGATCAGATCGTCCACCACGCTTCTAAACCGGTCCGTCAATCCGCACCAATCCAGTCGAGTTTACTAGTCCTATACCATCTGTGATGCACACTCAGCTTATCCCAGTCGCGTCTGTTTTATCAATCCCATCGCTAACTGTTCACTCTAATCGTCCAAACCGCGATCCAATTTGTGATCGCACTGTAGGATCAGATCATCCACATGATCTGATAACCCGCATTCCCCAGTCTTTGCCAGTCGATTTCCCATCGACATCCATAACAGTTCAGACAAGACCCGATCCGTAGATTACTCTGAAACACCCAGTAACCGCTCATAATATCCCGACCATGCTATTGCCTGATCACCCAGAAGATCATGATCACCATCCTGCCTGATCGCCCAGAAGCACAGAACCGATGCTCCCGATCACTTGTATATCCGCATCATGATTCCTCCAATCATCGATCCGCATTGCCCAATCCCTCCTCATCGATCAGTCTACATTGATGCTTTAAATCGATATGTATTGCACGCCCAATCTACCCAGTCTGTAACCATTCAGAAGTTGCCCATTGTATTTCACGATCGCAGTTCATTAACTGCCTATCTATCAAACTTGTTGCGATCCATTGATCGCTCTCTTCTAGACATCTGCCAATCATTCCTATTACAAAACTGCTCAACCAGTAACCGATAATCGCTTAGTCCGTTTGATCGCTATGCCGTTAACCATATTATCCCATATCAATCATTCGGATCAGTCACGCATCTCGTACTGATCCCTCAGTCCCTATCGATTCTCCATCCCCTTTGATAAGCCAGCATCACCCATCTCGATACCTCTCAGTCTGCTCACCATCCAGTCTGCGATCGCCAATCGCTAACCCTTTGCCTCATTCCTTCCCTTGGTGCCCAGTCTCGATAACCATCGGTGCTCGACTTCCCCAACGATCACGACTCACAGACAATCACTCATATCCGATCATTATCTCTCGGATTCTTCTTTCTCT
Organism: Orychophragmus violaceus; assembly: GCA_030180135.1. NCBI lineage: Eukaryota > Viridiplantae > Streptophyta > Magnoliopsida > Brassicales > Brassicaceae > Orychophragmus > Orychophragmus violaceus. The sequence goes on along the minus strand of CM058234.1, from coordinate 58,791,178 downwards.
TTTTCTGAATGAATCCTTCTCTCCGTCCCGCGTGTCTTGCCCCAATTCATGCCTCTCTTCTTATTTAGTTTTGTGGCAGTTTTCTTCCTTAACTTCCCAACTGCCCATAAATAACTGTACCCGCCCAGTTAATTCAATGCGTCCCTATCCTTATAACCGTTCCCTCTTATTTACTTAATAAACGAGCGTATTTTATTTTCTTTGGCTCTATAGCCCGACAGTTAACCAACTGCCCTAGACTCCTGTCCAAGTTCAGTACAACTTTCCAATAAGTCCGCTCAATTGGACTTAACCATCCGTTCAGCCTAAACATTAGAATAACCAGTTCTAACTCGGAATTACCCAAGTCAGTCTAGTTCATTCGGTTACTCAGACAATTCAGCTTATTCCCAGCATCCTTACTCATTCATTCGATCATTCCATTGATCATGACTGAGTTACTGCTCATTCAGATTCCTTCACCGAATCATGCTTGATTCGATCTTAATCCAGCACATACTGCGTAAGAACATGGGCTGTGTTCACAGCCTTGACCTTCCCCGTTCAGTTTGCGAAACATGGGCGTTACAACTCTCCCCCACTTTGAATGAATTCGTCCTCGAATTCGACGGAAATTAAAACCTTGTTCCAATACCTTAACACCTTGCAGACTTTTAACACAACCTGCCTTAACTCATCTTAGTCAAATGACTAGCTTCCGTTCATCGTCACTCTTTCACTTGAACCAGATTCCCGTTCCTAGTCTTCAAAGACTTCTGAAACGTTCCCGTTGTACACATCCATACAATTCAACTCCAGTAAAGCTCTAAGTCTTTCTCCGATTTCGTCCAAGTTCCATCGGTCTAAGTCAATTCATGACTTAAGCATTTTTCGTTTGGTCCTTTCCAAATCTTTTTAACCCATTTCCGGATTACCCATGATTCTTGCCAACAATTATATCACAGGTAATTCGGATTCCTTGCAGAAAACCCGGCCTAGCAGACAGGTCGATGAGACTTCCCATCGCCACCATCCCTTTTCCTTAGTTGCGGTTACTTTACATGACCGATCTTACTCAATCATTTCAACTAATCATTGTAGTTTCAAATTCACTTATCTTGGCGAGAACACTTGTCTCCCAATCTCTCAAGATCCTGGTCAATTTCTTGAATAACACTTTGACTGATTCTCCGAATGAAAGATCATCATCGGGCATTCCGGCAGAATCATATCACGTGAAGTCTCCCCCACTTCACGTTCAAGCAATTATTTTCCTTAAAGATTTCTTAAAGAATTTATGTTCCTATCCTGTGAAACTCCTAGTTCCACTTCTCGGACTCATCTTGTCCATAACGTTTCCCTGAAACGTTTCGTTCATTTCTCGAACTAGCTTACCCTCGCTATTTTCTTAGAGCTAGATCGTCTCATTGCATAATTTTCTTCGACTATAGTATGCTTTCATTTCCATAATTATTTTCGATTCTTTCATATCTATGATAATGTATATCCAGTTACTCTGATTTTGATGAAATATTGCTTTATGAATCAAAGCTATACATAATGCAGGGAGGAAGTAAAAACTCATTTCTAAAAACGAATCTAGTTTGCCTCGACAAGTGCATTTTCTTTTTCTGTAAATTCATTTAAAAAAAAACGCAGGTGCTTTTTATTTTGCTGTATTTGCATATTCTTTAGCAGTTCAATTCTTACACTCAGAAGAAGCTCTTCATGTTTGTCTTTGTGCACTCATGTTGGCATCTATATCTCTTAGGGTATGTAGACTTCACATGATCCAGGCTTTGATGTGAATAAGGATTCAATGCTACAAGATGTGGCTTTACAAACTAAAGTCGTTGATGTTGTTCATCACTTAAATGACAAGGCACATTCTTTCACATGACTTTGGTAAAAGACTAAACAGTTCTTATGTTTTACATGTATTGTGTCATAGCCTAAAAGGAAGATGCTTTATCTAAAGAATCTCTGTAAATTGTGTCTTCCTGTAATTGTTGTGTGATTGCATGTGGTGTTATGTAAGCAATCAAATCTTTCCTTCTTTTTGAATGCTACATTCTTTCTAAACATTTTTGTTTCTACTTGTGGATTGTAACTCTGAATTTACTATCGGTTAGTAGAAATGAGTTTAAACGTGATGGGGCTGGTCGTGGCAATGAGGGATCCAATGAAGATGAAATTTCTCCGTAAGAATATATGTTGATATATGTGTTTTTTATTTTTTTAGTGTCTTTTTGATGTTTTAAAAAAATCTTGTTTTTTCGATTACTATAGTGGATGAAGAATCCACAAAAGTGTTGGAGAAAACTATTGAGAAGCAAAGTGGTGAAGATGAAGCAACTAATGCAAGCAAAGAGGAACCTGTCAAAAAGCAAGCAAAGAGGGAACCTCAGGACAAGGTACAATATTACCATCTTCTTTTAAACTCGTTAATAACCGATTTAGAAAGAATGTTTTGGTTATGTAAATCGTATTAGCTTCTTGAAAGAGATGACTCTTGAGGAGTATGAGAAGGTTCTGGAAGAGAAGAAGAAAGCTCTTCAAGCGACTAAGAAGAAGAAAGGAAATTTGACGTAAAAGCTTTCAAGTCGATGCAACAACTCTCTAGAAAAAAGAGTAACAACGATGATGTCTTCATCAAACTGGTGATGCAATAGGAACCATAGTGGCTTAGACTAATGACTAAGATAAATTGATGTGAGACAATTGTTAAACATTTGGGTTTTATGTTGTACTTTGAACTCCTTATCTTAGTGTTTATAATATGTAGAATGTTTGTGTCTTTGTGACAATTAATGAAGTATTTTTATATTGTCATAAGTATCTAAACCCAGAATCCTATATATATCGAATCAAATTAATATAAAATAATACATAGAAACAATTACATTTATATAAATGCTATAGTAATGTTATAAATAACAATTCCAAAACGATGTTAATAATGTTACTAATAACAAATAAAAGACAATATTATATAGTATTTAATTTCCGACAAAAAAGTACTATAGTATATGAAAATATGAGAGCAGAATAAACAACTGCTATTTAAAATGTCTTACCTATTATGACATGCACAAATACATCACTTGTCAAAACGTTATGCTATCGTTAGATAAAGTTATTCGAATGCTAAGGAAGGCCATTTTTTCTATAGTGTATGTCTATTCATTTAAGAAAGTATGCAAATCTTTGAAAGACTTGATGAGAAATACATTTTTTTGCTAAGAAACACTTTTCTCGCTCGAGGTAGAATTCAGCTTTCATATCGTGCCTTACAATAAATGCGAGCATGAAATTATATTTGTAAGAATGTGGGTTGCATATACTCTGGAATTGAGCTAGAAGTCTGCGAAGAGATCACATACGGAAATCAACCACTAGTCACCGTTCAAATGCCCTTCCGGTTAATTTCTCTAATCTTTCTCTCTCTAAATTTTTCTCTCTCTCTCTCTAGAATTCTTTATAATTCTGTACTTTTATCAACAATAACTAACTGTTATTCTTGTTATCTTTAATCTCTTTGCAGTGCCTCGCATATGTAGATAACTAAGAGACACTATTGGAAGAGACACATATGTTCATCTAAGGGACACTATGCCAAGAGTCACATACGTTCACTTAAAGAGTTATATGAATAACTGTTGGAATTATGTCCAGTAATCTCGGTACTGTCTCTAGAAAGTAAGAGTATGTCAATGATCAGACATAAGTCATATAATACTGGGGGTCATGATGGCTTGCTAGAGTCCGCACATGATCTATAAGTCTTGGACTTATTGCCTTTATTATATGATCCCATATGGGTCACACGCCTAAGCTAACGGGAAAATACGAAGGAACGGTTTAGCAGAAGTACGGTAAAAGTGCTAGGCATTTACTGTACTTAGAGAGAATAAAGGGCCTGATTAAATCCAAGGGATTTAATCAGAATTGAGAATTGGGCCCAAAAGCCCATGAGAACTAAAGGGAGTTTTAATGAATAAAACTTGACCTAAAGCTCTCTAATTTTCTCAGACTCTGCGCCTCCCATCTCTCTCTCTGCGCCTCCTCTCTCAGCTGGTCTAGCAGCCAAATTTCCCGGTGTGCGTGTGTGAGCCTTTGGAGGATCCATCTCTTGGTGGTTCTGCTGATCTCTGACCCTTACCTCCCATTCCGCTGCAAAACAAGGTAACATGTGAGATCTATTATGTTTCTATTCAAGAGAACCTAGATCTGCATGTTTAGTAGGATGAATCAATCTGAGAATTGAATCAGGAGACACTAAACGATCCAACAGTGGTATCAGAGCCATTGGTTCTGTGGTTTTTCTTGTTTAGAATCTTGTTTAGGATTGTTTAAGAAGTGTTTTTGAATCAACCTACTGATAAGGAAAAACACTTAAGAAACAAAGAATTAAAACCTAAACAAACAAGAAATCGCATGATCCAATCTATATGAATTGGTATGCGTCGGATCGTCAGACACGAGGTGAACCGATCGCATGGATCAATCGATCGCATGGATCGACCCGCTCACATCCTGTCCCGATCACAAACCGAGCTCGTCATACATCTCTCGGCCGCGATCGCATGATCAAGGGCCGACCGATCGAATGGATCGAGTCTCGACCAAGGCTGTCCCGATCGCTCGGCGATCGCGTGAAGCAACCGGCCCGAGCTCGTCCGATCACCGTCCCGTCCAGCTTGCGTCCGGATCGCGTGAGGCTCGGCCGTCCGTTTGGATCGTGGATCGCGTGCGGCTGGTCGATAGTGATCGAGAAGCTAGGTCACGACCGTGATCGGTTCGTGACCAATTCGGTTCGGTTCGGTTTAAAACTGATTAAAAATTAATCGTCACGGTTTAATAAACAGATTTAATAAATTTATTAAGTTCTGGTTAAACCGGGATAAGAAATCCAAAGTCGAAAATTGGATTTTGTGCCTAAACCAGTGATTTTCTAATTTGATTTGGTTGGACCAAATAAATTGAGAAAATCCGGTTTAGTAAATAACCGGTTGACAATTGTGGTCATCGTAGTAATTAATTTTGGTTAAGACCAATTTTAATGAACCAGACCGGTTATGTCATTTAATTGGGCAATTGGGTTATGTCTTGGACATAGACCAATTCTTGGGCCTCGGGCCAAGAAGTTAAAACAATTGGGCCAATTATTTGAGTCTTTTCTTCAGAATTAATTTAAAATTTATTTTTATAAAATTATAAAAATCGATTTTTAAATTAATAAGTTTCCAAAATTTTGAAATAGAAGTTTCTAGATTTGCATGTTTTGGATTTTAGGAAATTTCTATAATTAAAAGTTTCTAATTTTAGAAAGTTTCCAAAATTAGTAGGTTTCCCAAAATGGAAAGTTTCCCAAAATAGTAATCTTCTATTTTGGGATGAAATTTTAATAAACCTACAAACCTCAAATAATATCAAGCGTTGGATGTCTTGTCCAGGCTATGTCAGCTGTCGAAGCCCATTCAATTATACTCATGGCCTTACAGTGTGAGGGTGTCTACTTTTGCGTGGGTAAGACGGTTTGTGATTCATAAATGTCATTGGGAGTCCCAGACATTAGTGATTGCATGACTGTATAGTCTGGTTTTCTTGACTAGGCCATCGGGAGTCCCGGGCCTTGAGACATCGAAGTGGATTGGGCCTCGGGCCCAGATTCACAACCAAGAGTTATATCACGGATATAATTAGCCGACATAGGGCTTACCGATATAAGCTAAGGTTGGGTGATGGCCAGTGGCCCACTTTGATCTTAGTTATATGTGGATCTTGGAATCATTATATTCTATTGAGGGTAACTTATGTTATTGAATATAATGCGAGATTAATCATATTAAGTTTAATACGAGATTAATCATATTGAACATATTAACTAAAATCCTTTTATCTTGATTTTCAGTTATGACTAGCAAAAACAATCAAAACACTTTCTCGATCCGGTCTGTCCTTGAGATGGACAAACTGAACGGATCAAATTTCTTGACTTGGTCGCGGAACCTGAGGCTAGTCCTCAGGCAGGAGAGAAAGGACTATGTCCTTGAGAGAGCTCTCCCCGTGAGGATCGGGTCCAATGCTTCTCATGCAGTTTATAATGCTTGGAATAAGCATTATAATGATACGGTAGATGTGTGTGGTCTGATATTGGCTACCATGGACTCAGATTTGCTGAAGCAATATGAGAACATGGAGTCGCCAATAGAGATGATCAGCAGCCTGAAATTGAAATTTCAGGAGCAGATAAGAGTGGAGAGATACCAGTTGGTTAAATCTCTCACTAGCTGCAAGCTACCAGATAATCATCCAGTGAGTCCTCATGTCAGTAAAATGATGGGTTACATTGATAACCTGAGGAAACTGGATTATCCAGTTAGCCAAGAATTGGCAACTGAGATCATTCTGCAGTCACTGCCGTCAAGCTATGATAAGTTCAGAAGGAACTATATCAAGAAAGGCTTAACGAAGACGCTGACTGAACTGCATGATATGCTCAAGACAGTTGAGCCAAACGTGAAGAGTACCCAGTATAATCTCATAATAGAGAAGGGTGGGTTTATTAAACCTAGTACTGACAAGGGCGAAGACAAAGTTGTCTAGATTTTGAATCATGGCAAGCGTGTGTCTTCTGAGCCCAAATCAGATACCTCTTACGTTGGTAAGTGCTGCTACTGTAAAGAGACAGGGCATTGGAAGAGAGATTGCATTAAATTCATGGAAGATGATGAGGAGTTGAAGTTGATGTATGAGACTACTTCCTCAGGTATTCATGTTATTACTTCAAGTTCTACCTTATAGGTATTGGATACTGGTTGTGGCACTGATATTTGTGATAATATGCAGAGCCTAAGCAACAGTAGAATGTTGAAGGAAGGACAAGTGGATCTACATGTCTGGAAGGAGCTATGGACGCTGCCTCAGCCGTAGGATTTTCACTTGTAGATGCCTTCGAGGCTTGGTTTTATTAAGTAATTGCTACAATGAACCTGCTTTAAGTAGAGTTGTTTTTTCATTTTCTTGTAAGAATTTGAATGTTTTTCATTTTGATAAAAGACAAGTTTTGTTCTTTTGATCTTAATGAAATATTAATTGTAGCACCCTATTCAAGGAATGGGTTTTATATCTTAAACCAAAGAGTGCCTAAATGTAACATAAATACCGAATTGGTTTAAATCTGATGAATTAAACCTTATTTTTCTTGGCATAAAAGTCTTGGTCACATAGAGTAAGTCGGATTCAGAAACCCCATAGTTATGGACTTTTGGGCTCATTTGATCGGATATCTTATGAGACTTGAATTCTGCTTACTGGACCAAAAGACAAAGGGCCCATCTTAGCCGATCTAGAGAAAAGCCCAAAGGCTTATTGGAGATTGAACATACTCATGTATGTGGTCCGATGGGCAGTAATGCCAGAGAAAAAATTTCCTGTACTTCATTGTCTCTACTGATTAATTCAGTGAGTAAGACTGTGTTCATTTGATGAGACACAAGTCGGAATTCTTTGACATGGTCGAAAGAGTTCCAGAATGAGGTATAGAATCTGAGTGACAGAAGTATTAAGACTCTGAATTAAATCACGAGTGAGAATACTTGAGTCATTAATGGTGTGATCATCTGAATGAGTGTGAAGTCGTTTCACAGCTCAATTCTCCTGAAAAACCTTGAGGTATTTCTGTGAGAAAGAATTAGATCTTATAAGAAATGATTAAAGATGAGTCACACGAATCTTCCATGATATTCTTGAAGAATAACGCTCTAGAAATATCTAAGTTTACGCTGAAATAGTTCCACCAATATCAGTTGAAAGACACCACGTAAATGTGGATTGGAATCGATCCAAATTCGTCTTTACTGAGTATTTGTAGTTGAGCTACTTCGTTGGTTGTCCTAGGGAAACCAAGGCTTGTTACTTTTACGTCCATTCTGTTTTCTAAGAAGGGAAGTTACTTTCCAATAAGAACAGTGGGAGTAAAAGTATAACTCGAAGAAATTCGAGAAATACAGGAGGCTGCTCAACCTGTTGAGGGAGAGCAACGGATGGATTTACAGATTTCTGTAGAATCTACACCTGTAGAGCCTGAAGTTCGCAGATATGAATGAATCAGTCACTAATCCGAGAATAATTTCTCGTCATTAGTTGAACCTGATGATCATTAAAAGTTCGCATGATCTGATAATCATTGAAAGCGAATCTGCGAAATTCAAAGAAGCGAAAGTGAGCTCGGACTCCGAAAAATTACATTTTGTGTAAAGTTAGCTTCATCGATCCATTCATGGATGGAAGCAAACATATCGGAGTTGGAATCTTCGTTCTGTTGAAGTAGTCAAGGTTTTGACTTGAACAGGAACGAAATGGAAATGTGCGTTTACTAATAGATTAGTGGGAGCGATGTAGCATTTCTCATATAGTATGTCGATGACATACTGATTCTCGGAAATAACGTCCCAATGCTGCAGTCGGTAAAGGACTGGCTTGGGAGTTGGTTTTAATGATTGACATGGGTAAAGCCACGTATGTTCTTGGATTTTGGATCTAAAGATAGAGATCCAAAAGAGCTAGTAGGACAATGTCAGGATTCTTATATTGACAAAGTCCTACACGTTTTCAGCAATCCAAGAAGGGGTTTATGCCAATGTCACATGGCATTACGTTAAGCAAGAAACAGTATCCTACGATATCTGCTGAGCTTGAATGCATGGATGAGATTCCATATGCGTCGGCAATTGGATCTATCATATATGCCATGACACGTACTTGTTTTGATGTTGCTTTAATGTTAAGCAAGACAAGTAAAAGACCAGTCAAATCCAGCAAAGAATCACTGGATTGCCGTAAAGAATATCCTAAAGTATTTGAGGAATACTAAGGATAAGTTCTTGATTTACGGAGAAAGTGAGGTGCTACGAGTCAGTAGAGTCTGAAAGGCATGCTTCCAACGGACAAAGATGATTTCCGGTCACAGTCCGGTTATATCTTGTGTCTCTCTGGCGGTGCAAGGCACTGTTGCTGACTCCATGACTTAAGCTGAACATTTCGCAGCTTGAGAAGCGGCGAAAGAGGTTGTTTGGAAAGAAGAGTTCGTCACTGAACTTGATGTGATTCCCAGCATAGATGAGACTAGCTGCACATCAGAGGTCCAAACACCTTGAGGATAGGTATAACCTATTCCGTGAGATAAATGACAGAGATATTAAGTAGATCAGCAAGTTTAAACGAATGAGAACGTTGCTAATCTATTAACGAAGCCACTCCTTAGGCCTAAGCACGAGTCGCGGACTGTTTCTGTAGGATAAGTGAAATTAAGAAGTAGTATTAATTTCAGTGAGAGTTAATAAAGGGCTTTATTTAGTTATTTGATATGTTCTTGTAAAACATTTAAGATGTTTAATGAAATTATTATTTCAAGATTATTTTAACTGTGATGAAATAATCGTTCCAAAATGATATGAACCATTTTATAGGTCATCGAAGTAAGTGACTTGATCTTGAGTTATCAAAGTCATTTAGCTTGATCATGAGACCCTATATTTGATAGATGGTTTATATCATCCTGTCCCTAGTCGAAGGTTGTTGAAATTGGAACACCAACAACCGCGTGAGACTAGATTGGTATGTGACTTATGATAAAGTCTCAGAATGTCATAGATGCACGGCATCAAAGTCAGTACATAGGTGTATGTTGGGGTACATACGACCGGACAAGACCCGCATATAAGAACTCTTCAGGATATTTATATCTGTGTCATAAGAGATTCTTACTACGACTATAGAGTATAGTCCTTAGACCTGAGTTCGCATGCATGTGACTGCACATGAACTAATGCGCTTTGATCATTGTCTAATGCTGTCGTTAAGCGATGGTTATAAGGACCTTGATTGGGTGTATTATGAAATGAGTAGTTTACAGTGATGTAACAAGACGGGATTTGTCCCTCCAATATAAATGGAGTGAATATCTCTAGGCCAATCGGAGATTTGAATACTGGAAAATGCATGGCCATGCTCAAACGGACTTTCCCGAGTCGTTTGGATTGTCAGTATCAAATCAGAGTCCGATGAACAAGATTAGGCTTTATAAGGATGACACTAATCTTGCCTTATGACTAATCGAGATATTGAGACAAAAGGATTATGAATACAGAGATTCCAGTACAAGTGGGAGATTGTTGGAATTATGTCCAGTAATCTCGGTACTGTCTCTAGAAAGTAAGAGTATGTCAATGATCAGACATAAGTCATATAATACTGGGGGTCATGATGGCTTGCTAGAGTCCGCTCATGATCTATAAGTCTTGGACTTATTGCCTTTATTATATGATCCCATATGGGTCACACGCCTAAGCTAACGGGAAAATACGAAGGAACGGTTTAGCAGAAGTACGGTAAAAGTGCTAGGCATTTACTGTACTTAGAGAGAATAAAGGGCCTGATTAAATCCAAGGGATTTAATCAGAACTGAGAATTGGGCCCAAAAGCCCATGAGAACTAAAGGGAGTTTTAATGAATAAAACTTGACCTAAAGCTCTCTAATTTTCTCAGACTCTGCGCCTCCCATCTCTCTCTCTGCGCCTCCTCTCTCAGCTGGTCTAGCAGCCAAATTTCCCGGTGTGCGTGTGTGAGCCTTTGGAGGATCCATCTCTTGGTGGTTCTGCTGATCTCTGACCCTTACCTCCCATTCCGCTGCAAAACAAGGTAACAGGTGAGATCTATTATGTTTCTATTCAAGAGAACCTAGATATGCATGTTTAGTAGGATGAATCAATCTGAGAATTGAATCAGGAGACACTAAACGATCCAACAATAACTTCCCATAATTACTTGTTAATCAAACTGGTTCTGTATGTTTCCTAATCATGGGCGCACACCGACCATAAAACAATATCTCCCACTCTCACATGAAGGGGAGCATAAAAAGTATTGGAGAACTTTTAGAGATCACGCTCGAAAATCTTAACTCGGAAATCATACTGAAAATGAACCGTGCGACCCAAGCGAGTACACCTGCACTTGGGAGCTAAAGTATGCACCCTTTATGGATACATACCTGCTACAACCCTTAAAAAAATATTTGCATTTCAGCATGTCTCATTGTTCCCCAAATTCATTTGTCTTTTATATCGGTCTGAAGATACCTTGCCCCAAAAGCATATGTTAGACTTTTCCTACATCATGTGTTCACTATATCGAAACTCCAATTTAGAAATATATTGTCTAGCCAAAAAACATATGTCAATATAAAAACAAATAGTTTCCCTTATGTTCTCATATCCATCGGTTCTGAACAAACTGCTTTCCTAGCATGTCTCTTAAAGCTAATTATTACATCACCGTCGAAAAACATACTAAAGTAGCAAACATTAGCTCTTCCCTTCAAAAACATAGCCGAAGGTTCAAGGGTAACCTTGTAACCATAATTAAGTTTATAGGAAGTCACATTGTGAGGGATAGGGATTAAAATAAAATAATCACTCGCTTCCTATATATTCGTTAATAGCACATGTGGTATGACACACATGTCATAGTGGTTAACTCATACCTCGAGAGAATCTCAACTGGATAAAACCAAACACTTCTATGTCGATAAATCTACTATCTGCTCGCTCTCTAGAGCTTGATTATGTACTTATCCAGTTCTGCCAAGTATTCATGATTCTGGGTCAGTCATGATCGATACAAAAATATATCTCATCTTAACATGTTGTTAAGGCGACATTAGTAAGCCTTAAAAGGCAAGCTCCCACTATCTCCCAGCTAATAAAGTCTAATATCAGCCTTTCACTAAGTAATTTGAGGCGATTGTTCATGTGAGTGAACCAATCTCCAACTTGGAGACACTTCTTAATATTTATGTGTAAGTGTGCAAAGAAAAAATATACCATTGTACATGATGTTTAAAATATCCTTATATATGTAGATTCATAAAATAAACATATAACATACAATGTCAAATGGAAAAGCTCTATAGTATATACATCAAATTCTACGCAAACCTAAAGCTCGTACATGAGCATGGTAAACATCTCTAGGAATGGGCTTAGGGAACGGATCTGCTATCATATATGCGTACATATAAACTTAAGTACCACCTCTTTATTTGCCATAATGTCTCTAACAAAAATATGTTTGATTTCAATGTGCTTTGTCCTCCCATGAGACTTCGGATCCTTTAAGCAATACAAACTTGAGTATCACAATGAATAGACACATGACACGCAGCCTCATTGTGACTTGTAAACTCTGTAAGAATCTTCTCAGCCATACAACCTCTTGAACTGATGTTGAACATGCAATGAACTCAGCCTACATCGTGGATAAATCTTTACAATATTGCTTTTTCTACTTCAAGTAATGGCACCATCACTCGGAGAGAAAGCATATCCTAAAGTTGATATACGCTCATTCGGATCTCCTGCCCAGTCAGCATCTGTATATCATATTAATCGTAAATCACTTCCTTTATAACACAAGGAATGGTACATTGTTCCCTTCAAGTATCTAAAGATACTCTTCATTATCATCCAATGTTTATTCCCGGGGTTTTTCTGGTAATGACTTACCAAACCAACAGAATAAGAAATATCTTTTCGGGTGTACTTCATAGCATACATCAAGCTGCCTTCAACGCTAGAATATGGGGCTTGTTTTGTAGCTCTTTTCTCATAATCGGTCTTAACGCATATCATAAGGCTTACGCCTTCACCTTTTGTGATTAGAATTTCAATGGGATTACTATCAAGCATTTTAAACCTTTCAAGGATTTTACAAATGTATGACTCTTGTGATAGACCTAATAGTATCTTTGATTCGTCTCAGTGTATATTAACACCAAGGACATAGTCAACTTCCCCCTTATCCTTCATCACAAAATGAGATGATAACCATAACTTAATGGTTGTAAGAAACTCCATATCATTATCAGCCAACAAGATTTCGTTAACATATAGAGATAGAATTACAAAGGATTGTCCAGTACTCTTGACATAGACATGGTGGTCTTGACTAATCATCGTAAATTCATAAGATGTTATAGCTCGATGAAAACAAAGGTACCAGTGTCTAGAAGATTGTTTCAGACCATATATTGAATGTCGGATTGCAAACTTTGCGCTCATGGCCTTTTACAATGAAACCAACATGTTGTTCCATGTAAATTTCTTCTGCTAGTTCAATGTTAAGAAATGTAGTCTTAACTTCCATTTTATGTAGTTCTAAATCTAATCATACAACTATGGTTAAAATAAGGTGAATTGAGGCAAACCTCACCACAGGTGAAAAACTTTCCTCATAATCTATACCCTCTTGTTGGGTATATCCTTTAGCAACCAAGCAAGCCTTATTAACTGATCTAGGCTCCAACAAGAGGGTATAGATTAACCATTTGTTTCCGATCGCTCGATGAAAAACCATTTGTTTTCGTTCGCTCGATGTTCGGGCTGAAGATCAACCAAGTCCCATACGTGGTTTAACCTCATAGATTCTAGTTCTTCTCCTATTGCACTATTCCATTCATTTGAGTTTGGAGAAGAGAGAGCCTCTTTAACTGATCTAGGCTCCAAGTCATCATGCAGAACAACCATGAAAACTTGCCCTTCAATTTCAAATCGACATCAATTCTACCGCGGTCACTTCTACGCACATCAGACTCTTTTTATTTTATCCTAGAAGAACCGTTAACCAATGTTTCTCTCCAACTAAGTTGAGATATTTCTTGAGAACTTTCATCAACTTCCTCATTTTGGTTAGAATAAGAAACACTAGCTGGCTCAACCTTCTCTTCAAGATGGAATTTTCTATCAGTCTATCCCCTTTGTGGAAAATAATTTTCCATAATGTCACATTTGTAACGTTTCCCCTTCCCATTATTTGCTGTCCGACGAGCTGACCGGCCAACAATCAAACAAGAACATGACTGATCGAACATGTACAAGTCAAACGAGAAGTGTTTGTCACAATACGGAAGCCAGAGACGGTCCGGTTTGAGTCAATGGCTCGAAGAAAACCATACTTGACTCCGTTTACCCAGAAAATCCAACACCGAAGAAAAACCAATTGATTCGAAAAACAAACCCAAGCCAAATGTGAACCCGAAACTACTCCGAGTGTCATATGCGTCCGTCAAGATATGCCAAACCTGAAAAACACAAAATGAATCTAATGAGAAATCTAAGATTACCAATGAATTGGCTCCCAACTAACATGCTACTAAAAAGCTAAACGAATCCCACCAAAACCCAAAATAACAAGCAGTAAAACAAAATGGCTGATCAAGTGCCACCAAGACGTAATAAGTTCCACAAAACACAAACATTCACGGGAACACTTAGCTACCCCATGGTAACTAAAACCTCGCACGACTCCTAGACGTAAACACAAAGTACTACGACTAGAACAATGTTCTCTTTCCTTTGATACGTGGTGATTCGGGCTACTTCTAGATAGCCAAAGTTTCCATGCAGTCCAGCCCTAGGACGCGACCCCGTGTCTCTGTACTGCACACATACGGACATAAATACGTAGGTATGTTAACTGACCATAAACTCAACTCCCGAGGATCCAATCATGAAGGAAGTACCGGAACGCCATCTTTAGACTTGGGGGATCTAACGCCCTGTAGATTCCTAATAACAGTAATATAAACAAGCAGACTCACTTAGACTTTATAACAACACGCAAGACCAACAAGGTAAAATAGAAACACTTTATCAATCCCAGTACCCAGTCTATCCCACAAGTCCTACCACCATTCATCAACACTGACCTCTCCCATCCCGTACCGGAATAAGTATCCACACCCAGACTTACCCGGTCCCATATCGAAGTAAGTATCTACCAGCACAGTCTACTCATCCTAACACCGAAGTAGATAAACCATCACACAATCAATAGTTTACTCAGCCCAACACCAGAGTAGATAAACATTCACAATCGACAGTCTACCCGGCCCAACACCGAAGTAGATAAACAATCAAGCATCAATCACATCACCAATCAGATCATTACTTAAGTTTAATTAATATTTAATTCCTTTTTAAACCCTAATTAATTTAACCCACTACCTTGGGATTAGTAAACTTACTAATCCCGTAGCCCCTGAATTAATTCAACTCATCTTAATTCCATAGTTTTAATTATTAAATTATTTCACTGTTAGATTGGAGTTAGTAAACTTACTAACTCCCTAGACGGCTTAACTCCAAATTATATATTTAATTCTTTAATTCTATGTTTTAATTTACTCAATCCGTCAAACTGAAACTAGTAAACTTACTTATCTCCTAAATTCAAATTAATTCTCAAAACACCGTCAAACTAAACCTAACTTGGTTATCATATTCTACGGTTGTTATAAGTTTTTATTCATATTTTAATTAAACTATTAATTCCTGTATATAGATTTATTCATTATGTTCGTATAATATAGATCCATATATTTCCTAGCATGTCATTATATATGTATGCAACACCCAAACAAGCAATCAACGATGCGATCAATTAATCAACCAATAAATAAAAACTATACGAGCCATGAAATATATGTATATCCTATCCGCTTTATTTAATTCATGAGTTATCCGATCTATAATGCAAGAGAAAGTTGGTACGTGGGATGAACGTTGAAAATCTCCGCTTAGAAAGTATTTCACCGTTCCTCCATTAGCATTTCATCTCTTATTCCGCTCTCTCTCTCTCTCTCTCTCTCTCTCTCTCTCTCTCTCTCTCTCTCTCTCTCTCTCTCTCTCTCTCTCTCTCTCTCTCTCTCTCTTATCATGTTTAACTCTTGTGGTGAGAAAAGGGTTGGGGGTAGCTGTAACACCCCCCTCCCGGTAAACCGGAGACGCGGCATTAGGGCACCCGTTGAACCCATTCTGGTCCAACCGGGATGCCAGCTCAACTTGTCCCAGGAACCCGGCGCTCTTTTCGTATACAAATTCACCAATGACGTCACACGATCGATCAATCCCGCATCCAAACCTGCAAGAAAACGGGGGCAGGGAAAGGAAAAGAGGACTGAGTAATTGTTTCAAACACAATTACCCAGCGAGGGCGGATTTAAGGAACCCCGCGATCCCGGCTTACGCCATACAACTACGAAGCACAAGTCCTAAGCTAATAGCATCTTACAAACATCACCCGAAGGCTTTAATCACGCAACCTATGTCCCAATGGACTTCTACGAAATGAAGTGCAAACAAATCTACCAAAGAAGTGCATTAAAATAAATGGCTCCGAAGCCCGCCATTGGCCCCGGAGCCCAACTCCAACTCCAACTCACAATCGGGGAGCTCGCCGAAACCCCCCTTATGACGATTCAAGGGTTGCATACCAAAACTCGTTATACGCAAGCCGTCACGAAACACCCTTTCGGGGGTCCTACCACAGTTCTAAACCCTTCAAGTCCATCAAGCACAAACAACGTTTTCAGTTTAGCGATAACCTAGCATTCTACGTTCTGCAAAAAATCACATTTAGATCTCTACTACCCTAGACTACCTAGGAAAGATAATATTAACAGAGGACTATCGTCTGGAATTGAGATAGAGCAAGGGAGATCACAACCAGTCCTCACCTTGTCCAAAGAAGGGCAAAATCGGTAATTTAGGAAGTTCCTCAGCCCGAACGGACATCAGATCTGGAAAGAGGACGAAAAAAAATCGATTTAGGCTTTCGTTTCGCTCAAATCAGATTCGGGATGAGCAAGTTATGGCCACTCGAAGTTTGGTTGACTTAAAGTCAACTGTCGGTCAAAGTCAACCGTCAACCCGGTCAACCCAGACCCAGACCCAAACCCAGATTGAACCAGGCCCAATCCATAACCGGCCTAATTACCCTAACCAATTCTAACCGAAACTAAACCGGGTGAAATCGAATTGAACCAGAAGATTAAAGTAAACCGGAGTTACCAAGAATTAAAAACTGAAATAGAAATCAAACCGGACCGGTTAACCCAAACCGAACCGGTCAACGCCTGACCCGGTCAACCCAGACCAGTCAACCGAGTCGACTCGGTCGCCGGCGAGTCAACTCGGCGGCGGTCCGGCGGCTCCGGCAGTGGAGCTCCGACGACTGGTCGTCGGTTCTCCGGTCACGAGTACTGCTCGCTTTTTAGAATGGTGTGGAAAATGAGGAGCCCCACTCCTCCTTTTATAGGGAAAAGAGCTAGGGCTTCCCTCCTTAATGAGTTGGGCCTTGGGCTTTGGGCTTAAATCAGAAAAGGAAATATAATAATGAGGGGATAATGGACTTCTGGTTCACTTCTTTTCTTCAAAAAATTTGGGCTTCGGGCTTTAGCTGGGCCTTCTCTTCTTTTCTTAAAATTTTTTATATGGGCTGGTATGAGTATGTTACAATTCTCCCCCCTTGAAAAGAATTCGTCTCGAATTCCATGGCGGGAGTTCTCCTCTGCAACTCTTTACCAACCACACCACGCAGACTTCGCTGAACAAAAGCTGATCCCGATCGCTTACTCGCTTGAAAAGATCTTATCCTTGAACCCCGAACACTGCTTCTCCCCCCCCCTTATTTCAGACCACGTTCTGGAGTGTCCTTCTCCTTAGTGCCAATCCATTAGCAGCTCCTAGAATGCAACACAAACGCCATATGTTACTGCCCATGTCCATTAGGGTCGGTCTCCAATGTTTAGAAACAACACTCATCCTTCGAGTGGTTCTAATATATGAATGAGATATTCTGCTTCCAAACTGATCCTCCCCAACGGTTTCCATTCCCGTGCACTATGGCGTCGACTTTTGCCTGATTGCAATCCTTGCTTATCTTTGGTGAGCGATGAGGCTAACTATGTCCATTATGGCTACTCGGCTGGTGGGGAACGACCCACTTAACTCCTGATATGCTCCAATGTCACGCTTCCGCTGCGCACTCTGATATCTAAACTGATTCCAATCTGAATTCCAGCTCAAGGTTTCCTACCTTGTGATCCAGGTGTAGTGCTTTCTAAACTCCATCCTTTGGGTTTCCTTCCCCATTAGATTTGCGCTCCTTTGCTATTCCTTGCAGCTTCTTGCCAATCCTCCATAGTGTTTTCCTAACACTCTCCCATTGGGTTCCCATTTCCAATGACCAGCTTTGTCCACTTGAGCTTGCAATTACCCGAAGTCCGGCTTGCCAGGCAATTCCAAATGCCACAACGCTACTTCCCAAAACGCTTCTGCGATCTTTTTTCCATCTTGAGGAACTCCATTAGCTGCTCTAGTAATCCACAAAGAACTCCAGGGCAGACCGTTTCCTTTCCGGTTCCACCGTTGAATCTCGAGCCTGTCGTACCACGAAGATCTTCTCTAGCCTTCCGCTTGATCAATCTTCAACGAGCCCCATAACTCATTGAAGTTGATGTCACAAACCGATTCCAAGAGTCCCTACTTGGAACAGATTTAGATAGCCTCCTGCTGCTCCTTGTGATCCAAAGAACTCAGACAACTCTTGACGCCTAATCCAGCCGGAACACCGCCAATTCCAAATGGCCTCCTTGCAATCCGGTCTTTCCATTGACCTCTTGCAGGTCCTATAGCACTCCTTGCAATCCGGTCTTTCCATCGACCTCTTGCAGCTTCTGTAGCACTCCTTGCAGCTTCCCAAACACCTCTTGCAACTCTTTTAACACTTCTTGTAACTCTTGCAACTCTCTGCTACACTCCTGATGTGTTCTCTCCGGTGAACGTCTCCACATCTTGATCGCCCTCGCACACTTGGTTGAACAATATGTTGGATCTCCTAGGATCTAGGGTTCGTTATATTGAAATTTACCAACCTCGTTCTTACCTTGAACTGGCAGCGGAATGAATTGGTGAACGAGATCAGTGAGCAAAGCAGACGCCTTGCCTCTACCAGATACACACGCACACAAGCTGGAAAACGGGATGCTAGTGCCGGATCTATGGGATTTGAGAGTTTCTGGTGTTTCTACTTCTTCTGTCAAGAAAAGTCGACGGCTAATGTTCTAGGTCGAAACTTTTAAGTTTTATTCGACCTAGAATCACATTTAACGGGCCAGACTTGATTAAGTCATAATTTCGAAAAGCCTTTCAAAAACCCGAACTGTGTCGACCGACACACATACTGTGTCGATCGACACAACACCATTTTCTCGATATTAATGTGTATCCAATACACATTAACTGTTGGACGTTTAGTGTTTCCTGATTCAATTCTCAATTGATTCATCCTACTAAACATGCAGATCTAGGTTCTCTTGAATAGAAACTTAATAGATCTCACCTGTTACCTTTTTGTGCAGCGGAATGGGAGGTAATAGTCAGAGATCAGCTGAACCACCAAGGGATGGATCCTCCAAAGGCTCACACACGCAATCACAGAAAATGGCTCCTAGACCGAGCAGAGAGAGGTCGCAGAGAGAGAGAGTTTTCGGCGCCTGGGGATTAGGGTTAGGGAGAAAGAATTAGGCTTGGTTTTATTTATAAAACCCTTCTCTAATTCTTTTGGGCTTTAGGGCCCAATTCCCAATCTGATTAAATCCTTTAGATTTAATCAGACCCATTAGTCTCTCTAAGTCCGGTAAATGCCTAGCACTTTTACCGTACTTCTGCCAAACCGTTCCTACACATTTTCCTGTTAGCTTAGGCGTGTGACCCATATGGGATCATATAGTAAAGGCAATAAGTCCACGACTTATAGATCATGAGCGGACTCTAGCAAGCCATCATGACCCCCAGTATTATATGACTTATGTCTGATCTTTGACATACTCTTACTTTCTAGAGACAGTACCGAGATTACTGGACACAATTCCAACAATCTCCCACTTGTACTGGAATCTCTGTATTCATAATCCTTTTGTCTCAATATCTCGATTAGTCATAAGGCAAGATTAGTGTCATCCTTATAAAGCCTAATCTTGTTCATCGGACTCTGATTTGATACTGACAATCCAAACGACTCGGGAAAGTCCGTTTGAGCATGGCCATGCATTTTCCAGTATTCAAATCTCCGATTGGCCTAGAGATATTCACTCCATTTATATTGGAGGGACAAATCCCGTCTTATTCCATCACTGTAAACTACTCATTTCATAATACACCCAAACAAGGTCCTTATAACTATCGCTTAACGACAGCATTAGACAATGATCAAAGCGCATTAGTTCATGTGCAGTCACATGCATGCGAACTCAGGTCTAAGGACTATACTCTATAGTCGTAGTAAGAATCTCTTATGACACATATATAAATATCCTGAAGAGTTCTTATAATCGGGTCTTGTCCGGTCGTATGTACCCCACATACACCTATGTACTGACTTTGATGCCGCGCATCAATGACACACTGAGACTTTGTCATAAGTCACATACCAATCTAGTCTCACACGGTTGTTGGTGTTCCAATTTCAATAACCTTCGACTAGGGACATGATGATATAAGCCATCTATCAAATATAGGGTCTCATGATCAAGCTAAATGACTTTGATAACTCTAGATCAAGTCACTTACTTCGATGACCTATAAAATGGTTCATATCACTTTGGAACGATTATTTCATCACAGTTAAAATAATCTTGAAATAATAATTTCATTAAACATAAAATGTTTTACAAGAACATATCAAATAACTAAATAAAGCCCTCAAACTCCCACTCAAATTTAGATTACATTTCAATGTTACTTATGCCTACAGCTTCAGTCAGGAACTCGAGATTAGGTCTTGGGAGTGGCTTTGTCAACGGATCAGCGACGTTATCATCTGTCTGAACTCGGCTGATCTTGACTTCCTTTCTATTAATGATGTCACGTATCAAGTGAAATCTTCTTAGAACATGCTTGGATTTCTGGTGTGATCTTGGTTCCTTTGCCTGAGCAATAGCACCATTGTTATCACAAAACAGTGCCAGAGGCTCAGCCGCATCTGGTATCACACCTAGTTCAATAATGAACTTTCGTATCCAAACAGCTTCCTTCGCTGCTTCTGAGGCGGCGATATATTCAGCTTCTGTAGTGGAATCAGCAACGGTGTCTTGCTTGGAGCTTCTCCAACTGATTGCACCGCCATTCAGACAAAAGATATAACCGGACTGTGACCGGAAATCATCTTGGTCTGTCTGGAAACTTGCGTCCGTGAATCCACTGACTTTAAGCACATCACTTCCACCGTATACCAAGAACTTATCCTTAGTATGTCTTAGATACTTCAGGATATTCTTGACGGCAATCCAATGGTTTTCACCTGGATTTGACTGGTATCTACTCGTCATGCTTAATGCATAAGCAACATCAGGACGAGTACAGATCATGGCATACATGACAGATCCTATTGCTGATGCATAAGGAATATTCTTCATGCGCTCAAGCTCAGCAGCCGTCGTAGGGCTCTGCTTCTTGCTTAGCGTTGTGCCATGTACCATTGGCGTGAAGCCCTTCTTGGAATCTTTCATGCTGAATCTTTGTAGGACTTTGTCAATGTATGAATCTTGACACAAGCCTATCAGCCTTCTAGATCTATCCCGATAGATCCTGATTCCAAGAACGTATGCGGCTTCACCCACGTCTTTCATGGAAAAACAACTTCCAAGCCAGTCCTTTACCGACTTCAGCATTGGAACGTCGTTTCCGAGAAGCAGTATGTCATCGACATACAGAATAAGAAATACTATCTTGCTCCCACTAGTTTTCTTATACACGCATTGTTCTTCTTCGTTTCTGATGAAGTCAAATTGCTTGATCGCTTCATCAAAACGAAGATTCCAGCTCCTCGATGCTTGCTTCAATCCATAAATGGATTTATGAAGCTTGCATACTTTCCCAGCATTCTTTGGATCTATGTAACCGTCAGGTTGTGTCATATACACATCCTCTTCCAGAATTCCATTCAGGAAGGCGGTTTTTACGTCCATCTGCCAAATTTCATAATCATGAAAAGCTGCAGTTGCTAGTAGAATCCGAATAGATTTCATCATAGCCACTGGTGAATAGGTTTCATCGTAATCCACACCGTGAACTTGTCTGAAACCTTTTGCCACCAACCTAGCTTTATAAATCTGGACATTTCCATCCACGTCAATCTTCTTCTTGAAGATCCATTTGCACTCGATGGCTTTTACACCAGCGGGTAAGTCAACCAACGAAAACACTTGGTTGACCGACATGGAGTCCATTTCGGAATCAGTGGCTTTACGCCACTTAGAGGAATCTGGGCCCATCATGGCTTGATTGAAGTTCGATGGTTCATCACCATCAATGATCAGAAGATCATGACAGTTAGTCACGAGGAATCCTTGATATCTCTCGGGTTCGTGACGGATCCTCCCGGATCTTCGAACTTCAGGTACTACAGGTTCAGGCTCTACAATTTCTTGTAGGTCCTCCTGCTGCTCTTCCTCATTAGGTTGAGCAGTATCCTGTTCATCTTGAATTTCTTCAAGCAGTACCTTACTCCCACTGTCTTTCTTAGAAAGAAACTCTCTCTCAAGAAAGTTACAATCCCGGGCAACAAAGATCTTGTTCTCGGAACGTAGATAGAAGTAATAAGCCTTGGTTTCCTTAGGATAACCAATGAAGTAGCATTTATCAGACTTTGGTGTAAGCTTGTCTGAGATTAATCTCTTGACATAGGCTTCACAACCCCAAATTCTAAGATAAGACAGCACTGGAGCCACTCCAGTCCATAATTCATATGGTGTCTTTGCTACCGCTTTCGATGGCGCTCTATTTAGAGTGAACACTGCTGTTAGCAGAGCATATCCCCAAAGGGATATTGGAAGGTCTGTGTGACTCATCATAGATCGAACCATATCCAATAAGGTCCGATTTCTCCTCTCAGACACACCATTCCATTGAGGTGTTCCAGGAGGAGTGAGTTGGGACACGATCCCACACTCTCTTAGATGATCACTGAATTCTTGGCTTAAGTATTCTCCTCCTCGGTCGGACCGAAGAGCCTTAATGCTTTTGCCAAGTTGGTTCTGTACTTCATTTTGGAATTCTCTGAACTTCTCAAAAGATTCAGACTTATGTTTCATTAAATAAACATATCCATACCTACTGAAATCATCAGTGAAGGTAATGAAGTACTGATAGTTTCCTCTTGCATTTGTGGACATTGGGCCACACACATCTGTGTGTATCAGGCCCAATAAGTCACTGGCCCTCTCGTTAGGTTTATTAAAGGGGGCCCGTGTCATTTTGCCCATCATGCAGGATTCGCATTTCTCACATGACTCAAAGTCAAATGAGCCAAGAAGTCCATTCGAATGGAGCCTCTTGATGCGTTTCTCGCTGATGTGCCCTAAACGACAATGCCATAGAAACGTTCGGTTCTCCTCATTAGGTTTGAACCGTTTGGTATCAATGTTATAAATTGGCGCGGATTGATCGAGTATGTAAAGCCCATTCGTAAGAGGGGCACAACCATAGAACAAATTGTTGCGATTGAAGGAACATAATTTATTCTTAACTGAAAAATCATAACCTTCCAAATCCAACAAAGAAATTGAAATAATATTTTTGCTTATCGCAGGTACAAAATAACAATTATTGAGTTCTAAAATCAATCCTGAAGGTAAAGACAACAAGTATGTGCCTACAGCTAGTGCAGGAACTTTCGCTCCATTCCCAACTCGTAGCTCCACTTGTCCTTGCTTCAGCCTTCTACTGTTGCTGAGTGCCTGCATATTAGTACAAATATGAGCCCCACAACCAGTATCCATAACCCATGAGGTATTATCAGAAGTAGTTGTATTAACTTCTATAACAAAAATACCTGATGAAGAAGTCTCGAGAGTCTTCTTCTTCAATTCCTTTAGACCTTCTTGGAATTTCTTACATTCTCTCCTCCAATGCCCTGGTTCTTTACAGAACCTGCAGATGTCAGTAGGCCCAGCCTTAGACTTGGGCTTGGGCTTTGGCGTGTCCTTGTCCGAGACTTGGACAGCCTTAGCCTTTCCCTTATCCTTAGCAGAGGATTTCTTAAACCCCTTGCCCTTTTGCACCATAAGCACATTGGGTGGCGGTTTTCCTCAAGTTGGGCTCTGCAGTCTTGAGCATTCCGTGAAGCTCAGGCAATGTCTTACTCAAGCCATGCATATTAAAGTTCAGAATGAACTGATCATAGCTTGCAGGTAAAGACTGCAGAACGATGTCGCAGGCAAGTTCCTGGCTGATAGGGCAGTCGAGTTTCTGAAGATGATCGAGATAACCCATCATCTTCAAGACATGTGGACTCACTGCCGCATTTGCAGCCAACTTACAGTCTAAGAGGTTCTTAACTGTCTGAAACCTCTCAGTCCTTGCTTGCTCCTGAAAAAGCGATTTCAGGCTTGCCATTATCTCGATGGGTGACAACACACTCTCGAACTGCATTTGCAGCTCAGCAGTCATTGTCGCCAACATCAGGCAATAGACATCATTTTCATCTGATGAATGCTTTTCCCAAGCATTATGCAGAGTCCTGGCGGCATTGTTAGGAGGCCTCTCGGGGAGGGGATCACGAAGGACATAATCCTTCTTCTCCTGCTTGAGGACTAGCCTCAAGTTCCTTGACCACGTCCGGAAGTTCGTTCCAGTCAGCTTCTCCTTCTCGAGAACAGACCGGATTGAGAATGTGTTTTGTGTGCTTGTAGTAGTCATAGCTGAAATATAAGATAAAAAGGTTATTAGTTAATATGTTCAATATGATTAATCTTGTATTATACTTAATATGATTAATCATGCATTATATTCAATAACATAAGTTACCCTCAATAGAATATAATGATTCCAAGATCCACATATAACTAAGATCAAAGTGGGCCACTGGCCATCACCCAACCTTAGCTTATATCGGTAAGCCCTATGTCGGCTAATTATATCCGTGATATAACTCTTGTTTGTGAATCTGGGCCCGAGGCCCAATCCACTCTGATGTCTCAAGGCCCGGGACTCCCGATGGCCTAGTCAAGAAAACCAGACTATACAGTCATGTAATCATTAATGTCTGGGACTCCCAATGACATTTATGAATCACAAACCGTCTTATCCACGCAAAAGTAGACACCCTCACACTGTAAGGCCATGAATACAATTGAATGGGCTTCGACAGCTGACATAGACTGGACAAGACATCCAACGCATGATATTATTTGAGGTTTGTAGGTTTATTAAAATCTTATCCCAAAATAGAAGATTACTATTTTGGGAAACTTTCCTTTTTGGGAAACCTACTAATTTTGGAAACTTTCTAATTTTGGAAACTTTCTAAAAATGGAAACTTTCTAAAATTGGAAACTTCCTAAAATCCAAAACATGCAAATCTAGAAACTTCTATTTTAAGAAACTTTCTAATTTCAAAATTTTGGAAACTTATTAATTTTAAAATCGATTTTCATAATTATTTTATAAAAATAAGTTTTAAATTAATCTGATGAAAAGACTCAAATAATTGGCCCAATTGTTTTAACTTCTTGGCCCGAGGCCCAAGAATTGGTTCATGTCCAAGACATAACCCAATTGCCCAATTAAATGACATAACCGGTCTGGTTCATTAAAATTGGTCTTAACCAAAATTAATTACTACGATGACCACAATTGTCAACCGGTTATTTACTAAACCGGATTTTCTCAATTTATTTGGTCCAACCAAATCAAATTAGAAAACCACTGGTTTAGGCACAAAATCCAATTTTTCGACTTTGGATTTCTTATCCCGGTTTAACCAGAACTTAATAAACTTATTAAGTCTGTTTATTAAACCGTGACGTTTTGATTTTAATCAAGTTTTAAACCGAGCCTTAAACCGAACCGAACCGATTGATCATGTGAACCAATCACGACCTAGCCGTGAGTTTCACACGATCATGACAGCCGCAAGCCTCACGAACGGGACGATCGGGACAAGCTGCTGGACGGGACGGGACGATCGCTCGGGACGGGACCGTGATCGTCGAGCTCGGGTCGTTGGCTTCACGCGATCGCCGAGCGACCGGGACAGCGCGGGACGAGAGCGGGACGACGCTGGCCGAGATGCACGCGATCCATGCGATCTGCCTAGCGGATCCATGCGATGCTCGCGCCTCACGGTCGATCGATCCGACCAGGCAACGCGATCCACGCCATCGATCCGTGATCGATACATGCGATCGGCTTGGTCGATCGGATCATCACTCGGCCGACGCATACCAAATCATATAGTTTGGTCATGCGATTTTCATTAGTTTAGGTTTTTTAATTCATTGTTTCTTGAGTGTTTTTCTCTTATCAGTAGATTGATTCAAAAACACTTCTTAAACAATCCTAAACAAGATTTTAAACAAGAAAAACCACAGAACCAATGGCTCTGATACCACTGTTGGACGTTTAGTGTTTCCTGATTCAATTCTCAATTGATTCATCCTACTAAACATGCATATCTAGGTTCTCTTGAATAGAAACTTAATAGATCTCACATGTTACCTTTTTGTGCAGCGGAATGGGAGGTAATAGTCAGAGATCAGCTGAACCACCAAGGGATGGATCCTCCAAAGGCTCACACACGCAATCACAGAAAATGGCTGCTAGACCGAGCAGAGAGAGGTCGCAGAGAGAGAGAGTTTTCGGCGCCTGGGGATTATGGTTAGGGAGAAAGAATTAGGCTTGGTTTTATTTATAAAACCCTTCTCTAATTCTTTTGGGCTTTAGGGCCCAATTCCCAATCTGATTAAATCCTTTAGATTTAATCAGACCCATTAGTCTCTCTAAGTCCGGTAAATGCCTAGCACTTTTACCGTACTTCTGCCAAACCGTTCCTACACATTTTCCTGTTAGCTTAGGCGTGTGACCCATATGGGATCATATAGTAAAGGCAATAAGTCCACGACTTATAGATCATGAGCGGACTCTAGCAAGCCATCATGACCCCCAGTATTATATGACTTATGTCTGATCTTTGACATACTCTTACTTTCTAGAGACAGTACCGAGATTACTGGACACAATTCCAACATTAACATGATCATTACCATAATGATCATTTCCATGTTTTAGCTTCCAGTTTGCTTAGGTGTGTGACCCTATAGGATCATATAATACTGACAGTAAGTCTACAACTTATAGATTGCAAGAGGCTTCTAGCAAAACATTGCAACCATCCAGTATTATACGAGTGTCTGATCTCGACACACAACTATCATCAGGAGTGAGTACAAGTGTAATTTCAGGACACTATCCCAATAATCTCCCACTGGTACTGGAATCATCAATTCCTATAATCCTTTTGTCTCTATATCTCGATTTGGCATAAGGCAATATTGGTGTCATCCTTATTAAGCCAACATCGTGTTTATCGAACTCCTGATCTTATACTGAACATTACAAACAACTGAACTACAGTTCGTTTGAGTGCGGCCACACATTTTCTCAGTATTTAATCTTCGATAGGCCCTGAGATATTTATCTCCCGTTAATCAGGAGGGACAAATCCCATCTTGTTCCATCCCTACTTCAACGCACACTTCATGATATACCTGAACAGCGCCGTTATAGTCGCCAGTTACGGGTCGACGTTTGACAAAGTCAAGGTGTACCAATTCATATGCAAGAAAGCATGATGAACTCAGGTCTGAGGACTATACTCTATAGTCGTAATGAGAACCTCTTATGACACAGATATAACTATCTTGTAGACTTCTCATTTGCGGATCACGTCCGATCATATGTTCACCAACATATATCTATGTGACTGACTGTGATACTCATATCATTGACTCCATGAAACTTAGTCAACAGTGACCTCACAAGCTAGTCTCTCGCGGTTGTTATTGTCCCACTTTAACAACCTCGACTAGGGACACATAATAATTTATGTCATTTGTTACTTATAGGGTTTCATGATCAAGTCCTCAACTTGTTGGCCTTTAATATGACATAAACTTATTTTGGGACCATTATTTAATTATCCAATAGTCAAATAATGTTGATGTCAGTTTTCATAAACATGACCATATCATATCTATTTGAACATCATAACTAAACTAACTCCCACTAGAATCAAGACCAAATCTTCAGATATCTAGTACCTACAGCAACAATATACAACTCGTGCTTAGGTTGTGAGAGATGCTGCGGTGTTCTTGCTTGGAACCATTCCAACAAACCACACCGCTATTCTTTAATGAGAACTATTCTATGGTCCTCTGCTTGGAAACCTTTCCAACAGACAGCACCGCTACACAGGCAAAAGACATAACCAGGTGAGAACCGAGAATCATCTTTGTCCGTCTAACTACTCATAACTGATTCGTCTTTTTCTCAGTTGTACAAGAACCTATCCTTAGTGTTTCTCAAACATTTGGGGATATTCCTTATAACTGTCCAGTGACTCTTACTGGAACAAATTGGTTCCTACTCGTCATGCTTTATGCGTCAGCTGCATTTAGACGAGCGAAAAATATGGCATTCCTGATGGATTCTATTGCATGAGCAAAAAGGAATCTCACTCATAGACACTAGCTCAGCCAGTGTCCAAGACACTTCATCTTGCTAAGATCATTGCCATAAGACCTTTGGTGTGAAGCCATTCTTGAATCATGCATATTGGAACTGTCCAGTACCTTATAATCATAAGGATTCTGACTCGATCCAATTAGCTCTTCTGATCCATCTCAATGATCCATATTCCAAGAGCTTATGCGGCTTCTCCCATGTCCATCGTTAAGTTTGACTTCCGACCCAAATCTTGACAAGACTTTTAGCATCGGAACGTCGTTTATGAGATTAAGTACATTCTAAACATACAGTTTGAGAATTGCAACTACGCTCTCACTAGTTTACTTGTAAATGCATTGTTTCTATTCGTTCCTGATCGAAGCAAAGCCTTTGACCGTTTTAACAGAACATAGATTCCAACTCCAAGATATTTTCTTCAATCTATGAATAGATTGGTGAAGCTAACATGCATACCCAGCCTATTTTCGGAGTTGGGGCTCACCATCGCTTCTTTGAATTTCGCAGGCTCGTCACTTTTCAATGATCAACTGATCACAACAATCTATCATGAGGAATCACCCTCGGTTTAGTGACGGATCCATCAGGATCAGCGAATTTCAGGCTCCACAGGTGTAGATCCTACAGCCCTCTGTAGATCCATCCGCTGCTCTCCCTCAACTGGTTGAACAGCCTCCTGTGTTTTTCGAATATCTTCGAGTTGTACTTTGACTCCTACTGTTCTTCTTGGAAAAACAGAGTTCCGAACAACAAAACTTTGTTCTCGGATTGGTTGCAAAAGTACTAAGCCTCGGTTTCCCTAGGACAACCAGCGAATCAGCACTTATTAGATTTGGGTTCAAGTTTGTTTGTTGACAACTGCCTCACACAAACCTTGCAATCCCAATTAATCAGAAAAACATATTTGGAAATCACCCAGTCCACATCCAATATGGTGTTTTTCACTGATTCTGATAGAAAACTTATTTAGCGTAAACATGTTCATTTTAGAGCGTATTTTAAAAGAATAATGGAAGATTCATGTGACTCATCATTAATCGGAGCATATCCAATAAGATCCGATTCATTCTCTGAGAAACACCATTCAAGGTTTTCAGGAGAGATGAGCTGTGAAATGACTTCACACTCACTTAGATGATCACCCAATTCTTGACTCAAGTATTTTCCTCCGCGATCTAATCGAGGATCTCAATACTTCTGTCAAATCGGTTCTATACTTCATTCTGAAACTCCTTTGATCATTCCAAAGGATTCTGACTCGTGTCTCATCAATTGAACACAATCATACTTACTGAAGCCATCAATTAGTCAATGAAGTATTGAAGTTTTCCTTTGGCACTAATGCTCATCGGGCCGCATACATCAGTATGTGTAAGGCCCAATGAGCCTCTGGCCCGTTTCTTTAGCTCTGCTAAAGAAGCCTTAGTCATTTGGCCCAGCAAGCAGAATTCATGTCTCAATTGATTTACAATCAAATGAACCTAAAGCCCATAACTATGGAACTTCTGAAGCCGCTTCACTCTATTTGGTCAATATGACTATGCTGAGGAAAAATCGAGTTCAAGTCATCAGACTTAAATCGTTTGATATTTAGGTTATATTTAAGCGTATCTTGGTTTAAGATATAAAACCCTTTCAAAATGGGTGCTACCATATAATATTTCATTAAGATCAAAAGAGCAAAACTTGTCTTTTATCAGAATGAAAAGCATCCAAATTCTCACAAGAAAATGAAAGACATTTCTGCATAAAGCAAGTATATAGTAGCAATTACTTAATTCAAAAACCAAGCTTGAAAGACTCCTACAAGTGGAGAATCTCTACGGCTTATGTAGCAATCATTGCTCCATACAAGACACGCAGTTCCACTTGTCCTTTCTTCCATGTTCTACTGTTGCTTAGGCCCTGCATATTTCCAAAATATCAGTACTACAACTAGTATCCAATACATACGTAGAACTTGAATTAATAACAAAATACCTGAAGAAGAAGTACCATACATCTCCTTCATCTCTTGTGAATCTTCCAAGAATTTAATGCAATCTCTCTTCCAATGCCCTGACTCATCACAGTAGAAGCACTTTCTCACACCAGATGGGCCGGACTTGGGCTTATAAGATGACACAGGCTTATCCTGATTCCAAATCAGGACGGCCCTGCCTCTACCCTTGTCAACACAAGATTTCTCAAATCTTTTACCCTTTATGATGTCTTGCTCTACTGATTTGATCATACCATGCAGCTCAGTCAACGTCTTCGTCAAGTTATTCTTGATAAAGCTTTTGATAAACTTATCATAACTAGACGGCAGTGACTGCAGAATGATGTCAGTGGCCAACTCTAAGCTGACAGGACATTCCAGTTTCCCCAGGTTATCAATGTAACCCATCATTTTAATGACATGAGGACTCACTGGAGCATCCTTTGGTAGCTTGCACCCAGTGAGAGACTTCACCATCTGGAATCTCTCAACTCGTGCCAGATATTGACTCTTTAAGTCTGATACCATGGTAGCCAACATCAGACCATGCACATCTACCACATCAATATAATGCTTATTCCAAGCATCATATACTGCATTCGAGCGATTGGTCCCAAGCCTTTCTGGAAGAGCTTTCTCAAGGACATAGTCCTTGCTCTCTTGCTTGAGGATTAATCTCAAATTGCGATACCAATCCAGGAAATTTGATCCATTTAACTTGTCCTTCTCAAGGACGGATCGTAACAAGAAAGTAGTTTTAGAAATAGGCTGAAAAATTTCAATCAAAGAAAATTTTAGTTATGATTTCAGGAAATGAGGAATCTTATCCAATAAGAAAACTCGCATTATATTCAAACAATGTTTCCTCAATGAATATAATGATCCAAGATCCATATATCACTAAGATCTGAGTGGACGACTCGTCATCACCCAGAGTTTAGTAATCTAGGTAAGCAAACCATTGCTAATTGTACTCAGTACAACTCTTGGTCGTAGATGAGACAATCCATGTCTCATCCACTCTGACGTCTCTGGGCCCAGAACTTCTGATAGCCCAGTCAAGTAAACCAATCTCTTCTATCTTGTGATCATTGACAGTCGCACTGCAAGTCTATCAATGATCACCTGCCTTACTCATGTCACTGTAGATACCAAGGACTCCAAGACTATCCATCAATGAAACGAGTCTTGACGGTAGACAAGATTGGGCAAGACATCAAGGTCACTTGATATTTAGTTGAGGAAATGGAACTCTAAAAGTTTAGTAGCTCAATCTCTTAGGTCATGCAATAGTTGATGTCAAGCACTGCAAGACCATCAACACTACTACCTGCCTTACTCATGTAATTGTGGACACCAAGCTCTTGGCAAGACTATCACAACAACGAAATGAGTCTTGACAATTGACCTTATTGAAACTAAGCTTTGATCTAACACACATCCAATGTGTATTAGACAGGTTTAGAACATTTTACTTCTAATTTTAATTAAGTTTTAATCATTCTAATTTCAGTGGGTTAGTTTATTCGGTTCGGTTTCTTAATCATTTGGTTCAAAACCAAACGATTACGGTTCGCATCGTCACCATATGCATCGACTGACACACTTGGTCGACTCTTGATATGCAACCTTAAGATTATTGGAGATAACCGGTCAAATCCAATTTAACCATTTCATCTAATCGAACCGATTCAATCAGTTTTAACTAATCGCGATAACCGGTCCAATCCAATTGAACCGACTTATCCAATCAAACTGATCTTAACCAATTAAATCGGTTTATTCTAATTGAGATAACCAGTTCAATTCAATTGAACCAATTCATCCAATTTAAACCGATCTTATCTTCCTTAACCAAGCATGATAACCAGTTCAATCCAATTGAACCGATTCAACCAATCGTAAGGCTTGTGTCGACCGACATTAAACCTGTGTCGATCGACACAGTAGAGTATTAGGGATTTTGAATTAAACCGACATAACCATGCGAGATAACCAGTTCAATCCAATTGAACCGATCTATCCATACGCATAGTCTGTGTCGACCGATGCACCCAGTGTGTCGATCGACACAGTGCGATTTCAAATCTTAAGCATTTTCGCGGTGCATCGACCGACACACCCAGTGCGTCGACCGATGCTGTACGAAAACCCTAATATCTTTTACGAGTTTTCGCGATGTGTCGACCGACACAAGATTAGTGTCGATCGACACCATGCGACAAACCCTAAATTTATTATTCGTTTCGCGGCGTGTCGACCGACACAAGCTTAGTGTCGATCGACACAGTGCGATAACAACAGTTCGTCGTTTTCAACAGAGATTCAATCCGATATTAATTTCTTGAAAACACGATTTAACAGGAAATTAACTAATCAAATTCATCAATATTCGATTTAAATGCATTATGTTCAATAGACTAAACTACCATGCTCTGATACCATTGTTGGAACTCCTAGGATCTAGGGTTCGTTATATTGAAATTTACCAACCTCGTTCTTACCTTGAACTGGCAGCGGAATGAATTGGTGAACGAGATCAGTGAGCAACGCAGACGCCTTCCCTCTACCAGATACACACGCACACAAGCTGGAAAACGGGATGCTAGTGCCGGATCTATGGGATCTGAGAGTTTCTTGTGTTTCTACTTCTTCTGTCAAGAAAAGTCGACGGCAAATGTTCTAGGTCGAAACTTTTAAGTTTTATTCGACCTAGAATCACACTTAACGGGCCAGACTTGATTAAGTCATAATTTCGAAAAGCCTTTCGAAAACCCAAACTGTGTCGGCCGACACAAATATTGTGTCGATCGACACAACACCATTTTCTCGATATTAATGTGTATCCAATACACATTAACATGATCATTACCATAATGATCATTCCCATGTTTTAGCTTCCAGTTTGCTTAGGTGTGTGACCCTATAGGATCATATAATACTGGCAGTAAGTCTACAACTTACAGATTGCAAGAGGCTTCTAGCAAAACATTGCAACCGCCCAGTATTATACGAATGTCTAATCTCGACACACAACTATCATCAGGAGTGA
Source organism: Orychophragmus violaceus (assembly GCA_030180135.1). NCBI lineage: Eukaryota > Viridiplantae > Streptophyta > Magnoliopsida > Brassicales > Brassicaceae > Orychophragmus > Orychophragmus violaceus. The sequence goes on along the minus strand of CM058234.1, from coordinate 58,757,736 downwards.
GTACAAGTGTGATTTCAGGACACTATCCTAACACAATACTCCGAACAGACGATGACCCCCAATACACACCTCATTAGTACCGACTGCCATGTAGGTGCACACCACCACATACACCACAACACACACCACAACATACATCTCGGCACACATCTAGCGGCAGTAGCACAACTGAGGTTTAAAGACACTGATTCCAACCTGCACGGACAAATTCTATCTAGACTAGGACCGGCATGGAGAACAATCTATGATAAGGTTGGTGCTTGAAAAGACCTTGGGCAAAGTAACCGTTTTATAAAAATTTCGCAAACGCATTTGAAAAAAAGTATTTGAAAACAAGGTTTTGGAAAACAACGAAAGCTGATCTCCCAGGACAGGACTGGGAGACCTTAACCTAGGCTCTGATACCAAATTGTAACACCCGCCTCCCGGTAAACCGGAGACGCGACATTAGGGCACCCGTTGAACCCATTCTGGTCCAACCAGGATGCCAACTCAATTTGTCCCAGGAACCCGTCGCTCTCTTCGTATACAAATTCACCAATGACGTCACACGATCGCTCAATCCCGCATCTGAACCTGCAATAAAACGGGGACAGGGAAAGGAAAAGAGGACTGAGTAATTGTTTCAAACACAATTACCCAGCGAAGGGCGGATTTAAGGAACCCGCGATCCCGGCTTACGCCATACAACTACGAAGCACAAGTCCTAAGCTAATAGCATCTTACAAACATCATTCGAAGGCTTTAATCACGCAACCTATGTCCCAATGGACTTCTACGAAATGAAGCGCAAACAAATCTACCAAAGAAGTACATTAAAATAAATGGCTCTGAAGCCCGCCATTGGCCCCGGAGCCCAACTCCAACTCCAAATCACAATCGAGGAGCTCGCCGAAACCCCCTTACGACGATTCAAGGGTTGCGTACCAAAACTCGTTATACGAAAGACGTCACGAAACACCCTTTCGGGGGCCCTACCACAGTTCTAAACCCTTCATGTCCATCAAGCACAAACAACGTTTTCAGTTTAGCGATAACCTAGCATTTTACGTTCTGCAAACAATCACACTGAGATCTCTACTACCCTAGACTACCTAGGAAAGATAATATTAATAGTCCTCACCTTGGCCAAAGAAGGGAAAAATCGGTAATTTAGGAGTTCCTTAGCCCAAACGGACATCATATCTGGAAAGAGGACGGAAAAACAATCGATTTAGGCTTTCGTTTCGCTCAAATCGGATTCGGAATGAGCAAGTTATGGTCACTCGAAGTTTGGTTGACTTAAAGTCAACGGTCGGTCAAAGTCAACCGTCAACCCGGTCAACCCAGACCCAGACCCAAACCCTGATTGAACCAGGCCCAATCCATAGCCGGCCCAATTGCCCTAACCAATCCTAACCGAAACTAAACCGGGTGAAATCGAATTGAACTAAAAGACTAAAGTAAACCGGACTTACCAGGAATTAGAAGCTGAAATAGAAATCAAACTGGACCGGTTAACCCAAACCGAACCGGTCAACGCCTGACCCGGTCAACCCAGACTAGTCAACCGAGTCGACTCGGTCGCCGGCGAGTCAACTCGGCGGCGGTCCGGCGGCTCCGGCGGTGGAGCTCCGACGACTGGTCGTCGGTTCTCCGGTCACGAGCACTGCACGCTTTTTAGAATGGTGTGGGAAATGAGGAGCCCCTCTCCTCCTTTTATAGGGAAAAGAGCTAGGGCTTCCCTCCTTAATGAGTTGGGTCTTGGGCTTTGGGCTTAAATCAGAAAAGGAAACATAATAATGAGGGGATAATGGAATTCGGCTTCACTTCTTTTCTTCAAAAATTTTGGGCTCGGGCTTTAGCTGGGCCTTCTCTTCTTTTCTTAAAATTTGTTATATGGGCTGATATGAGTATGTTACAGTAGCTCTCCTTTTATAGTAAAAGAGAGTAGATCATCACCATAATCTTCCTCCACGTTTTGCACTCCAAAAATCAGCCAAAATCAATGAACCTCACTTCTCATCTTAAACTTGTGTCTCCTTCAAGAAACTAGTTGGATGCTTGACACCACACCATCACAAGTTAATTGAACAATGGTGAGGTATCCCTTAGTTCATTGCACCTAAATTCACATTCAATGGATCTAATCTTCTCCATCAATTTCGTGGCCCATGATCCTTTTTGGGCATTATTTTGTGTCCAATAACATCTCATATCTCAGTCTAAGCTTCCATGATCCAAGTCCAAGTGCACACATTTTTATTTTTGATCACTAATTACTCCTTAATGATCCAAAACTCATAACTTAATCCAGGGATCAAATCTTTCCAATTTCTTTAGAACATAGCTCATATATATTTTAATAGTGATGTGGTCGAAATTTCATAATTTTTGGAGTACTTTAGAGGCTTTTCCGTCTTTTTCTCGGTTTTCATTCCCGACAGCCCGTAAAACCTCTTAAAATTCTGATTTCAGCGCTCTCCGTCTTCTAAGAAATTATTTTAAATAAAAATAAGATTACTTGGCCCATCTTAGCTTCCCGAGTCAATTTTGGTAAAATTACCAAAATACCCTTGAACTTCTAAAATTACAGAAATGCCCTCCAGTGACTTTCCGTTGACGATGTTTTGAGACAAGGTATTACAACATCTCATGATTTGATTTCTGTTATACTTCTATTTAATTGTTTTCCGTTAAGCACATAAACTTTTGAATGCTCATTGTATCTTATAAAGATATACTTCTTTCCTCTTGTACCCAACTTTCCATGGGGATGTAAGTTTTCGCAACAAATGTTGCACAAGGTTAAGTATACAAGCAGCAGTCAATAATGCACCCCCCCCCCCCCCCCCCCCCCCCCCCCCCCCCCGCAATATGAAACTTGAAGGTTAGCTTGCGCCATCATAGACCTAACCATTTTAAGAAGTGTACACTTTATTATTTCTACTACACCATTTTGTTGTGGTGTATATGGGGTAGTCAATTGTATGGCAATCACCTTTTCTTTACCCAATCTGTTAAATTGTTCAGATAGATAATCATGGCCTCGATCCGTTCTTAATCACTTGATTTTCAACTGATTTTTGACCAAACTTATATATCATCTAAAGCACTCTAGCGCTTCTAACTTATGGGAAACTATGTATACATACCTGAATCGAGTGAAATAATCAATAAAAGTGATGAAAAATGAGGCTCTATGCTTCTCCTCACATTCAACGGACCACAAATGTCTGAATGAACTAATTGAAATGGAAATTTAGCTCTAGTTGCTTTTACAAATTGTTTTCTTATTGTTTTTCCATCCAAACATGATTCACATGTGTCAAGATTGACTCGGGCTAGTGAGATAAGAAGGCCTTCTTTAGACAACCTATTCATTCAATCAACACCAGTGTAACCAAGTTTAGACAACCACACATTTATTTCGACATTAATAGTATTTGTAGTACAATCAAGTAATATGAAACATCATAAGTATAACCAGAACCAAAGGACACATACCCCAAAGAAAATTTTAAACACATATCATGAAAGTTCAAACTAAATCCTAACTTATTTAAAGCCGAAACAGAGACCAAGTCCTGACGGATTTCATGAGCATACAAGACTTCATGTAATATAAGAGTCTTCCCGCCACGCATGTGTAGCTGGCAAGTGCCGATACCCAGTATCGAAACTTTAGAATTATTTCTCACATATAGCCATCTTCTATATTTAGGTACCCGTCGGTACTCTAAAATTCTTCTCGATTTCTAGCTACGTGGTTTGTTGCTCTTGAGTATAAAATCCGCAAATTATGAGATTTTGTAAGCATTACCCAACTAGAAACATAAGCATACTTACAAGTGGACTCTAAGGATATTGCCTTCTTTGTCTCAGTGCACTCACGATCAAAGTGACCCAATAAGCAACAGTTGTAGCCTTTTGTTTTGGTCTTATCCTTCTTTCCTCCACTCTTTCCATGTTTAGCATACTTATTTTGTCTCTTAGGATTATTTGTACCGGGAGCCTTGTTTCCCTTATTAGCTCTTGCGTTTCAAACATGAGTTTGAATTTGAAAAGTTGGCCTCGTTAAAAGGCTTAGCAGCCTCTAGGCGCTCATCCTCTAACTCAAGATGACATTATATTTCATAAAATGTTTTAACATTGACATTGTGCGTCATCTGAACCTTCATATGGTCCCAAATTACATGTAACGAGCGGAGAACCGCTTGAATTTTCTGTTCACTAGACATAATCTGAATTTTTGAGTTCTCTAATCATGTTTGACATGACTCTAAGATGCTTCCTCATCGAAGGTTTTGGGTGCTTCTTGTAGTCCTTAAATTTTTGATTAAGTCTCATACGTTTAGTCGCCGATGTGGCAGAAAACTTCTCTTCCAAAGCCTCCCACAAGTGTTTTGCAGTTTCATACTCCTCAAACTCACCCATGAAATCATCTTGTATATAACTCAACTCAGTAACGTGATGCAAGTGATGCTTGTAGTGTAATCTAGTGGCAAAAATCATTATAATTTATTCTTAGTTATAAGAAATAATATAAACTAATATTACATAGTTGAAACAAAACACAAATAGAATAAATTATTCATGAGTACATAGTTGAATTGAGAACTTACGAGGAAGAAGATGGAAGAAAGCGATAAAAATTCAAAAAAAAAAAAAAAACACAAAGCAGTAGTTTAACAAATCGCAAAGAAGACAAGCACGCTCACAAAATACAAACCGAAAATAGCTTCGTCTTAAGGAAGAAGAAGAATAAGGATGCTAAGGTTTTCGTACAAGGTTTTTTTTATCTAGCGGTGATTCTCCTAATCCTCCATAGAATTGAAATGTGAAATATTATAGACTTTTGTTGTAACAACCCAATACATTTGGCCCGTCAAAGCATGTTATCTCCATAAAAAAAATTAGGTATTTTCTATAAATTGAGTTATTTCCTTTATATTTTCTCACAATTAAAATTTCACGAGTGAAGTTCTGCAGAAATCGAGCCGTCGTGTAAGGAAAGTGACGAATCATCGATCCAAGATCCTCTTGTGCGTAGATCGACTCGCATAGCATCAACACAAGATAAAGAAATCTAAGGCTACCATCAGATCTAGCTCTTCGAGATGAATCCTGATCAAGAAGATCCGACGTCCATGCGCCCTCATGCGCAGCTAGAAAATAAGCGCTTGAATCGCACGCTCCCCAGGAGAACCGCCGTCACGCGCCACCATTTCCACCGGTGAATTTTCGGGTAAGCTCTGTTGCAGCCGGCCGCCGTGACTCGCTGGTTGACCGAGTTAACTCGGTTGACATAGGGTCAACTCGTTGACCGGTTTAATTTTGGTTCACTTTAATTTGGTCGGTTCAATTGCTTTAATCTGGTTTAATTCGGTTTGGGTTGTTTAAATCAATTGGGTTTGGGTTTGTGCCAGTTAGGTTTGGTTTGGACTGGGTGGACTAATGGATTGGGTCAACGGGTATGGGTCGGTTTGGGTTTGGATTGATTGGGTTGACTTTGACCGAGTTGACCGGTTAGTTTGACCGTTGACTTTTTTTGTTGACCTTAACTTGCTCATCCCTTATCCGTTTTGAGTCAAACGAAAGCCGATCTCACTCGATTGTTCGCCCTGATTTCAGATTTGGATCCTGTTTGAGAACCACGAGTCTCCAAATTATACGTTTTATCTTTTTATAAGGTAAGGACTATATCGTAACTTTTAATATAGTTTTTTTAGTACTAAATGTGCCATGTTTATTTGTTTAGTCCATGAGTCTACGAACCTTTTAATATAGTTTGTTTAGTACTAAATGTGACATGTTTATTTGCTTAGTCTATATAAGTTGTTTGTTAAATTGGAGATAGGGTTATAGTAGATGATACAACCCATTTTTTGTGTTGCAGGTTAATTGTCAAATTGTTTGGTATATATATGGTTGTTGTGTAATGGTATGAGTACGCGTATTGTGTGTGTGTGTGTGTGTGGGGGGGGGGGGGTATAGAGTTAGAGTTCTTTAATAGATCCGCATTTTTGCGGGGGCACAAGCAAGTATGAGTCGACCTATTTCTTGTATTCTAAGAGATCGATAAAGAATCCATGGGCGGTGCGGTGGACATAACATCCATCAAAACATTAGGGCCATTGTTTGTTGTTTGTATGCTTTAGGTGCCGTGTTTGTTCATGTTTAGACTTTTCAGCTATATTTGAAGTGTTAGGACTGATGCCGTGGACTTGAATTTTAGCATTCCATACCTCAGTGAGTGACTTTCCATGTTAATCACTCCTCCTTATTTTCCTCCTTTCAGGTGAGCGTGCCGAGTAGATGGACGCTTAGCTGGATCACGTGCTTTAAGATCTTATTGTATTTTCTACATTTCGTTTTAAACGTTATTTACGATTTATTACGGTTATTGGTTATTGTCGTGTTATGTTAGTTTGATTTAGTTATAGTAGACTATTGTAGTTATTTGATATTATTTCATTTATTTGAGATTATTGGAGTTAAATGATGTGTAAGTTAGTGTTGGTGACACGTTGTCTAAAGAGAGGAGGACACGGGTGTTACATTTTAGTATCAGAACATGGTTTGTCGTTCCGGTCCTGACCCCGGAAGCGAGTAGTAGATAGTACATTTAGCATTGCATTAAGTTATCAAAGGTTTTATATGTTTTCTGAGAATTGGAGATTTTTTATAATAAAAAAAATATAGCACCCATTGTGCTTGAAATCAGTCTATTAATGGCCAGATACTTATCCAATTAAATTTAATCAGCTTTTTATTCCTTTTCAGATGCAGCCTAAGAGACTTGGTCATCCTCGTGTTACTAGAGTTGCACGTGGTAGTGAGACAGTTGGAGAGAATAACCCCGATGTAGGCAATCATGTTGAGAGTGAGGTTAATCAGGCAGTTGTCAGCCGATGTATACAACGACAATCAGACAAATGGTTGAGGAGGAACTCAATGAAACTCTTATGGCTCAGGTCAGTAGGTTTCTCATGAGGCTGTTCGAGTAGCCTCATAGGAGGCAGCTCAGGTAGCAGCAGAGGAGGTTGCTCGGCATATTCCTCATAGGATAGAACCCGTCCCTAACGCTCAATAGACACCACATGGTGCACATCATGATGGTGGGACACAACCGAATGCCCCACAAGTTGTTGGACATGGAACACTTCCACCACTACCGCCACATTGTACTCATAGATGGATTCACTTATTGGGACATGATGGGTCAGATGCTGAAGTTTGGCATGGAGTACTTTAGAGGAGCTGTGGATACTATGTTGGATCGTAATTTGGAGTGTGAGGTGTCCAGCACAGTACTGATTAGACTTGGTCACTCAGCATCTTAGAGATGATTCAGTATACTTGTGAGAGGGGGTGGTCGATGGAGCTTGTGGTCGCTATGAGCTTACCTATGAGCATTTTAGGAGGGATTTCAACATCAATTGTTTTCCTTGAGAGTCCATGGATAAGAAGAAAAATTCTTTCCAAGATTTTGTCAGGGTAACAGGACTGTCAGAGAGTATGAGCGAGAGTTCAGTGAGCTTTGCAAGTTTGCGAGGGTATCATGGATGAGGATGATTTGATCAGGAGTTTCGTGAAGGGTTTGCGAGTTGATATTCACAACCGCTGTTTTGTTAGAGACTATCGCAAATTGTCATATTTGGTGGAGAAGGGCGCTTTTCAGGAGGTGGGAATAGCAAAGGAGCTAAAATTCCTTCAGGCAACACAGGCAAAGCCTGTATAGGTTTCTGAGACACAAGGAGGATATCAGATCAGTTAGGGTCACCACTTTTTCTCGTTGCTGCCACCATAACTTTGGAGAGTGCTCTACGTGCTTTTCGGGTGGACGGACAGTCCATGTTCAAAAGTACTGTCAGTCTAAGACAGTGGATACACCATTTATCAGAAAGATCGCAGCAGCACCAGCAACACAGGCAGTTGCACCTAAGGATTGTTATAATTTCGGTCAAAAAGGTCATTTCTCTAGGGAGGGCCCACATAGGGCGCATGGGTTGCTTCCACCACCACCCAAGCGTCAAGCCATTGCTCCACGAGTTTTTTTCTATAGCATACCTTGAGGGAGTCGATGAGATAACCGGTACGTGACTCTTATTTATACTCGATTTTATTTTTAAGTATATGTATTTTGTGGGTAATATTATTGGTTAGTATACTTGTGTGAGATCGGTTTTGTTTGTGGGTGGGGTAGCTTATATCATATTTGATATTGTAGGTATGCATAGTTTCGTAAGTCCGTTTTTCTTCAAGGGTTGGACGTTTCAGGGTGCGTTCAAGCTAAAGATCAAGCGAATTAGAAAGTCGGGACGAAATTTGGGAGGTACTTGCATTCATCTAGAAGTACAGTTGTACTCACTGGGACTTGAATTTGATGCACTGATGATGGATTGATTTGTTGGCATACTACAGTTTGGAGATCTCATAGCATTCGAGCATTGAAGTGGCACCCTATGAGGCTCTTACTGTAGGTCGTGTCATACACAAATTTGTTGGTCAAAAGTGGAGGAGCGATGACTCATGGAACCCGCAATTATTCAGGAGTCGGTAGAGCAAGTTGAAATTCTCAAGAGGTGTTTAAAGGAAGCCCACAACCGTGAGAAAAATAAGCGCAAGAGAGATTTGAAGTTTGAGATGGGCGACTTAGTATAACTGAAAATGAGGACATTTCAGAGATGTGCTAAGACTAGAAAGCTGAAGAAGCATAAGCCTAGGTACATGGGACTGTACCCTATTATTGAGAGGATTAGAGCAATAACGTATCGGTTGGATCTATTAGAAGAGTTGACAGGCTTACACGATGTGTTTAGAGAATTAAGAATGGGCAGTTCAAGGGAAAGTGACTGCGATGGTCATAGTCTGTTGGGAGAGAGATATTATTCATGAGAAAACTTGGGAGTTATAGGAGCATATGAGATCAGATTACCAGAGTTGTTTGGAGTTGTAAGGGAGCAGCCGAGTGTGGACCAGAATTCGGGGATGAATTCCTCGTTAGTGGGGGAGAATTATAATAGCCTGATACCACTAGCTTAGCAAGACTCGACATCTCCAAATAAAACCCCAAGTATTTTCAATAAATAGAGTTATTCCCATTCTATTTTTCTCACAATTTAAAACTTACCAGCGAGCTCTGCAGAATCAAGCCGTCGGAGAGAGAAAGTGACAAATCGTCGATCCCAAATCCTTTCGTGCGTAGATAGACTTGCATAGTATCGTCATGTCATAAATAAATCTGAGGCCACCATCAGATCTGGATTTCCGAGATGAATTCAGAGCAGGAAGCACCGCTGAAACCCGTTGTCCACGCGCCTTCACGTGCAACTAAAGATCCGTGCGTGAATCGCACGTGCCTCACACTCCGCCGCCGAACCGCCATCACCGCTTCTGGAGCCGCTGTCTAGTGATGAGGACATAGAACCAGAATCAGAAGATCCAATGCCCATAATAAGAAAAGGTCCATTGACAAGATCAGCAACAAAGGCTCTGAGAAACCAAGTCAATGAAGCTGTGCAATGTCTAATGAATCAAGCTACTGACCAAGTGCAAGTCATCATCAGAATGGACAGCCCAACACTATTCAACTCAGCTCAGAAGGGACTCACCATATGCATCATCACACCTAGTTCAGAATGTGAAGTCCAGAACACTACACTTGAAGTCTAAAGGCTGCCCTTGAAGTCTAAAATGTGATCCACGACCAAACAAGCTAAGGTATGGTTTTTAATTAAGTTATACATATTTTATGACCGTTGTTCTTTGTTTTGTAGCTTAGACTATAATTTTATTTTGTTGAGTCTTTAGGTCCCAATAATCGAGTCTGTACTTTCCTTTTTTGTTTTATTTGTATCAAGTCCCTAAGAAGGGCATAGCTGTTTGGACTATTATAAAGTCCCCTCTCACAGCAGTGTATTATTTACCCTAGATCAATAAACAAAAACGTTTTCATAAGCAAAAAACAGCAGCCTTTGTTTTCTCTGTGTTTTATGTGATTCAAACCAAGAGAAAGTTTCTTGTCTTATCAGAGATCAATCCATAGACTCTGTGGCAACACTCACTCCATCTCCATCCATTGATTGCTTCTGAGAGAGCTTCTAAGCCAGCAGAAACAATCCCATCTCTATTAAAAATCCATCCAATCCGATCTTACCAAAGAGAGCTCTTAAGCCAGTGGTTAGATATCCATCATTCCATCAACCAAGCTCCTGTCCAGGAGCTACATCATCTAGTATCAGAACTGAAAGGCTCCTAACAGGTGTTTTCTATCCTTGTTCTTTGTTATTTCATTAGATAGCACTTGTTTCATTCTATATAAATCGATTGCATCCATTCACATAGTTTATGTGTTTTTGCATTACAAATTAAAAAACAAATAAAACTTAGTAATCCCTGTTAGTCTCTACTTTATCATTCTAGTCTAGCTTTGCATCAAGAAAAAAACCATAAAAAATTCGTTTTGCATTAGTTTACTTGATTATGTTTCTATTGTGTTCTAAAAGGAGTTTAAGAAAGTTCATCATGTTTTTGTTTTCACCCTTTTTAATCCGAAATTTCCCTACAAAAAAAATCAAAGAATTGTTAGAGTTTATTAGATTTCCATATTTGCATTGTTAGATTTCAAAAATCCGTGTTCAAAAAGTTTAACGAAAAAAGGACACCTTTCCATTTTTCTTCTACACGGTTAATTTAAACAAAAGGACACTACATATTCCTTGCATCTTTACCTTTATTTCGAATTCCCTTTGCTTTATACCAAAAAAAGGCATTGTTACTTCTCAATGTTACCATTTACCTTTTAACTTCTTTAGACCATTGATACTCTTGTTGAACTTGTTACGCAGGAACATGTATTTACAATGGGAGAAGAATCTACTGATCAGATTACTATGGCTCAACTGCTAGAATCCATGAGAGGAATCAGTGATAGGATCACTCAGCTGGAGCAGAGACCTATTCCCCGAGCACCAAGAGAACCCATATGTAACCTGAACAGAAACCAGAGGCAGCAAGAAGAAGAGACAACTGATGAGGATATGCCTGAGTTAGAAGAGGATGAATTACCTCCTGATCCAAACCAAGGAGGCAGAGGGTTTAACAACCATGGACGAGGCAGAGGAAGAAGAAACAATCACCAGCCTAGATATGGAGTTAGAGGCAGAGACAATGAAGAAGAAGATCAGAGGCATGGAGGAATGACCTGAAGCTCACAGCACCTACTTTTGCTGGTAGAGTGAATCCAGAAGCTTATCTGGATTGGGAGAGAAGAATGGAGTATATCTTTGAGTATTATCTATACTCATAGAAGAGGAAGGTGTCTCTAGCTGCAACTCAATTCACTGACAATGCCTTAGTATGGTGGGACAGAGAAGCATCTGAGAGAAGGAGATTGAGACATGGACATATTAGCAATTGAGATGATATGAAGTTTGCATTGAGGAAGATATGTCCCAGTCTACTACCATAGAGACCTACAAAAGAGGTTCAGAAAGCTGTCTCAAGGAAGCAAGTCTGTGGAGGAATACTTTGAGGAGTTTGAGACCTTGAAGAATAGACTTGAAGTAGAGGATTCAGAAGAGACTTTGATGGCACAGTTTCTGGATGGACTTCAAGACAGGATTGCACGCAAGGTAGAGAGACAGCCATATGAAGATCGTGAAGGAATGTTGCACCTAGCTGTCCAAGCTGAGCAACACATCAAGAGGAAGGTTGCTGCAACCAGTAGAGGCAAAACAACATGGAATCAGCCACAAAAGTATTCAGACAAAGAAAAGGGAGCAGAAGTGGATTCCAAGTTTACGAAGTCAGTTTCTGATCAGCCTAAGGTTAACAAACCAGAAGCAAGCAGAAGCAAAGCTCCACCTCAAAGGACAAGAGACATTACATGCTTCAAGTGCCAAGGGAAAGGACATTATGCTAGAGTTTGTCCAAACCAGAGGGTGATGGTTTTAAGAGACAATGGAGACATTGAATCAGAAGATGAAGCAGAGAATGAGCAGTCTGAATCAGAAGAAGAGGTTACTAATTATCCAGATGTGGGAGAGATACTTGTGACCAGGAGAGCTCTCAGTGCATTGTTTGAGCCAGAAACAATCCAAAGAGAGAACATCTTTCATTCCAAATGCACCATTGACGCCAAGGTATGTAGCCTGATCATAGATGGAGGATCTTGTACTAATGTTGCTAGTGCTTATCTTGTAGATAAGTTGAAGCTGCAAAAGACCAAGCATCCAAGACCATACAAATTAAGGTGACTCAATGATGAGACTGAGATGAGGATAGCTGAGCAAGTCATGGTACCGTTCAGCATAGGTAAGTACCATGATCAAGTGAAATGTGATGTTGTGCCAATGCAAGCAGGTCATCTACTCTTAGGGAGACCTTGGCAATTTGATAAAGAAACCATGCACAATGGGAGGACCAACATCTACAGCTTCACACACCAGAACAAGAAGCATAACCTAGCTCCATTAACACCACATAAGGTGTATGAAATGTAGAAAGCAATGTACAAAGGTTCAAAGGTAAGCAAGACCAATTTTTTTGTTTCACCTTCTAATGTTCTGAAATCTTTAGAGCATAAAGAACATGTTCTACTCATAATATTTAGAGAAGGGTATTTTTCAGGTTTAGAAGAGCAGGAGCATCCCTTAGCCGTGTCTGAGCTATTGGACAGATTCAAAGATGTGTTTCCAGAAGACATACCAGTTGGACTTCCACCTTTGAGAGGCATTGAACACCAAATTGATTTGGTACCAAGCGCTCCATTACCCAACCGACCAGCTTATAGAGTGAATCCAGAAGAAGCTAAGGAGCTGGAAAAGCAAGTTCAAGAGCTTATGTCAAAGGGATATATCAGGGAAAGCTTGAGTCCATGTGAAGTACCAGTTCTGCTTGTTCCAAAGAAAGATGGTACAAGGAGAATGTGTGTTGATTGCAGAGCCATCAACAACATCACAATCAAGTACAAACATCCTATCCCAAGACTTGATGACATGCTTTATGAGCTAAGTGGAGAAACCATCTTCTCAAAGATAGACTTGAAGAGTGGATATCACCAAGTAAGAATGAAAGAAGGAGATGAGTGGAAAACAACCTTCAAAACCAAGCAAGGACTGTATGAATGGCTTGTCATGCCATTTGGTCTCACCAATGCTCCCAGCACATTCATGAGACTAATGAACCAGGTTCTAAGAGCTTTTATTTGCAAGTTTGTGGTAGTATACTTTGATGACATACTGATTTATAGCCACTGCTTAGATGATCATGTTAAGCATCTAGAACAGGTTATGCAAGCACTTAGATCAGAAGGTCTTTATGCAAACTTAAAGAAATACATCTTTTGCACTGATCAATTGGTTTTCCTAGGATTTGTTGTAAGTTCACAGGGGCTTAAGGTGGATGAAGATCAATGCAATACAAGATTGGCCAACACCTACAACAATAGGACATGTCCGGAGTTTCCATGGTCTAGCACGCTTCTACAGGAGATTTGTCAAAGACTTCAGCACCATAGCAGTGTAAGGATCATTTTGGGGGTCACACATGTATTATTAATGTGTTAGGGTCATTATATTAAAGAGTCAAAACTTATGTGGTCACTTTGGTAAAGAATAAAGGACTATGGGGCATAAGTGTTATGGAAAATTAATGTGTGGATACATTATGTGATATCTAATTTGATGAAGGGCCGAATTAGAAATTGTTTCTACTATAAGTAGAAGGTTATGGTCCCCACGGAAACCCTAACAAGAAATACAGAAAAACTCTCTGGATCCCATCAACAGAGAATTGCGGCTTTTCTGGGTTTATCGTGGAAGAGCCATAACCAACAGATTCAGAATCAAAAGCTATGGATTGAAAAGGTACGCTTCCGATTATGTTTGTATTATTCAGAAATTGACATGAATCATAAAGTTTCAACAATTGGTACCAGAGCTATCATGTCTAGTTTCTGTTTGATAATCCAGAGATTGTTAAATCTAAATTTTGTTAAAGTTTAAGGTTAATTTTGAATCCTGGAATTTGTGGTTTAAAGTTTTTATTGTTAGATCTTGATTTATGCATGTTTATCTGGTTCTATAGTGTTTGTTCTAGAGAAAAGCATGTTAGATCTAAACTATTGATATTAAAAGGTTTGTTTTCTGGAAAATTTCATCAAGTTTCGAAATTTTCTAGAAATCTTCTTTGGTTTATGTTCATTTGGTATTTGTTTAAAAAAAAAAAGGAAGCCTTGCGGCTGTTCTTCGGTTACAGAAGCCATAAAGTTAGAATTAAAGAAAGAAATGTTACCTTCAATTAATTATAAAACGTTTTTGGTTTCAATTTTTTTTTTTTTTTTGGTTTTTGGGTTTCTGGCCCAACTACTAAAGATCCAAAAAAAAATTTTAATTAAAAAAAGAGGGTTATCTGGGCCTAGACAAACCAATGAACCACATTCGGCCCGTTAGAAATAGACAAATATTCAGCGTTATGTTGTTACTTGGGCTCGAACTCGTGTTGGGTTCAGCAAGGTTCCTTCCCTTTAACCACTAAGCCATTGTAATTTACATGCATGATGAACCCCAGACTTTAATTTATATGTCTGTGCAAGGATAAAGTCAAATATATAAATCATAATAAAATTTGATTGCACAAGTTTAATATTTGGATTGGATTAATTGATACAAGATGTTGCCAAAGTAATCTCTCTTGTGAATATTTTTTCATGAATAATATTAAATGTTATGTGTATATATTTTCATGCGAATTTAAATCGACCCAAAGGTAGGTTTATATTTGGCCGAAATATATACATATTTGTGATAATAAACATGTGACGATTATAAGGAATAACCATGTGAATAATAAATCGATCCAAAGATAGGTTTATTGTTTATCATGTATTATTGTCAATGTTTGATTATTACAACAAGAGTACTGCTAGCAGTTAATATTACTGTCCAAAGACTTGATATTAATGTTGCACTTGGTATCTTGAGATGAATTGTGCATTCTCTTATATTTTATTATTGATTTAGTTCAGAAAGTGAGTAATTGAGGATTGTTCCCCTTACGTTTAAGGAACTTTCACTACAGTATCTGCCAACTTAGGATCAATTCCAACTCTTATTAGTTCCAATTACAAAGAATGGAAAAGTAAAGTTAAGATTGTGTTTGGGTGTATGGATCTTGACCTTGCACTAAGGATGGAACAACCTACTTCTCCTACGGATACCAGCTCAGCTGAGTATAATACGGTTTATGAGAAGTGGGAACGTTCTAATCGCATTGGTTTAATGATCACTAAGGACACCATTCCAGAAACCTTTAGAGGTGATGAGGAGATCAATGATCTCAAACAGCTCCTTGCTGAAATGGACTTGCGGTTTGCAAAGAGCGATAAAGCAGAAATAAGTACGCTTCTGCATCGCTTTAGTACCATGAGGTATCACGGCAATGGAAAAATAAGGGAGTACATTTTGGAAATGTCCAACATTGTTTCAAAACTTAAGGCACTGAAGACTGAGCTTCCAGAAGAAGTGCTCATCTTCTTTGTCTTGAATTCTCTGCATCCTCGATTCAATCAATTGAAATACAGTTACAACACACAAAAGGAGAAATGGTCTCTTAATGAGCTCATTTCGTTTTGTGTGCATGAGGAGGATATGGTGAAACAACAAAGGACAGAAAGTGCTCATATGGCAAACACCTCTAAGGTTTAGGGCAAAAAGAAGGAAATTCGAAGTTGTTAACAATGAGGCTGCTAAGGGCCCAACTCAAAAGAAGCAGACTAAGGTTGAAGATACCTGCTTCTTTTGTAATAAAGTTGGACAGATGAAGAAGGACTGTCAAATGTATCATGCTTGGCGTGTAAAGAAAGGTATGTTCCTTGCTATGGTCTGTTCTGAAGTGAACTTAGTTGAAGTACCCTGAAACACTTGGTGGTTAGACTCAGGTGCAACTACTAACGTCAGTGTTTCGCTTCAGGGTTGCCTGAGCTACCGAATACCAACTGATGCTGAAAGATGCATTCATATGGCTAACGGGATTGCGGTGGATGTGGAGACAATTGCGCATTTTAGATTGTTATTTTGTACCGGTCATTATTTGGATTTGAAAGACACTTTTGTTGCACCGTCTTTTAGACGAAACTTGGTTTATGTTCCTTACTTAGACAAATCTGGTTTTTCTTGTCTAACTGGGAATGTAAAAGTTACCTTGTCTTTGAATTCAATTTTAATTGGTTTTGGTACACTTTGGGAAAATCACAATCTTTATATGCTTGACACTATAACTTCTCTTGATGAGAATTTAATTGTTGAATCAAAGGGTACTAAACGTAAATTCAAAAATGCAAATTCAGGAACTCTGTGGCACAAGCGCCTAGGTCACATTTCTAGAAATAGAATTGAGCGACTTGTGTCAGATGGTATATTGAGTTCTGTTGATTTCACAAATGTGATGTCTGTGTGGATTGCATTAAAGGAAAACAGACCAAACATAAGAAATTAGGTGCATACAGAGCTAAAGAAGTCCTTGAGTTGATACATACGGATATTTGTGGACCTTTCCCTACGGCATCTTTGAATGGTCAACAATAATTTATATCTTTCATAGATGACTACTCTCGTTATGCATCCTTTTTTCTTATTCATGAAAATTCAAGAGTCTTTGGACGTGTTCAAAAGGTTTAAGGCTGAGGTTGAGAACCAACTCGACCGAAGGATAAAGTCTGTCAGATCCGATCGTGGTGGTGAATATTACGGTCGGTATGATGGTTCAGGTGAACAACGTCCAGGGCCATTTTCCAGATACCTAGAGGAGTGTGGAATTGTCTCACAGTACACTATGTCAGGGTCTCCCAGTATGAATGGTGTATCTGAAAGACGTAACCGCACTCTTAAGGACATGGTAAGGAGTATGATTTGTCATTCTACCTTACCAGAATCACTATGGGGAAAGGCACTAAAGACTGCAGTTTACATTCTTAATCGAGTACCAACTAAAGCAACTGCAAAAACACCTTATGAGCTTTGGACTGGCCGAAAACCTAGCCTAAAGCATTTTCAGATTTGGGGATGTCCAGCTGAGGCTAAGCCTTATAGGCCATATGAAAAGAAATTGGACTCCAGAACCATGAGCAGTTACTTTATTGGTTATTTTGATCGATCTCGGGGGTATAAGTTTTATGATCCCACACAAAAGAACATTTTTGAGACGGGAAATGCTACGTTCTTTGAGGATATTGAATTTGGGGGGAGAAATGAAGTAAGAGACATCATCTTTGAGGAAGAATCGGATCCATTTTCTATACCGATTCATATAGTTGCTTTTGATAAAGCAAATTTGGAACCTCAAGTTGATATTGAAGCTCTTCCTCCAAATCAAGATGACGATCATATCGAACATAAAAGTCAAATTCACAATCCTCAAGAACCGGTTCATCAAGAACAAGTGCCTTTGCGGCGATCCACTAGAGAAAGAAGAAGTGCTATTCCGGATGATTATATAGTATTTATTATGGAACAAGAGGAAAATCAAACCCAATTGGAAGATGATCCTATCAACTTCTGTGAGGCTATGGGTAGTTCCAATTCGGATAAGTGGGTCAAAGCTGCAAATGAAGAGTATCAGTCAATGCTAGACAATAAAGTTTGGGACATCGTTCAATAACCAGAAGGAAAGAAACTCATTGGTTGCAAATGGATATTTAAGACCAAGATGGATTCAAATGGTAATGTGGAGCGATATAAGGCTCGTCTAGTGGCAAAAGGATATACTCAGAAAGAAGGGATTGACTATAAAGAAACCTTTTCTCCAGTTTTAAAGGATTCTTTTAGGACAATCATGACACTTGTTGTACACTATGACTTAGAGCTTCATCAGATGGATGTTAAGACAACGTTCTCAATGGAAACATTGATGAGACGATTTATATGGAGCAACCATAAAACTTTGTATTAGGTAATTCAAAGAAACTGGTTTGCAAGTTAAATAAATCCATCTATGGGCTAAAGCAAGCTTCTCGTCAATGGTACCACAAATTTCATGAGGTAATCATCTCATTTGGTTTTGAGGTGAATATAGTCGAAGATTGTGCGTATCAAAAGTTCAGTGGGAGTAAGTGCATTTTCTTGCTTTTGTATGTCGATGACATACTAATAGCCACTAACGATATAGGCATGTTGTATGAGACCAAGAAATTTCTTAAGGGTCATTTTGACATGAAAGAGATCTTGGAGAAGCATCTTTTGTATTAGGAATCCAGATTCACCGAGATAAATCTCGAGGAATTCTTGGATTGTCTCAAGTGAGCTATATCGTTAAAGTGATTAAGAAATTTGGCATACAATAATGCAAACCATGTGATACCCCAGTCGCTAAAGGAGACAAGTTTTGTCTCGACCAATGCCCTAAAGAAAAATTAGAAATTCAGGAGATGCAAAAGATCCCTTATGCGTCGGCAATATGGACTCTGATGTATGCTCAAGTTTGTACGCGTCCAGACATTGCGTACATTGTTGGAGTTTTGGGCAGATACTTAAGTAATCCAAGTATAGACCATTGGAAAACATCCTAAAGGGTCATGAGGTACCTGCAGAGAACAAAGAACTATATGCTCACGTATCAGATATCAGATAATTTGGAGATCATTGGGTATTCTGATTCTGATTTTGGCGGATGCAAAGATAGTAAAAAGTCCACTTCGGGCTATGTTTTACTGTTGGCCGGTGAAGCGATTGCTTGGCCTAGTGCAAAGCAATCACTTGTAGCTTCATCCACAATGGCGGCATAATTCGTGGGAATTTATGAGGCATCCGATCAAGAACTTTGGCTGAGGAATTATGTCACCGGACTTCGAATACTCGAAGGGATTGAAAGACCACTAAAGTTATACTGTGACAATAGATCATCTGTGTTGTACTCTAACAAAATTAGGAGTGCAACAAAATGCAAGTTCATTGAAATTAAGTTTCTTGTTGTTCAAGAAAGGGTACAAAGTGGGAAGATTTCCATAGAACACTTAGGGACAAACTCCATGATAGCATATCCTCTTACAAGAGATATTACACCGAAAGTCTTTCATGAGCATACTGCTCGAATGGGTGTTTCAGTGTTTGAGGATCATTCGGTTTAGTGGGAGTTTGTCATTTGGTTTTGGGTTCTATGGTTAAGTTATGTGTATGCACATTTTCTGATCAGAATAAATTTAAGGTTTACTCTTTGTACAATAAAGTTAAGGGATCTCAACTAAAGTAGGACCAATTGAAAATCGACATGTGATGATCACTTTTCATGTGATTTTCATGCCACACTTTTCATAATTGATCTATGTCATTTGGCTATATAGATTTTAGTGACCATGGAAGGTTTAGTTATCTTGTTATTATAACGAATGCCGCCATGATCCTATGTTTGTATAGTTAATGGACGAGATTGTTTATGCCCGTTATATAATGACAATTCTGAGCTCATAAAGTCTATCACATTTTCGGAATACATATGCGACCCAGTGGGAGATTGTAAGGATCATTTTGGGGGTCACACATGTATTATTAATGTGTTAGGGTCATTATATTAAAGAGTCAAAACTTATGTGGTCACTTTGGTAAAGAATAAAGGACTATGGGGCATAAGTGTTATGGAAAATTAATGTGTGGATACATTATGTGATTTCTAATTTGATGAAGGGCCGAATTAGAAATTGTTTCTACTATAAGTAGAAGGTTATGGTCCCCACGGCAACCCTAACAAGAAATACAGAAAAACTCTCTGCATCCCATCAACAGAGAATTGAGGCTATTCTGGGTTTATCGTGGAAGAGCCATAACCAACAGATTCAGAATCAAAAGCTATGGATTGAAAAGGTACGCTTCCGATTATGCTTGTATTATTCAGAAATTGACATGAATCATAAAGTTTCAACAAGTAGCACCTCTTACCTCAGTGATCAAGAAGGACAAAGCATTTGAATGGGGAGAACCTCAGGATTAAGCATTCACACGGCTCAAAACCAGCCTCACCAATGCACCAGTGTTGGTACTTCCTAACTTTGATAAAAAAATTGAGATTGAGTGTGATGCTTCAGGTACAGGAATATGTGCAGTACTGATACATGGAGGTAGACCAGTAGCTTACTTCAGTGAGAAGCTGAGTGGTGCAATACTCAACTACCCAACATATGACAAAGAGTTGTATGTCCTGGTAAGATCACTGGAAACTTGGCAACATTACTTGCTTTCTAAAGAGTTTGTGATACATACAGATCATGAGACTCTAAAGCATCTAAGAGGACAGACCACTCTTAAAAAGAGGCATGCAAAGTGGTTGGAGTTCATAGACACATTTTTCTATGTGATCAAGTACAAGAAAGGGAAAGAAAACATTGTGGCAGATGTACTATCTAGGCGCCATGCTCATATCAACAATGGAGTCTAAGATCATGGGATTTGAACATATCAAAGACACGTATGCTGATGACCCAGACTTTAAGGACGTGTACCATGAGACATCTAAAGCAGCATTTGGAGTGTTCTATCAGCAAGATGGGTTCCTGTTCAAGGAGAAGAGGTTGTGCATCCCACAAGGATCCATGAGAGAGTTAATCATCAGAGAAGCTCGTGGGGGAGGTTTGATGGGGCATTTTGGCAGAGACAAGACCTATAGTGGTCTGAAGGAGCATTTCTTTTGGCCACACATGAAGAGAGATGTGGAGAGGTTCTGTGCCACATGCATCACCTGCCTAAAATCCAAATCCAGGTTACATCCACATGGTTGATATATGCCTTTACCAATTCCTAACACACCATGGGTGGGCATTTCATTGGATTTTGTTTTAGGATTGCCCAAGATCAACAACAAGGATTCAATCTTTGTAGTTGTTGACAGGTTTTCTAAAATGGCTCATTTTATTGCTTGCAACAAAACTAATGATGTTGTGTAGATAGCTGATCTATTCTTTAAAGAAGTAGTTAAGTTACATGGGATTCCAAGAACTTTTGTTTCTGACAGGGACACAAAGTTCTTGAGCCACTTTTGGAGGATACTTTGGAGGAAGCTAGGTACTAATCTGCTCTTTTCCACCACTTGTCATCCCCAAACAGATGGACAGACTGAGGTAGTAAACCGTACTCTCTCATCACTCCTGAGATCCACGGTTGGTAAGAACATAAGGAACTGGTTATCTTGCTTGCCATTCATTGAGTTTGCTTATAATCATGCAAAGCATTCTGCTACTAACCATTCTCCTTTTGAAGTTGTGTATAGATTAAATCCTTTGGCTCCTTTAGATCTTGTTCCATTGCCTCAGACTATATACTCAAGCACAAAAGGAGAAACCAAAGCAGCCTTTGTTAAGAAGCTGCACCAGAGAGTTAAAGAGAACTTGGAGAAGAAGACTGAGAAGTATAAGCAGAAAGCTGACAAAGGGAGAAAGGAGGTGACCTTTGAACCAGGAGATTGGGGTCTGGTTACACATGAGACAAGAAAGATTCCCAAATCAGAGGAAATCAAAGCTAGCATCAAGAGGAGATGGACCATTCCGAGTCTTAGAAAAGATCGACAACAATGCATACAAGCTGGAGCTGCCAGGTGAGTTAAACATTTCTCCAACATTCAATGTTTCTGATTTAGCTCCTTATGATGTAGGTCAATCAGTTCTGAGGTCAGAACCTCTTCAAGGGGGTGGGAATGATGAGGACATAGAACCAGAATCAGAATATCCAATGCCCATAATAAGAAAAGGTCCATTGACAAGATCAGCAACAAAGGCTCTGAGAAACCAAGTCAATGAAGTTGTGCAATGTCTAATGAATCATGCTACTGACCAAGTGCAAGAGCAAGAACAAGTCATCATCAGAATGGACAGCCCAACACTATTCAACTCAGCTCAGAAGGGACTCACCATATGCATCATCACACCTAGTTCAGAATGTGATGTCCAGAACACTACACTTGAAGTCTAAAGGCTGCCCTTGAAGTCTAGAATGTGATCCACGACCAAACAAGCTAAGGTATGGTTTTTAATTAAGTTATACATATTTTATGACCGTTGTTCTTTGTTTTGTAGCTTTGACTATAATTTTATTTTGTTGAGTCTTTAGGTCCCAATAATCGAGTCTGTACTTTCCTTTTTTGTTTTATTTGTATCAAGTCCCTAAGAAGGGCATAGCTGTTTGGACTATTATAAAGTCCCCTCTCACATCAGTGTATTATTTACCCTAAATCAATAAACAAAAACGTTTTCTTGAGCAAAGAAACAACAACCTTTGTTTTCTCTGTGTTTTGTGTGATTCAAACCAAGAGAAAGCTTCATGTATTATCAGAGATCAATCCATAGACTCTGTGGCGACACTCACTCCATCTCCATCCATTGATTTCTTCTGAGTGAGCTTCTAAGCCAGCAGAAATAATCTCATCTCTATTCACAATCATCCAATCTGATCTTACCAAGAGAGCTCTTAAGCCAGTGGTTAGATCTCCATCATTCCATCAACCAAGCTCATGTCAAGGGGCTACATCATCTAGACCCCTTCTCCGCTGGTGAATTTTTTTATAAGCTATGTCGCCTCCACCGCCGGCCGCTGTGACTCGCCAGCCGACTGAGTCGACTCGCCAGCCGACTGAGTCGACTCGCCGATTGAACGAGTTAATTGAGTTTCCCGCGGGTCAGCTTGTTGACCAGTTTATTTACCGGTTTATGATGGTTTAATTTTAATTCAATTCAATTTGGTCGGTTCAGTCGGTTTAATCCGGTTTAATCTGGTTTAATGATTTAAATTAATTTAATCTGGTTTAATATTGTTTAGTTAAAATAAATAAACTAAATCTAGTTTAATTTTGTTTGGGATGTTTAAATCAATTGGGTCTGGGTATGTGCTGGTTTGGTTGGTTTTGACAGGCTGGGTTAATGGATCCGGTCACCGTGTCTCGGTCGGGTCTGGGTTTGGGTTGACTGTTGACTTTGATCGTTGACTTTAACTGTTGAATTTATATGCAGACCTTAACTAGCTCATCCCTTATCCTTTTTAGTCAAACAAAAAGCCGATATCACTCAATTTTTCACCCTAGTTTCAGATTTGGATCATGTTTGAGCACCATGAGTCTCCAAATTACACTTTTACCCTTTTGATAAAGTGATGGCTATTTCTTAATTTTGTTTTCATTTCGCAAACATTTTAATATAGTTCGTTTAGTACTAAATGTGATATGTTTGTTTGCTAAGTTTGTATAGGTTATTTGTTAGATTGGATATATGATTATAGTAGATGATTCGGTAACATCTCGGTTTGTGGTATATGGGGAGAGGCTTAAAAGAGTTGATTTGGCTATCGGTGTCACCAAAGTGCACTTTTATTTTCGGTCACTTGTCCTGAGAAAACTCTAGAGTTAAGCGTGCTTGAGCTGAAGTAGTCAAAGGATGAGTGACCTACCGAGAAGTGACTCATGGTATTGTGCGTGTGAGGGCAAAACACGTGGAAAGATCATGTGGTGATTGCAGGGACAATAAATCAAGTCTTTAAATTCTCCCAAAAATAACAAACCGGCCGTCGGAGGAGGGTGGGCCCATGGGCCAAGTGAGCGGGCGTGGGGCCCATGGATATGGGCGGTCGGGGCATTACAAGTGGTATCAGAGCCGAATCCGAGGACGCGTGTGGAGTCATTGAGGGCTCACATCGGCAAGGATAACAATCCTGGTGCGCAATGAGGGCGTTGTGTTATGTGAGACGGGTGAATTGTAACATCCCATTTGGTGGTATATATGGAGAGGCTTAAAAGAATTGATTTGGCTACCTATGTCACCAAAATGCACTTATCTATTCGGTCACTTGTCCAGAGAAAACTCTAGAGTTAAGTGTGCTTGAGCTGGAGTAGTCAAAGGATGGGTGACCTACCAGAAAGTGACTCACGGTATCGTACGAGTGATGGGAAAACACGTGGAAAGATCGTGTGGTGATTGCAGGGACAGTAAATCATGTTTTTAAAGTCTCCCAAAAATAACACACCGGCCATCGGACGAGGGTGGGCCCATGGGCCGAGTGAGCGGGCGTGGGGCCCATGGACGGGGGCGGTCGGGACGTTAGAGATTCATCCAAAATAACTTTATAGTAGATTATTCAACCCATTGTATGTGTTGCCGGTTATTAATTGTTAAATTGTTTGATATAAATATATATAAATATAGTTGGTGTCCAGTGGTATGAGTAGGCCTGTTTTGCGGGGTACATAGATGGAGTTCTGTATTAGGTCCGCGTTGTGTGTGGTGGCATTGCAATTATGAGTCGATCAAGTACGCGATTCCTAATAGATCGTTAAAGCATCTCATTGGCGGTGTGGTGGACACAAGATCCATCAAAAATCTAGGACCATTGTTTATTGCTTGGGAGCTTTAGGTGCTGTGTTCTTCCTCTTTAAACTAAGAAGCTATATTTGAAGTTTTAGGACTAATGGCGTGGACTTTCGTTTTAGCATCCCATACCTCACTGGGTGACTCTCCTGTTACTCACTCCTTCTATCCTTCCTTTCCCTGCTGAGTAGATAGACGCTTAGCTGGATCCGGTGCTTTAGGGTTTTATCGCGTTTTATGCACTTTCTTATTGAACGTTATTTAAGATTTATCAAGGTTATTGGTTATTGTCGGATTATGTTGGTTTGATTTAGTTATTGGAGACTACTGGAGTTATTTGAGATTATTGGAGCTATATGATGTATAAGTTAGAGTTTGTGACACACTGGCTTAAGAGAGAAGGATACGGATGTTACATTTGTATTATGAAGTTTTGAATTAATAGTTTTGTAGTGATGTTCTAAGAAAATATCTTGGAATTTTTGGGGTGTTACAAGTGGTATCATCCGATCTATAACTTGATAAAGAGGGGATCGTTATGATGTTTATCTAGTTTGTTGTTGTCAAGCTAGATGAAGATTATCTTTTTGTTGTCGGATTCGTCGATTGAGGGTTGGTTATGATTTTGATGCTTTGAACTTCGAGGCCGTATTTGGAAGTATTTTAAGCAATTTCTTGAACAATGGGACGGGAACAAGTTCGTGCGCAGCTTCGAGCCTCTTTTGGTGATCCATTGTCTGCTTTCGTTTTATGGCTTATGGAGAGGCACTTGCACTAAGTGTTGATTTTTTAAAGCTATAAAAACTTGGGGGCATGATGACATCATTCCCCGTGCTTTCCATCGATTGCTGGCAGACATCGTGGGTCTTGCGTCCGCCAGTGCCGTTCCCTTTGTCAAAAAACATTGGTTGGCCGGGTCAACTTAGACTTGGTTTTCCCTTCAATATGTTCGCATATCTCATAGTCACCGAGTTTACTTGTGTGTTTAAAAAAAAGATATCCTCCCCACAGACGGTGTTCGTTGTCGAAGGGAGATCTCTATCAAAGCTAATTTAACATTTAGAAAGGATGATGTGGTGATGGGAGGCACTAGCTTGGCGAGGCGATAAATCGAGAAATATCCCCGTGAAGACGATGTATATTTATTAAAAGATAAAGTCGTGATACAATAATGTGCTCATGATGTAAGGAACAAAAAGGTCGATATACAATGAAAGAAAGAGAATTGAGATGATAACTATATTGTTATGTCCTATAAAAAAATCCGGAGTCTTTTGTTGGAATATTTCTCTCACTTCTCTCTAACTCTCTCTAGAATTAAATACCCATCATCAATGCAAAGATCATCATATTTATAGTTTAATTCAATACTCCTACAAGGTGTCCTTTATTACTTGACTCACATACCTTACTTCAGACGAAATCATAGTTTCCTAGAATGGTGGTCGGGGCGGTTGACAAAAGATCATCATGGCGTTGTTCTCACGGTTCGGTAGGCGCATGTAGTTTCCCCCAAGCTTCTCGGAATCAGTACATATAACATTTCGGGCCTCACCAGTCTTCTATCTTGGGGCCTCCAAAATAGAAAATGCTTTGTTTCTTATTTCCAGGTATATACATTATATCTAAATTAATTAACGTGCATGTATTGTTTTGAGAAAAAACTAAATACATATTGTTTACTTGTATATTTGTTGTTGGAATGTATAACTAATTTACCATATAAATCAAAATTGAAAACTTAGTTGATCCAAAATGATAATATATCATTTTAAATTTGAAACATTTAAGTAAAACTATTAACTTTGAAAGTAAAAATGATGCTCTCCTTTTTCTTAGTGTAAATAGTATTTTACTTTTAAGTTACATTTATATAATAGTATATTATACTATTATGTAAAACAAGATATACTATTATGTAAAAAAAATCTTGTTTAATCAAATCTTGCCGTGTACTAAACCGCTGACCTTTGACCTAATTCTCTCCATATATATACCCTCTCTATTTTGACCCTTTGATGCAGTCCACGCTTGGTACACGATCGCTAGCTGCCCAAATAAGCCTAAGCGAACACGAGACTAAAATAACAGAACAATTTTTGGGTTTATCCGTAGAGGTGAATCCATTTATTCACTTCCATTATTATAGCCAGTTAAAATGCCACCTTACATAAATAAATAAACTAAACTAAATAAATAAATTAAACTAAAAAAATTAAGAAAAGCCAAAAAGAATAAAAGACTTAATGTCGTTTGCAAAAAAAAAGTAAAAACCTGACTGCAATCAAATCTCAAACTTCTCATCGTCTTCTTCATCATATTTTTCTGGTTTGTCAATTTTTTTTGTTTCCTTGCTTCAAATCCACTTTCGATTTCGTTTGATTCTTAGGTTTTTTTTTGTTTCCTTGCTTTAACGGTATCACTCTTGCGAAAAAGCTACCAAAGCTTAAAGACTGTGAGCTTGATTCGATCAATATCAGCTTGGATACTCTTGTCCCAGAAAAGTTTGAGTTTCTGACTAGACGTAAAGGGTTCGTGAGTTTTATCCAATCGATTGATTCTGCTATTGCCGTTGGATACAATCCCATAAAGGTGAAGTATATAGTTTTCCTTCGTTTCCATTTGATTGCAGTAGAATGATATTTGATGCTCTGACAATTTTTGTATATCACCTACTATTTGTACATGTCAATTGCGTTGTCATGAGAGGATTGAATGATGATGAGATTTTTGATTTTTGTGGAGTTGACACACGATAAGCCTATCAATGTCCAGTTCATAGAGTTTATGCCCTTTGATGGAAATGTTTAGAATGTAAAGAAACTTGTGCCTTATGCAGAAGTGATGGATAAAGTGGCAAGGTATAAAACATATCCAAGATTACCCGACTGAAACAGCTAATAACTTTACAAAACAATATAAAGTAGACATCCATTAATAAAATTTTACATTATGACTTCTTAACCGTGGTAACTCACTTCCAGCCATTCTCTCTTTTTTAGCACATAACTGAGATAGTAAAGGTCTGCTGACGCAACACTAAAGATATGAGTTTATGATGTCAATGCCATGTAATGAAAAAAGGAAAAGGATTGGAGAAAGCTGAAAGAGCAGAGGTTCCCTAGTGTTAACCATTGCTTGTGAAAAAAACGAAAGTATCTACTGATTTACAGTTTCGATGTGAGTTCAAAGCCACCTTGTGCGCTGCGTCACTTCATTGGAGATCTTCCTCCCAAACCGACTCTGCTATAGTTGTCCTCTAACACACGCTTGAAATTCTTATATTAAGTTATATCATCTTACTCAGATGTGCAATAGCAACAGCCATATATGAATAATTTTGTCTTCGCTGTATAAAAAACTCAGTTTCCCAGTAGAAATATTTCTCCTTGATTTGTTACATCCAGTGAACAAGGCAAACGTTTGGTCTCCTCAGCCATTAATCAGCTACAGATATTCAAAGATAGATTCTTTAACTACAAATGTTAAGAAGAAAGGAGAATGTTTGATTCAAGATTGAAAGGACTCTAACCATTTGATGTTCTTAGTTACACATTTGGGCTGGAGAAGATCCTCCACCTCACACACACAAAAAAACAATCTTAGGCTTTAGCTTAATTAAAAATTTGTTTAACCTTAATAAAACCTTTGATTTCATACCCGAGTAAATTGTTTTACAAGAATCAAACGAAATCGAAAGTGGATTTGAAGCAAGGAAACAAAACAAAAAAAATTGACAAACCTTAAAAATATGATGAAGAAGACGATGAGAAGTTCGAGATTTGATTGCAATCCATGTTTTTACTCTCTTTTTTTTTTGCAAACGGTGTTAAGTCTTTATTCTTTTTCGCTTTTCTTAATTTCTTTAGTTTAATTTATTTGTTTAGTTTAGTTTTATTTATGTGAGGTGGTATTTTAATTGATTATAACAATGTTCACCTCAAGGGGTGAACCTAAGAATTGTTCAATTCGTAAAGCCCAAAAGATTAAAATAATCAAACTTATCAACTTTTTCTAAAAGAAATATTCACACGGTAAACCAAATAAGACGTTGATTCTGGGAACAAGTGATTCAATATCATCTTTGTATGACAACACAACTTGCGATCGTTACTTCTCACTTCTATAATCTTTTATTCATTTTATGTTACATCTCTCTTTTCTTTTGTTGCACATAACTCTCCTCCTCTTGTTCCAATAATCTCAATTCTGATTCTCCCACACACAACTAAAGTTCCAGGGTTTGGAGAATGCCAACACCAGGGGAGAGACGCTGTGTTTATACATGGTCCTTGGGCCAAGCTTATGGTATGCGGCTCTCTCGGGATCTCAATCTTTGTTCCATTTTCTACACCAGTCTTGATCTCAGGGGTGAATTCGGCGTTTGAGCCTTGTAACTAGATGGTTCTAACAGTGTTTCTTTCTTGAACCTAAAAGGGCTTGCAGCAAACTCCGCTAAGTTGTACCCACTGTCTTGCACAGGAAATGCGTACGACGGGTGCGGAGGTGACAGGAAACAACTTTTGTATGCTGGTCCAAGTTGGCGTAAAGGGCTTGAACATGGAGATACTGGCAAGGATGTGATGGCTCTTACGTTTTCTCTGCTGCAAAGTACGAAAGACAGGATTAGTTTGACATAATCAAGCATCAAACAGACTGAGGCACGAACCTCTTTTTACCTCGGGCTCTTTATAGCATGAAAGACGGGATGTCGTCCTGAATAAGGTGGTTCCCTTTTAGGCTGCTCAAGAAGAAATTCATGTTTAGCTTGTTGTCAGGAAGTCAAAGTAATCAAGCTCAACATATGTACAATATAAATACCAGTGTGGAGCTTCCATCATAGGGACGTGGAGAGGCATCTTTGTGCATGCTAATATTAGCCACTCTTGTTGAGACTACACGTAGAAAAGGGTGTTCTAGAAGCTTAGAAGCTGTAGGACGTATTGTCGGATTTCGTTGCAGACAAAGTCTAATAAAATTCTTTGCATCATTTGAAAGATGATCAGGTATTTCTGGCATGTCTTTGCTGTTCCCTATTTTGAAAATCGCAGCAACCTGGTAAAAATAACGGCACAAGACAACTTGGAATTTAGATTAATAAAGAGAAGAGTGAACAAAAGATTATGTCCAGTATCATATACCCCTTCAAACTGGCTCCAAGGTGGCTTTGCTGTTGCCATTTCGAGAATAGTACAACCCAAACTCCACACATCGACTGCAAGAGTGTAGCCATTTTTGTGCATCACAACCTGGGAGAAAACGGAAGCATGAGGTGATTTTCTATCAGCTGCAAGAACATAATGACCCATGCACCACTTGAAGGAACTTCTCCAGGAAAGTGAAAAAGAAAGAAACGGGGAAATACCTCGGGTGCCATCCAGTAAGGACTCCCCGTGAAAGAAAGCATAGTAGAATAGGCTGTCACCTGTCGCAGAAAGAAACGGATATAAGAAGCAAGCATAATGTTTAATAAATATATGATAAAGAAGATAAAATAGTTGATATCTTCTGTTGCCTGTGATGACGCTCTAGACTAAAAGAACATTTATTCAATTTATGTTATGATGTACACCGATATACTTACATGTTTGGCCATCCCAAAGTCTGCCAACTTAATTTCACCATTCGGATCCACTAATATATTTGCTCCTTTGATGTCCCTGTTGAATTAACAAAAAAACTTATTACATATCCAAGAAGAGACAATGGAGTTCCATTCGACCTTTAGAATGTAATTTCTTATAGAAGAGCAAACTACCTATGCACTGTATTTCGTCCATGTAAATAGGCAAGTCCAGATAGAATCTGCCGTGTGTAGTTTTGGATAACAGGTTCAGTGAAAGCACCATACTCCGCGAGTAGTTTATGGATTGAGCCACCTGACACATACTCCAAGTAGACGGACAAGGTTTCTTCACTCTACAACCATAAAAAAATGTCCAGACACATGTCCAGCAAGGCTTTACTATGGTTTCCATATTACACTGCCTAAGCTCAACAAGTATATATGATCTCTTCTTTTCCTGAAGCTCACAGATATTGACACATACCAATTCACTTCCGTAATACTGAACAATATTCGGATGACAAAGCTGGCTCAGCACATTTATCTCCTGCAAGGTAAATAGTCAGGTTAGGTTGTGACAAATATTCGTGTTCAAGTTCGTTTTAAATAAGAGCTAAGAGGAATTAGGTATTCACCTGATTTAGTTGCTTCAGGCATTCTTTTGAGTTTTTGTCGTCAGAGATGACCTTGACCTCTTTAATAGCACATATTTTTCCTTTCTCACTGAAATAATTGGTGAAAAAAACTATATGATGGTACCAACCAAATTAGAGAGGAGGAGCTACGAAGTTTTAAAGCAAAACATGTAAATGGAGCTAGCATAATGGAAACTTGAGGTTTCCATTGCCTTAATCAAGCAATTGCAGAAATGAACATCCAGAAATGTCCAAACGGCCCACAAACATAATTCCAACAGCATATCAGAGGTAAGCCTTCTCAGGAGTCATACCCAAACCCATCACATAGCAACTCTTGTTACTGGTTTAAGAGAGAAATTGACCTAGATATCAATATTAGCCTCTGAATCCAGGCGATGCAAATTTACTTTCCACCTAGTGAGAATCTAGCATCTAACACTGTATTCTATCAGAACACCGCACATAACGCTATCTATACGAGTGAAAGGCTTTGCTAGCACCTAAAAATTAAGCCAACTTATCAAATTTCTTCGGTTGAATCAGTAGAAGAACCTCATTCTCACCTGTTAAACCCTTGATAGACTTGACCAAAGGTGCCGCTCCCTATAAACTTTCCTTTTTTCCACTTGGAAAACCCCAAAGGAGACGTCTCTGACCCTCCTACAATCCAAGACTCTTGCAAACCAGAGGGGCTTGTAGGAGAAACCGGTGGCCCAACAGAAGGGCTTGTAGGAGAACCTGGCGGCAGAGGCAAAGGGTGGTACTCAGAGGACCTTCCATCATCATTCCTCCCTGTAGAAGAATCTAAGCTGATGCCAGAGAATCGATTATGCAGTGGAGAGGTGGGTCTAGTTCCTGCCTTGGGAGAAGCTGCTGCTGCGTTGGATTTCACATCACAATGTCCCCTGCTATATGTTTGTGAGTTAGAACCACTAAACCACAATCCAGGGTTATCAAACAGCAAAAACTTAATTTTAGCTATGCGCAAAACATTCAGGAATTTCCGAAACAAAGAGGTCCTGAGCAGATGCAAAATTTCAATCAGTAAAAGGGGGGAATCTAACCTAGGACCAGTGGGTTGACTCTGATCTTCAGCTGATGCAGATGAGCTAACGCTGGAAACAGAAGCCGATCCAGAAACCAATCCGCTTAAGTGATCGTTAGGTACCGAAGTAGAGAGCGATGGGCGAGGGAGAGGATGACCTTTCTTGTCGTCGGAATCGAAGCCAAAGAATCCAGAAGCCCCGGCGAATTCACGACTACAACGAGGGGTACAGCGGGAAGGAGTGAGTGGATCAGGGTTGCTTTTGTTATCAGCGGAGATTCTTCTGATACTCTTGTCGGTAACACAACGAGTTTGGCTCTGAACAAGGTGAGTATCGTCTTTGTTCTTCCCCGATTTTCTCACCCACCAAGTAGGCATCACAATCACTAGGGATTTTGGAACTGAGATTTTGACGGAATCGAATACAAAGAGAGAGGAGAAAAATCTGGAGTTAGGGCAAGAGAAAGGAAGATAAAATACGGAAGATGGAGGAACCAAGGAAGGAGCGAGAGAGGAGAAGAAGAAGACAAGTGGGGGGAGAGAGAGAGAGAGACTGGACAGCTAAGCACGAAAGGGTAGTTAGAGAGGGTGGCACGTGCTGACGTGGTCAATATCATTGTTGCCCAATGGGTTTCTATTTACTTGGGGCCATAAAGCCCAAAACCATCGTTTTTTTTAATGATATCTACAAGTTTTTTTTATTAATTTAGGGTATTCCGAATACCAAGAGAGACGGTCTATCTATGGATTGCAGCCGCATGATCAGGGCCTACTGCTCCTTGTACTTGATTAGCTGCATGTTCAACGCCGCCTCCCGAGCCTTAGCAGTTTGGAGGCTGGCTGATAGGTCAAGAATTATCCCTATTCTAACTGCAAGTGCACAGTGATGTGAATGTAGTACTTTAGGGTATCGAATCCACAAGGACTCTAGGCAACGATAGATTAATAACAGTCAAGTTAAACTAGGAGAAAGCAATGTAATAAACTAAAAGCAATGCAAGAAAGTAAATCAGTAGCAAGATTAGTTTGTAGGCAATTAACTAAAAACGCTAAGTCTAGGGAGTTCTCAGGAAATCAGATAAGCAGATAAATTATTCAGTCATGATCAAATTAAGTACGGTTCTAGAACTCAAACCCGGAAATAGAATTAACCAACTTTCGTTGTGAGAATTCTCTAAGTCTAATAGCAGAAATCCAAATTTCTTTGTAATTCCTAACAGATTAAACTAGCTTTAAGATTAAGTTCGATATGTTCACAATTCAATTAAACCAAATTTCTTTGCGAGTAATTCAATTTCGCAACCTAAATAGTTCAGATTCTAAACCACACTTTCGTGTCAATTTAACAACCTAAGATCTAGATTCTAAGTGATCAGGTTAGAAACTAGTGTTTAAGCACAATTTAGATCGAAGAACAATTATTGATATGAATCCTTAACTGAAATAAATAAATCTAGCAAGTCATGAAATCCCTATGAGAATCCCTAAACCTAACTATGAATCTACTCAGACATAGAATATGAAAACATAATCAATGAATTAATAGATTGCATAAATAAAGAGTAAAGATTAAAGGGGTTCAAAATCTTCTTCAAAAAGCAGGAAGCAGTACATGATTAGATAAGCCCCAAAAAGCTCTAAAAATCTCTATGCTCAAAGTATGAAAGCGTATGTAAAAACTGATGTAAAAACCTAATTATATAAGCTAATCACGTCTTGGGGCTTCTTTGTAATTATCAGGAACTTCTGGGCAAAACTGTGAATTATGCATTCTTCATTAAACCGCCGAGGAAGGCCTATCTCGCTAGTGTGTCGATCGATGCATTACTCTGTTTTGGACAGTGAACTCTATCTCTCGGGTCAAAGCACCAAAATGCTCCAAAAAGCTCCATAAACTCCAAATCCGCTCCAAACATGCATATATCTAATAACACTTGTAAAAGACTCTAAAGAAACACTAAAAGACTCTAAAACACACTTATATCATGGTCTAAAACCGGTAAAAACCATGATATATCAACTCCCCCACACTTAGCCTTTGCTTGCCCTCAAGCAAAACAGAGAACTAAAACATGGTGAAGAGGTTTGAAAACTTTCAGAAACTCTTTTCATCCTAGAAGAATCACCTGCAAGACATCAAGACCAATATGTACTTCCCCCACACTTAGCAACTGTCCTAAGTAAACTCCACAATCAATCCAAGCAATTCAAATTCACCCTACTGACTTCTATAAGCTATTAAGTGCGGTCTCACCTAAGGATTATCGATCAAAGGGCACATGGATTCTTACTTTGTCAGTTCTAGACCACCATACTATCTTTTTATGGTTCCTTTTCTTCTCTTTTCCCTTCCTTAGCATTCTGATTTTTCCCCACTGGGTATCATTTTATTTTTTTTATCAGTGCTCTTCCCGTTAAGGGGTGTACTTTGGACACATTCCATGAATGCACATGAGGTAATAGTGTTTGCTACTACTCCCGTGACCACTTCGGAGCTACTAGCTCATCCTCAGTTTATTACTTTTTTTTTTACTTTATGGAAGGGGAGAAGGGAACCATACTCGTACAGGTTTACAAGCTGTGTCAGAACTAACAAAGGAATCCGACTCAAGGTATACCAAGCCCTTAGGTGAGACAATTAAGTCAAATTAAGGGTGAAGTCAGTAAAGGATCCTCCGAATACCTGAATTGATATGGGTGTCCTCAGTAGGTTGATCCGCATTGGGTTTTCTAATAGTCATAGATAGATCCTGCAACTTCATCCCAATGGTTACTTAAGTTCCTGCAAGATGTTGTTAACTTCTCCTAAATTCACTGTTTCCTACTTAAACCGTTTTGACTCAATAAAACAATTTTTTTTTTAAAACAGGACTGGCTCTAAGAAAACAGAAAGATAATAGTTAGTACCACCTCCCCCACACTTGAAACACACTGTCCCAGTAGTGTCAAGCTAAGGTTTGGTAAAAGAAAGAAAGAAATGTTAATGGATGTGTTAAGTTCTGTCTGATTTTTACCTCTGTCGCTCATGCATCGATCGTTACATAAATGCGACGACCGTTGCAAGGCGATTTGCGTCATGAGTCGATCGTTGCTCAGGACTGCAACGATCGCTGCAATGCGATTTTCGTGTTGTGACGATCGACACACAGGACCGTGTCGATCGTTGCATTGCGATTCTGTCGAGACCAGTTAGCAGTTAGCAGTTTAGTCCGTGAGAAATTATCAAATTTCAAACCTGCAAGCTGAAAATCAATGCAAACAAGCAAAATCAAAGCAACAGATAGTGCAAATGTAAAAACATTATCCTAACATAATAATCCTAAGAAAATCAAGAGAAAAATGCAAAAGAAAAGATGAAAACAGAAATACAGAACCTTAGTCTGAAAAGCCACTACTCTCACTCGTTATCTATGCCATCATAGCGATCAGTATCGCTCGAAAGAACAGGGGTCGGAGAGCGCTGTCTACGTCGACGGGAAGGTCCGGGCTGATGAATCTGTGGCTGACTCCTGCAAGTGCAGCCACGCATGTAGTTCCAGATGCTCCGCAGAATACCATCCTGACGCTCTCTCCACTCTCCCTCAGACATCTCACTCAAAGGCACTGAAGGCTCAGGATAAGGACCAATGTCATGTACAGCAGGAGCAGCAGGTGCAGGCGCAGATGAAGAAGAAGGGCGTGTAGAAGGCTCTCCCAGCGGATGAGCCATCGTAGACACACTGCGCTGAACTCACGTAGGAGGCTAGAAACTCAAGGCAACCAGCGTATCAATCTTGGTTAGATCAGCATAAGGAAGGTCTATACCACGCTTCGTAGTGGTGTCATAATAGACCCATATACGTCCCTCCTTCATGATGGAATTCCTAGCAGTTCCTAATCCGATTAGGCAACCCTAAGTCTGAATTCCGAGCCTAGGATCTAAGGGTTTGTGTTATTGAATCACGGATCTCGCGTTTACCTTGTTCTGGCAGCGGAATGGTTGGTATGACGAGATCAATAGCGACTCAAATGCTTCGCCTCTACCAGATACACACGCACACAAAGCTGGAAAGCCGGGATGCTAGTGCCGGATCTTGGGATTACTGAGTTTAGGTGGTTCTGATTTCTCTGCAACAGAAAAGTGAACGGCTAGGGTTTCAGGTCGAAACTATAAGCCTTATATAGACCTGGAATGACTAAAACCGAGTATTGGTTAATACCAATTCGTTTAAGTCATAAAATCAAAACATCAGTTTCGAAACCCGATCTGTGTCGATCGACACACATACTGTGTCGATCGACACACCACTATAAACTCAATATCAATGTGTATCCAATACACATCAACATGATCATTACCATAATGACCATTCCCATATTTACGCTTCCAGTTTGCTTAGGTGTGTGACCCTATAGGATCATATAATACTGGCAGTAAGTCTACAACTTACAGACTGCAAGAGGCTGATAGGTCAAGAATTAATCCCTATACTAAACTGCAAGTGTACAGCAATGTCAAAGTAGTATATAGGGTTATCGAATCCACAGGGACACTTGGTCTCAAGAGAATCAAACCGTAGGGAATGAATACTAGAAATAAGCAATGTGATTGTATTGAAAATAGTGCAAGAGAGTAAATCAGTAGCAGAGATTATTGGTTGTGAAAGCAAGTAATTAAAAGCGTCAAACCTAGGGTATTCTCAGGAAATCAGACTAGCAGACAGTTCATTCAGCAAGGATCTAATTAAGCACAGTTCTAGAACTCAAAACACAGATATAGAATTAACCAAATTCCTTTGCGATAATTCTCTAAGTCTAAGTGCAGCAAACCAAACTTCCGTTTGCGAGAACTAACAGATTAAACCAGCAATAAGCTCAAGTTTGATATGTTCACAATTATCCTAAACCAAACTTTCGTTTGCGCAAAGTTTAATTGCCCAATTTAATTAGTTCAGATTCCTAAACCCCACTTCCGTGACGTATTTAGCAACCTAAGATCTAGATTCTAATTGATCAGGTTAGAACTAGCTTTAAGCACAATTAAATTGAAGAACAGATATAGTTTGAATCCTTAACTGAAATTGAACAAGTCTAGCAAGTCATGAAATCCTATGTGAGAAACCCTAAGTCTAACTAGGAATCTACTCAGACATAGATAATGAAAACATGATCATATGATAAGTAAATTGCATAAAAGAATAAGAGTAAAAGGGGTTCGAAATCTTCTCTAAATACAGATGATGAATTAGGTTCAGATCAGCCCCCAAAAAGCTCTAAAAATCCTCTGCTCTTAATTATGAAGTTGTATCTAATAAAAACTCTAAAAACTCTATTATATAGGCATAATCTCGGCCAGGGGCTTCTTTGTAAATATCAGGAACTTCCGGATCAAAGTGCAATATCTTGATTCTTCTAAACCGCCGAGTTTTTGGCCCATCTCGCTGGTGCAACGATCGTTGCTAGAGTGCAACGATCGACACCTTTCTCTGTCTCGGACAGTGAACTCTATCTCTCGGCCAATCACTCTAAAAATCTCCAAAATGCTCCATAATCTCCAATTTAGCTCCCAACCTGATTATACCTGTAAAAGACTCTAAACAAAGACAAAAGACACTAAAACACATCTATATCATGGCCTAAAACTAGTAAAAACCATGATATATCAACTCCCCCACACTTAGCCTTTGCTTGCCCTCAAGCAAAACATAGAACTAAAACATGGTGAAGAGGTTTGAAAACTCTTCAGAAACTCATTTCATCTTAGAAGCTACAATACTCAGATTCCCCTTAGTAAACCACTGAAAGAATCAATCACAGGATATCAAGACCAACATGTACTTCCCCCACACTTAGCAACTGTCCTAGGTAAACTCCACAATCACATTCAAGCATTCAAATTCTCCCTACTGACTTCTGCAAGTATTTAAGTGC
The DNA here is from genome assembly GCA_030180135.1 of Orychophragmus violaceus. Classification (NCBI taxonomy): domain Eukaryota; kingdom Viridiplantae; phylum Streptophyta; class Magnoliopsida; order Brassicales; family Brassicaceae; genus Orychophragmus; species Orychophragmus violaceus. The sequence goes on along the minus strand of CM058234.1, from coordinate 58,720,261 downwards.
GGTCTCACCTAAGGAGTATCGATCTAAAGGCACATGGATTCTTACCTTATCAGCTCTAGACCACCATACTATCTTTCTCTAGTCCCTTTCTTCTCTTTCCCTTCTTTAACAACTGATTTTTCCCCACTGGGTATCATTTTATTTTTTTTATCAGTGTTCTTCCCGTTATGGGGTGTACTTTGGACACATTCCATGGATCACATGAGAGATAATAGTGTTTGCTACCACTCTCATGACCACTTCGGAGTTACTAACTCATCCTCAGTTTATTAATTTTTTTTTTTTTTTTTTTTTTTTTAGAAGGGGAGAAGGGAACTAAATAGGACAGGTTTACAGGCTGTGTCAGAACTAACAGGGAATCCGACATAAAGTATACCAAGCCCTTAGGTGAGAAATCTAAGTCAGTATTAGGGGTGAAGTCAGTAAAAGATCCTCTGATACCTGAAGTGATGTGGGTGTTCCCAGTAGGTTGATCTGTGATGGGGTTTTCTAATAGTCAGAGATAGATCCTGCAACTTCATCCCAATGGTTACTTAAGTTCCTGCAAGTTTTGTAAATCTCCTCAGAAAATCATAGTTTCTTACTTAAACAATTTTGACTCAATAAAACAAAAAATTTTGAAAAACGGACTGACTCTTAAGAAAACAGAAAGATAAACGTCAGTAGCACCTCCCCCACACTTAAGACACACTGTCCCCAGTAGTGTCCAGCGAAGGATTGGTAAAAAGAAAATAAAATAAATTGAAAAGGTGAGTTTATGTCTGTCGCACAGCATCGATCGGTGCATTAGATGCATCGACCGTTGCTTGGCGACTTTCGTGTATGGTCGATCGTTGCTCAGGACCGCAACGATCGCTGCAATGCGATTCCCTTCGTGTTGTGACGATCGATGCATTACTGCATCGATCGCTGCACTGCGATTTAATCCGAGACCTGCAAACATGACTGCACCAGAAACAAAAACAAACGTAAAATCCTAACAAAAACACCAAAAATTAAAAAGAAAAACATCAGTACCTAATGGTGGGTTGCCTCCCACCCAGCGCTTGTTTAAGGTCAATAGCTTGACCGGACGCGCAAGGTTTTTTCAAGTTGAGGGTGCAGCATCCAGAGGCAAAATCTGTCCTCTGGGAATCTCGGCCTTAGCCCAATAGTGTTTTACCCTCTGCCCATTCACAGCAAACTCATTACCTTCCTTGCCTATTAGTATGACAGATCCATATGGACGCACTTCTTTTATTGTGTAAGGACCGGACCATCTTGATTTCAGCTTTCCTGGAAACAAATGCAAGCGAGAATTGTATAGAAGTACCTGATCATTAGGCTCAAACCGTCTAGAAACAATCTTTTTATCATGATAAGCCTTTGTCCTCTCCTTGTACAGCTTTGAGTTCTCATAGGCAAGATGTCTAATCTCATCCAACTCATTAAGCTGTATCAGCCTTCTTTCTGCAGCTGATTTAAGGTCAAAGTTCATCTGCTTCACAGCCCATGCTGCTTTGTGCTCAAGTTCCACAGGCAGATGGCATGCTTTTCCATACAACAAGTGAAATGGAGTAGTCCCTAATGGTGTTTTGAATGCAGTCCTGTAGGCCCATAAAGCATCATCAAGCTTAGCTGCCCAATCTTTTCTTGTCTTCCCAACTGTTTTCTCCAAGATCTCCTTGATTTGTCTGTTGGAAACTTCTACCTGTCCACTAGTCTGTGGGTGATAAGGAGTAGCAACTCGGTGATGCACCCCATGCTTCTTCAAGAGCTTCTCAAATACCTTATTAATAAAGTGAGACCCTCCATCACTAATTACTATCCTGGGTACTCCAAATCTAGGGAATATAATGAATTTGAACAGCTTAATGACTACTGAAGAATCATTGGTTGGACTAGCTATTGCTTCTACCCACTTAGATACATAATCCACAGCAACCAATATGAACTTATTCCCAAAAGATGAGGGAAAGGGACCCATAAAATCTATGCCCCAGCAATCAAAAACCTCAACCTCAAGAATGAAATTCTGAGGCATCTCATGCTTTCTGCTGATTTTCCCTCTCCTTTGGCAGGCATCACAATGAGAAATAAAAGAGTGAGTATCAGCGAACATTGTAGGCCACCAGAAACCTGCCTGCAAAACCTTAGATACAGTTTTAAAAGTAGCAAAATGTCCTGCGTAATCTGATCCGTGGCAGTGGAACAGGATATCTGGAACCTCCGATTCAGCAACACATCTCCTATAAAGGCCATCCGAACAGTGCTTATAGAGGTAAGGTTCATCCCAATAGTACCTCCTAAGTTCTCTGAAAAACCTCTTCTTCTCATATCCTTTTAGATTATCTGGTTCAGCCTCTGCAGCTAGATAATTGGCTATGTCTGCATACCATGGTTGATCATTTGTTGAGACAGCATAAATCTCAAACTCATGTTTTCCAATCCGTACCGTAAAAGTCTCTGGGTCTGTGTTCGCGCTGCAACGATCGTCACAGCCAGATGTATCGATCGCTACCGCCCTGATAGATGCATCGATCGATGCTGATGTTGCATCGATCGACGCATTGCGATTAATCCGACAGTTTTGCAGATCTCTGTCCAAATCTGTCTCACAGATTGTCCCAACCATATTGACGTTTTCCTTAGGCAAATAGTCATTGATTGGCACGTCGTCTTCTATCAGCATCCTAGAAAGATGATCAGCAACTCCATTCTCAACTCCTTTCTTATCTCTTACTTCAATATCAAATTCCTGGAGCAACAAGATCCATCTCAACAGTCTTGGCTTAGCATCCTTCTTCTGCATCAGATACTTCAGGGCTGAATGATCAGTGTGTACAATCACCTTGGAGCCAACAAGATAAGAGCGAAATTTCTCAAATGCAAAGACAACTGCTAACAGCTCCTTTTCTGTAGTGGCATAGTTCCTTTGTGCATCATCCAGTGTCCTACTGGCATAATAGATAGCATGAAGCTTTCTATTTTTCCTTTGTCCAAGAACAGCTCCTACAGCATAGTCACTTGCATCACACATTACTTCGAAAGGCAAATCCCAATCTGGTGGCTGAACTATGGGAGCGCTTACTAAGGCCTGCTTGATCTGTTCAAATGCGGTTTGACAATCTGCAGTGAACTCAAACTTGGTGTCTTTACACAGCAAAGCAGTTAATGGCCTAGCAATCTTACTGAAATCCTTGATGAACCGTCTATAGAAACCAGCATGTCCAAGAAAGCTTCTAATAGACTTAACAGAATCAGGTGCCTGCAGGTTCGTCATTACCTCGATCTTGGCGCGGTCTACTTCTATTCCAGCCTCTGACACTTTGTGTCCTAGTACAATGCCATCTCTGACCATGAAATGACATTTCTCCCAGTTAAGAACTAAGTGCTTCTCTTCACATCTCTTTAAAACCTTACACAGATTATCTAAGCATTCATTATAGGATGATCCATAAACTGAGAAATCATCCATGAATACTTCCATAAAATCCTCAATCATATCTGTGAATATGGACATCATGCATCTCTGGAAAGTGGCTGGTGCATTGCAGAGTCCAAAGGGCATCCTACGGTAGGCGAATGTCCCATATGGACAAGTGAAAGTGGTCTTTCCTTGATCCTCTGGATGGATGGGGATCTGAAAGAAACCTGAGTATCCATCTAAAAAGCAGTAGTAAGGATGATTTGCTAACCTTTCGAGCATCTGATCAATAAAAGGTAGGGGGAAGTGATCTTTTCTAGTCGCAGCATTCAGTTTCCTGTAGTCGATGCACATCCTGTGTCCCGTCACAGTCCTAGTAGGTATCAGCTCGTTCTTCTCATTCTTAACAACTGTAACTCCACCTTTCTTAGGTACTACATGGACTGGACTTACCCAATCACTGTCTGAAATAGGATAGATGATCCCAGCATCCAGGAGTTTCATGATCTCCTTTTTGACTACTTCCTGCAGATTAGGATTAAGTCTCCTCTGATGTTCGATTGATGTCTTAGACTCATCCTCGAGATGTATCCGATGCATGCACAGCTCTGGTGAGATACCTGAAATGTCATTAAGGGAATAGCCAAGAGCTTTGCGATGCTTGCGCAGCTTGCTTAGCAGTAAAGTGAGCTCTGCGTTGTTCAAACTAGCGTTGACAATCACTGGATAAGTTGAATTTGGTCCAAGAAATGCGTACCTTAACCCGGATGGAAGTTGTTTCAGATCTATTTTCGGAGCCTTTTCTTCTGCCCAGTCGAGGTCGTCTTGCAACGATCGTTGCTTAGTTGGTATCGATCGTTGCAGTCCCGCGTCAGATACTTCGACCTGCATTGCAACCTCGATAGAATCCATCAATCTTGTATAGCACATTGCAGGCTCGTCCTGTAGGTACTCCAACTCCAAAATAGAACTCAGTAAGGCTCTTTCTAGTGGGTCCTCAGCATGTGATTGATGGAAGTACTCTGCAGCCAAATCACCCAATGTGTCCACATAGAAGGTCTGCCCGTCAATGGTTGGTCTCTTTACCAGCTTGTTCATGTCAAAACTCATCTTTAGATCACCCACATTCAGGATTATCTTACCTCCTTGACAGTCAATCATTGCACCAGCTGTTGCTAAGAAAGACCTGCCTAGAATTAATGGGTCTTTTGGCTCCTGCCCATATTGTAGAACCACAAAGTCAGTTGGGATCACACACTTGCCAACAGTTATAGGCACATCCTCTATTACTCCTTCAGGAATCCTGACTGATCGGTCTGCCAAAACTAGTGATATCCTAGTTGGTATAAAGTCTGTCATCCCTAGTCTTTTAGCAACCGAGAGAGGCATCAGATTTACACTAGAGCCAAGATCATATAGGGATCTTTCGAACCTCTCCTTGTAGATAGCACAATCTAATACGAAGCTGCCTGGATCCTTCAATTTCTCTGGAATTCTACCTTGAATCACTGCACTACATACTTCATTGAGCATCATTATACTTTCTTCGTCAGACCATTTACCAGAAATTGCATCCTTAAGGCATCTCTTCATCATGGGGGAGGTTTCAATAGAATCCAACAAAGGTACTTCAACCTTCACCTTTTTTATGAACTCCTTCCATTTTGCATATTGCCTATCATTCCTAGCTTTTCTGGGATTCTTGGGATAAGGTATCTTAGGCTTGTATAACCTTTCAGCCGGCTGTTTTGGGTTTTCAGCATCCGAACTTTCTGTAGTTACCTTGTGTCGATCGTTGCCCTTGTTGCACCGATCGATGCTTGGCGACTTCGTTACGATCTCCGGTTCTTTGGTTTCGCTTGGCAACGATCGTTGCTTGGATGCATCGATCGATGCGCGGCGAATACCGCGTATCTCATCTTCCAACTCTTCAATTTCTACGAGTTCCTCAACGCTTAACTGCTTTCCCTGGCCAGATGACAGCTCCTTACCACTTCTTAATGTCACGGCATTGCATTGGTACTTAGGATTGGCATCAGTTCTTCCCGGGAGATATCCCTCTTCCCTTTGAGCATGCCCAGCAGTTCTTGCAACTCTTGCATCAAGCTCTTTTATGTGCGTGTTCAAACCTTCAAACTTCCCATTCAGCTCCCTGTAGATGGTATCCATCTTTGCGTCAGAATCTGCTGCGTACTTAGTCTGATTCTCCATCAGCTGTCTTAGCATCATCTCTATCTTACTATCAGGCTCATTGGCTTTCTTAAAACCACTTTGCTGAACTCCATTTGAAGATCTGTTTCCCTGCTGATTTCTAAATCTATTGCCTTGGAAACCAGAACCTCCCATGTAATTCACTTCTTCTTCCTGAGTGTCCTCCTCAGTCTGAATTACATCTATATTTTGGGCAAGGTGGACATCTTTCTTACTTGTCAAGAGATTGTAAACTGTGTCCAGCCTAGATCTAATCTCAGTCATGTTAGGGTCCTCTGTACTTACACCAGATTTCTTCCTCATCTCATCCATAGACTTGCAACTGTAGCTGCCAACCAGGTTCTCTATCAACTGCTTAGCTTGTGTAGGAGTCCTGGTATTGAAATTTGCATCACTGGAATTATCCAAGGCAGTCTGATAAGGGAGATCTATTCCTCTGAAGAAAATACCAATCAGCTGTACTTCTGTGAATCCATGGTGTGGACAATCACGCTGATATTGCTTAAATCTCATCCATGCGGTTGTCAAAGGCTCCACAGCTCCTTGGGAAAAAGTGAGTATGTCCTGTCTGGACTGATCTGAGCGCGCAGCGTCGTAGAAGTGACGCAGGAACTCACTCTTTAAGGCTGCCCAAGTAGTATACTGACCAGGTGCCAGTTGTCTCAGCCATGCACTAGCGTCTCCAGCAAGACTGTGCGGAAATAGCTTAAGGAACAGATAGTCCGGGCATACTCCTTCATACTTCATGCCAGTGACTATGTCCTCAAACTTGTCAATGTGATCCATAGGCTGCTCTGATTGAAGACCATGGAAAGCAATTTGTCTCATCAGTTGGTAGTAGATAGTTTTTACCTCAAAATCATTCCTCTCGAAGGCAGGAAGCACTAGAGCTGCTCGGTTTGCATGAAACTCATCAGGTCTATTGTAATCAGCTAGTGTCCTCTCATGAACTACCATCCGGCCTTCTGGCTCAACTTCATCAGGGATCACTCGTCCCTCAGCATCAATCCTTTGCCCATCAGCATTGTAAGGATTGTCCTCTGGATCCCTCAGGATCCCATCAGCATCTGGTATCAAGATCAAGCGTTCTTGTACCATTCTCTCTCTCTTTTCTCTTCTAATAGTCCTCTCTAGACGTCCAAGTTCTTCTAGGTTGAGATTAACTAAGCTCGAGTTCGGATTACTTCGCGTGTTCTGCGTTGGCATAAACTGTCTGTAATCGTCCAGCAACGATCGATGCTATCAGTGCAACGATCGATTCAATCTCAAATCGCTTAGCAACGATCGACGCAAGGGTGCAACGATCGATGCAAGGCGAAATTCGTACCTGCGCGACAGAGAGAAACAGAGAAAAAGTTAGCAAAATAAAATAAATAAAATAAAAACGAAAAACGAAAACGAAAAACGAAAAATTTCTAGTAAAACCCTAAGTTCGGTCCTATCGAAGACTCTAAGAGTCCCCGGCAACGGCGCCAAAAACTTGATAGGTCAAGAATTAATCCCTATACTAAACTGCAAGTGTACAGCAATGTCAAAGTAGTATATAGGGTTATCGAATCCACAGGGACACTTGGTCTCAAGAGAATCAAACCGTAGGGAATGAATACTAGAAATAAGCAATGTGATTGTATTGAAAATAGTGCAAGAGAGTAAATCAGTAGCAGAGATTATTGGTTGTGAAAGCAAGTAATTAAAAGCGTCAAACCTAGGGTATTCTCAGGAAATCAGACTAGCAGACAGTTCATTCAGCAAGGATCTAATTAAGCACAGTTCTAGAACTCAAAACACAGATATAGAATTAACCAAATTCCTTTGCGATAATTCTCTAAGTCTAAGTGCAGCAAACCAAACTTCCGTTTGCGAGAACTAACAGATTAAACCAGCAATAAGCTCAAGTTTGATATGTTCACAATTATCCTAAACCAAACTTTCGTTTGCGCAAAGTTTAATTGCCCAATTTAATTAGTTCAGATTCCTAAACCCCACTTCCGTGACGTATTTAGCAACCTAAGATCTAGATTCTAATTGATCAGGTTAGAACTAGCTTTAAGCACAATTAAATTGAAGAACAGATATAGTTTGAATCCTTAACTGAAATTGAACAAGTCTAGCAAGTCATGAAATCCTATGTGAGAAACCCTAAGTCTAACTAGGAATCTACTCAGACATAGATAATGAAAACATGATCATATGATAAGTAAATTGCATAAAAGAATAAGAGTAAAAGGGGTTCGAAATCTTCTCCAAATACAGATGATGAATTAGGTTCAGATCAGCCCCCAAAAAGCTCTAAAAATCCTCTGCTCTTAATTATGAAGTTGTATCTAATAAAAACTCTAAAAACTCTATTATATAGGCATAATCTCGGCCAGGGGCTTCTTTGTAAATATCAGGAACTTCCGGATCAAAGTGCAATATCTTGATTCTTCTAAACCGCCGAGTTTTTGGCCCATCTCGCTGGTGCAACGATCGTTGCTAGAGTGCAACGATCGACACCTTTCTCTGTCTCGGACAGTGAACTCTATCTCTCGGCCAATCACTCTAAAAATCTCCAAAATGCTCCATAATCTCCAATTTAGCTCCCAACCTGATTATACCTGTAAAAGACTCTAAACAAAGACAAAAGACACTAAAACACATCTATATCATGGCCTAAAACTAGTAAAAACCATGATATATCAGAGGCTTCTAGCAAAACATTGCAACCGCCCAGTATCATACAACACGTCTGATCTCGACACACAACTATCGTTAGAGCAAGTACAATGTGATTTCAGGACATAATCCCAACAATCTCCCACTTGTACTGGAATCACCTATTCCTATAATCCCTTCGTCTCTATATCTCGATATGGCATAAGGCAAGAGACTGTGTCATCTTTATTATAGCCAATATCATGTTCATCGAACTCCTGATCTATACTGATAAAACAAACGACTGACAATCACCTCGTTTGAGCACGTCCATGAATTTTCTCAGTATCAAATCTTCGATGGGCCTTGAGATATTTATCTCCTGTTATATAGGAGGGACAAATACCATCTTGTTCCATCCCTGTTCCTTCACACACTTCATGATACACCTAAGCAATGCCTTTATAGCCGCCATTTACGGATCGACGTTTGACAAGGTCAAAGTGCACCAATTCATATGCTAGGAAGCATGATGAACTCAGGTCTAAGGACTATACTCTATAGTCGTAATGAGAACCTCTCATGACACTGATATAACTATCCTGTAGAGTTCTCATTAGTGGGTCACGTCCGATCATATGTTCATCAACATATATCTATGTGATTGACTGTGATAATCATATCATTGACTCCATGAAACTTAGTCCAACAGTCACCTCACATGCTAGTCTCGCGCGGTTGTTGGTGTCCCACTTCAACAACCTCGACTAGGGACAATCATAATTTATGTCATCTTTTACTTATAGGGTTTCATGATCTAGTCCTCAACTTGATGACCTATAAGATGAACATAAAATACTTTGGGACCATTATTTAATCATCCAATAATTAAATAATACCGATGTCAGTTTTAACTTACACAAACATTGCCATACCATGTCTATGTAAAGAATATAACATAACTAAAATAACTCCCACTAGAATCAAGATCATCTTTTCAGATATCTAATACCTACAGCAACAGAATAAATCTCGTGCTTAGGTTGAGGGAGAGACTGCGGTGTTTTTGCTTGAAACAATTCCAACAAACCACACCGCCATTCAGATAAAAGCACTATTCTACGGTTCTCTGCTTGGAGCCCTTCCAACAGATAGTACCGTTATTCAGACCAAGAGACATAACCAAGTGGGAACCGGAAATCGTCTTTGTCCGTCTAACTACTCTCAACTGGTTCGTCACTTCCTCAGTTCACCACGAACATATCCTTAGTGTTCCTCAAACACTTGGGATATTTCTGGCAACTGTTCAGTGAATTTTACCAGAACAACTTGGTATCTACTCGCAATGCGTAAGCTGCATCTGGATGAGTGTAAATTATGGCATTCATGATGGATTCCATTGCAAAAGCATAAGGAATCACACTCATACATACTAGCTCAGCCAGTGTTCAAGACACTTCGTCTTGCTAAGATCATTGCCATAAGACCTTTGTTATGAAGCCATTCTTGGAATCATGCATATTGGAACAGTCCATTACCTTATCAACATAAGGATCTTGACACGATCCAATTTGCCTACCCAATCTATATCAATAGATTCTTATTCCAAGAATTCACGCGGCTTCTCCCATGTCTTTTGATGAAAATGACTTCCGACCCAAGTTTCATGAGACTTAAGCGACGGAACGTCGTTTATGAGAAAGAGTATGTCATCTACATACAGAACGAGAAATGCAACTACGCTCCCACTAGTCTACTTATAAACGCATGGTTTCATTTCGTTCCTGATCAAGTCAGAACTTTTGACCACTTTATCAGAATATTGATTCCAACTCCAAGATGTTTGCTTCAATCCAGAAATGGATCGGTGAAGCTAACATGCATACCTAGCAAATTTTCGAAGTTGGGGCTCACCATCGCTTCTTGAATTTCGCAGGCTCGTCACTTTTCAATGATCAAAAGATCACGGCAATCGGTTACGAGAAATCACTCTCGGGTTAGTGACGGATCCATTCAGATCTGCGAACTTCAGGCTCCACAGGTGTTGGTCCTACAGCACTTTGTAGATCTCACCGCTGTTCTCCCTCAACAGGTTGAGCAGCCTCCTGTGTTTATCGAATTTCTTCGATGTGTACTTTTACTCCCACTGTTCTTATTGGAAAGTATAATCTTTCTCAAAAGACACAGTTCCGGACAACAAAACTTTGTTCTTGGATCGGTTATTAAAGTAATAAGCCTCGGTTTCCATAGGACAACCAGCGAGGTAGAACTTATCAGATTTAGGTTCAAGCTTGTTAGCTATCATCCCCAAATGATCAGAAACAACATACTTGAAAAACTTCCAGTCCACATCCAATGTGGTGTCTTTCAATTGATTCTGATTGAAACCCTTTTCTGCGCAAACACAGACATTTTAGAGCGTATTCTTAAAGGATTTTGGAAGATTCGTGTGACTCATCATCGATCGGAACATATCCAATAAGGCCCGATTACTTTTCTCAGAAATACCATCCAGGTTTTCAGAAGAATTGAGTCGTGAAACAACTTCACACTCATTCAGATGATCACTTATTTCTTGACTTAAGTATTCTCCTCCGCGATCCAATAGAGGATTTTCAATACTTCTGTCAAGTTTAATCTATACTTCATTGTGGAACTCCTTTGACCATTTCAAAAGATTCCGACTTGTGTCTCATCAGACGAACACAGCCATGTTTACTGAATTCATCAGTAAAGATAATAAAGTCCTGAAGATTTCCTCTGGCATTAATGCTCATCGGGCCACATACATCAGTATGAATAATGCTCAATAAGCCTCTGCCCCTTTTCTTTAGCACCGCTAAAGAAGCCTTAGTCATTTGGCCCAGTAAGCAGAATTCATATCTTATATTATTTATAATCAAATGAGCCCAAAAGCCCATAACTATGGAACTTCTGAATTTGCTTCACTTCTATGTGGCCAAAACGACTATGCCAAGGAAAGACTGGTTCGAGTCATCAGACTCAAACTTTTAGTATTTATGTTATATTCAAACTCACGCTGGTTTAAGATATAAAACCCATTCTAAACGGGGTGCTACCATAGAATATTTCATTAAGATCTAAAGAACAAAACTTGTCTTTTATCAAAATGAAAAACATCCAAATTCCAACAAGAAAATGAAAGACATCTTTGCATTAGCAAGTACATGGTTGCAATTACTTAATTTCTAAAACCAAGCTTGAAAGGCTCCTATAAGTGGAGAATTTCTACGGCTAATGCAGCAACCATTGCTTCATTCCAGACGCGCAGTTCCACTTGTCCTTTCTCCAACGTTCTACTGTTGCGTAGGTCCTGCATATTTCAAAAATATCAGTACCACAACTAGTATCCAATACTCACGTAGAACTTGAAATAATAACACAATACCTGAAGAAGAAGTCCCATACATCTTCTCCATCTCTTGTGAATCTTCCAAGAATTTAATGCAATTTCTCTTCCAATGCCCAAACTCTTTACAGTAGCAGCATTTTCCAACATCAGATGGGCCTGACTTGGGCTTAAAGGATGACACAGGCTTATCCCGATTCCAAATCTGAACGGCCTTGCCTCCACCCCTTGTCAATACAAGATTTCTCAAATCTTTTACCCTTTATGATGTTTTGCTCTGCTGTCTTGAGCATGCCATGCAGCTCAGTCAACGTCTTCGTCAAGCCTTTCTTGATATAGCTCTTTATAAACTTATCATAGCTTGACGGCAGTGACTGCAAAATGATCTCAGTAGCCAACTCTAGGCTAACAGGACAATCCAGTTTCCCCAGGTTATCAATGTAACCCATCATTTTAATGACATGAGGACTCACTGGAGCATCCTTTGGTAGCTTGCACCCAATGAGAGACTTAACCGTCTGATATCTCTCAACTCGTGCATGTTCCTGAAACATCTGTTTCAGATTGGTGATCATCTCAATTGGTGACTCCACGTTCTCGTATTGACTCTTCAAGTCCGAGTTCATGGTAGCCAACATCAGACCACTCACATCTACCACATCAATATAATGCTTATTCCAAGCATCATATATTGAATGCGAGGCATTGGTCCCAAGTTTCTCGGGGAGAGCTTTCTCAAGGACATAGTCCTTACTCTCTTGCTTGAGAACTATTCTAAAATTTCGATATCAATCCAGGAAATTTGATCCATTTAACTTGTCCTTCTCAAGGACGGATCGCAATGAGAAAGTAGTTTTAGACATAAGCTGAAATCCAAGAAAACAAAGATTTAGTTCTGTATTCCATGAAATGAGAAATTTTATCTAATAAGAAAACTCGCATTATATTCAAACAATGTTTCCTATATGAATATAATGATCCAAGATCCATACTTCACCAAAATCTGAGTGGACGACTCACCATCACCCAAAGTTTAGTTATCTAGGTAAGCAAATCATTGCTAATTGTACCCAGTACAACTCTTGGTCGCATATAAGACAATCCATGTCTCATCTACTCTGACGTCTCTTGGCCCAGAACTTCTGATAGCCTAGTCAAGTAAACCAATCTCTTCAGTCTTGTGATCACTGACAGTCGCACTGCAAGTCTATCAATGATCATCTGTCTTACTCATGTAATTGTGGATACCAAGGACTCCAAGACTATCCAACAACGAAACGAATCTTGACAGTAGATAAGATTGGGAAAGACATCAAGGTCACTTGATATTTGGTTGAGGAAACGAAACTCTAAAAGGTTAGCAAATCAATCTCTTAGGTCATGTAATTTTCGATGTCAAGCACTGCAAGTCCATCAACATAATTACCTGCCTTACTCATGTAATTGTGGACACCAAGCTCTTGGCAAGAGTATCACAACAACGAAATGAGTCTTGACAGTTGACCATATTGAATACTAATCTTTGATCTAATACACATCCAATGTGTATTAGATAGGTTTAGAACAAATTTACTTCTAATTTTAATTAAGTTTTAATTGTTCTAATTCAAGTGGGTTAGGTCATTTGGTTCGGTTTCTTAATCATTTGGTTCAAAACCAAGCGATTACGGTTCGCATCCAACCTTAACAAACCCCGATAACCGGTCAATCCAATTGAGCCGGTAAATGACCAACTGAACCGGTTTTAGACCAATTTAGATACCGATCAAATCCAATTCAACCGGTCCATCCAATTGAACCGATTCAATCAGTTTTGACTAATCGCGATAACCGGTCCAATCCAATTGAACCGACTTATCCAATCAAACTGATCTTAACCAATCAAATTGGTTTATACTAATCGAGATAACCAATTAAATCCAATTGAATCAATTCATCCAATTTAAACCGATCTGATCTACCTTAACCAAGCATGATAACCAGTTCAATCCTATTGAACTGATCAACCAATCGCAAGGCCTGTGTCGACCGACACTTAATCTGTGTCGATCGACACAGTAGGGTATCAGGGAATTTTTAATCGAATTAAACCGACATAACCATGCGAGATAACCGGTTCAATCCAATTGAACCGATCTATCCTTTCGCACAGCCTGTGTCGATCGATGCACCCAGTGTGTCGATCGACACAGTGCGATTTCTAAATCGAAACCCAAATTTTAAAAGGCGTATTCGCGGTGCATCGACCGACACAAACTTGTGTCGATCGACACTGTGCGAAAACCCTAAAATTTTATAATCGTTTTCGCGGTGTGTCGACCGACACAAACTTGTGTCGATCGACACTGTGCGAAAACACAGGTTTATCGTTTTTGATACAAACAAAATCTGAGATTATATTTATCAAAACGAAAATCAACAAGCATCAACCTATTCAAATACATCATTATTCGAATTTCATGCTTCAGATTCAATGATTAAACCCTAAGGCTCTGATACCACTGATGGAATTCCTAGCAGTTCCTAATCAGATTAGGAAACCCTAAGTCTGAATTCCGAGCCTAGGATCTAAGGGTTTGTGTTATTGAATCACGGATCTCGCGTTTACCTTGTTCTGGCAGAGGAATGGTTGGTATGACGAGATCAATAGCGACTCAAATGCTTCGCCTCTACCAGATACACACGCACACAAAGATGGAAAGCCGGGATGCTAGTGCCGGATCTTAGGATTACTGAGTTTAGGTGGTTCTGCTTTCTCTGCAACAGAAAAGTGAACGGCTAGGGTTTTAGGTCGAAACTATAAGCCTTATATAGACCTGGAATGACTAAAACCGAGTATTGGTTAATACCAATTCGTTTAAGTCATAAAATCGAAACATCAGTTTCGAAACCCGATATGTGTCGATCGACACACATACTGTGTCGATCGACACACCACTATAAACTCAATATCAATGTGTATCCAATACACATCAACATGATCATTACCATAATGACCATTCCCATATTTACGCTTCCAGTTTGCTTAGGTGTGTGACCCTATAGGATCATATAATACTGGCAGTAAGTCTACAACTTACAGACTGCAAGAGGCTTCTAGCAAAACATTGCAACCGCCCAATATCATACAACACGTCTGATCTCGACACACAACTATCGTTAGAGCAAGTACAATGTGATTTCAGGACATAATCCCAACACTTCACCCATGTAGCACTCTGCAGGTGGGTAAAATCAAGGAATTCCTTGCTGTCATCACACTCTGTACCCTCTAAGGGAATCCTACAATGCCTGAAAATGGGAGTAAGCAGACTCCCTACTGACTCAGTGTCCTTCCCATCGAATGGCTTCTTCTATAGTGAGCACAAGTGATGAGCAAAGACAGCTCCTAAGTTGAGTCCTCTGGTGGGATCTCTCAAATCCGTCTCAGCAAACCCAATGAAAAGCATCTCCAACTCATTCTTACGCATCTTGTTGGCTTCAGCTTTGCACAACAGAGTATATCCCAAGATGCGCAAGACAAATCTGAGAACAGGATGCCTAACCTGTATCTGCTTCGTCGTCCTCGAGCAATACCGACCGTTGCCAATACAGTCCCAGAAATACTGAGCTTCCAGCACATCCCACTCAAGAGACATACCAATACGCGCAGGCTCAACGCTGAATCCATAAATCCGATAGATATCAAGAAGGGGAATCCGATACCTGACTCCTAAGCACATGAAGGTAAAAAACCCTCCTGAAGCTCTCATGCTCTCTGGGTCAGGATAAATAACTCTGCAGGTGGCTAGCAGCTGTCTCACCAGATCAGGATACAACTCATAGTGCTGCATAGGCATTGTCCCCAGACCAATGCCCTTAACCAATGTCAGCACCTGCTCATCAATGCCTAGCCCTCTACAAGTCCAGAAGTCAGCAAACTTGGTCGGCTTAATCGTCATGCTACACCAACCATTGTAGAGCAATGTATCGAACTCGTCCCAATGCTTATGTAGCGGCCTCTATGTGAATGTGTCGGTCTTAAGCAGCTTATCAATCTCCATATCCCATACCTTGTTTGTCGGAATCTGCTCCTTATCTGCCTTAGGCCAAGGCAACTGTATCACTTCCCTATCTCTCTGATAAGGCTCAGGATGTGGCGAGTCTCGAGGAAACCACTCAACTGGCGGAGGATGATGATCTGCAGCTGCTGTGGTAGCTCTACGTTTTCGAGGTTGTCCGCGAGGAGGCATCTGCAAGCAAGAAAATAATGCACATTTAGTCACGGCAGAACTCCCTGTGAAGTTGCAATGCAACGACCGTTGCACAAGTGCAGCGACCGTTGCAAGGCGATTTCACAGTCGCCAAATAATCCTCCAAATCGTTCCTAAATTTGTTCCACAATCTCACAAATAGCATAATTCCATCACCAATCAACCTAAATCAAGTCTATAACAGTACAGAATTATCATCTCAAAGCTAAATCCCTAATTTCAAAACCCTAGAACCGAATCCGAAAATGGTGAATTTGAGAGCTCTTACCTTGGAATCCCTTCGATTGGGTTAGAGAAATATATAGAGGGCGTGAAAACAAGTAGAATGAGCTTTGAATCAATGAAAATGCTGAATGTTTGAGTGATTTAGGGTGATGAGAATCGGGTTGTACGGACGGCGAAATGGGGAAGAAGAGAAGAGAGAAAAGGGTTAAGCACTTACCTGGATCGTGTGTGTAACGACCGTTGCAGATAAGCAACGATCGTTGCTGTGATATATCATGGTTTTTACCGGTTTTAGACCATGATATAAGTGTGTTTTAGAGTCTTTTAGTGTTTCTTTAGAGTCTTTTACAGGTGTTATTAGGTATTAGCACGTTTGGAGCGGAATTGGAGTTATTGGAGCTTTTTGGAGCATTTTGGTGCTTTGACCCGAGAGATAGAGTTCACTGTCCAAAACAGAGTAATGCATCGATCGACACACATCGTGCATCGATCGACACACTATCGAGATGGGCCTTTCCTCGGCGGTTAATGAAGAATGAAGAAATTGCAGTTTTGCCCAGAAGTTTCCAAGAATTACAAAGAAGCCCCAAGACGTGATTAGCTTATATAATTAGGTTTTTACATCAGTTTTTAGATACGCTTTTATACTTTGAGCATAGAGTTTTTAGAGCTTGGGGCTGATCTAATCCTGTACTACTTTCTGCTTTTTGGAGAAGATTTTGAACCCCTTTACTTCTTTATTCTCTTTTATGCAATCTATTATTTCATTGATTATGTTTTCATTATCTATGTCTGAGTAGATTCATAGTTAGGTTTAGGGATTCTCATTAAGGATTTTATGACTTGCTAGATTTAATTATTTCAGTTAAGGATTCATATCAATAATTGTTCTTCGATCTAAATTGTGCTTAACACTAGTTTCTAACCTGATCACTTAGAATCTAGATCTTAGGTTGTTAAATTGACACGAAAGTGTGATTTAGAATCTGAACTATTTAGGTTGAGCAATTGAATTACTCACAAAGAAATTTGGTTTAATTGAATTGTGAACATATCGAACTTAATCTTAAAGTTAGTTTAATCTGTTAGGAATTACAAAGAAATTTGGATTTCTGCAATTAGGCTTAGAGAATTCTCACAACGAAAGTTGGTTAATTCTATATCTGTGTTTGAGTTCTAGAACTGTGCTTAATTTGATCCTGACTGAATAATTTATCTGCTTGTCTGATTTCCTGAGAACTCCTTAGACTTAGCGCTTTTAGTTAAATGCCTACAAACCGATCTTGCTACTGATTTACTTTCCTGCTTTGTTTTTAGTTTCTCACTACATTACTTTCACCTAGTTTTCACTTGATCGTTCTTAATCTATCGTTGCCCAGAGTCCTTGTGGATTCGATACCCTAAAGTACTAAATTCACATCACTGTGCACTTGCAGTTAGAATAGGGATAAAACTCTGAACATATCAAGTTTTTGGCGCCGTTGCCGGGGACTCTTTGAAGTCTTCGATAGATTTGAACTTAGGGTTTAGACTAGGATTTTTATTTTTTTTTTTGTTTGTTTTTGTTTTTTGTTTTTGGTTACTGATTTTTCTCTGTTTTTCTCTGTCGCAGGTTTGACATTCGCCTAGCATCGATCGTTGCCTCTTTTGTGTCGATCGTTACTAAGCGACTGGAGTTGAGTCGATCGTTGCACTCTTAGCATCGATCGTTGCACTACGATTACAGACGATTTATGCAGACGCGTGATACCAGAAGTAATCCGAATACTAATCTCGTTAATCTCCAACTTGAAGAGCTTGCTAGACTAGAGAGAACTAACAGGAAAGTTCAAAGAGCAAGAATGGTTCAAGAACATCTGATTTTGAGACCTGATGCTCAAGGTACCCTAAGGGACCCACAAAACAATCCGTACAATGCTGCTGGGCATAGGATTGATGCTGAAGAGAATGTGATCCCTGAGCCTGAACAAGAGAAGGGCCAAGAGGAGAGGCGAATGGTTAATCCTCCTGTTGCTAATGAGAGGACCTTAGCTGACTATAACCATCCGGATGAGTTTCATGCTAACCGGTCAGCTCTTGTGCCTCCTGTTTTTACGAGGAATGACTTCGAGATCAAGACCATCTATTACTCTATTCTGAGGCAGAATGCCTTCCATGGTTTTCCTAATGACAGCCAATGGATCATATTGATGAGTTTGAGGACATAGTCACTGGGATGAAGTATGATGGAGTGAACTATGACTATCTGTTTCTCAAACTCTTCCCCTACTCTCTCGCTGGAGATGTTGCTGCCTAGCTGAAAAAACTTCCACCTGGGAAGTTTATTACATGGGACGCTGTTAAGAGTGAGTTTCTGAGACACTTCTATGATGATGCTCGCTCTGATCAGTCGAGACAGGACATTCTCACTTTCTCCCAAGGTCCTATAGAGCCTCTTAAGACTGTCTGGATGAGGTTTAAGAAGTACCAACGTGACTGCCCGCATCATGGATTCACTGAGGTAACATTGCTTGGCATTTTCTTTAGAGGTATAGATCTCTCATACCAGATTGCGTTGGATAATTCCAGCAATGGAAATTTCAACACTAGGACTCCTGAGCAAGCTAAGCAACTGATAGATAACTTAGTAAGCAGTAATAGCTGCAAGACTTCTGATAGGAGAAGGAAGGGATCAGGTGGGAAGATAGATAATTTGGAGATAGCTGATATTAGGAGTAAGTTGGACACTGTCTATAATTTGCTGGCTGGGAAGAAAGCTGTCCATTTTGCTCAAGATGTTGAAGTGATCAATGCTGAAGAAGATGGTCAGGAGGAGGATGTGAACTACAGTGGAGGATCTGGTTTCCAAGGAAACATGTTTGGAGGACAGCAAGGTAATAGATTCTATAATGGTGGACAGAAGAGTGCTTTCACAAGCAATCAAAACTTTCATGGCTTTGGACAGAATGCTGGCTTCCAGAAGCCTTTTCAACAAGGTAATCAGAGGAATTATGGATCTTCCTCTTACCAAACACCTCCTGCTGCTAATGCTCATGAGAGCAAGATGAAGAGTATGATGGAGCAGTTGCTGAAAGGTCAGACTAAGAATGCTATAGACCTCGACAAAAAGATAGGTGTTGTGTATGAAGAGCTGAATGGGAAGTTTGAATCTTTAAGCAGACATATGAAGGAGCTTGATGCTAAGGTTGCGAGGACTGCTGGATATGTTTAGAGGCCAGATGGATCTCTTCCGGGACGGACTGACACTAATCCTAAGTATCAGTGCAATGCAGTGACATTGAGAAGTGGTAAGGAGCTGTTTCCTGCCCAGAAAAAGCAGTTAAGTGTCGAAGAAATCGTGGAGAATGAAGAAATGTAAGATGAAATCCGTGGAATTCGCAATGCATCGATCGACGCACCTCAGCAACGGTCGATGCAAAGCGAAAACAAAGATGATGAGCTGAAGCTCGACACAGAGGTCGTAACACAGTCGCCCAGCAACGATCGATGCAACACTAGCAACGATCGACGCAAGGCGACTGCAGAGAGCTTAGACGCAGAAAAGCTGAAAAAGGCAAATGAGAGGGTCTACAAGCCTAAGGTACCTTTTCCTAAGAACCCCAGGAAGGCTAAGAACGATAAGCAGTATGCCAAATGCAAGGAGATCATTAAAAAGGTGAACATCGAAGTGCCTTTGATTGACTCTATGGAGACTACTCCTGTGATGAAGAGATGTCTTAAGGACTTACTTGCTGGTAAATGGTCTAATGAGGAGAGTGCAATGATGATCACAGAGGTATGTAGTGCGGTGATTCAGGGCAGAATTCCTGAGAAGTTGAAAGATCCAGGGAGCTTTGTGTTGTATTGTGCTATCTACAGGGAAAGATTTGAAAGATCTCTATGTGATCTTGGTTCTAGTGTGAACCTTATGCCCTTCTCTGTTGCTAAGAGACTTGGGATGACTGATTTCCTGCCCACTAGGATCTCATTGGTTTTAGCAGACAGAACAATCAGAATTCCTGAAGGAATATTGGAGGATGTGCCTATAATGATTGTCCAATGTGTGATTCCTACTGATTTTGTGGTTCTGCAGTATGGAGAGGAACCAAAGGATCCACTGATTTTGGGTAGAACTTTCTTAGCTACTGCGGGTGCGATGATTGACTGCCAGAGAGGTAAGATAATTCTGAATGTAGGTGATCTGAAGATGAGCTTTGATATGGACAAATTGGTGAAGAGACCCACCATCGACGGACATACCTTCTATGTGGACACACTCATTGATTTGGCTGTGGAATACTTTCATAGGTCACATTCTGAGGATCCACTAGAGAGAGCCTTACTGAGCTCTATAATGGAGCTGGAACACCTGCAAGACGAGCCCGCAATCTGCTATGCGAGGCTAATGGACTCTGCTGAGCAAGTGATGCAAGTGGATGTGTCTGACACGACATTGCATCGATCGACACCTTTAGGGCATCAATCGTTGCATGTCGACAGAGACTGGGCAGAGGAAAAAGCTCCGAAAATTGAGCTGAAACAACTTCCATCCGGGCTAAGGTACGTATTTCTTGGACCTAATTCAACTTATCCAGTGATTGTTAATGCTAGTTTGAACACCGCAGAGCTCAATTTACTGCTAAGCAAGCTGCGCAAGCATCGCAAAGCTCTTGGCTATTCTCTTGATGACATTTCAGGTATCTCTCCGGAGCTGTGCATGCATCAGATACATCTTGAGGACGAGTCTAAGACATCAATTGAGCATCAGAGAAGGCTGAATCCTAACCTTAAGAATGTGGTTAAGAAGGAGATTATGAAACTCCTAGATGCTGGGATTATCTAGCCAATTTCAGACAGTGATTGGGTGAGTCCAGTCCATGTAGTGCCTAAGAAAGGCGGAGTTACAGTAGTGAAGAATGAGAAGAACGAGCTGATTCCTACAAGGACTGTGACTGGACACCGGATGTGCATAGATTACAGGAAGCTCAATGCTGCGACAAGGAAGGATCATTTCCCTTTACCCTTCATTGATCAGATGTTGGAGAGGTTAGCAAATCACCCTTACTATTGCTTCCTCGATTGATATTCTGGTTTCTTCCAGATTCCCATCCATCCAGAGGATCAGGGAAATACCACCTTTACTTGTCCATATGGCACATTTGCTTACCGTAAGATGCCTTTTGGACTCTGCAATGCACCTGCCACCTTCCAGAGATGCATGATGTCCATATTCACTGATATGATCAAGGACTTTATGGAGGTGTTTATGGATGACTTCTCAGTCTATGGGTCATCTTATAATGAGTGCTTGGATAATCTGTGCAAGGTACTGACTAGATGCGAGGAGAAGCACTTGGTTCTTAATTGGGAGAAGTGCCATTTCATGGTCAGAGATGGTATTGTACTTGGACATAAAGTGTCTGAAGCAGGGATCGAAGTAGACCGCGCTAAGATTGAGGTAATGACCAGCCTTCAGGCGCCTGATTCTGTGAGGTCTATAAGGAGCTTTCTTGGACATGCTGGTTTCTATAGACGGTTCATCAAGGACTTCAGTAAGATTGCTAGACCACTAACTGCTTTACTGTATAAGGATACCAAGTTTGAGTTCAATGCAAATTGTCAGACTGCATTTGAACAGATCAACCAAGCATTAGTGAGTGCTCCTATAGTTCAGCCACCAGATTGGGATCTACCTTTTGAGGTTATGTGTGCTACGAGTGACTATGTTGTAGGAGCTGTTTTGGGGCAAAAGAAGGACAGAAAGCTTCATGCTATCTATTATGCTAGCAGAACACTAGATGATGCGCAGAGAAACTATGCCACTACAGAGAAGGAGTTGTTGGCTGTTGTCTTTGCATTTTAGAAATTCCGCCCCTATCTTGTTGGCTTCAAGGTGATTGTACACACTGATCATTCAGCCCTGAAGTATCTGATGCAGAAGAAAGATGCTAAGCCAAGATTGTTGAGATGGATTCTGTTGCTTCAGGAGTTTGACATTGAAGTGAGGGACAAGAAGGGAGTTGAGAATGGAGTTGCTGACCATCTTTCAAGGATGCTGGTTGAGGAAGACGTGCCCATTACTGATTTCTTGCCTGAGGAGAACGTCAATATGATTGGGACAGTGTTTCAGATGGATTTAGACAGAAACTTGCAAAACTGTCGGATTAATCGCACTGCATCGATCGATGCCACATCTGTGACGTTCAATGCATGTGTCGAGACTGCGACGATCGATGCTACTCTATACGACGATCATTGCAGTGCGGATATGAACCCAGAACCTTTCACGGTTCAAATTGGAGACTATGTCTTCGAAGTAGATGCTGTCGCAACCACCGATCGACCCTGGTACGCAGATATAGCTAATTATCTGGCTGCAGAGACTGAACCAGATGATTTGAAGGGGTATGCAAAGAAGAAGTTCTTCAGGGAGCTCAAACGATACTACTGGGATGAGCCTTATCTCTACAAGCATTGTTCGGATGGTCTTTATAGGAGATGCGTTGCTGAATCAGAGGTTCCAGATATCTTATTCCACTGTCATGGATCAGATTATGTTGGACATTTTGCTACTTTCAAGACTGTGTCTAAGATTCTGCAAGCAGGTTTCTGGTGGTCTACAATGTTTGCGGATGCTCATTCCTTTGTTTCTCAGTGTGATGCCTGTCAGAGGAGAGGGAAAATCAGCAAGAAGCATGAGATGCCTCAGAATTTCATTCTTGAGGTTGAGGTTTTCGATTGCTGGGGCATAGATTTCGTGGGTCCTTTTCCCTCATCCTATGGGAATAAGTTTATCTTGGTTGTTGTGGACTATGTATCAAAGTGGGTACAAGCAATAGCTAGTCCAACCAATGATTCTTCGGTGGTTATTAAGCTGTTTAAGACCATCATATTCCCTAGATTTGGAGTACCTCGGATAGTGATTAGTGATGGAGGATCTCATTTCATTAATAAAGTCTTCGAGAAGTTGCTACAGAAGCACGGAGTTCATCACCGAGTTGTTACTCCTTATCACCCTCAGACTAGTGGATAGGTCGAGGTTTCTAACAGACAAATCAAAGAGATCTTAGAGAAGACAGTTGGGAAGACAAGGAAGGATTGGGCAGCAAAGCTAGATGATGCACTATTGGCTTACCGGACTGCATTCAAGACACCACTTGGAACTACTCCATTTCATCTGCTGTATGGAAAAGCATGTCATCTGCCAGTAGAGCTTGAACACAAAGCAGCATGGGCTGTAAAGCAGATGAACTTCGATCTTAAGACTTCTGCAGAGAGGAGATTGGTGCAGCTTAATGAGTTGGATGAGATTAGACATTTTGCTTATGAGAACTCAAAACTGTACAAGGAGAGGACTAAAGCTTATCATGACAAGAAGATTGTCTCTAGACAATTTGAGCCTAATGATCAGGTACTTTTGTATAACTCTCGTTTGCAATTGTTTCCAGGTAAGCTGAGATCAAGGTGGTCTGGTCCTTTCACAATCAAAGAGGTACGTCCTTATGGAGCTGTCATTCTAATCAGCCAGGAAGGTAAGGAATTTACTGTAAATGGACAGAGAGTAAAGCATTATTGGGCTAAGGCCGAGATTCCAGGAGGTTAGATTTTGCCTCTGGATGTTGCACCCTCTGTCTAATTGAGCTAAAACGTCAAGCTATTGACGCTAAAAGAGCACTGAGTGGGAGGCAACCCACTGTTTTGTTTTTTCTATTCATTTTTGGTGTTTTTGTTAGGATTTTACGTTTGTTTTTGGTTTTGGTGAGTTTTGTTTGCAGGTTTCACAGAATCGCAATGCAACGATCGACACGGCCCTGTGTGTCGATCGTCACAACACAAAAATCGCATTGCAGCGATCGTTGCGGTCCTGAGCAACGATTGACTCATGATGCAAATCGCCTTGCAACGGTCGTTGCATTTATGTAACGATCGATGCATGAGCGACAGAGGTAAAAATCAGACAGAACTTAACACATCCAATACATTTTTCTTTCTTTTACCAATCCTTAGCTTGACACTATTGGGGACAGTGTGTTTCAAGTGTGGGGGAGGTGGTACTGACTATTATCTTTCTGTTTTCTTAGAGTCAGTCCGTTTTTCAAAAAATTTTGTTTTATTGAGTCAAAACAAGTTTAAGTAGGAAACAGTGAATTTTTGAGAAGTTAACAACAACTTGCAGGAACTTAAGTAACCACTGGGATGAAGTTGCAGGAACTTTCTATGACTATTAGAAAACCCAACACGGATCAACCTACTGAGGACACCCATATCAATTCAGGTATTCAGAGGATCCTTTACTGACTTCACCCTTAATTTGACTTAATTTTCTAACCTAAGGGCTTGGTATACCTTGTTAGTTCTGACACAGCTTGTAATCCTGTCCGAGTATGGTTCCCTTCTCCCCTTCCATAAAGTAAAAAAAAAGAGAGTAATAAACTGAGGATGAGCTAGTAGCTCCGAAGCGGTCACGGGAGTAGTAGCAAACACTATTACCTCATGTGCATTCATGGAATGTGTCCAAAGTACACCCCTTAACGGGAAGAGCACTGATAAAAAAATAAAATGATACCCAATGGGGAAAAATCAGAATGCTTAGGAAGGGAAAAAAGAATAAAAGGAACCAGAAAAAGATAGTATGGTGGTCTAGAGCTGACAAAGTAAGAATCTATGTGCCCTTTGATCGATAATCCTTAGGTGAGACCGCACTTAATAGCTTATAGAAGTCAGTAGGGTGAATGTGAATTGCTTGGATTGATTGTGGAGTTTACTTAGGACAGTTGCTAAGTGTGGGGGAAGTACATGTTGGTCTTGATGTCTTGCAGGTGATTATTTCAGTGGCTTACTAAGGGGAATCTGAGTGTTGTTGCTTCTAGGACAAAAGAGTTTCTGAAAGTTTTCAAACCTCTTCACCATGTTTAAGTTCTCGGTTTTGCTTGAGGGCAAGCAAAGGCTAAGTGTGGGGGAGTTGATATATCATGGTTTTTACCGGTTTAGACCATGATATAAGTGTGTTTTAGAGTCTTTTAGTGTTTCTTTAGAGTCTTTTACAAGTGTTATTAGGTATTAGCACGTTTGGAGCGGAATTGGAGTTATTGGAGCTTTTTGGAGCATTTTGGTGCTTTGACCCGAGAGATAGAGTTCACTGTCCAAAACAGAGTAATGCATCGATTGACCCACATCGTGCATCGATCGACACACTAGCAAGATGGGCCTTTCTTCGGCGGTTAATGAAGAATGAAGAAATTACAGTTTTGCCCAGAAGTTTCCAAGAATTACAAAGAAGCCCCAAGACGTGATTAGCTTATATAATTAGGTTTTTACATCAGTTTTTAGATACGCTTTCATACTTTGAGCATAGAGTTTTTAGAGCTTGGGGCTGATCTAATCCTGTACTGCTTTCTGCTTTTTGGAGAAGATTTCGAACCCCTTTATAAAGACTTACCTTTATAAAGGGGTTCAAAATCTTTATAAAGCGCTGAGTGGGAGGTAACCCACTGTTAGGTTTTGAAATCTTTATAAAGGGGTTCAAAATCTTCTCCAAAAAGCAGGAAACAGTACAGGATTAGATCAGCCCCAAAAAGCTCTAAAAATCTCTATGCTCAAAGTATGAAAGCGTATGTAAAAACTGATGTAAAAACCTAATTATATAAGCTAATCACGTCTTGGGGCTTCTTTGTAATTATCAGGAACTTCTGGGAAAAACTGTGAATTCTGCATTCTTCATTAAACCGCCGAGGAAGGCCCATCTCGCTAGTGTGTCAATCGATGCACGATGTGTGTCGATTGATGCATTACTCTGTTTTGGACAGTGAACTCTATCTCTCGGGTCAATGCACCAAAATGCTCCAAAAAGCTCCATAAACTCCAAATCCGCTCCAAACATGCATATCATGTAAAAGACTCTAAAGAAACACTAAAAGACTCTAAAACACACTTATATCATGGTCTAAAACTGGTAAAAACCATGATATATCACTGACATTAAGGTCTTCAAAGACCTTCTCCGCCTCCTTCAGCTCTCCAGTTCGGGGGACTTCCTCCGAATTCTTCTCGGAGAAGGCAACATACTTGTTGGCCGCTTCAAGGGACTAAACAACAAAAAGACATCGATCAGAGATCGTTCAAAGAGCTACGAAGTAAATTTATTGACCTGGGAATACCTTTCCTTAGGTCATCATCATCTCGACATAGGCTTTCTCTTGCGCCATATCCCAAACCGCATGAACCTGGAGCCCCTCCGGCCTTAAGTGCATGAGAAGGAATGCCACTTCTGCAGAATCATCGGCAATCGGACACTCCTTCTTGTGCTTGAACCGCCAGGTAAAGCCCTTGCTTACCGAAGAACCCAATGAGGTCTACTTAGCCTCTGCACCACCCCCCGTAGGAACCTCCACCTCACTCTGAGCTCGTTTTGAGGTCGGAGTACGGAACCCGTTCGAACCCCTAGATACATTCGAGTTCGCCGGATCAGACGAAACCTCCACGATCTCTCGAGAAGGCTGGCTAGGCAGAGGCAGAAGCCCACTCTCAGTATAACCCCCTAGTTCACTTTCTCCTCGCTGACAGCTCAGTAAGCATCGCTGCTAGCTGGGCCGATTTAGCTTGGGTTGCAAAGTCGCAGGAGCCTTTCCGGTACGACGGGAGCAGTTTCTTCGGGACATCTTTTCTACTAGCGGAGTACTTGCTGTTGAACCGGAATCGTAGACAGTGTTACCTAGACACAACAAAAATATTAACTCAAGAGGACAAATTTTTTTTCAAACGATAAAAAAAGGAGATGAAAGTTTTCGATTTGATGAGTTACCTACTGCTAGAGTTAGCCGATCGATGCGAGCTTCACTTCGCGAGGACTTCGAGGAACTTGAGATGGACGCTTCTTCGAACTCTGATCTCCTATAGCGGATCTGATGTGATCTCCCGTAAAAGAATCCCAATCTATCCTCAAACTCTTCAGGCGAGCGATCAGATTCCCGGTATACGTGTCAAGCTGTATTGCGTTTGGGGTATCTGCCAACACAAAGCAAAGAGAAACGGTCAATACAGATTGCCAAAAACTACATCAAAGTAAGATCTAAATACGGCAATCTCTTTTCTGACCAATGCTGACTGCCCAGCGCGTCGGGATAACAGAGAAGTCGAAGTGGCCAACGGAGAACATGTTTATCTTAAAGAAAAAGATACGGTCTTGCCACACATCCCTCGGATGAGTCTCTTGTACGATTCTCCCGTGACGAGGCGAGAGGTAGTAGGTTCCAGGGTACTTCTTGTTGTATCTGACGAGGCACATGAGTAAAATGAGATCAACCGTCACCGTAATTCCCTGCTCGGCGGCCAGCATTCCGATTCCTATAACTTTCAGAACAAAATTCGGTGTCATCTGGGGAAATAAGAGTTGCAGGGTCGCCAAAACATCGAGACGGATGCACGGGATCAGATAGATCAATCCGCATCTCTCGAAGAATGTGGAATACGCACATCAAAAGCTGGGACGGACGATCTCTGGAGACTCCGACTCATCCGGTAACACCATTTCTACCTCTGGAGGAACATGCAGCTTTGTCGTAGCTTTTGGATGTGGCGTATCGTGAGCTTAGACTTCTGGTGAGGGCCGTAAGGTTCCGAGCAGAACTGCTTCCTATGGTTTTAGTTTTCGGAGCCATCGGGAAATTTTAACGAAAGAGGAAGAAATTCCGGCGAGGAATGATCTTTCTTCTCTGTTTCTCTGAAAAAGTAAAAACGAAAAAGAGTAAAGAAGAAAAGTGAGTTGCATGTGATAAATACGGCGAGGCTTGCAGTGGGAAACGTGGGATTAACCATCCCTTTTAAAGTCATAACTAAGATCGACCTCGAGATCGCCGGATTTATGCCACGTCAGCAAATTGTAACTGTTAGATATAGGGGACAGACAAGATAGATCGATGTGATGACCTCTCATATCCTCTACCTCAGCCGTTAGATCGAAGCAAAATGATTACGATCCAAGGGAAATCCGAAGGGAATTACGAGAATCAAGGTCTCTCCTTTCACGCGCCATCTCGACCGTTTGATCTCGCCAATTTAATAACCTCTGCGCGCGTGAGAAGAACATACGTAGATCGAGGACGGCGCATATTCCCGAGGTTACCGCCCAACAATTGCACGCCATATTGTTGGTGCTGGATTTTTTGCACCATAAAATCCGGCCCATTTACGGAATACGAAACCCACTAGAAGAAGAAGCCCAAAAGATAGACGAACTCGACCAGGCCCAGCAAACGTGACGAAGTAACACTTAGTCATTCGTGTCTGCCAGAGTTCTATTTTGACAAGGAACAAGTCTTCAACCGTTGCAAAGGACTCCGAGATTCTCAGGACGTTGAGGATAATGCGAATGTGAAGATCACAACGAACGAAATGAGATCGAGGATATAAGAAGAGAAGAAGTCATTGAGAATACACGCGGAAAAACATAACTTTAGCTTTACAGCTTTAAACACATCGACTAAATAGTTCGATCTCATTTGTATACTTACAACCTGTTCTTTGTATAAATTCTATCTCAGATTTCAATCTTTTATTACATCCTTGATTCACAGAAAATCTATATCTCATTACCTAAAGTCCCAAAAACCACATTACAATATAAATCCTTGGTGTGAAATCTTTGAACTCACACATATCTTCAAAGCAAAAACCATTGCTGCTAACGCTAAATCATTGGTGGGGTAATTAACTTCATGCTTCCTCAACTGCATTGATGCATAAGCTACAACCTTTTCTTTTTTGATCATGACACATCCCAACCCAAATCGTGAAGCGTCGGTGTAGAAAAGAAATGGTATTCATGGCCGTTGTAGTTTTAACATCGAAGTTTGAGTCAATTATTCCTTTAGTCGCTCAAAACTCTTGGAAAACTTTTCTGAGCACACGAATTTGACTTTCTTTACTTTCAAGGTCGTTAATGGCTTGGCCATACTGGTGAATTCTTTTACGAACTTATGAGTATTCTTCCAACCCCAGGAAACTACGAACCTCAGTTTCACTCTTTGGTTCTGGGAAACTGGTGATATAAGCATTTTTCTGGGTCAACAACTACTCCAACTTCTGAAATCACATAGCCTAAGAATCCAATTCTCTTATTCCAGAAACTTCACTTGCTGAGCTTAGCGAATAACTTATTCTCTTTGAGCTTATCCTAAATAATTCGGATATGCCACTTGTGCTCCTCTTTATTCTTCGAGTAGACAAAAATATCGTCGATGAAAATAATGAAAAACTTATCCAAGTACTCCCAAAATACATCGTTCATCATCTTCATGAAAGCCTTTGGTGCATTGGTCAGTTCGAACAGCATTACCACGAACTCCTAGCGTCCATAACTGGTCTGGAATGCCCTCTTTAAAATATCTTCCTCTGCTATCAAAATTTGATGATACCACAAAAGCAAGATCTATATTGGATAAACACGAGGCTCCTTGAAGTTGGTCTAATAACTCACTGATACTTGGCAACATGTACTTATTCTTGATAGTCACCTTATTCAGGCCTCGGTAGTCGATAAAGAGTCTGAAACTTATGTCCTTCTTCTTAACAAACATGACATGTGTTCCCATAGCGAATTTCTCGGTCGAATGAATCCTTTCTCTATCGGGTCTTCCAGCTGCTTCTTGAATTCGGCCATCTCTGCTGGTGCCAAATGATAGGGTGCATTTGACACTGGAGCTTTCATGGGTTCTAGATCTATCGCGAAGTCATGATTCCTTACTATTGGCGGTCTTTGCAATGGCTTGAATACGTCCTCGTGTTTCGTAGTTACCGGGATGGTATTCAAACTTGGAGCTTCCTATTCCTCTGACATAGAGATGCTTGCTAAGAACGCTTTATTTCCTTTGCAAATCAGATCTTCTCCTTGCAACAAAGATATGATTGAGATTCCCGTCCGAGTCTCCATTCCTATAAAAACGATCTTCCCCTCTCCGCAAGGAATTATGACGGTTGCCTTGTCACAATCCATTACAGACCGATGATTAACCAACCAATTCATTCCCAAGATGAATTCATAACGGCCCAGCTCCATCTTCACAATGTTCCCGAGTAAGTCCACTTGATACAGCCTCAGAACCGAGACTAGGAAGATGGTGAGATGGAGAACAAGTTCTGGCTGTGTAACTCTCTCACTTGATCAGATGGTTGTGTGGATTAGATGGATTTTTGTGAGATGAAAAAAGTGATGGCGAGCAACTCTCTTGCTCAGTGGGCTTGATTGACTCTCTCAATCAGATTACAAACTATCTGAATCACTCAAGGATAGTCTGAACCGAATTAACTCCTAAGAGGA
Organism: Orychophragmus violaceus; assembly: GCA_030180135.1. Classification (NCBI taxonomy): domain Eukaryota; kingdom Viridiplantae; phylum Streptophyta; class Magnoliopsida; order Brassicales; family Brassicaceae; genus Orychophragmus; species Orychophragmus violaceus. Next base: position 58,689,869 of record CM058234.1, on the reverse strand, counting down.
TGGTGAATCAATCACTAAACTCTAAGAAGGAACAACTCTCCACAGAACTCAACTTTGAAAAGAAACTACTCTGATTTATTTTTGAATGATTGAAAGGTGACTGATACAAATGGTCTAATTGAGCTTATATAATGCTCTTACCACGTTCCTAAACTTTAATAAAATAAAAGAAATAGCAAAGATCAAGGAATATGGCTGTTGAAGCCATTAAGAAGAAATCTACCCAAATAAGGCAAGGGAGCTGAACTTGAGTCTTGACAGTTTTGGCATGAATGTGTGGTGTCTTGGGACATCCTGATTCAGTGAATAAGCCTCCAAAATGCAGCTTTTGAGAAGATATAGCCTTTGGTGGTTTAAAGCTCCTATTTTGAATGCATCCAAATATGAAAAGTTGAGTATATCTTTGATCCTCATGATCAAGTGGTTGCTAGTGTATGGTAAAGTATTGGTTGACTTTCCTGAATGGTTGGATATGTCTCCTGAATGCTTATATGTATCTCATAGTCGCCAAAGTTTTGTTTGCAAATGATTAAACTAGTGAGCTTCCAAATAAGGCAAGCTCAGAATCATCTGTTTTATAAGTTGAATAACTTCTTTATCTAAATTCCATTTTTGATGATTCGAACTCTCCCTGACTCCTTGATGGTTTAATCTTCTGGAACAAGTTGAATTCTAGTTTAAGTCCTCATGGTTACAAAGATGTACTCCAAAAGATAAACATATGGCTCTGGTATGCTCGGGTTGGTTTTCTCTGGGAGTCTGGATCAGATGATTGTTGTCATTTCCATGCTCCTTGGCTGATTATGATTTGATTTCCACATCATACTCACCCTCTTGAAAAGGTTTCAACCTCGAAACTTGATAATATGTGCCAAGAGAAAGCAAGTTAGCTTTCATTCTATTTTGTGAGTTTAAGGTCTTACCTTGATGGATTTGTGGTCTGGTGATGTAATTGACAATGTGGTGGTTCTCCTTGGAGTAGATAATTCAATATCACTCCTCTTCTCTGGTTCTATTTCCACTGATAAGTGTTTGCACTATTATCTCTTTTGGTGGTCTTGTTCTTATTCACCATTGGTGGTGATACCTGCTTGTTCTGAATTTTGTGAGGTAATAAGTTTTGTCTAACTCCTCTGGGTTTTGCTCTTTTAGTTCCTAAAACAGCATTTACACTTTGGAAAAGAAACAAGTGCATTATGGGCTTCTTATGAAGAGATAAACTTGAAGCTATTTCACTGTCACTAGTTGTAGTAACTTATGGAAAGTTTAGCAAGTCCTTCAACAGAGTTTTTGGGTCATTTGAAATGAGATGGGTTATAGATTGAATTACCTGGCTAACACCTTGATGGTTCTGGCTTTCTTTAGAGGGCATGGTGGAGCAAAGTGATGTCTGGTCTGGTGGATTTTCCTTGATCCCCCATTAGGCTTTATTTTATTTTTAGCTATAATCCTTGTCTCAACACTTGACTCAACAAACAAGTGCATTATACCAGTGGTCAGTGTCATGCAGTTTAAGTTCAGAGATAACCTTGCATTTGGTTGAGGCTTTTCACGAGCCGACGGATTAACGATAACTTTATCGTAACTTCGAGGCTTGGTAGCTATGTCTAAAGTATATATATTCATATTTTAATCGATCTTATTAAGCAATGAACTAACGACAAATTTGTCGTTAATTCGTTTCTTAGTTAAAACTAATTATTGTTCATTTGAGGTTTAGGGTATAAGACATGACATTTGAACAGTATTAATTTTGCTCTAAGAGACGGATTAGCGATGAATGCATCGTTAATTCGTAGCTAAGGTGAAATATGTTTTTATCAGTTAATTGTTATGGAATAGCTATTGGAGATTTTTTATTGTTGAAATATAATCTTAAAGTATTATCTGATCATTGGTATACAAAAAAAAATTATATCTTCTAGCAACTATGATGAGTAAGAGTGAAAATATAAGAAACTTATATTTAACCTTTCAACTTTGAAAACTAAGTCTTAAAGTAATTTTGGGTTTTAGTATTTTTATGACATTCATACTAATATATCAAATCTATATCACCATTGTAAGTATAAGTTTAGTCAATATCAAACTCTGATTGTTCATATTATGTATAAATGGTTAATCATATGTTTAGACATTGCTAGGAATTAATGACGAAACCAAAATTTTGTCGTTTTAGCGACAAATTCGTCTGTCTTAAATATGTTATTACTAGCGTCGGTGTAATGACGGATTGTAAATATATATACAAGAAAATACAATTTCCACACATAGTAATTGAAAAACTTGGAAATCAGATTACATCATATATAGGAAACATGATACAAATTATTCGTCTGAGTTGCTTGACACTGTATCGTACACTTCATCGTGATCAGCTTCTTTTCCATATTTGTACCATGTATAATAATAAGGTGTAAATCATCTATTCAGTAAGTGACGCCAAACCTTCTCAACTGGCATAAACTTCCTACTCTTGTATTTTCGACAAGGACAAAATATTTTACCATTTTCAATAGTTATAGATGTCTTACCTGCTTGATACATGAATATCTGAAGCCCATCTTAAAACTCTTTTGTCACCGCTCCTTCCGCATCTTTATGTCGATAGACATTAATTTGTCAAAACATCTAACTCCGTAATTCGTATATAGACATTTTCCGAGAGATTATGACTTTTTGTTGTTTTGATTTGTAATTTTCGTTTTGAACTAGGGGTATTTATAGTTTCTTTTTCAAGGGTTAGCAAACGAATTAACAACGATTATTAATTCTCGTCGTTAATTTGTCGCTATTGGCATCGATTTAACGATGTATTTTTAAAATAATATTTTTAAAAAATAATAATTAAAATTACACATATACTAAATGAAAATTTTTCAAACCATTCTTAGTCCTATATAGAAAAAGATACAAATTATTTGTTCGGTTTTCTTGAGGCATTATCGGACTCTTCATCGTCATAAGATTCATCGACTTCTTTAGACTCGGCTTCTTCTTCCATGTCGTCCATGTACTCAATCTCGATAATCTCTTCCAACACCTCATAAAATTTTGTTTCACCCCTGACATACCCACCATAGTTTGTAGTCTCCCGATGTTGGACAATTTGGTATGTGTGAAATGCATAACCACGAGTACAATACATGTGTTAGGTTGTTATCCTAGCGATGGGGCCTTGAAGCAACTCAAGAAATCATAAAGGATAAGCTGAATTACCAGGATCCACCTGCATACAAATGTTTTTGGTTAGATTAATTTTGAAATGTAATTATTGAAATATAATTTACTTAAGTATAATTAACTTAAGAATACTTGGTCTTTCATCCATATACTGAAATATTGGTCTTTCCGTCTATTGATCTCATTGTCGGAAACCCCCTCGATTGCTTCCCGAATTTGAGTCTCAAACTTGGTGCAACACCAAAAATTTAGATATAACAACATATTTCATTAAAAGTACTTTATTATTAATGTACCATTATATATATACCTCTCAAAAAGACGAACATCCCCACAGTTTAGAAGAATGGACATATGTGTGCATATTTTTGTAGCGAAATAGTATGATGTAAAGTGAGACGTTTCTTCTGTTAGACTTCATGTGACAATAGACCATGGTACCCTTGCTGGATTTTTTGCCGTTCCCTTTAGATGTTTCATGAAACGCTCGAACATATACATCCACCGAACATGAGCAGGTACACCCAGTTCTGCTTCATGTGGTAGATGGATAGGGATATGTTCAATGACTTCAAAAAAGGACGGCGGAAAGATCTCCTCCAAATTGCATAACATATAGGAATATTTGCATGCATTTTTTGCAATGATATTTTCCGATAGAGTGTGTGCGCTGCGATATCTGAAAAATGAACCTATACATGGCAAGAAATTATATATTTATATACATTAGCTTACATACCTTGAAGAATTACACGAAAGTTAAAAACATTATTTACGTTTACGTACCTTGTTTCGCTAAATTTTTCGGGAAGGAGTTCAGCAAGAGCAAAGGGAAGTAGTTGTTGCATGAAAACATGACAATCATGGCCGTTCATTCATGAGAATTTTTTCCCCTTGTTCAACACAACTAGATAGATTAGAAACATACCAATTTGGGAAGCCAACATATGTTTTCACCCAATCGAACAAAGACGATTTAGCTTTTGAAGTCAACCAAAATATAGGAATTGGTGCAACTCCGCATGATGTGATATGCAACTCATTTCGTGAACAAATATCAGGCAGGTCCAACCTTGATTTCAGTTTATAATTAGTTCTTCCCAGACATTCAACATGGTATGCATGATCTTATCAAAGAAGTGTTTCTTGATATGTATCACATCAAGATTGTGTCTCAGCATATGATCTTTCGAGTAAGGTAGTGTTGGATCTCCTAGGATCTAGGGTTTGATATATTGAAATTTGACCAACCTTGTTCTTACCTTGAACTGGCAGCAGAATGAAATGGTGAACGAGATCAGTTGAGCAACGCAAGTGCCTTGCCTCTACCAGATACACACGCACACAAGCTGGAAACGGGATGCTAGTGACGGATCAATGGGAATCCTCTGTTTCTGGTGTTTCTGCTCTTCTCACTGAGAAAAACTCGACGGCTCACGTTCTAGGTCGAAACTATCAAGTTTTTATTCGACCTGAAACATACTTAACGGGCCAGACTTGATTAAGTCTTAATTTCGAAAAGCCCTTTCGAAACCCGAACTGTGTCGACCGACACACATACTGTGTCGATCGACACAACACCATTTTCTCGATAATAATGTGTATTGGATACACATTAATATGATCATTACCATAATGATCATTCTCATGTCTTAGCTTCCAGTTTGCTTAGGTGTGTGACCCTATAGGATCATATAATACTGGCAGTAAGTATACAACTTACAGATTGCAAGAGGCTTCTAGCAAAACATTGCAACCGCCCAGCATTATACGAATGTCTGATCTCGACACACAACTATCATCAGGAGTGAGTACAAGTGTGATTTCAGGACACTATCCCAACAATCTCCCACTTGTACTGGAATAAACAATTCCTATAATCCTTTTGTCTCTATATCTGATTTGGCATAAGGCAAGATTAGTGTCATCCTTATTAAGCCAACATCGTGTTTATCGAACTCCTGATCTCATACTGAACATTACAAACAACTGAACTACAGTTCGTTTGAGTGCGGCCACACATTTTTCTCAGTATTAAATCTTCGATAGGCCTGAGATATTTATCTCCCGTTAATCAGGAGGGACAAATTCCATCTTGTTCCATCCCTATTTCAACGCACACTTCATGATATACTTGAACAGTGCCGTTATGGTCGCCAGTTACGGGTCGACGTTTGACAAAGTCAAAGTGTACCAATTCATATGCAAGAAAGCATGATGAACTCAGGTCTGAGGACTATACTCTATAGTCGTAATGAGAACCTCTTATGACACAGATATAACTATCTTGTAGACTTCTCATCAGCGGGTCATGTCCGGTCATATGTTCACCAACATATATCTATGTGACTGACTGCGATAATCATATCATTGGCTCCATGAAACTTAGCCAACAGTCACCTCACAATCTAGTCTCTCGCGGTTGCCATTGTCCCACTTTGACAACCTCGACTAGGGACAAAACATAATTTATATCATCTATGACTTATAGGGTTTCATGATCAAGTCCTCAACTTGATGACCTATAATATGACATAAACTTATTTTGGGACCATTATTTAGATCACAATAAATAATGCTGAAATCAAATTTCATTAAACACTTCTAAAAGAATGTTTACAAGAGCATCTTTTATAACTAAAATAAAACTAAAACTCCCACTAGAATCAAGATTACATCTTAAGATCTCTAATGCCTACAATAGTCGTATGAATCTCATGCTTAGGCCTTGGGAGTGACTTAGTCAGAGGATCAGCGACATTCTCGTTCGTCGGAACTCAGCTGATCTTCACATCACCTCTATTGACAATATCACGAATCAGGTGATATCTCCTCTCTACGTGTTTGGACTTCTGGTGTGACCTGGGTTCTTTCGCCTGAGCAATGGCTCCGTTGTTGTCACAAAACAAAGCCACTGGCTCCAAGATACTTGAAACCACCCCAAGCAGCTTCCTTTGCCGCTTCTGAAGCAGCAACATATTCAGCTTCCGTCGTGGAATCAGCTACGGTATTCTGCTTAGAGCTCTTCCAGCTCACTGCACCGCCATTTAGACAGAAGACATATCCAGATTGTGATCGGAAATCGTCTCTGTCTGTCTGAAAACTCGCATCAGTGAATCCATTCACTACAAGCTCTTCACTTCCTCCATACACCAGAAATTTATCCTTAGTATGTCTTAAATACTTGAGAATATTCTTGACAGCTGTCCAGTGAACTTCACCTGGATCAGATTGGTATCTACTCATCATGCTTAACCCGTAAGCTACATATGGACGAGTGCAGAGCATGGCATACATAATAGATCCTATTGCAGAAGCATAAGGAATCCTATTCATGCGCTCCCGCTCAGCATGTGTCACCGGACACTGCTTCTTGCTGAGACTAATGCCATGAGACATCGGTATGAAGCCCTTCTTGGAATCATGCATCCTGAATCTGTGCAACACCTTATCAATATATGTGTCCTGGCACAATCCAATCAGCCTGTTCACTCTATCTCTGTAGATTCTGATTCCAAGAATGTACGCGGCTTCTCCCATGTCTTTCATGGAAAAACAACTTCCGAGCCAAGTCTTAACAAACTGAAGCAACGGAACGTCATTACCGAGGAGGAGTATGTCATCGACATACAATACAAGAAACGCAATTCTGCTCCCACTAGTCTTCTTGTATACACATGGTTACTGCTTCATCAAAACGAAGATTCCAACTCCGTGATGCTTGCTTCAATCCATAAATGGATTTATGAAGCTTGCATACCTTTCCAGCGTTCTTAGGATCAACAAAACCTTCAGGCTGTGTCATATACACATCCTCTTCCAGAATACCATTCAGGAATGCGGTTTTGACATCCATTTGCCAAATCTCATAGTCATAATGAGCGGCAATTGCTAGGAGAATCCGAATGGATTTAAGCATAGCGACTAGGGAATAGGTTTCATCATAGTCAATACCATGAATTTGCTTCAAACCTTTAGCCACCAGCCTCGCCTTGTATATCTGTACATTGCCATCCACGTCGATCTTCTTCTTGAAGATCCATTTACACTCAATGGCTTTTGCACCATTAGGTAAATCGACCAAGGACCATACTTGGTTTTCTGACATGGATCCCATTTCGGATTTAGAGGCTCCAAGCCACTTTTCGGAGTCCGGGCCCATCATTGCTTCCGCGAAGATCGCTGGTTCGTCACTATCAATGATCATCAGATCATTGGAACTGGTCACGAGAAATCCATAGTATCTCTCAGGTTCGTGACGGATCCTTCCGGATCTGCGAACTTCAGGCTCCACAGGTGCCGGTTTCACAGAACTTTGTGGATCCAACTGCTGCTCTTCCTCAGTAGGTTGAGCAGTCTCCTGTGCATCTCGAATTTCTTCAAGATGTACTTTACTCCCACTGTTTTTCTTAGAAAGAAACTCCCTCTCAAGAAAAGAACAGTCCCGAGCAACAAATACTTTGTTCTCAGATTGGTTGTAAAAGTAGTATGCCTTGGTTTCCCAAGGATAACCAACGAAGTAGCATTTATCTGATTTGGGTGCTAGCTTGTCAGAGATTAATCGTTTGACATAAGCCTCACAACCCCTAATCTTCAGGAAAGACAGACTAGGAATGTTCCCAGTCCACAATTCATGTGGTGTCTTTTCCACTGATTTAGATGGTACCCTATTTAGTGTAAACGCAGACGTTTCTAGAGCGTATCCCCAAAAGGATAATGGAAGATTTGAATGACTCATCATAGACCGAACCATATCCAATAAGGTTCGATTCCTCCTCTCTGACACTCCATTCCATTGGGGTGTTCCAGGAGGAGTGAGTTGTGAAATAATTCCACACTCGCTCAGATAGTCGCTGAACTCTTGACTCAAGTATTCTCCTCCGCGATCCGATCGCAGAGCTTTAATACTTTTTCCTAGTTGGTTCTGTACTTCATTCTTGAATTCCTTGAATCTATCAAAGGATTCTGACTTGTGTCTCATCAAATAGACATAGCCATACCTACTGAAATCATCAGTGAAGGTAATGAAGTACTTATAATTTCCTCTGGCAACAGTACTCATTGGCCCACATACATCAGTATGAACAAGGCCCAATAAATCACTGGCCCTTTCATTTGGTTTGTTGAAAGGGGCTCCAGCCATCTTGCCCATCAAACAAGATTCGCATTTCTCACATGATTCAAAATCAAATGAGCCCAGAAGCCCATTTCGATGGAGCCTTTGGATGCGTTTCTCATTGATATGGCCCAAACGACAATGCCATAAGAAAGTCGGGTTTTCGTCATTGGACTTAAACCGCTTTGTATTTATGTTAAAGACATGCATTTCTTGGTTTAAAACATATAACCCATTATCTAATGGGGCGCTACCATAATATGTACCATCACGATTAAAAGAACAAACTTTATTCTTAACAGCAAAATCAAAACCTTCCAAATCCAAAACGGAAACTGAAATTATGTTTCTGCTAATCGCAGGTACAAAGTAGCAATTATTCAAAACTAAAACCATGCCCGAAGGTAAGGACAAATCATAAGTGCCTACGGCCAATGCAGCAACCTTAGCTCCATTCCCGACCTGTAGCTCCACTTGTCCTTTCTTCAGCGTTCTACTGTTTCTTAGTGCCTGCACATCAGTACAAATATGAGCACCCCAGCCGGTATCCAATACCCACGAAGTAGAACTAGAAGACATAACATTAAGTTCGAAAACATAAATACCTGAGTCAGACGCATCATACGTCTTCTTCAGCTTCTTGTAATCTTCCATGAACTTCTTGCAGTCTCTCTTCCAATGCCCTAACTGCTTGCAGTAGTTGCATTTATCCTCAGGAGAAGGCCCGGATTTGGGCTTCGGCTTGGGCTTGTCCTGACTCTCAGTCTGGACAACTTGGGCCTTTCCCTTATCCTTCTTAGGTTTCTTAAACCTTTTACCCCCTTGTACCATCAGTACACTGGGAGTTGCCTTCTTGAGATTCGGCTCTGCTGTCTTCAGCATACAGTGCAACTCAGTCAATGTCTTAGTCATGTTTTGCATGTTGTAGTTCATGATGAACTGATCAAAACACGACGGCAAAGACTGCAGAATCATGTCAGTGGCTAGCTCCTGGCTAATGGCACAATCCAGTTTCCCCATGTTATCAATGTAACCCATCATTTTAAGGACATGAGGACTTACTGGACTGTCCTTAGCCAGCTTGCAATCCATGAGAGATTTAACCGTCTGGTATCTCTCTGTGCGAGCTTGCTCCTGAAATAAAGCTTTCAGGCTGTTAATCATCTCAATGGGTGACATCACGTTCTCATATTACTTATGCAGCTCAGAGTTCATAGTCACCAGCATTAGACAATTAACATCTTTGACATCAGCTGAATGCTTATCCCAAGCATTCTTTTCTGTCTGCGGGGCATTGGAACGTGGCCTCTCGGGGAGAACTCTTTCAAGGACATATTCCTTGTTCTCCTGCCTGAGAACTATTCTCAGGTTCCGATACCATTCCAAGAAATTAGATCCATTTAACTTGTCCTTCTCAAGGACGGATCTTAGTGAGAAAGTGTTGATGTGAGTTGAGACAGACATATCTGTAATTAAAAGAGGTAGAGGTTTAGTTATAATGCTCAAGGAATGAGAATTCTTATCTAATAAGAAAAACTCGCATTGTATTCAAAACTATGTTTCCTCAGATGAATACAATGAACCAAGATCCTCAGATCACTAAAATTCGAGTGGGCGACTCGCCGTTACTCAAACTTTAGTTATCTAGGTAAGAAAATCATTGCTAATTGTACCCAGTACAACTCTTGGTTGTGGATGAGACAAACTATGCCTAATCCACTCTGATGTCTCTGGGCTCAGAACTTCTGATAGCCCAGTCAAGTAAAACCAATCTCTTCTGTCTTGTGATCACTGATAGTCGCACTGCAAGTCTTTCAATGACCACCTGCCTTACTCATGTTGCAGTGGATACCAAGGACTCCAAGACTATCCAACAAACGACACGAGTCTTGACAGTAGACAAGATCCGGCAAGACATCAAGATCACTTGATATTTTGTTGAGGAAAAGATTATTTAATCTTGATGCATATCCAATATACATCCAAGAAGTTATTAATTTAATTAAAACATTCAGTTTTATTAAGTTTATGTTCAACTAGAACTTTGGGATTGAATTTGATCTTGTATACGCAAATTTATGGTCCAACCAGTAATTCTGCGAATGGTGTGTCGACCGATGCCAATGGTTTCCGATAACCGGTCAAACCGGATCAAATTTCCTTAACCGATTCAATCTAATTGAACCGGTTCGGTTTAACGGTCCATGTCGATCGTCACACAACTCGGTGTCGATCGATATTACCTAACCAGAACCAAATTGGTTAATAAAATTAACCGAGCGAGATAACCGGTTCAATCCAATTGAACCGATCTATCTAATCGCATTGCCTGTGTCGACCGACACACCCAGTGTATCGATCGACACAGCAAGATTACGGGTACTCGATCTCAGATCGAAACCCTAAAATTATTTACGAGTTTTCGCTCTGTGTCGACCGACACACGCTTTGTGTCGATCGATACTCTGCGACAAACCCTAAAATTTTACGCGTTATTTCGCGGCGTGTCGACCGACACACGCTTTGTGTCGATCGACACAGTGCGATTTCAACAGTTTCATCGTTTTCAACAGGCACATAATCCGAGATTAACACTTTGAAAACATGATTTAGCATGCAATATTCAGTTCAACAACATCAGTTTTCGAATTAATTGCATCTGATTCAATAGTCTAAACCCTAACATGCTCTGATACCACTGTTGGATCTCCTAGGATCTAGGGTTTGATATATTGAAATTTGACCAACCTCGTTCTTACCTTGAACTGGTAGCGGAATGAAATGGTGAACGAGATCAGTTGAGCAACGCAGGTGCCTTGCCTCTATCAGATACACACGCACACAAGCTGGAAACGGGATGCTAGTGCCGGATCAATGGGAATCCTCTGTTTCTGGTGTTTTTGCTCTTCTCACTGAGAAAAACTCGACGGCTCACGTTCTAGGTCAAAACTATCAAGTTTTTATTCGACCTGAAACATACTTAACGGGCCAGACTTGATTAAGTCTTAATTTCGAAAAGCCCTTTCGAAACCCGAACTGTGTCGACCGACACACATACTGTGTCGATCGACACAACACCATTTTCTCGATAATAATGTGTATCCAATACACATTAATATGATCATTACCATAATGATCATTCCCATGTCTTAGCTTCCAGTTTGCTTAGGTGTGTGACCCTATAGGATCATATAATACTGGCAGTAAGTATACAACTTACAGATTGCAAGAGGATTCTAGCAAAACATTGCAACCGCCCAGCATTATACGAATGTCTGATCTCGACACACAACTATCATCAGGAGTGAGTACAAGTGTGATTTCAGGACACTATCCCAACAGGTAGTTCCAAAAACTGCTTTTCTTATGCCAATTATGGTTTTTACCTTATCCATCGGGTATATTAGTTGGTTTGTGCCTGTTTCCTATGTGCATATTTCATGTGCCCCATAATAATAAATTTGCTCTTCAAGTTGTTTCCGAGATAGATAAACTAGCAGTGGTGGACGGACAACTTTGTTTTTTCTTAAACAAATTCTTGTTTCTCCTATACGGATGGTTTATTGGTAGAAACCGGCAGTGACAATGAAACCAACATGTTTTCTAACCATGTTTCAACTAAAATGTTTTTTTCCTATTCATGTAATATAGAAACGCTAATCTCTTGTGGTAGTCCAACATGATAACATTCCACATGCGCGTAAGTCGCTTATCTTCCACATATGAACCGCCCACATTGTGAAATTATTTTTCTTCGAACAGTCATATGTTCGAACACCGGTGGACCACAACTGCTCCAACTCATGTATCAGTGGCAGTAGAAATACATTGAGCGGCCGCTTAGGATGCTTAGGACTTGGGACCAAAATACTCAAAAAGGAAATTCTATTTGCATACATATCGTTGGGGGGAGGCTGTAAGGTGTCAATATTATAGGCCACAAATAATATTGTCTACAAAACATACCAAATGGTCTAAATCCAGTCGAGAAAATACCAAGGTATATATTTCCAAATTGTCTGGCAAATTGGAGATGTACTGTCTTAAAGTGTTTCCACGCCTTTACATATGATGGATGAGTGACCGCTCCATCCGACTGTGAATGCTCAACATGCCATCTCAGAGAATAAGTTATTCTTTCAGACTGAAACATCCTTTGCAACTATCCTTCATAGGAAAGTACCACATACTTTTGTACGGTACCGGGTTCCGTCCACTTTCTTGCGACTTATACCTTGGACTTTCTACAAAAATGACACTCCATCAGCTTATCATCGTTTTTCAAAAAAAAAAACTTACAATTATCAACACATATATCAATCATCTCTAAAAGAAAAATAAGGCTATAAAGCATTTTCTGGATCTCAAAATAACTTTCGACAGTCAAATTATCTTCTAGTAAATATTCTTAACAAAATCTTCTCAATCATCCATGCAAACCTCATCTAAGGTATGATCATTTTTAATGCTTAGCTTTCTAGCTTCCAACGAGGATTTGGATAACCCTTCTCTACATCCATCGTAGAGTGGATGATTTGCTGCGTCAAGCATATCATAAAATCAAATTAACATCTAAGTTGGGTTCCTCAACATTATTCTGATTATTACTTATTGTTTGATGAAATGCATATGTAACCATTCCATGCAACTTATCATGCTCATGATAATTATACTCTTTGTAATAACTTAACTGATCATGATTAACATGCATTTCATTTTTATGTTGAACATTGCTACTACTACTTTGTGAATCATATCCACTACTATAACCTTCTTTTTGTTGATACCATATATAATAGTCCAGTGTAAATCCTTTAATTAATAACTAACGCCAAACAGTCTCAACAAGAATAAACTTCTAATCATGCATTTTTGACAAGGACGGAACATCTTACCATTTTCTATAGTTATCGATGTTTGACCTACTTGATACATGAATATCTGAATCCCATCTCGAAACTCATTTGTCAATGCTCCTTCTGCATATTTATGTCGATATATACAACTCCGTAATACGTATACAGACATTCATTTGGGAAAAAGTATTTTTAGAGATTTTTAATTTTTGGTGTTTTGAGTTGTGAATTTCGTTTTGAAGTATGAAGTATTTATAAAAAAATACACAAGTTAGGAACGTATTAGCGATAAAATAATAACAACGATTTAGCAACGGATTGAGACGACAACGATTTAACGACGACTTACGATCGAAATAACAACGGATACACAAATTGTAACAAACCAGTATACCTTATTAAAAGTGCCTATCTACCAAAATAACTACGTTATATTTCAATGTTACTTCGTCGGTTATTATTATGAAATAGGTTTGTCGCTTATGACGAACTAACGACGAAATATAATGACTTCACAGTTTCTTCGTTAATTTGTCACTATTTCCTACGCTTTAACGACGAAAATGAATAGTCGCAACTCGATTACTTTTTAGCGACGAAATATTTTCGTCGCTAAATTTAGTTGCTACATGACTGTTTTCTTGTAGTTAAAGGGAAGAGGGGAAATTGTAAACACCAGAAGTTTTATAATCTGCACTTAGCCCCTAAGTTTGATCCAAGATAAACGAGAAGAACGTCAAGGGTAAATACAACTTACGTCGCTCAACACAATAAGGATCTTAATCCTAATGTTACAGGTAAGAGAAGAACTATCAAGAAAATTTAATCATTTCAGGTTTCCTTTGCAATGTTTATGGCTTACGAAAATCATTAAAACATTCTATCATAAAGAAATGGATTATAGAAGGACAATTTGGTTTTGGTTGTTTGATTGAATATAGAGTGAAGGAGAATAAAGCGCAGAGGATTGTTGGTGGTATTTTCTGAAATTGGTTGATTGTTTCAAATTACGAATACAATCGTCTTAGTCATGTTTTGGTTTTTGGAGAAACAATGTTAGCATCACCCTCTTTTTAAGAGTGGTCATCTGATAATAGTTTGAATAATTATAGAGGAGTTAAAGGAGGAATTTTTATGCTCATTTGTCTATGCATCTAACTAAAGACACGAGTGCAAGGAGTTATGGAATATTCTCTGAGATCGTCATGACCCGGCAACATTGGGAAAAACTGTGGATAGGTTGTGAAGACTTCAATGAAACACTTGATATGGAGGAGAATTTAGGTTTCGAGTACTCTCCAATAAAGAATGCGGATATGAGAGAATTTCATGATGTTGTAAAACATTGTTCGCTGGTGGATATGGCCTATCATGGCTCTTTGTTCACATTGATTAATAAGAGAGAAAGACTGGTCAAGTCTCAAAGAAGTCAGGCAGGGTGTAAGTAGTAAATGAAGTATGGAGTCAACAATATCTGCTAGCTTATAATTTTTTTGAGTCATGTGGATGTTCTGACCATCTTCGAGGAATACACTTGGAAGTTGAAACTGAAAGGAGCAAGAGGAATCCTTTGAAATTTGTCTATCATTAACAAAGTTAGAGGATTTCAAGCCATTTTGGGGTCAAACAAACAAAACCAATTTATCTATCTATAATGTCCATGTTTCTTCGAAAAAATGAAGGATTTAAAAACCTTTAATTTTAAATATTGCTAAATAGATTGTGGGAAATATAATTAAAAGATAAGTAGCTTTCGACGTTATGTGTCAAAAAAAGAAGCAAACCTTCATAACCCGACATATCAAAGTATAGAGGAGGAAGTTGCGTCTGCAAACCGATGTAAATTTCTAGCAGATTTAGAGGAGAAGTTCCTCAAATAGTAATCAAAGTTACATTGGCTAAAGGTAGGAGAGCGCAACAACAAAACCTTATCTGAGAGATGTAACGGAAAAAGCAAAAAACAACTCCATAAGAGAAGTGGTTTTTCAAGATGGAAGGGTGGTTTCAGATGAGGATGAGATTAAAGTTGAGGCATGGAGATTCTTCAAAGGCTTTTTGCATCACGTTCCAGAAAATTTTGCGGGAATGTCAGTGGAACATCTTTAAGATTTACTGGCTTTTCCCTAATCCAATGCAGATTCAAGTATGTTTGTGAAACTAGTAACTCCGAATGAGATAACAATTGTCTTTTCTCTATGCCAAAAGATAAATCACTAGGACCATATGGATTTACTTCGGAGTTCTACGAATCAGTATGGGATGTGATTCAGGAAGAGTTCTTCACAGTAGTACAAGCCTTCTTTGCAAAGGGTTTCTTACCAAAAGGTATGAAAACAACTAATTCTAGATCTTTTACCGAAAAAGAGTAAACGGAAATGAAGGACTATAGGCCAATCTCCTGTTGTAATGTTATTTACATAGTAATCTAAAAAATCATTGCAAATTAGCTGAAAATCATTCTTGCCAAGTTCATTTCTTTGAATCAATTTACATTCACAAAAGATAGACTCTTGATTGAAAACGTTTTGAAGGTCTACCATGAGGAGGCAATATCAGCGAGATATGCAATTAGATAGACATTACAAAGGCCTTCGATTTGGTTCACTGGCCTTTTCTTTTAATTGTTTTGGCAATAATGAAATTCTCAGAGACTTTTAATCACTGGATCTCATTATACGTTACCATCCCTTCTTTTTCAGTACAAGTGAACAGAGAGTTGGCATGCATTTTCAGAGTAACAGGGTACTTCGACAAGGATTTCGATGTCTCCTTATCTATTTGTAATTGTTATGGACATCCCCTAAAAATACTTAGACAAGGTGGCTTATTCCCAAATATTATCATCATCGGTGAAAATCCATCAGTATAACTCATCTCACCTTGTAGATGATATAATGGTGCTAACAGATGGTAAAATTAGATCAGTGAATGGAATAATGAAAGTTTTCAATGAGTTTGAAAGAGCCTCAGGGCTGAGAATTAGTATGGAAAAAACATCAGTGTATTCAGCTGAAATTACTGAAGGTGTTAGACAGGAAATAGAAATTCATTTTTGATTCAATGCAGGATAGCTTCTGGTAAGATACTTGAGATTCAATTTAGTT
Source organism: Orychophragmus violaceus (assembly GCA_030180135.1). Classification (NCBI taxonomy): domain Eukaryota; kingdom Viridiplantae; phylum Streptophyta; class Magnoliopsida; order Brassicales; family Brassicaceae; genus Orychophragmus; species Orychophragmus violaceus. The sequence goes on along the minus strand of CM058234.1, from coordinate 58,673,610 downwards.
ACGAAGTCACTGTCAAGCCAAGATACAAGCCATTATTAGAGCAGATAAGGAAGAGATTTGAAAACTGGACTTCTTGTGTGATGTCCTATGCGGGAAGGCTGGAGGTGATTAGTTCAGTAATATAGAGTATATTAAATTTCTGGTTGATAGGTCAGGTTTTAATCCTATTCTACTGCAAGTGCACAGTTAAGTGATTGTAGTATATAGGGTATCGAATCCACAGAGACTCTGGTTTCGATAGATTAAGAACTATAGAGGTTGAAACTAAGAAGAAAGCAATGTGAAGTAAACTAAACAGCAGTGCGAGAAAGTAAACAAGTAGCAGGATTATCGGTTGTGGAAACAATTAATTAAGGGCGCTAAGTCTAGGGCGTTCTCAGGAAATCAGACAAGCAGACAAATCATTCAGTCATGATCTAATTAAGCACAATTCTAGAACTCAAATCACGGATATAGAATTAACCAACTGTCGTTGCGAGAATTCTCTAAGTCTAAGTGCAGTAATCCAAATTCCTTTGCAATTACTAACAGATTAAACCAGCATTAATTTCAAGTTCGATATGTTCACAATTAAACTAAACCAAATTCCTTTGCGAGAAGTTTAATTGCTCAACCTAAATAGTTCAGATTCTAAACCACACTTTCGTGTCGTATTTAGCAACCTAAGATCTAGATTCTAATTGATCAGGTTAGAACTAGCATTAAACACAATTTAGATCGAAGAACATGTTGGAATTGTGTCCAGTAATCTCGGTACTGTCTCTAGAAAGTAAGAGTATGTCAATGATCAGACATAAGTCATATAATACTGGGGGTCATGATGGCTTGCTAGAGTCCGCTCATGATCTATAAGTCTTGGACTTATTGCCTTTATTATATGATCCCATATGGGTCACACGCCTAAGCTAACAGGAAAATGTGTAGGAACGGCTTAGCAGAAGTACGGTAAAAGTGCCAGGCATTTGTCGTACTTAGAGAGAGATTAATGGGTCTGATTAAATCCAAGGGATTTAATCAGATTGGTATTTGGGCCCAAAATCCCAAAAGGAAATAGACAAGTTTTATAATTAAAACTTAAGTCTGATTTTTCCTCCTAACCCTAAGCCTCTGCGATTTCTCTCTCTCTCTGCGCCTCCCACAGCTTGGTCTAGCAGCCTCTCTTCCTGCAGTGTGCGTGTGTGAACCTCTGGAGGAGTTATCACTTGGTGGCTCTCTGATCTCTGACCTGTTCTCTCTTTCCGCTGCATAAACAGGTATAAGGTGAGATCAATAAAGTTTCTATTCAAGAGAACCTAGATCTGCATGTTTAGGAACTGTTGAATCTGAGAATTGATTTTGGATTAACAACTAAACATCCTTCAGTGGTATCAGAGCAATTGGTTCTGGTTTTTCTTGTTTAGAATCTCGTTTAGGATTGTTTTTCTTGTTTAAGAAGTGTTTTGAATCAACTACTGATAAGAGAAATCACTTAAGCAACAAGGAATTGAAAACCTAAACAAACTATTGAAAAATCGCATGACCAAGCTATATTGATTTGGTATGCGTCGGTTTGATGATGCACGGACCGATCGCTTTGCGGATCGAGTCGCGTGATCATCCGATCGCGGCAAGCTGGACCGGACGACCGAGCGGATCGGATCAACACGATCACGATCGCTTCATGCATCGTCCCGGCTAGTCCACCCTGCTGTCCCGATCGACCGTGAGGCGCAACAACGCATGGATCGCGTCATGCGTTCGATCGCGAGAGATGGGCCGATCGATCGGATCGATCGCATCTCGTCCCGATCGTCGCCTCGCGTCCCGATCACACGTCCGGCCATTGTCCCGAGCGTCCCGATGGATCGTCCCGTCCGCTGCCGTCTCGATCTCGGATCGTTTGCGTACGGCTTGCGGCTGGGCATGGTGATCGTGGAGCTAGGTCACAACCATGATTGGTTTGTGACCAATTCGGTTCGGTTCGGTTTAAAATTTTATTAAAATTAAACGTCACGGTTTAATAAACAGATTTAATAATTTTATTAAGTTCTGGTTAAACCGGGATAAGAAATCCAAAGTCGAAAAATTGGATTTTGTGCCTAAACCAGGATTTTCTAATTTGATTTGGTTGGACCAAATAAATTGAGAAAATCCGGTTTAGTAAATAACCGGTTGACAATTGTGGTCATCGTAGTAATTAATTTTGGTTAGACCAATTTTAATGAACCAGACCGGTTATGTCATTTAATTGGACAATTGGGTCATGTCTTGGACATGGACCAATTCTTGGGCCTCGGGCCAAGAAGTTAAAACAATTGGGCCAATTATTTGAGTCTTTTCTTCAGATTAATTTAAAATTTAATTTTATAAAATTATAAAATCGATTTTAAATTAAAGTTTCCGAAATTTTGAAATTAGAAAGTTTCTCAAAATAGAATTTTCTAGATTTGCATGTTTTGGATTTTAAGAAATTTCTAAAGTTAGAAAGTTTCCGTTTTTAGAAAGTTTCCAATTTTAGAAAGTTTCCAAAATTAGTAGGTTTCCAAAAATGGAAAGTTTCCCAAAATAGTAATCTTCTATTTTGGGATGAAATTTTGATAAACCTACAAACCTCAAGTAATATCAAGCGTTGGATGTCTTGTCCAGGCTATGTCAGCTGTCGAAGCCCATTCAATTGTATTCATGGCCTTACAGTGTGAGGGTGTCTACTTTTGCGTGGATAAGACGGTTTGTGATTCATAAATGTCATTGGGAGTCCCAGACATTAATGATTACATGACTGTATAGTCTGGTTTTCTTGACTAAGGCCATCGGGAGTCCCGGGCCTTGAGACATCAGAGTGGATTGGGCCTCGGGCCCAGATTCACAACCAAGAGTTATATCACGGATATAATTAGCCGACAAAGGGCTTACCGATATAAGCTAAGGTTGGGTGACGGCCAGTGGCCCACTTTGATCTTAGTTATATGTGGATCTTGGAATCATTATATTCTATTGAGGGTAACTTATGTTCTGCATTATATTCTCACGTCAATCTTCTTCTTGAAGATCCATTTGCACTCGATGGCTTTTACACCAGCGGGTAAGTCAACCAACGAAAACACTTGGTTGACCGACATGGAGTCCATTTCGGAATCAGTGGCCTTGCGCCACTTCGAGGAATCTGGGCCCATCATGGCTTGATTGAAGTTCGATGGTTCATCACCATCAATGATCAAAAGATCATGACAGTTAGTCACGAGGAATCCTTGATATCTCTCGGGTTCGTGACGGATCCTCCCGGATCTTCGAACTTCAGGTACTACAGGTTCAGGCTCTACAATTTCTTGTAGGTCCTCCTGCTGCTCTTCCTCATTAGGTTGAGCAGTATCCTGTTCATCTTGAATTTCTTCAAGCAGTACCTTACTCCCACTGTCTTTCTTAGAGAGAAACTCTCTCTCAAGAAAGTTACAATCCCGGGCAACAAAGATCTTGTTCTCGGAACGTAGATAGAAGTAATAAGCCTTGGTTTCCTTCGGATAACCAATGAAGTAGCATTTATCAGACTTTGGTGTAAGCTTGTCTGAGATTAATCTCTTGACATAGGCTTCACAACCCCAAATTCTAAGATAAGACAGCACTGGAGCCACTCCAGTCCATAATTCATATGGTGTCTTTGCTACTGCTTTCGATGGCGCTCTATTTAGAGTGAACACTGCTGTTAGCAGAGCATATCCCCAAAGGGATATTGGAAGGTCTGTGTGACTCATCATAGATCGAACCATATCCAATAAGGTCCGATTTCTCCTCTCAGACACACCATTCCATTGAGGTGTTCCAGGAGGAGTGAGTTGGGACACGATCCCACACTCTCTTAGATGATCACTGAATTCTTGGCTTAAGTATTCTCCTCCTCGGTCGGACCGAAGAGCCTTAATGCTTTTGCCAAGTTGGTTTTGTACTTCATTTTGGAATTCTCTGAACTTCTCAAAAGATTCAGACTTATGTTTCATTAAATAAACATATCCATACCTACTGAAATCATCAGTGAAGGTAATGAAGTACTGATAGTTTCCTCTTGCATTTGTGGACATTGGGCCACACACGTCAGTGTGTATCAGGCCCAATAAGTCACTGGCCCTCTCGTTAGGTTTATTAAAGGGGGCCCGTGTCATTTTGCCCATCATGCAGGATTCGCATTTCTCACATAACTCAAAGTCAAATGAGCCAAGAAGTCCATTCGAATGGAGCCTCTTGATGCGTTTCTCGCTGATGTGCCCTAAACGACAATGCCATAGAAACGTTCGGTTCTCCTCATTAGGTTTGAACCGTTTGGTATTAATGTTATAAATTGGCGCGGATTGATCGAGTATGTAAAGCCCATTCGTAAGAGGGGCAGAACCATAGAACAAATTGTTGCGATTGAAGGAACATAATTTATTCTTAACTGAAAAATCATAACCTTCCAAATCCAACAAAGAAATTGAAATAATATTTCTGCTTATAGCAGGTACAAAATAACAATTATTGAGTTCTAAAATCAATCCCGAAGGTAAAGACAACAAGTATGTGCCTACAGCTAGTGCAGGAACTTTCGCTCCATTCCCAACTCGTAGCTCCAATTGTCCTTGCTTCAGCCTTCTACTGTTGCTGAGTGCCTGCATATTAGTGTTGGATTATAGTGTTATTTAAGGTTCAATTCCCAATTGCAACCTAGCACATAATCTTAAACAGATCTAGGTTCTTGTAACTGAATCATAAACACAAACCTGGACATTACCTTTTGCAGCGGAATGATTATAATGTCGAGATCAACGAACAGATGAACCACCTATTCCTCCTAGAGTATCCACACTCTTACAAGCTCGGGATGGTTGCTAGACCAAAGTTGAAGGAAACAGAGAGAAAACAGGACGGCTCTTTTCAGATTCGCAGACTTGCTGTCGAAATAATAAGACCTAAGACTTATATATCTCGACTCGTCATAAACCTAAACTGATGTTTCGGTTTCGCTGTTGTGTCGACCGACACATATACCTGTGTCGATCGACACAAGTCCTGTATCTCGATATGGGCCCAAGTAATTAACTAATGGTCCAAGTCTCTCTGTACAAATACAGTAAATGCCTTGCATCTTACCGTATTAATTCCATTTTAACTTTCCCGTTAGCTATGGTGTGTGACCCTTAGGGATCATACAATACTGGTAATAAGTCTTAAACTTATAGATCAAGAGCGGACTCTAGCAAGCCATCATGATCACCCAGTACTTATGACTTATGTCTGATCTCGACACTTATCATACTTTCTAGAGATAGTACGGTAGATTTCAGGACATTCCCAACAATCTCCCACTTGTACTGGAATTCTACAAAGGACATTCCCAACAATATTCCGATTGTACTGGAATCCTACATTCCCTAATCCTTTTGTCTCAATATCTCGATCTGGCATAAGGCAAGATGCGTGTCATCCTTATATAGCCAGACCATGTTTATCGGACCAGATTTGATACTGACAATGCAAACGACTTGGGCAAGTCCGTTTGGGAATGGCCATTCTCTTACCAGCTATCAAATCTCCGATTGACCTAGAGATATTACCTCCGTTAAACGGCAGGGACAAATCCCGTCTTGTTCCATCACTATGAACTACACAATTCATAATACACCCAACCAAGGTCCGTATAGCTCCCAGTTACGAAACAGCGTTAGACAATGATCAAAGCGCATTACTCCATGTGCAGCCACATGCATGCGAACTCAGGTCTAAGGACTATACTCTATAGTCGTATATGAGAACTTCTTATGACACAGATATTAATATCTTGCAGAGTTCTCATTAGCGGGCCATGTCCGGTCATATGCTCCCCTACATATACCTATGTGTCGACTTTGATGCCGCGCATCTATGATCCCTCGAAACTTGGTCATAAGTCTCAACACAATCTAGTCTCAACAGGTTGTTGGTGTTCCAATTTCAACAACCTTCGACTATGGACACTATGATTTATGTCACTTCGTTAAATATGGGGTTTCAGGATCAAGTCTACTCATGTACTTCGATGGCCCATATATAATGACATGAATCATTTTGGAACGATTATTTATATCACAGTTAAAATAATCCAGAAATCATTAGATTTCACAAACATAAAATGCTATGTTTTCATGAACCATTCAAAATAACTAAGTAAAGCCCTTTACAAACTCCCACTGTAATTAAGACTACATCTTAATTTCACTCATCCTACAGCTACAGTCCGCGACTCGTGCTTAGGCATAAGGAGTGGCTTCGTTAATAGATTAGCAACGTTCTCATTCGATGAAACTTGCTTATCTACTTAACACCTCTGTCATTTATCTCAAGGAATAGGTTATACCTATCCTCAAGGTGTTTGGACCTCTGATGTGCAGCTAGCCTCATCTATGCTGTGAATCACATCAAGTTCAGTGATGAACTCTTCTATCCAAACAACCTCTTTCGCCGCTTCTCAAGCTGCGAAATGTTCAGCTTAAGTCATGGAGTCAGCAACAGTGCCTTGCACCGCCAGTTAGACACAAGATATAGCCGGACTGTGACCATGAATTATCTTTGTCTATTGGAAACTTGCCTTTCAGACTCTATCGACTTGTAACACCTCACTTTCTCCGTGAATCAAGAACTTATCCTAAGTATTCCTCAAATACTTCAGAATATTCTTTACGGCAATCCAGTGATTTTTTGCTGGATTTGACTGGTCTTTACTTGTCTTGCTTAGCATTAAAGCAACATCAAAACAAGTATGTATCATGGCATACATGATAGATCCAATTGCCGTCGCATATGGAATCCTATCCATGCATTCAAGCTCAGCAGATATCGCAGGACACTGTATCTTGCTTAATGAATTGCCATGTGACATTGGCATAAAACCCTTCTTGGATTGCTGATTACGTGTAGGACTTTGTCAATTTAAGAATTCTGACTTTGTCCTACCAGCTCTTTTGGATCTCTATCTTTAGATCCAAAATCCAAGAACTACGTGGCTTTACCCATGTCAACCATAAAACCAACTCCCAAACCAGTCCTTTACCGACTGCAGCATTGGGACGTTATATTCGAGAATCAGTATGTCATCGACATACACTATGAGAAATGCAATATTGCTCCCACTTATCTTTTAGTAAACGCATAGTTCCACTTCGTTCCTGTTCAAGTCAAAACCTTGACTACTTTAACAGAACGAAGATTCCAACTCCGATATGTTTGCTTCCATCCATGAATGGATCGATGAAGCTAACTTACACACAGTGTAATTTTTCGGAGTCCGGGCTTACTTTTGCTTCTTTGAATTTCGCAGGTTCGTCGCTTTCAATGATCATCAGATCATGCGAACTTTCAATGATCATCAGGTTCAACTAATGACGAGAAATCACTCTCGGATTAGTGACTGATTCATTTTTATCTGCGAACTTCAGGCTCTACAGGTGTAGATTCTACAGAAATCTGTAAATCCATCCGTTGCTCTCCCTCAACAGGTTGAGCAGTCTCCTGTATTTCTCGAATTTCTTCGAGTTATACTTTTACTCCCACTGTTCTTCTTGGAAAGTAACTTCCCTTCTTAGAAAACAGAATGGACGTAAAAGTAACAAGCCTTGGTTTCCCTAGGACAACCAGCGAAGTAGCACAACTACAAATACTCAGTAAAGACGAATTTGGATCGATTCCAATCCACATTTACGTGGTGTCTTTCAACCGATATTGGTGGAACTATTTCAGCGTAAACTTAGATATTTCTTGAGCGCTATTTTAGAGAATATCATGGAAGATTCGTGTGACTCATCTTTAATCATTTCTTATAAGATCTGATTCATTCTCACAGAAACACCTCTAGGTTTTCAGGAGAAATGAGCTGTGAAACGACTTCACACTCATTCAGATGATCACACAATCAATGACTTAAGTATTCTCACTCGTGATCTAATCCAGAGTCTTAATACTTCTGTCATTCAGATCCTATACTTCATTCTGGAACTCTTTCGACCATGTCAAAGAATTCCGACTTGTGTCTCAACAAATGAACACAGTCACACTCACTGAAGTAATCAGTAGAGACAATGAAGTACAGGAAATTTTCTCTGGCATTACTGCTCATCGGACCACATACATGAGTATGTTCAATCTCCAATAAGCCTTTGGGCCTTTCTCTAGCTCGGCTAAGATGGGCCCTTTGTCTTTTGGTCCAGTAAGCAGAATTCAAGTCTCATAAGATATCCATTCAAATGAGCCCAAAAGTCCATAACTATGGGGTTTCTGAATCCGACTTACTATATGTGACCAAAACATTTATGCCAAGAAAAATCAGGTTTAATTCATCAGATTTAAACCAATTGCGGTATTTATGTTACATTTTAGGCACTCTTTGGTTTAAGATATAAAACCCATTCCTTGAATAGGGTGCTACAATTAACATTTCATTAAGATCAAAAGAACAAAACTTGTCTTTATCAAAATGAAAACATTCAAATTCTTCACAAGAAAATGAAAAACAACTCTGCTTAAAGCAGGTACATTGTAGCAATTACTTAATAAAACCAAGCCTCAAAGGCATCTACAAGTGAAAACCCTACGGCTGAGGCAGCATCCCAAGCTCCTTCCAGACGCGCAGTTCCACTTGCCCTTCCTTCAACGTTCTACTGTTGCTCAGGCTCTGCATATTATAACAAATATCAGTGCCACAACCAGTATCCAATACCTATAAGGTATAACTTGAAGTAATAACATGAATACCTGAGGAAGTAGTTTCATACATCAACTTCAACTCCTCATAATCTTCCATGAATTTAATGCAATCTCTCTTCCAATGCCCAGTCTCTTTACAGTAGCAGCACTTACCAACGTAAGAGGTATCTGACTCGGGCTCAGAAGACACACGCTTGCCATGATTCAAAATCTGGACAACTTTGTCTTCACCCTTGTCAGCATTAGGTTTAGTAAACCTACCCTTCTCATTCATGAGATTGTACAGGGTACTCTTCACGTTTGGCTCAACTGTCTTGAGCATATCATGCAGTTCAGTCAACGTCTTCGTTAAGCCTTTCTTGATATAGTCCCTTACGAACTTATCATAGCTTGACGGCAGTGACTGCAGAATGATATCAGTTGCCAATTCTTGGCTAACTGGATAATCCAGTTTCCTCAGGTTATCAATGTAACCCATCATTTTACTGATATGAGGACTTACTGGATGATCCATCGGTAGCTTGCAGCTAGTGAGAGATTTAACCAACTGGTATCTCTCCACTCTTACCTGCTCCTGAAATTTCAATTTCAGGCTGCTGATCATCTCTATTGGCGACTCCATGTTCTCATATTGCTTCCGCAAATCTGATTCCATGGTAGCCAATATCAGACCACGCACATCTACCGCATCATTATAATGCTTATTCCAAGCATTATATACTGCATGACTGGCTTTGGATCCGATCCTCTCGGGGAGAGCTTTCTCAAGGACATAGTCCTTTCTCTCATGCCTGAGAACTAGTCTCAGGTTCCGCGACCAAGTCAAGAAATTTGATCCGTTCAGTTTGTCCATCTCAAGGACATACCGGATCGAGAAAGTGTTTTGATTGTTTGTGCTTGTTATAGCTGAAATTTAGAGATAAATAGAGTTTTAGTTATTAAGTTCATAAAAGAGTAATCTTAACAACTTATAAGAAAACTCGCATTGCATTCAAAATTTCTTTGTTTAACCTCATATGAATACAATGATTCCGAGACCCATGTTCAGCTAATTCCAAAGTGGGCCACTGGCCGTCACCCAGAATTAGCTTTACTTGGTAAGCATACACACAGCTAGTTATAACCAATAACTCTCGGTTGTGAATTGGACCCGAGGCCCAAATTCACCAGATGTCTGAAGGCCCGGGACTCCCGATGGCCCAGTCAAGGAAACCAATCTCTTTCAGCCAAATAATCACTAAAATCTGGGACTCCCAATGAAATTAGTGACTATATACTACTTTACTTACGCGAAAACAGACACCTCACACTGTAAGCCATATCTGTAATCAAGTAAGCGTTAAGTAGCTGACAAGATTGGGCAAGACATCCAAGCTTGATATTGTTTTGAGGATTTTCAAGTTTTATTTCCAAAAATAGAAGATTACTATTTTGGGAAACTTTCTTAATTTAGAAACTTTCTAAATTTAGTAACTTACTAAAAATAGAAATTTTTAATTTAATATTTTTTAACTATTTTAGGTTGGGTCACAAATTATAGGCCCAATTCTTGGCCCAAGACCATAGAATTCCAGCTGGCCCAATAATTTGACATAACCGATCCGGTTTATTAATTCTGGTCCAAGACCAAATTAACTATCAAAACCATCGGTTATTTACTAAACCAGACCAGCTCTAAATTATTTGGTCCAACCAAATCAAACTTAGACCAGCCTTCGGTTTAGGTTAAAATTTAATTTTGAATTTCAATCCGGTTTAACCAGAAAATAAATAATACCATGTATTAAATAATTTCCAGCAAACCGCGATTCGGGTTAACCGCTTGAACTACCAATAAATTGATTGGTTCGGTTAAATCCAAAATCAGGAAGAAATCAATTGGTTTAATCAATCAATTTTAGCTGATTTTGACCTAACTTGCGGGATTGGCTAAAGCAAACAATGAATCACAATCGGTTTGATTGATCCTTTGTTTGCGGGTTGGGAAAGTACCAACCGCGAAGCTCGGTTGAACCGATTGGCTTTTCGCGGATTGTACTCCACGCACATGTATCGATCGATACAACGCTCCTGCGTCGATCGATACTCGCGTGTATCAGCACTTATCGATCGGGTCATCGGGACAGCGAGAAGACAATCGATCCGACTTATGTCGATCGATGTCACGCTCCCTCATCGATCGATACTCGCGTGTATCAGCACTTATCGATCGGGTCATCGGGACAGCGAGAAGACAATCGATCCGACTTATGTCGATCGATATCACGCTCCCTCATCGATCGATACTGGCAAACAACAGCTCGTTGTGATCGGGTCTTTGGGTCAGCGACACAATCGATCCGATATGCATATCGACCGATATCGCCCCCCTCGTCGATCGACACAAGTGTCCAAATCGCACACCGATGGCTTTCAATCGGATTAATGCGATTTCTTTTAGGTTTTTTTTGAGATTCTTAATCAAATTTCAACATTCAAATTCGATTCTAATCAGTAAAACAACCTAAGAATGATCCAAATTTACAAGAAACCTGAAACCTGGCTCTGATACCACTGTTGGATTATAGTGTTATTTAAGGTTCAATTCCCAATTGCAACCTAGCACATAATCTTAAACAGATCTAGGTTCTTGTAACTGAATCATAAACACAAACCTGGACATTACCTTTTGCAGCGGAATGATTATAATGTCGAGATCAACGAACAGATGAACCACCTATTCCTCCTAGAGTATCCACACTCTTACAAGCTCGGGATGGTTGCTAGACCAAAGTTGAAGGAAACAGAGAGAAAACAGGACGGCTCTTTTCAGATTCGCAGACTTGCTGTCGAAATAATAAGACCTAAGACTTATATATCTCGACTCGTCATAAACCTAAACTGATGTTTCGGTTTCGCTGTTGTGTCGACCGACACATATACCTGTGTCGATCGACACAAGTCCTGTATCTCGATATGGGCCCAAGTAATTAACTAATGGTCCAAGTCTCTCTGTACAAATACAGTAAATGCCTTGCATCTTACCGTATTAATTCCATTTTAACTTTCCCGTTAGCTATGGTGTGTGACCCTTAGGGATCATACAATACTGGTAATAAGTCTTAAACTTATAGATCAAGAGCGGACTCTAGCAAGCCATCATGATCACCCAGTACTTATGACTTATGTCTGATCTCGACACTTATCATACTTTCTAGAGATAGTACGGTAGATTTCAGGACATTCCCAACAATTAGTACAAATATGAGCCCCACAACCAGTATCCATAACCCATGAGGTATTATCAGAAGTAGTTGTATTAACTTCTATAACAAAAATACCTGTCGAAGAAGTCTCGAGAGTCTTCTTCTTCAATTCCTTTAGACCTTCTTGGAATTTCTTACATTCTCTCCTCCAATGCCCTGGTTCTGCATTATATTCTTCTTGAAGATCAATCTTCTTTTTGTTATATTCTGCATTATATTCCCTGGGTGATGGCCAGTGGCCCACTTTGATCTTAGTTATATGTGGATCTTGGAATCATTATATTCTATTGAGGGTAACTTATTTTATTGAATATAATGCATGATTAATCATATTAAATTTAATACGAGATTAATCATATTGAACATATTAACTAATAACCTTTTTATATTATATTTCAGCTATGACTACTACAAGCACACAAAACACATTCTCAATCCGGTCTGTTCTCGAGAAGGAGAAGCTGACTGGAACGAACTTCCTGACGTGGGTGATGGCCAGTGGGTGAGATTGGTTCTGGTGAATTCAGTGGTATCAGAGCAATTGGTTCTGGTTTTTCTTGTTTAGAATCTCGTTTAGGATTGTTTTTCTTGTTTAAGAAGTGTTTTGAATCAACTACTGATAAGAGAAATCACTTAAGCAACAAGGAATTGAAAACCTAAACAAACTATTGAAAAATCGCATGACCAAGCTATATTGATTTGGTATGCGTCGGTTTGATGATGCACGGACCGATCGCTTTGCGGATCGAGTCGCGTGATCATCCGATCGCGGCAAGCTGGACCGGACGACCGAGCGGATCGGATCAACACGATCACGATCGCTTCATGCATCGTCCCGGCGAGTCCACCCTGATGTCCCGATCGACCGTGAGGCGCAGCAACGCATGGATCGCGTCATGCGTTCGATCGCGAGAGATGGGCCGATCGATCGGATCGATCGCATCTCGTCCCGATCGTCGCCTCGCGTCCCGATCACACGTCCGGCCATTGTCCCGAGCGTCCCGATGGATCGTCCCGTCCGCTGCCGTCTCGATCTCGGATCGTTTGCGTACGGCTTGCGGCTGGGCATGGTGATCGTGGAGCTAGGTCACAACCATGATTGGTTTGTGACCAATTCGGTTCGGTTCGGTTTAAAATTTTATTAAAATTAAACGTCACGGTTTAATAAACAGATTTAATAATTTTATTAAGTTCTGGTTAAACCGGGATAAGAAATCCAAAGTCGAAAAATTGGATTTTGTGCCTAAACCAGGATTTTCTAATTTGATTTGGTTGGACCAAATAAATTGAGAAAATCCGGTTTAGTAAATAACCGGTTGACAATTGTGGTCATCGTAGTAATTAATTTTGGTTAGACCAATTTTAATGAACCAGACCGGTTATGTCATTTAATTGGACAATTGGGTCATGTCTTGGACATGGACCAATTCTTGGGCCTCGGGCCAAGAAGTTAAAACAATTGGGCCAATTATTTGAGTCTTTTCTTCAGATTAATTTAAAATTTAATTTTATAAAATTATAAAATCGATTTTAAATTAAAGTTTCCGAAATTTTGAAATTAGAAAGTTTCTCAAAATAGAATTTTCTAGATTTGCATGTTTTGGATTTTAAGAAATTTCTAAAGTTAGAAAGTTTCCGTTTTTAGAAAGTTTCCAATTTTAGAAAGTTTCCAAAATTAGTAGGTTTCCAAAAATGGAAAGTTTCCCAAAATAGTAATCTTCTATTTTGGGATGAAATTTTGATAAACCTACGAACCTCAAGTAATATCAAGCGTTGGATGTCTTGTCCAGGCTATGTCAGCTGTCGAAGCCCATTCAATTGTATTCATGGCCTTACAGTGTGAGGGTGTCTACTTTTGCGTGGATAAGACGGTTTGTGATTCATAAATGTCATTGGGAGTCCCAGACATTAATGATTACATGACTGTATAGTCTGGTTTTCTTGACTAAGGCCATCGGGAGTCCCGGGCCTTGAGACATCAGAGTGGATTGGGCCTCGGGCCCAGATTCACAACCAAGAGTTATATCACGGATATAATTAGCCGACAAAGGGCTTACCGATATAAGCTAAGGTTGGGTGACGGCCAGTGGCCCACTTTGATCTTAGTTATATGTGGATCTTGGAATCATTATATTCTATTGAGGGTAACTTATGTTATTGAATATAATGCATGATTAATCATATTAAATTTAATACGAGATTAATCATATTGAACATATTAACTAATAACCTTTTTATATTATATTTCAGCTATGACTACTACAAGCACTCAAAACACATTCTCAATCCGGTCTGTTCTCGAGAAGGAGAAGCTGACTGGAACGAACTTCCTGACGTGGTCAAGGAACTTGAGGCTGGTCCTCAAGCAGGAGAAGAAGGATTATGTCCTTCGTGATCCTCTCCCCGAGAGGCCTGCTAACAATGCCGCCAGGACTCTGCATAATGCTTGGGAAAAGCATTCGTCAGATGAAAATGATGTGTATTGCCTTATGTTGGCGACAATGACTGCTGAGCTGCAAATGCAGTTCGAGAGTGTGTTGTCACCAATTGAGATAATGGCAAGCCTGAAGTCGCTTTTTCAGGAGCAAGCAAGGACTGAGAGGTTTCAGACTGTTAAGAACCTCTTAGACTGTAAGTTGGCTGCAAATGCGGCAGTGAGTCCTCATGTCTTGAAGATGATGGGTTATCTCGATCATCTTCAGAAACTCGACTGCCCTATCAGCCAGGAACTTGCTTGCGACATCATTCTGCAGTCATTACCTGCAAGCTATGATCAGTTCATTCTGAACTTTAACATGCATGGCTTGAGTAAGACATTGCCTGAGCTTCACGGAATGCTCAAGACTGCAGAGCCCAACTTGAGGAAAACCGCCAAGGACCCCAATGTGCTTATGGTGCAAAAGGGCAAGGGGTTTAAGAAATCCTCTGCTAAGGATAAGGGAAAGGCCAAGGCTGTCCAAGTCGCGGACAAGGACACGCCAAAGCCCAAGCCCAAGTCCAAGGCTGGGCCAACTGACATATGCAGGTTCTGTAAAGAACCAGGGCATTGGAGGAGAGAATGTAAGAAATTCCAAGAAGGTCTAAAGGAATTGAAAAAGAAGACTCTCGAGACTTCTTCGACAGGTATTTTTGTTATAGAAGTTAATACAACTACTTCTGATAATACCTCATGGGTTATGGATACTGGTTGTGGGGCTCATATTTGTACTAATATGCAGGCACTCAGCAACAGTAGAAGGCTGAAGCAAGGACAAGTGGAGCTACGAGTTGGGAATGGAGCGAAAGTTCCTGCACTAGCTGTAGGCACATACTTGTTGTCTTTACCTTCGGGATTGATTTTAGAACTCAATAATTGTTATTTTGTACCTGCTATAAGCAGAAATATTATTTTAATTTCTTTGTTGGATTTGGAAGGTTATGATTTTTCAGTTAAGAATAAATTATGTTCCTTCAATCGCAACAATTTGTTCTATGGTTCTGCCCCTCTTACGAATGGTCTTTACATACTCGATCAATCCGCGCCAATTTATAACATTAATACCAAACGGTTCAAACCTAATGAGGAGAACCGAACGTTTCTATGGCATTGTCGTTTAGGGCACATCAGCGAGAAACGCATCAAGAGGCTCCATTCGAATGGACTTCTTGGCTCATTTGACTTTGAGTCATGTGAGAAATGCGAATCCTGCATGATGGGCAAAATGACACGGGCCCCCTTTAATAAACCTAACGAGAGGGCCAGTGACTTATTGGGCCTGATACACACTGATGTGTGTGGCCCAATGTCCACAAATGCAAGAGGAAACTATCAGTACTTCATTACCTTCACTGATGATTTCAGTAGGTATGGATATGTTTATTTAATGAAACATAAGTCTGAATCTTTTGAGAAGTTCAGAGAATTCCAAAATGAAGTACAGAACCAACTTGGCAAAAGCATTAAGGCTCTTCGGTCCGACCGAGGAGGAGAATACTTAAGCCAAGAATTCAGTGATCATCTAAGAGAGTGTGGGATCGTGTCCCAACTCACTCCTCCTGGAACACCTCAATGGAATGGTGTGTCTGAGAGGAGAAATCGGACCTTATTGGATATGGTTCGATCTATGATGAGTCACACAGACCTTCCAATATCCCTTTGGGGATATGCTCTGCTAACAGCAGTGTTCACTCTAAATAGAGCGCCATCGAAAGCAGTAGCAAAGACACCATATGAATTATGGACTGGAGTGGCTCCAGTGTTGTCTTATCTTAGAATTTGGGGTTGTGAAGCCTATGTCAAGAGATTAATCTCAGACAAGCTTACACCAAAGTCTGATAAATGCTACTTCATTGGTTATCCGAAAGAAACCAAGGCTTATTACTTCTATCTGCGTTCCGAGAACAAGATCTTTGTTGCCCGGGATTGTAACTTTCTTGAGAGGGAGTTTCTCTCTAAGAAAGACAGTGGGAGTAAGGTACTGCTTGAAGAAATTCAAGATGAACAGGATACTGCTCAACCTAATGAGGAAGAGCAGCAGGAGGACCTACAAGAAATTGTAGAGCCTGAACCTGTAGTACCTGAAGTTCGAAGATCCGGGAGGATCCGTCACGAACCCGAGAGATATCAAGGATTCCTCGTGACTAACTGTCATGATCTTTTGATCATTGATGGTGATGAACCATCGAACTTCAATCAAGCCATGATGGGCCCAGATTCCTCTAAGTGGCGTAAGGCCACTGATTCCGAAATGGACTCCATGTCGGTCAACCAAGTGTTTTCGTTGGTTGACTTACCCGCTGGTGTAAAAGCCATCGAGTGCAAATGGATCTTCAAGAAGAAGATTGACGTGGATGGAAATGTCCAGATTTATAAAGCCAGGTTGGTGGCAAAAGGTTTCAGACAAGTTCACGGTGTGGATTACGATGAAACCTATTCACCAGTGGCTATGATGAAATCTATTCGGATTCTACTAGCAACTGCAGCTTTTCATGATTATGAAATTTGGCAGATGGACGTGAAAACCGCCTTCCTGAATGGTATTCTGGAAGAGGATGTGTATATGACGCAACCTGACGGTTACATAGATCCAAAGAATGCTGGGAAAGTATGCAAGCTTCATAAATCCATTTATGGATTCAAGCAAGCATCGAGGAGCTGGAATCTTCGTTTTGATGAAGCGATCAAGCAATTTGACTTCATCAGAAACGAAGAAGAACAATGCGTGTATAAGAAAACTAGTGGGAGCAAGATAGTATTTATTATTCTGTATGTCGATGACATACTGCTTCTCGGAAACGACGTTCCAATGCTAAAGTCGGTAAAGGACTGGCTTGGAAGTTGTTTTTCCATGAAAGACATGGGTGAAGCCGCATACGTTCTTGGAATCAGGATCTACCGGGATAGATCTAGAAGGCTGATAGGCTTGTGTCAAGATTCATACATTGACAAAGTCCTACAAAGATTCAGCATGAAAGATTTCAAGAAGGGCTTCACGCCAATGGTACATGGCACAACGCTAAGCAAGAAGCAGAGCCCTACGGCGGCTGCTGAGCTTGAGCGCATGAAGAATATTCCTTATGCATCTGCAATAGGATCTGTCATGTATGCCATGATATGTACTCGTCCTGATGTTGCTTATGCATTGAACATGACGAGTAGATACCAGTCAAATCCAGGTGAAAACCATTGGATTGCCGTCAAGAATATCCTGAAGTATCTAAGACATACTAAGGATAAGTTCTTGGTATACGGTGGAAGTGATGTGCTTAAAGTCAGTGGATTCACGGACGCAAGTTTCCAGACAGACCAAGATGATTTCCGGTCACAGTCCGGTTATATCTTTTGTCTGAATGGCGGTGCAATCAGTTGGAGAAGCTCCAAGCAAGACACCGTTTCTGATTCCACTACAGAAGCTGAATATATCGCCGCCTCAGAAGCTGCGAAGGAAGCTGTTTGGATACGAAAGTTCATTATTGAACTAGGTGTGATACCAGATGCGGCTGAGCCTCTAGCACTGTTTTGTGATAACAATGGTGCTATAGCTCAGGCAAAGGAACCAAGATCACACCAGAAATCCAAGCATGTTCTAAGAAGATTTCACTTGATACGTGACATCATTAATAGAAAGGAAGTCAAGATCAGTCGAGTTCAGACAGATGATAACGTCGCTGATCCGTTGACAAAGCCACTCCCAAGGCCTAAGCTCGAGTTCCTGACTGAAGCTGTAGGCATTAGAGACATTGAAATGTAATCTAAATTTGAGTGGAAGTTTGAGGGCTTTATTTAGTTATTTGATATGTTCTTGTAAAACATTTTATGTTTAATGAAATTATTATTTCAAGATTATTTTAACTGTGATGAAATAATCGTTCCAAAGTGATATAAACCATTTTATAGGTCATCGAAGTAAGTGACTTGATCTTGAGTCATCAAAGTCATTTAGCTTGATCATGAGACCCTATATTTGATAGATGGATTATATCATCATGTCCCTAGTCGAAGGTTGTTGAAATTGGAACACCAACAACCGTGTGAGACTAGATTGGTATGTGACTTATGACAAAGTCTCAGTATGTCATAGATGCGCGGCATCAAAGTCAGTACATAGGTGTATGTTGGGAACATACGACCGGACAAGACCCGCTTATAAGAACTCTTCAGGATATTTATATCTGTGTCATAAGAGATTCTTACTACGACTATAGAGTATAGTCCTTAGACCTGAGTTCACATGCATGTGACTGCACATGAACTGATGCGCTTTGATCATTGTCTAACAATGTCGTTATGCGATAGCTATAAGGACCTTGTTTGGGTGTATTACGAAATGAGTAGTTTACAGTGATGGAACAAGACGGGATTTGTCCCTCCAATATAAATGGAGTGAATATCTCTAGGCCAATCGGAGATTTGAATACTGGAAAATGCATGGCCATGCTCAAACGGACTGTCCCGAGTCGTTTGGATTGTCAGTATCAAATCAGAGTCCGATGAACAAGATTAGGCTTTATAAGGATGACACTAATCTTGCCTTATGACTAATCGAGATATTGAGACAAAAGGATTATGAATACAGAGATTCCAGTACAAGTGGGAGATTGTTGGAATTGTGTCCAGTAATCTCGGTACTGTCTCTAGAAAGTAAGAGTATGTCAATGATCAGACATAAGTCATATAATACTGGGGGTCATGATGGCTTGCTAGAGTCCGCTCATGATCTATAAGTCTTGGACTTATTGCCTTTATTATATGATCCCATATGGGTCACACGCCTAAGCTAACAGGAAAATGTGTAGGAACGGCTTAGCAGAAGTACGGTAAAAGTGCCAGGCATTTGTCGTACTTAGAGAGAGATTAATGGGTCTGATTAAATCCAAGGGATTTAATCAGATTGGTATTTGGGCCCAAAAGCCCAAAAGGAAATAGACAAGTTTTATAATTAAAACTTAAGTCTGATTTTTCCTTCTAACCCTAGCCCCTCTGCGATTTCTCTCTCTCTCTTTGCGCCTCCCACAGCTTGGTCTAGCAGCCTCTCTTCCTGCAGTGTGCGTGTGTGAACCTCTGGAGGAGTTATCACTTGGTGGCTCTCTAATCTCTGACCTGTTCTCTCTCTTTCCGCTGCATAAACAGGTAAAAGGTGAGATCCATAAAGTTTCTATCCAAGAGAACCTAGATCTGCATGTTTAGGACTGTTTAATCTGAAGAACTGAATCAGGATTAACACCAAAAACATCCTTCAGACATTTAATCAAGAAAACCAGACTATACAGTCATGTAATCATTAATGTCTGGGACTCCCAATGACATTTATGAATCACAAACCGTCTTATCCACGCAAAAGTAGACACCCTCACACTGTAAGGCCATGAATACAATTGAATGGGCTTCGACAGCTGACATAGCCTGGACAAGACTGCAGAGCCCAACTTGAGGAAAACCGGTGTGGCAAAAGGTTTCAGACAAGTTCACGGTGTGGATTACGATGAAACCTATTCACCAGTGGCTATGATGAAATCTATTCGGATTCTACTAGCAACTGCAGCTTTTCATGATTATGAAATTTGGCAGATGGACGTGAAAACCGCCTTCCTGAATGGTATTCTGGAAGAGGATGTGTATATGACGCAACCTGACGGTTACATAGATCCAAAGAATGCTGGGAAAGTATGCAAGCTTCATAAATCCATTTATGGATTCAAGCAAGCATCGAGGAGCTGGAATCTTCGTTTTGATGAAGCGATCAAGCAATTTGACTTCATCAGAAACGAAGAAGAACAATGCGTGTATAAGAAAACTAGTGGGAGCAAGATAGTATTTCTTATTCTGTATGTCGATGACATACTGCTTCTCGGAAACGACATTCCAATGCTGAAGTCGGTAAAAGACTGGCTTGGAAGTTGTTTTTCCATGAAAGACATGGGTGAAGCCGCATACGTTCTTGGAATCAGGATCTACCGGGATAGATCTAGAAGGCTGATAGGCTTGTGTCAAGATTCATACATTGACAAAGTCCTACAAAGATTCAGCATGAAAGATTCCAAGAAGGGCTTCACGCCAATGGTACATGGCACAACACTAAGCAAGAAGCAGAGCCCTACGACGGCTGCTGAGCTTGAGCGCATGAAGAATATTCCTTATGCATCTGCCATAGGATCTGTCATGTATGCCATGATCTGTACTCGTCCTGATGTTGCTTATGCATTGAGCATGACGAGTAGATACCAGTCAAATCCAGGTGAAAGCCACTGGATTGCCGTAAAGAATATCTTGAAGTATCTAAGACATACTAAGGATAAGTTCTTGGTGTACGGTGGAAGTGATGTGCTTAAAGTCAGTGGATTCACGGACGCAAGTTTCCAGACAGACCAAGATGATTTCCGGTCACAGTCCGGTTATATCTTTTGTCTGAATGGCGGTGCAATCAGTTGGAGAAGCTCCAAGCAAGACACCGTTGCTGATTCCACTACAGAAGCTGAATATATCGCCTCCTCAGAAGCATCGAAGGAAGCTGTTTGGATACGAAAGTTCATTATTGAACTAGGTGTGATACTAGATGCGGCTGAGCCTCTGGCACTGTTTTGTGATAACAATGGTGCTATAGCTCAGGCAAAGGAACCAAGATCACACCAGAAATCCAAGCATGTTCTAAGAAGATTTCACTTGATACGTGACATCATTAATAGAAAGGAAGTCAAGATCAGTCGAGTTCAGACAGATGATAACGTCGCTGATCCGTTGACAAAGCCACTCCCAAGGCCTAAGCTCGAGTTCCTGACTGAAGCTGTAGGCGTTAGAGACATTGAAATGTAATCTAAATTTGAATGGGAGTTTGAGGGCTTTATTTAGTTATTTGAAATGTTCTTGTAAAACATTTTATGTTTAATGAAATTATTATTTCAAGATTATTTTAACTGTGATGAAATAATCGTTCCAAAGTGATATAAACCATTTTATAGGTCATCGAAGTAAGTGACTTGATCTTGAGTCATCAAAGTCATTTAGCTTGATCATGAGACCCTATATTTGATAGATGGATTATATCATCATGTCCCTAGTCGAAGGTTGTTGAAATTGGAACACCAACAATCGTGTGAGACTAGATTGGTATGTGACTTATGACAAAATCTCAGTATGTCATAGATGCGCGGCATCAAAGTCAGTACATAGGTGTATGTTGGGAACATACGACCGGACAAGACCCGCTTATGAGAACTCTTCAGGATATTTATATCTGTGTCATAAGAGATTCTCACTACGACTATAGAGTATAGTCCTTAGACCTGAGTTCGCATGCATGTGACTGCACATGGACTGATGCACTTTGATCATTGTCTAACGCTGTCGTTCTGCGATAGTTATAAGGACCTTGTTTGGGTACATTATGAAATGAGTAGTTTACAGTGATGGAACAAGACGGAATTTGTCCCTCCAATATAGATGGAGTGAATATCTCTAGGCCAATCGGAGATTTGAATACTGGAAAATGCATGGCCATGCTCAAACGGACTGTCCCGAGTCGTTTGGATTGTCAGTATAGAATAAGAGTCCGATGAACAAGATTAGGCTTTATAAGGATGACACTAATCTTGCCTTATGACTAATCGAGATATTGAGACAAAAGGATTATGAATACAGAGATTCCAGTACAAGTGGGAGATTGTTGGAATTGTGTCCAGTAATCTCGGTACTGTCTCTAGAAAGTAAGAGTATGTCAATGATCAGACATAAGTCATATAATACTGGGGGTCATGATGGCTTGCTAGAGTCCGCTCATGATCTATAAGTCTTGGACTTATTGCCTTTATTATATGATCCCATATGGGTCACACGCCTAAGCTAACAGGAAAATGTGTAGGAACGGCTTAGCAGAAGTACGGTAAAAGTGCCAGGCATTTGTCGTACTTAGAGAGAGATTAATGGGTCTGATTAAATCCAAGGGATTTAATCAGATTGGTATTTGGGCCCAAAAGCCCAAAAGGAAATAGACAAGTTTTATAATTAAAACTTAAGTCTGATTTTTCCTCCTAACCCTAAGCCTCTGCGATTTCTCTCTCTCTCTCTGCGCCTCCCACAGCTTGGTCTAGCAGCCTCTCTTCCTGCAGTGTGCGTGTGTGAACCTCTGGAGGAGTTATCACTTGGTGGCTTTCTGATCTCTGACCTGTTCTCTCTTTCCGCTGCATAAACAGGTATAAGGTGAGATCAATAAAGTTTCTATTCAAGAGAACCTAGATCTGCATGTTTAGGAACTGTTGAATCTGAGAATTGAATCTGGATTAACAACTAAACATCCTTCAGAACATTCTATTCATGTGAATCCTTAACTGAATTAAACAAGTCTAGCAAGTCATGAAATCCTTAATGAGAAACCCTAAACCTAACTATGAATCTACTCAGACATAGATAATGAAAACATAATCAATGAATAATTAGATATCATAAAAGAGATTAAATAAGTAAAGGGGTTCGAAATCTTCTCCAAAATAAAGATGAAGTACATGATCAGATCAGCCCCAAAAGCTTTTAAGAACTCTCTGCTCTTAATTATGATAGAATGTGTAAGCGTATGAAAGCGTATCTAAATAAAACACCAAAATCCTAATTATATAGGCTAAATCTCGGCTGGGGCTTCTTTGTGAATACTGGAAACTTCTGGGCCAAAGTGTAATATCTTCATTCTTCATTAAACCGCCGAGTCTGGACCATCTCGCTTGTGTGTCGACCGATGCACAATGTGTGTCGGTTAATGCAATCCTGTTTTCTGGACAGTGAGCTCAAGCTCTCGGCCAAACACTCCAAAAATCTCCAAAAAGCTCCAATATCTCCATTTCTGCTCCAAACCTGATTATACCTGTAATAGACTCTAAAAGAACACAAAAAGACTCTAAAACATACTTATATCATGGTCTAAAACTAGTAAAAACCATGATATATCAACTCCCCCACACTTAGCCTTTGCTTGCCCTCAAGCAAAACAGAGAACTAGAACATGGTGAAGAGGTTTGAAAACTCTTCAGAAACTCTTTTCATCCTAGAAGCAACAACACTCAGATTCCCCTTAGTAATCCACTGAAAGAATCAATCACAAGATATCAAGACCAACATATACTTCCCCCACACTTAGCAACTATCCTAAGTAAACTCCACACTCACATTCACGCATTCAAATTCTCCCTACTGACTTCTGCAAGTATTTAAGTGCGGTCTCACCTAAGGAGTATCGATCAAAGGCACATGGACTCTTACCTTATCAGCTCTAGACCACCATACTATCTTTTCCTGGTTCCTTTTCTTCTCTTTTCCCTTCCTTAGCATTCTGATTTTTCCCCATTGGGTATCATTTTTTTTTTATCAGTGCTCTTCCCGTTAAGGGGTGTACTTTGGACACATTCCATGGATGCACAGGATATGATAGTTGTATCTACCACTCCCATGACCACTTCGGAGTTACTAACTCATCCTCAGTTTATTATCTTTTTTTTTTTAATGGAAGGGGAGAAGGAAACTAAATAGGACAGGTTTACAGGCTGTGTCAGAACTAACAAGGGAATCCGACACAAAGTATACCAAGCCCTTAGGTGAGAAAATTAAGTCAGTATTAAGTTTGAAGTCAGTAAAAGGATACTCTGATACCTGAAGTGATGTGGGTGACCTTAGTAGGTTGATATGTGATGGGGTTTTCTAATAGTCAGAGATTGATCCTGAAACTTCATCCCAATGGTTACTTAAGTTCCTGCAAGTGCTGTAAATCTTCTCAAAAAATCATTGTTTCTTACTTAAACTGGTTTTGACTCAATAAAACAAATTTAGAAAAATATACTGACTCTAAGAAAACAGAAAGATAGATGTCAGTAGCACTTAGAATTCTCTAAGTCTAAGGGCAGTAATCCAAATTCCTTTGCAATTACTAACAGATTAAACCAGCATTAATTTCAAGTTCGATATGTTCACAATTAAACTAAACCAAATTCCTTTGCGAGAAGTTTAATTGCTCAACCTAAATAGTTCAGATTCTAAACCACACTTTCGTGTCGTATTTAGCAACCTAAGATCTAGATTCTAATTGATCAGGTTAGAACTAGCATTAAACACAATTTAGATCGAAGAACATTCTATTCATGTGAATCCTTAAATGAATTAAACAAGTCTAGCAAGTCATGAAATCCTTAATGAGAAACCCTAAACCTAACTATGAATCTACTCAGACATAGATAATGAAAACATAATCAATGAATAATTAGATATCATAAAAGAGATTAAATAAGTAAAGGGGTTCGAAATCTTCTCCAAAATAAAGATGAAGTACATGATCAGATCAGCCCCAAAAGCTTTTAAAAACTCCCTGCTCTTAATTATGATAGAATGTGTAAGCGTATGAAAGCGTATCTAAATAAAACACCAAAATCCTAATTATATAGGCTAAATCTCGGCTGGGGCTTCTTTGTAAATACTGGAAACTTCTGGGCCAAAGTGTAATATCTTCATTCTTCATTAAACCGCCGAGTCTGGCCCATCTCGCTTGTGTGTCGACCGATGCACAATGTGTGTCGGTTAATGCAATCCTGTTTTCTGGACAGTGAGCTCAAGCTCTCGGCCAAACACTCCAAAAATCTCCAAAAAGCTCCAATATCTCCATTTCTGCTCCAAACCTGATTATACCTGTAATAGACTCTAAAAGAACACAAAAAGACTCTAAAACATACTTATATCATGGTCTAAAACTAGTAAAAACCATGATATATCAACTCCCCCACACTTAGCCTTTGCTTGCCCTCAAGCAAAACAGAGAACTAGAACATGGTGAAGAGGTTTGAAAACTCTTCAGAAACTCTTTTCATCCTAGAAGCAACAACACTCAGATTCCCCTTAGTAATCCACTGAAAGAATCAATCACAAGATATCAAGACCAACATATACTTCCCCCACACTTAGCAACTGTCCTAAGTAAACTCCACACTCACATTCACGCATTCAAATTCTCCCTACTGACTTCTGCAAGTATTTAAGTGCGGTCTCACCTAAGGAGTATCGATCAAAGGGACATGGACTCTTACCTTATCAGCTCTAGACCACCATACTATCTTTTCCTGGTTCCTTTTCTTCTCTTTTCCCTTCCTTAGCATTCTGATTTTTCCCCATTGGGTATCATTTTTTTTTTTATCAGTGCTCTTCCCGTTAAGGGGTGTACTTTGGACACATTCCATGGATGCACATGATATGATAGTTGTAGCTACCACTCCCATGACCACTTCGGAGTTACTAACTCATCCTCAGTTTATTATCTTTTTTTTTAATAGAAGGGGAGAAGGAAACTAAATAGGACAGGTTTACAGGCTGTGTCAGAACTAACAAGGGAATCCGACACAAAGTATACCAAGCCCTTAGGTGAGAAAATTAAGTCAGTATTAAGTTTGAAGTCAGTAAAAGGATCCTCTGATACCTGAAGTGATGTGGGTGACCTTAGTAGGTTGATATGTGATGGGGTTTTCTAATAGTCAGAGATTGATCCTGAAACTTCATCCCAATGGTTACTTAAGTTCCTGCAAGTGCTGTAAATCTTCTCAAAAAATCATTGTTTCTTACTTAAACTGGTTTTGACTCAATAAAACAAATTTAGAAAAATATACTGACTCTAAGAAAACAGAAAGATAGATGTCAGTAGCACTTAGAATTCTCTAAGTCTAAGTGCAGTAATCCAAATTCCTTTGCAATTACTAACAGATTAAACCAGCATTAATTTCAAGTTCGATATGTTCACAATTAAACTAAACCAAATTCCTTTGCGAGAAGTTTAATTGCTCAACCTAAATAGTTCAGATTCTAAACCACACTTTCGTGTCGTATTTAGCAACCTAAGATCTAGATTCTAATTGATCAGGTTAGAACTAGCATTAAACACAATTTAGATCGAAGAACATTCTATTCATGTGAATCCTTAACTGAATTAAACAAGTCTAGCAAGTCATGAAATCCTTAATGAGAAACCCTAAACCTAACTATGAATCTACTCAGACATAGATAATGAAAACATAATCAATGAATAATTAGATATCATAAAAGAGATTAAATAAGTAAAGGGGTTCGAAATCTTCTCCAAAATAAAGATGAAGTACATGATCAGATCAGCCCCAAAAGCTTTTAAAAACTCTCTGCTCTTAATTATGATAGAATGTGTAAGCGTATGAAAGCGTATCTAAATAAAACACCAAAATCCTAATTATATAGGCTAAATCTCGGCTGGGGCTTCTTTGTAAATACTGGAAACTTCTGGGCCAAAGTGTAATATCTTCATTCTTCATTAAACCGCCGAGTCTGGCCCATCTCGCTTGTGTGTCGACCGATGCACAATGTGTGTCGGTTAATGCAATACTGTTTTCTGGACAGTGAGCTCAAGCTCGGCCAAACACTCCAAAAATCTCCAAAAAGCTCAAATATCTCCATTTCTGCTCCAAACCTGATTATACCTGTAATAGACTCTAAAAGAACACAAAAAGACTCTAAAACATACTTATATCATGGTCTAAAACTAGTAAAAACCATGATATATCAACTCCCCCACACTTAGCCTTTGCTTGCCCTCAAGCAAAACAGAGAACTAGAACATGGTGAAGAGGTTTGAAAACTCTTCAGAAACTCTTTTCATCCTAGAAGCAACAACACTCAGATTCCCCTTAGTAATCCACTGAAAGAATCAATCACAAGATATCAAGACCAACATATACTTCCCCCACACTTAGCAACTGTCCTAAGTAAACTCCACACTCACATTCACGCATTCAAATTCTCCCTACTGACTTCTGCAAGTATTTAAGTGCGGTCTCACCAAAGGAGTATCGATCAAAGGCACATGGACTCTTACTTTATCAGCTCTAGACCACCATACTATCTTTTCCTGGTTCCTTTTCTTCTCTTTTCCCTTCCTTAGCATTCTGATTTTTCCCCATTGGGTATCATTTTTTTTTTATCAGTGCTCTTCCCGTTAAGGGGTGTACTTTGGACACATTCCATGGATGCACAGGATATGATAGTTGTAGCTACCACTCCCATGACCACTTCGGAGTTACTAACTCATCCTCAGTTTATTATCTTTTTTTTTTTAATGGAAGGGGAGAAGGAAACTAAATAGGACAGGTTTACAGGCTGTGTCAGAACTAACAAGGGAATCCGACACAAAGTATACCAAGCCCTTAGGTGAGAAAATTAAGTCAGTATTAAGTTTGAAGTCAGTAAAAGGATCCTCTGATATCTGAAGTGATGTGGGTGACCTTAGTAGGTTGATATGTGATGGGGTTTTCTAATAGTCAGAGATTGATCCTGAAACTTCATCCCAATGGTTACTTAAGTTCCTGCAAGTGCTGTAAATCTTCTCAAAAAATCATTGTTTCTTACTTAAACTGGTTTTGACTCAATAAAACAAATTTAGAAAAATATACTGACTCTAAGAAAACAGAAAGATAGATGTCAGTAGCACCTCCCCCACACTTAAGACACACTGTCCCCAGTAGTGTCAAGCGAAGGATTGGTAAAAAAAAAAGAAAATAAAAATTTAAAAGTTAATGGACATGTTGGGTTCTGTCTGATTTTACCTCTGTCGCTCAGGCATCGATCGTTGCACTAGGTGCATCGACCGTTGCTAGGCGGTTTTCGTGTAACGATCGACACAGTGGTGTGTCGATCGACGCACTGCGTAAACTCGATCAGTCAGCCAGTTAGCAGGTTAGTCCGTTGGATATTATCAGATTTCGAATCCTGCAAGCTGAAAACACTGAAAAGCAAGTAGAATCAAAGCAACCGATGTATCAAATCAAGCACAACATCCAGAGACAATAACATCCTAAAAATCAAAAAGAAAAAGTGCGAAAGAAAAAGATAAAAGAATACAGAACCGAATGTCTGAAAATGGAGGCTACGCTCACTCGCTATAATCATCTATCACAGCATATGGATCAGTACCGCCAGAATCCTCAGGAGAACGCTGTCTGCGTCGACTGGCAGGGACGGGCTGATGAACCTGTGGCTGTCTCCTGCAAGTGCAGCCACGCATCCACTCCCAAATGGTCTTCAGTATCCCATCATTACGCTCTCTCCAGTCAGCCTCAGACATCTATCCCAAAGGAACTGCAGTGACAGGAAAAGGGACAATGTCGTCAACAGGGGCAGCAGCAGGCGTAGGAGCAGAGGAAGACGAAGCTCGTGTGGGAGGCTCTCCCAGCGGATGAGCCATAGAAGGGACTCTGCACTGCTCGCTCGCAGGAGGCTGGAATCTCAGGGCATCCAGCGTATCAATCTGTGTAAGTCCAGGAGCAGGAAGATCCACACCACACTTCCCAGTACTCTGATCATAATAAACCCAAATACGTCCCTCCTTGAGCCAGGTAGCGCTCTGCAGGTGGCTGAAATCAAGGAACTCCTTGGCTGTGTTACACTCTGTGCCCACTAAGGGAATCACGCAGTGCATGAAGATGGGAGTAAGCAGACTCCCCACTGTCTCAGTAAGAACACCATCAAATGGCTTCGTCTGCAGGTCACATAAGTGCTGAGTGAAAACAGCTCCCAAGTTGAGTCCCTTAGTGGGATCTCTCACACCAGAACCCTCAAACTGGTCCCTCAGCCCGATGAACAGCATCTCCATCTCAAGCTTGCGCATCTTGTTGGCTTCATACTTGCACAACAAACTCCAACACAAGATACGCAAGACGTATCTCAGAACAGGATGTCTAACCTGCTTCACCGGTGTAGTCCTCGAGTTGTATCGACCACTGCCAATACACTCCCAGAAGAACTGAGCCTCCTCTGGATCCCACTCAAGACTCATGCCAATACGTCTCGACTCAGTGCTGAAACCATAGATCCTGCAGATATCGAGTAAAGGAATCCGATACCTGACTCCTAAGCACATGAAGGTAAAAATACCTCCTGTAGCACTCCTGCTGTCTGGATCCGGGTAAACCACTCTGCAAGTGGCTAGCAGCTGTCTGACCATCTCTGGGTATAAATCATAAGGCCGCATAGGCATTGTCCCTAGACCAATGCCCTTGCACACTGTAAGAACCTGCTCATCTATCCCCAGACTCTTACAGGTAGAGTAGTCTGCAAACTTGGTTGGCTTAATCGTCATCCCACACCAACCGTTGTACAGCAACGTGTAAAAATCATCCCATTGGTTAAGCAGTGGTCTCTCTGTAAACTCAGCAGTCTTGAGGAAATCAGCAATGTTACGTGGCCACGCTCTCGCTGACGTAATCTCTGCCTTGTCTGCTCTAGGCCACGGCAGTGCTACTGCCGGACCAACTCTCACATAAGGCTCAGGTTGTTGTGACTCTCTATGGAACCACCCTGGTGGTGGAATGTACTGTCGGGTGGCGGTTGCTGCGGTGGCTCTGCGCTTGCGAGGTTGTCTGCGAGTTGCCATCTGTATTCAAGAAAAATTTAAACAATATAAGTCTCGGCAATGTCTCTGTGAAATCGCGAAGCAACGACCGTTGCACTAAGGCATCGATCGTTGTAAGGCGATTTCGCATTATCGAACAAATCCCTAAAATCGCAAAGCAACGACCGTTGCAAGGCGATTTCACAATCGACAGCAAATCCTAAAAATAGTTCTAAATTCGTTCCACATTATCACTAACAGCCTAAAATCATAACTAATCATCCTAAATTTAGTTGAATTCAGCATGCAATCATCAATTTCAACCCAAAAATTCTCAAATTCTCAACCCTAAAAATGAATCCGAAAATCACAAAATCGGGAAACATTACCTTGGATTCGTGATAGATGGGTTATATGAATGGATTAAGAGTGTACAAACGAGAGAATAGCACTTGGAATCGAAGAAAATGACGAAGAAATGAGAGATTTAGGCGAATGAGGGTTTCGGTTCGTACGGACGGCGAGAGTGGAGAAGAAGAGAGGAGAAAAGGGTTTAAGGAAACTTACCTCGATCGTGGGTGCAACGACCGTTGCAGATGAGCAACGATCGATGCTAGTTGAACCGAATTGATTCCGGTTTAGCACGCGTACCTTAATTTTGCAATTTTAACCAATTGCAACGACCGTTGCACAAGTGCAACGATCGTCACAATGCGATCCATCTCCTCGTCGTAATCTCCTTGCAACGACCGGTGCACAAGTGCATCGATCGTCACACATCTCCAGACTCGAGTTCTGTATCTGAAACTTAGCAAAAACAAACAAAAACGTGAAATCCTAAGAAAAACACCAAAAATAAGAAAGAAAAACACTTAAACCTAACAGTGGATTGCCTCCCACTCAGCGCTTGTTTAAGGTCATTAGCTTGACCGGACGAACAAGATCAGTATGCTGGAGATCCTGACAGAGACTTTGATTGTCTCTGTGCAAGTCTCCTCATCCAAGGCGGAGAGTAAGCTGTATCAGAATGAACTCGTCCAAGAAAAGAAGGAGTAAACTGCTCTCCAGGATCCAAAATCACAGTATCACTTGGCTGCTTATCATCTCCATCCATAATGGTGAATGTATGTCCCAATCAGCGGTTTGCGAAGCTTATCCATCTCATAACGCAGCGGCTCATCTCCCAGGTGGAGATCTATCAGACTGTGTCTAACGTCTATTACTGCTCCCGCTGTAGCCAAAAATGGTCTCCCAAGTATCAACGCATCATCAGGATCACTGTCATACTTCAGCACTAAGAAGTCTGTTGGAACCAAGTAGTTTCCAACTCTCACCGGGATGTCCTCAAGGAGTCCTTCTGGAACTCTTATAGGCTGATCAGCTAGGACAAGAGAGGTCCTAGTAGGTGAAAAATCCAGCATACCTAGCTTCTCTGCCACAGAATATGGCATAAGACTTCCAGCAGCTCCCAGATCACACAGAGAACGCCTAAAATTATCCTCAAAGATAGAACAGTTAAGCACAAAGACACCAGGGTCAGGCAGCTTCTTTGGGATCTTGGTTAACAGAACATCGCTTATCCGTTGAGAGACCACAATCACCCAATCTTTCAGCTCTTCATCCAAAGGCAACATCTTATTCAAGTACCTCTGCACACATGGGTGATAAGGTGGATCATCAGATGATAGAATTTCTTCCAACTCTTCACCAATCTCTTCCAGCTTCTTAAGCTCTTCAATCTCTTGCTTAATCACTTCAGACATTGAGGGATATAATCTAATGGATTGTGCATAGATCTCCTGTTGAGTAATTTCAGACACTCCAGGGAATAAACGATCAAGCTCTAAATCTGCATCAATACCTTCAGAATCCTGCGAGTCTGTCTGTTCACGACCTGCAACGACCGACACTAGTGGTGTGTCGATCGATGCAACACTGTTTTCACAGTTTCTACCCGAGAGATTTCCCCAAAATCCAAAAATTCAGCTTCTTCTACCAACTCAGCTGTGCTTAGCTTAAATCCTTCACCTAGGTGAGATCCATCATCAATGTACACAGACCATGCCTTAATATGGGTGTCTGCCACTCCTTTTCCCTTCATAGAACTGGAAATCTGACTCACCTGAGTATCCAACTGCTTCGTATGAGTGTTTAGCGACTCAAACTTTCTATTGAGATCCTCATAGACAGCATCCAACTTCTTATTGCAATCCACATAAATCTTGGTATGACTCTCCAGCAGCTGTTCCATCATTGCCTCCATCTTTCTCTCATGAGCAGTAGCTACAAGAGGAGTCTGATAAGATGAAGATCCATAGGTTCTCTGAGTACCTTTTCCAAAAGGTTTCTGAAAACCACTAGTCTGTCCAAAGCTAGAGGAGTTCTGATTGCCTGTAAAGGCGCTCTTCTGTCCTCCTTTGAAGAACCTGTTTCCCTGCTGATTACCAAATCTATTTCCTTGGAATCCAGATCCTCCTATGTAATTCACATCTTCTTCCTGAGTGTCCTCCTCAGTCTGAATTACCTCAACATCTTGGGCAAAGTGGACAGCTTTCTTACCAGCTAGAAGATTACAAACTATGTCCAGCTTAGATCTAATATCAGCAATCTCCAAATTCTCTACCTTTCCACCAGATCTCTTCCTCCTCTCATCAGTAGTCTTGCAATTGTTGCTGCTTACTAAGTTATCAATCAACTACTTAGCTTGAGCAGGAGTCCTAGTGTTAAAGTTGGCATTGCTAGAGTTGTCCAACGCAGTCTGATATGGAAGATATATGCCTCTAAAGAAGATGCCTAAAAGTGTTACCTCAGTGAATCCATGGTGTGGGCAGTCACGTTGGTATTTCTTGAATCTCATCCAGGCAGTCTTAAGAGACTCAGTAGGACCTTGGGAAAAGGTGAGTATGTCCTGTCTGGACTGATCAGAACGTGCATCATCGTAGAAGTGACGCAGGAACTCACTCTTCAGGGCTGCCCAAGTATCAAACTTCCCAGGTGGCAGTTGCTTCAGCCATGCAGCAGCGTCTCCAGCGAGACTGTATGGAAAGAGCTTGAGAAACAGATAATCCTGGCATACTCCATCATACTTCATGCCAGTGATTATGTCCTCAAACTGATCAATGTGATCCATAGGCTGCTCCGACGGATGACCATGGAAAGCATTCTGCTTCATCAGCGAGTAGTAGATGGTTTTGATCTCAAAATCATTCCTCTCAAAACCAGGAATTACAAGAGCTGACCGGTTTGCATGAAACTCATCCGGACTGTTGTAGTCAGCTAAAGTCCTCTCATGGACTATCATCTGTCTATTTTGGTTCTGTCCTTGGCCTTGGTTCTGCTACTGTTGTGGTTGCTTAGGAGGATCAGGGATTACGTTCCCTTCAGCATCAATCTGTTGCCCAGCAGCATTGTACGGATTGTTATCTCGGTCCCTCAGGGTACCTTGAGCATCAGGCATTATGATTACCTTCTGTACCACCATCCTTGCTCTTCTTTCTCTTCTGTTAGTCCTCTCTAGTCGTCCAAGTTCGTCAAGTCCGAGATTAACGAGGTTCAAGTTCTGATTACTTCTAGTTTCACGCGTCTTCATAAACTGTCTGTAATCGTCAAGCAACGATCGATGCTATCAGTGCAACGATCAATTCAATCTCAGAATCGCCTAGTGACGATCGACACAAAGGTGCAACGATCGACGCTATGCGAAATCGGTACCTGCGACAGAGAGAAAACAGAGAAAAATTAGTAACTAAAAAATAAAAATAAAAAATCCTAGTAAAAACCCTAAGTTCAATCCTATCGAAGACTCTAAAAGTCCCCGGCAACGGCGCCAAAAACTTGATAGGTCAGGTTTTAATCCTATTCTACTGCAAGTGCACAGTTAAGTGATTGTAGTATATAGGGTATAGAATCCACAGAGACTCTGGTTTCGATAGCTTAAGAACTATAGAGGTTTAAACTAAGAAGAAAGCAATGTGAAGTAAACTAAACAGCAGTGCGAGAAAGTAAACAAGTAGCAGGATTATCGGTTGTGGAAACAGTTAATTAAGGGCGCTAAGTCTAGGGCGTTCTCAGGAAATCAGACAAGCAGACAAATCATTCAGTCAAGATCTAATTAAGCACAGTTCTAGAACTCAAATCACGGATATATAATTAACCAACTGTCGTTGCGAGAATTCTCTAAGTCTAAGTGCAGTAATCCAAATTCCTTTGCAATTACTAACAGATTAAACCAGCATTAATTTCAAGTTCGATATGTTCACAATTAAACTAAACCAAATTCCTTTGCGAGAAGTTTAATTGCTCAACCTAAATAGTTTAGATTCTAAACCACACTTTCGTGTCGTATTTAGCAACCTAAGATCTAGATTCTAATTGATCAGGTTAGAACTAGCATTAAACACAATTTAGATCGAACATTCTATTCATGTGAATCCTTAACTGAATTAAACAAGTCTAGCAAGTCATGAAATCAAACTGAAAATCAAAGCAGTTTATTACAAAGAGTCCAAAGGATCACAAAGACGGAATGACCAAACATTCCGGAAACAACAACAAAAGCGACAAGCACAAACGAACAAGATTTTCAGAGATAAGAGCCATAGGCATTGAAAGCACCAACAGATTCAGCATCATCAGCAAAAGCCGAGTCCCATTGAAGCGACCCGCCGGAGTCCCCTGAGAAAGGAGAAAGGTTAAGACAAGTCCCCGCCTCGATCATCAACCAATCGTACTCAGGAACATCATTCCCAAGAGAGCGGCCTTTGTAATCTCAAGCTGCTCCGCCTCAGCCTCAAAGGCAGGAGGATCCCGCGCCTTCAACGCAGCGATCATTTCGAGATTGCTATTCGTCTCTACAAAGTCGCAATGCTTCTTCTTGGCCGTGGGAAGTTTGGCAAAGATATCGCGAAGCTTCTTGAAACGAGACGAAAACTTGTCAAAAACTCCTTTCCTCCCTCTCTTGGTCGCCTCCTTCAAAGCAGCATCGCGAGAAGAATTTTCTTCTGTAAGTGATGTAGCCCCGGAGCAGAAGCTTGGTTGATGGATTGATGGAGATCGAACCACTGGCTTAAGAGCTCTCTTGGTTTGATCGACTTGGATGGATGGTGAGTAGAGATGGGATTATTCCTGCTGGCTTAAGAGCTCTCTCAGAAACAATCAGTGGATGGAATGGATTGAGGTCACCACAAGATCCTATGAATCTGAATCTTGATAAGACAAAAGCCTTCTCTTTGTTTGAATCACACAAAACAAGAGAGAAAACAAGTTTTAGGTTTCTTTGCTTGAAGAAAATGTTGGAATTGTGTCCAGCAATCTCTGTACTGTCTCTATAACGTAAGAGTATGTCAGTGATCAGACATAAGTCATACAATACTGGGGGTCATGATGGCTTGCTAGAGTCCGCTCATGATCTATAAGTCTTGGACTTATTGCCTTTATTGTATGATCCCATATGGGTCACACGCTTAAGCTAGCAGGAAATAATGTTGAAAGGCATAGCAGAAGTACGACAAAAGTGCTAGGCATTTGTCGTACTAAGAGAGAATGAATAATGGGTCTGATTAAATGGGATTTAATCAGATTGGGCCCAAAAGCCCAAAAGGGAAAGAGAAGGCTTTTAATGTCTAAAAGCCAAGTCTCTTCTCCCCAACCCTAAGCCTCCAGCCGCGAAAACTCTCTCTCTCTGGCGCCTCCCTCAGCTCGGTCTAGCAACCAGTTTCCTGTGATTGCGTGTGTGAGCCTTTGGAGGATTCATCCCTTGGTGTATCTCCCTGATCTCTGACCTGTTCATCAATTCCGCTGCAACAAACAGGTAAAAGGTGAGATCATAATGTTTCTAAATAAGAACACCTAGATCTGATGCATGTTTAGGTTGATATCAATATGAGAATTGAATCAGGATCAACCGAAACTTCCAACAGTGGTATCAGAGCCATTGGTTCTTAGGTTTCTTGTTTTAGATTCATGTTTAGGTTGTTTAATCTGTTTAGAATTGTTTTTGAATCAATTACTGATAAGATAAAACAGTTAAGAATCAGAATTGAACTCTAAACACACAAAGAAAATCGCAAAACATGAGCTATATGACTCAGATTTGCGATCGGATTGGATCGGCATGGCCGGTTGGTCGGATTGGACCGGTCGGACGCGGATCGGACGGATGGATCGGATCGGATCGAGTCGATCGCGTCGTCCCGATCGCTTCCCGGCTGTCGCGCGCGTCACGTCCCGATCGCTCGGCGATCGTGGAGCGACCGTGCATCCCGACCGTCCCACCCGAGCGTCCCAACCTGCCCGGCTGTCGCGTCCCGTCCGGAGTTGCAGGCCGTCTCGATCTCGGATCGTTGCACGGTTTGCGGCTGGACAATGGTCGCGAAGCTAGGGCTGACGTGATCGTCACGGTTCGTTTTGGCGGTTCGGTTTAAGTTTCTTAATTAAAATCATCGTTCTGGTTTAATAAACAGATTTTAATAATTTTATTAAATCTGGTTAAACCGGAATAAGAAATCCAATGTCGAAAGAAATATTGGATTTAGTGCCTAAACCAGGAATTTCTAATTTGATTTGGTTGGACCAAATAAATTGAGAAATTCCGGTTTAGTAAATAACCGGTTGACAATTGTGGTCATCGTAGTAATTAAAACTTGGTTAGACCAGTTTTAATGAACCAGACCGGTTATGTCAATTAATTGGACAATTGGGTCATGTCTTGGACATGGACCAATTCTTGGGCCTCGGGCCAAGAAGTTAAAACAATTGGGCCAGTTAATTGAGTCTTTCTTCAGATTAAATTAAAAATCTATTTTATAAAATTATAAAGTCGTTTTTAAATTAAAGTTTCCGAAATTTTATAATTAGAAAGTTTCTTAAAATAGAAGTTTCTGAATTTGCGGGTTTTGGATTTTAAAGAAATTTCTAAAGTTAGAAAGTTTCCGGTTTTAGAAAGTTTCCAATTTTAGAAAGTTTCCAAAAATAGTAGGTTTCCATAAATAGAAAGTTTCCCGAAATAGTAATCTTCTATTTTGGGAATGAATTTTAATAAACCTACGAACCTCAAATAATATCAAGCGTTGGATGTCTTGTCCAGGCTATGTCAGCTGTCAAAGCCCATTCAATTGCATTCATGGCCTTACAGTGTGAGGATGTCTGCTTTTGCGTGGGTAAGACGGTTTGTGATTCATAAATGTCATTGGGAGTCCCAGACATTAATGATTACATGACTGTATAGTCCGGTTTTCTTGACTAGGCCATCGGGAGTCCCGGGCCTTGAGACATCAGAGTGGATTGGGCCTCGGGCCCAGATTCACAACCAAGAGTTATATCACGGATATAATTAGCCGAAATAGGGCTTACCGATATAAGCTAAGGTTGGGTGACGGCCAGTGGCCCACTTTGATCTTAGTTATATGTGGATCTTGGAATCATTATATTCTATTGAGGGTAACTTATGTTATTGAATATAATGTATGATTAATCATATTATACTTTAATACGAGATTAATCATTTTGAACATATAACTAATAACCTTTTTATTTATATATTTCAGATATGACTACTACAAGCACTCAAAACACATTCTCGATCCGGTCTGTTCTCGAGAAGGAGAAGCTGACTGGAACGAACTTCCTGACATGGTCAAGGAACTTGAGGCTGGTCCTCAAGCAGGAGAAGAAGGATTATGTCCTTCGAGATCCCCTCCCCGAGAGGCCTCTTGCCAATGCTGCCAGGACTCTGCACAATGCTTGGGAAAAGCATTCGTCAGATGAAAATGATGTTTATTGCCTGATGTTGGTGACAATGACTCCTGAGCTGCAAAAACAGTTCGAAAGTGTATTGTCTCCAATCGAGATCATGGCAAGCCTGAAATCGCTTTTTCAGGAGCAGGCTAGGACTGAGAGGTTCCAGATAGTTAAGAACCTCTTGGACTGTAAGTTGGCTGCGAATGCGGCAGTGAGTCCTCATGTGTTGAAGATGATGGGTTATCTCGATCATCTTCACAAACTCGACTGCCCAATCAGCCAGGAACTTGCCTGCGACATCATTCTGCAGTCTTTACCTGCAAGCTATGATCAGTTCATTCTGAACTTTAACATGCATGGCTTGAGTAAGACACTGCCTGAGCTTCACGGAATGCTCAAGACTGCAGAGCCCAACTTGAAGAAAACCGCCAAGGACCCCAATGTACTTATGGTACAAAAGGGCAAGGGGTTTAAGAAGTCTTCTGCTAAGGATAAGGGAAAGGCCAAGGGTGTCCAAGTCGAGGACAAGGACACGCCAAAGCCCAAGCCCAAGTCCAAGGCTGGGCCTACTGACATGTGCAGGTTCTGCAAAGAACTGGGGCATTGGAGAAGAGATTGCAAGAAATTCCAGGAAGGTCTAAAGGAATTAAAGAAGAAGACTTTCGAGACTTCTTCATCAGGTATTTTTGTTATAGAAGTTAATACAACTACTTCTGATAATACCTCATGGGTCATGGATACTGGTTGTGGGGCTCATATTTGTACTAATATGCAGGCACTCAGCAACAGTAGAAGGCTGAAGCAAGGACAAGTAGAGCTACGAGTTGGGAATGGAGCGAAAGTTTCAGCACTAGCTGTAGGAACTTACTTGTTGTCTTTACCTTCGGGATTGATTTTAGAACTTAATAATTGTTATTTTGTACCTGCTATAAGCAGAAATATTATTTCAATTTCTTTGTTGGATTTGGAAGGTTATGATTTTTCAGTTAAGAATAAATTATGTTCCTTCAATCGCAACAATTTGTTCTATGGTTCTGCCCCTCTTACGAATGGGCTTTACATACTCGATCAATCCGCGCCAATTTATAACATTAATACAAAACGGTTTAAACCTAATGAGGAAAACCGAACGTTTCTATGGCATTGTCGTTTAGGGCACATCAGCGAAAAACGCATCAAGAGGCTCCATTCGAATGGACTTCTTGGCTCATTTGACTTTGAGTCATGTGAGAAATGCGAATCATGCATGATGGGCAAAATGACACGGGCCCCCTTTAATAAACCTAACGAGAGGGCCAGTGACTTATTGGGCCTGATACACACTGATGTGTGTGGCCCAATGTCCACTAATGCAAGAGGAAACTATCAGTACTTCATTACCTTTACTGATGATTTCAGTAGGTATGGATATGTTTATTTGATGAAACATAAGTCTGAATCTTTTGAGAAGTTCAGAGAATTCCAAAATGAAGTACATAACCAACTTGGCAAAAGCATTAAGGCTCTTCGGTCCGACCGAGGAGGAGAATACTTAAGCCAGGAATTCAGTGATCATCTGAGAGAGTGTGGGATCGTATCCCAACTCACTCCTCCTGGAACACCTCAATGGAATGGTGTGTCTGAGAGGAGAAATCGGACCTTATTGGATATGGTTCGATCTATGATGAGTCACACAGACCTTCCAATATCCCTTTGGGGATATGCTCTGCTAACAGCAGTGTTCACTCTAAATAGAGCGCCATCAAAAGCAGTAGCAAAGACACCATATGAATTATGGACTGGAGAAGCTCCAGTGCTGTCTTATCTAAGAATTTGGGGTTGTGAAGCCTATGTTAAGAGATTAATCTCAGATAAGCTTACACCAAAATCTGATAAATGCTACTTCATTGGTTATCCACGGGAAACCAAGGCTTATTACTTCTATCTACGTTCCGAGAACAAGATCTTTGTTGCCCGGGATTGTAACTTTCTTGAGAGAGAGTTTATCTCTAAGAAAAACAGTGGGAGTAAGGTACTGCTTGAAGAAATTCAAGATGAACAGGATACTGCTCAACCTAATGAGGAAGAGCAGCAGGAGGATCTACAAGAAATTGTAGAGCCTGAACCTGTAGTACCTGAAGTTCGAAGATCCGGGAGGATCCGTCACGAACCCGAGAGATATCAGGGATTCCTCGTGACTGACTGTCATGATCTTTTGATCATTGATGGTGATGAACCATCGAACTTCAATCAAGCCATGATGGGCCCAGATTCCTCTAAGTGGCGCAAGGCCACTGATTCCGAAATGGACTCCATGTCGGTCAACCAAGTCTTTTCGTTGGTTGATTTACCCGTTGGTGTAAAAGCCATCGAGTGCAAATGGATCTTCAAGAAGAAGATTGACGTGGATGGAAATGTCCAGATTTATAAAGCCAGGTTGGTGGCAAAAGGTTTCAGACAAGTTCACGGTGTGGACTACGATGAAACCTATTCACCGGTGGCTATGATGAAATCTATTCGGATTCTACTAGCAACTGCAGCTTTTCATGATTATGAAATTTGGCAGATGGACGTGAAAACCGCATTCCTGAATGGTATTCTGGAAGAGGATGTGTATATGACGCAACCTGACGGTTACATAGATCCAAAGAATGCTGGGAAAGTATGCAAGCTTCATAAATCCATTTATGGATTGAAGCAAGCATCGAGGAGCTGGAATCTTCGTTTTGATGAAGCGATCAAGCAATTTGACTTTATCAGAAACGAAGAAGAACAATGCGTGTATAAGAAAACTAGTGGGAGCAAAATCGTTTTTCTTATTCTGTATGTCGATGACATACTGCTTCTCGGAAACGACGTTCCAATGCTGAAGTCTGTAAAGGACTGGCTTGGAAGTTGTTTTTCCATGAAAGACATGGGTGAAGCCGCATACGTTCTTGGAATTAGGATCTATCGGGATAGACCTAAGAGGCTGATAGGCTTGTGTCAAGACTCATACATTGACAAAGTCCTACAAAGATTCAGCATGAAAGATTCCAAGAAGGGCTTCACGCCAATGGTACATGGCACAACGCTAAGCAAGAAGCAGAGCCCTACGTCGGCTGCTGAGCTTGAGCGCATGAAGAATATTCCTTATGCATCTGCAATAGGATCTGTCATGTATGCCATGATCTGTACTCGTCCTGATGTTGCTTACGCATTGAGCATGACGAGTAGATACCAGTCAAATCCAGGTGAAAACCATTGGATTGCCGTAAAGAACATCTTGAAGTATCTAAGACATACTAAGGATAAGTTCTTAGTGTACGGTGGAAGTGATGTGCTTAAAGTCAGTGGATTCACGGACGCAAGTTTCCAGACAGACACAGATGATTTCCGGTCACAGTCCGGTTATGTCTTTTGTCTGAATGGCGGTGCAGTAAGTTGGAGAAGCTCCAAGCAGGACACCGTTGCTGATTCCACTACGGAAGCTGAATATATCGCCGCCTCAGAAGCAGCGAAGGAAGCTGTTTGGATACGAAAGTTCATTATGGAACTAGGTGTGATACCAGATGCGGCTGAGCCTCTGGCACTGTTTTGTGACAACAATGGTGCTATAGCTCAGGCAAAGGAACCAAGATCACACCAGAAATCCAAGCATGTTCAAAGAAGATATCACTTGATACGTGACATCATAAATAGAAAGGAAGTCAAGATCAGCCGAGTTCCGACAGATGATAATGTCGCTGATCCGTTGACAAAGCCACTCCCAAGGCCTAAGCTCGAGTTCCTGACTGAAGCTGTAGGCATTAGAAACATTGAAATGTAATCTAAATTTGAGTGGGAGTTTTGTGAGCTTTATTTTAGTTATTTGATAGGTTCTTGTAAAACATTAATTTATGTTTTAATGAAATTATTATTTCAAGATTATTTTAACTATGATGAAATAATCGTTCCAAAATGATATGAACCATTTTATAGGTCATCGAAGTAAATGATTTGATCTTGAGTCATCGAAGTCATTTAGCTTGATCATGAGATCCTATATTTGATAAATGTTTTATATCATCATGTCCCTAGTCGAAGGTTGTTGAAACTGGAACACCAACAACCGTGTAAGACTGGATTGGTACGTGACTTATGACAAAGTCTCAGTGTGTCATAGATGCTCGGCATCAAAGTCAGTACATAGGTGTATGTTGGGAACATACGACCGGACAAGACCCGCTAATAAGAACTCTTCAGGATATTTATATCTGTGTCATAAGAGATTCTTACTACGACTATAGAGTATAGTCCTTAGACCTGAGTTCGCATGCATGTGGCTGCATATGGACTGATGCACTTTGATCATTGTCTAACGCTATCGTTATGCGATAGCTATAAGGACCTTGTTTGGGTACATCATGAAATGAGTAGTTTACAGTGATGGAACAAGATGGGATTTGTCCCTCCAATATAAATGGAGTGAATATCTCTAGGCCAATCGGAGATTTGAATACTGGAAAACGCATGGCCATGCTCAAACGGACTTTCCCGAGTCGTTTGTATTGTCAGTATCAAATCAGAGTCCGATGAACAAGATTAGGCTTTATAAGGATGACACTAATCTTGCCTTATGACTAATCGAGATATTGAGACGAAAGGGATTATGAATACAGAGATTCCAGTTCAAGTGGGAGATTGTTGGAATTGTGTCCAGCAATCTCTGTACTGTCTCTATAACGTAAGAGTATGTCAGTGATCAGACATAAGTCATACAATACTGGGGGTCATGATGGCTTGCTAGAGTCCGCTCATGATCTATAAGTCTTGGACTTATTGCCTTTATTGTATGATCCCATATGGGTCACACGCTTAAGCTAGCAGGAAATAATGTTGAAAGGCATAGCAGAAGTACGACAAAAGTGCTAGGCATTTGTCGTACTAAGAGAGAATGAATAATGGGT
Source organism: Orychophragmus violaceus (assembly GCA_030180135.1). Classification (NCBI taxonomy): domain Eukaryota; kingdom Viridiplantae; phylum Streptophyta; class Magnoliopsida; order Brassicales; family Brassicaceae; genus Orychophragmus; species Orychophragmus violaceus. The sequence continues at coordinate 58,631,193 of CM058234.1, read as the reverse complement.
CTGATTAAATGGGATTTAATCAGATTGGGCCCAAAAGCCCAAAAGGGAAAGAGAAGGCTTTTAATGTCTAAAAGCCAAGTCTCTTCTCCCCAACCCTAAGCCTCCAGCCGCGAAAACTCTCTCTCTCTGGCGCCTCCCTCAGCTCGGTCTAGCAACCAGTTTCCTGTGATTGCGTGTGTGAGCCTTTGGAGGATTCATCCCTTGGTGTATCTCCCTGATCTCTGACCTGTTCATCAATTCCGCTGCAACAAACAGGTAAAAGGTGAGATCATAATGTTTCTAAATAAGAACACCTAGATCTGATGCATGTTTAGGTTGATATCAATATGAGAATTGAATCAGGATCAACCGAAACTTCCAACAGAAAACACTCGGTGTACTTTATTGATCTAGGGTAAATAATACACGGATGTGAGAGGGGACTTTATAAACAGTCCAAACAGCTATGCCCTTCTAGGGGACTTGAAGCAAATAAAACATAAAAGGAAAGTACTGACTCGATTTGGACCTAATGAAATAAAGACTACAACGGCTACTTTTATGATTGAAACTACTAAGGGAAATAAATATTTAATCCAGCAAAACAAAGAGGCAACGATCATATAATGTGTATAAATGAAACTCATACCTTAGTTTATGTTTGGTATGTCCTTGGCCGTTGATCAGAAGCATTCTTCAATCGTAGCATTCTGGCCTCGGAAGCTTGAGCTAGTGTCGATGCTACTTCCTGAGCTAGTGCCGATGCTACTTCCTGAGCTAGTCGTGATGCTACATATTGCCAGTCCCTTTTGAGCTGAGTTGAATAGTGTTGGGCTGTCCATCCTGATGAAGACTTGTTCCTGCTCTTGGTCAGTAGCTTGACTCGGTAGACTTTTCACAGCTTCATTGACTTGGTTCCTCAAAGCCTTTGATGCTGACCTTGTCAATGGATCTTTCCTTATGATGGGCATTGGATCTTCTGCCTCTGGTTCTATGGCCTCATCATACCCTCCCCCTTGAAGAGGTTCTGTCCTCAGAACTGATTGACCTGCATCATAAGGAGCTAAATCAGAAACATTGAATGTTGGAGAAATGTTTAACTCACCTGGCAGCTCAAGCTTGTAGGCGTTGTCGTTGATCTTCTCCAAGACTCGGAATGGTCCATCTCCTCTTGGTGTTAGCTTTGACTTCCTCTGATTGGGAAACCTTTCTTGCCTCATGTGTAGCCAGACCCAATCTCCTGGTTCAAATATCACCTCCTTTCTTCCCTGGTTAACTTTCAGCCTATGCTTATCGGTTTTCTTCTCTACATTCTCCTTAACTCTTTGGTGTAGCTTCTTGACGAAGTCTGCTTTTGCTTCTCCTTCTGTACTTGTATAGATAGCTTGAGGCAAAGGGGTAAGGTCTAAAGGAGCTAAAGGATTAAATCCATACACAACTTCAAAAGGAGAGTGGTTAGTAATCGAATGCTTAGCATGATTATAGGCAAATTCAATGAATGGCAAGCAAGATAACCAGTTGTTTATATTCTTACCAACCGTGGCTCTTAGGAGTGTTGAGAGAGTCCGGTTTACTACCTCAGTTTGTCCATCTGTTTGGGGATTACAAGTTGTGGAATAGAGCAGATTGGTGCCCAACTTCCTCCAAAGTACCCTCCAAAAGTGGCTCAAGAACTTTGTGTCCCTGTCCGAAACAATAGTTCGGGGAATTCCATGCAACTTGACCACTTCCTTAAAGAATAGATCAGCTATCTGCACAGCATCGTTAGTCTTGTTGCAAGCAATGAAATGAGCCATTTTAGAAAACCTATCAACAACTACAAAGATGGAGTCCTTGTTGTTGATCTTGGGCAATACTAAAACAAAATCCATTGAAATTTCCACCCATGGTGTGTTAGGAATTGGTAAAGGCATATATAAACCATGTGGATGTAACATGGACTTGGCCTTTAGGCATGTGATGCATTTGGCACAGAACCTTTCCACATCTCTTTTCAAGTGTGGCCAAAAGAAATGCTCCTTCAAGACACTATAAGTCTTGTCTCTGCCAAAATGTCCCATCAAACCTCCTCCATGAGCCTCTCTAGTGATCAACTCCCTCATGGAACCTTGTGGAATGTACAATCTTTTCTCCTTGAACAGAAAACTATCTTGTTGATAGAACTCTCCAAATGCTGCCTTAGATGTCTCCTGGTACACATCCTTGAAGTTTGGATCATCAGCATACATGTCTTTGATGTGCTCAAATCCCATGATCTTAGACTCCATTGTTGTTATGAGAGCATGGCGCCTTGATAGTGCATCTGCTACAATGTTTTCTTTCCCCTTCTTGTACTTGATCACATAGGGAAAAGTTTCTATGAACTCCAACCACTTTGCATGTCTTTTCTTAAGAGTAGTATGTCCTCTTAGATGCTTTAGAGTCTCATGATCTGTATGTATCACAAACTCTTTAGAAAGCAAGTAATGTTGCCAAGTTTCCAGTGATCTTACCAGAGCATACAACTCTTTGTCATATGTTGGGTAGTTGAGTGTTGCACCACTCAGTTTCTCACTAAAGTAAGCTACTGGTCTGCCTCCTTGTATCAGTACTGCACCTATTCCTGTACCAGAAGCATCACACTCAATCTCAAACATTTTATCAAAGTTAGGAAGTACCAATACTGGTGCATTGGTGAGACTGGTTTTGAGCCGTGTGAATGCTTGCTCCTGAGCCTCTCCCCATTCAAATGCTTTGTCCTTCTTGATCACTGAGGTAAGAGGTGCTGCTATGGTGCTGAAGTCTTTGACAAACCTCCTGTAGAAGCTTGCTAGGCCATGGAAGCTCCGAACATGTCCTATTGTTGTAGGTGTTGGCCAATCTTGTATTGCCTTGATCTTCTCATCATCCACCTTAAGTCCCTGTGAACTTACAACAAATCCTAGGAAAACCAATTGATCAGTGCAAAAGATGCATTTCTGTAAGTTTGCATAAAGACCTTCTGATCTAAGTGTTTGCATAACCTGTTCTAGATGCTTAACATCATCATCTAAGCAGTGGCTATAAATCAGTATGTCATCAAAATATACTACCACAAACTTAGAAATAAAAGCTCTTAGAACCTGGTTCATTAGTCTCACGAATGTGCTGGGAGCCTTAGTGAGACCAAATGGCATGACAAGCCATTCATACAGCCCTTGCTTGGTTTTGAAGGCTGTTTTCCACTCATCTCCTTCTTTCATCCTGACTTGGTGATATCCACTCTTCAAGTCTATCTTTGAGAAGATGGTAGCTCCACTTAGCTCATCAAGCATGTCATCAAGTCTTGGGATAGGATGTATGTACTTGATTGTAATATTGTTTATGGCCCTGCAATCAACACACATTCTCCATGTACCATCCTTCTTTGGAACGAGTCGAACTGGTACAGCACATGGACTCAAGCTTTCCCTGATATATCCCTTTGACATCAGCTCTTGGACTTGCTTTTCCAGCTCCTTAGCCTCTTCTGGATTCACTCTATAAGCTGGCCTGTTGGGCAGTGGAGCTCCTGGTACTAAATCAATTTGGTGTTCAATGCCTCTCAAAGGTGGAAGTCCCGCTGGTATGTCTTCTGGAAAGACATCCTTGAATGTGTCCAATAGCTCAGTCACGGCTAAGGGATGCTCCTGCTCTTCTGAACCTGAAAGACACCCTTCTCTAAAGATCATGAGTAGTACATGTTCTTTATGCTCCAAAGATTTCAGAACATTAGAAGGTGAAACAAAAAGATTGGTCTTACTTACCTTGGAACCTTTGTCCATTGCTTTCTGCATTTCATACACCTCTTGTGGTGTTAATGGAGCTAGGTTGTGCTTCTTGTTCTGGTGTGTGAAGCTGTAGATGTTGGTCCTTCCATTGTGCACAGTTTCTTTATCAAATTGCCATGGTCTCCCTAAGAGTAGATGACCTGCTTGCATTGGCACAACATCACATTTCACTTGATCATTGTACTTACCTATGCTGAATGGTACCATGACTTGCTCAGCTATCCTCATCTCAGTCTCATCATTGAGCCACCTTAATTTGTATGGTCTTGGATGCTTGGTCTTTTGCAGCTTCAGTTTGTTTACAAGGTAAGCACTAGCAACGTTAGTACAAGATCCTCCATCAATGATCAGGCTACATACCTTGGCGTCAATGGTGCATCTGGAATGAAAGATGTTCTCTCTTTGGATTGTTTCTGGCTCAAACAATGCACTAAGGGCTCTCCTGGTCACAAGTATCTCTCCCACGTCTGGATAATCAGTCACCTCTTCTTCCGATTCAGCTATCTCAAGCTCTGCCTCATCTTGTGACTCAATGTCTCCATTGTCCCTTAACACCATCACCCGCTGGTTTGGACAATCTCTAGCATAATGACCTTTCCCTTGGCATTTGAAACATGTAATGTCTCTGGACCTTTGAGGTGGAGCCTTGCTTGTGTCTGGTTTGTTACCATTGGGCTGCTCATAGTTATATTTCTTGATCTTTGAGTCAGCTTCGGTTGCTTTGCCTTTGTCTTGGTTCCTTTGAGGCTGAGTCCAAGTTGTCCTGCTTCTACTGGTTGCAGCAACCTTCCTCTTGATGTGTTGCTCAGCTTGGACAGCTAAATGTAACAAGCCTTCAAGATCCTCATAAGGTTGTCGCTCTACTTTGCGTGCAATCCTGTCCTGAAGACCATCTAGAAACTAAGCCATCAAAGTTTCTTCTGAATCATCTACCTCCAGCCGGTTCTTCATGGTTTCAAACTCCTCAAAATAATGTTCAACTGATTTGTTTCCTTGAGAGAGTTTTCTGAACTTCTTCTGAAGATCTCTATGGTAGTAAGCTGGTACATATCTCTTCCTTAGAGCATACTTCATGTCATCCCAATTGCTTAACTGACCATGTCTTAACCTCCTTCTCTCTGATACTTCTCTGTCCCACCATGCCAATGCATTATCAGTGAGTTGAGCTGCAGCTAAGGAGACTTTTCTTGCTTCAGAGTATTGGTAGTACTCATAGATGTACTCCATTCTTCTTTCCCAATCCAGATAAGCTTCCGGATTCACCTTTCCAGCAAAAGTAGGAGCCGTGAGCTTCAAGTCTTTGCCTCCACGTCTCTGATCATCATCCTCATTTCCTCTGCCTCTATCTCCACGCCTAGTCTGGTGATAGTTTCTCCTTCCTCTACCCCTGCCATGAATGTTAAATCCCCTTCCTCCCTGATTTGGATCAGGAGGTAACTCATCTTCCTCTAACTCAGGCATCTCTTCATCGGTTGTTTCTTCTTCTTGCTGCCTATGATTTCTATTCAAGTTGTGGATTGGTTCTCGATGAATAGGCCTCTGTTCCAGCTGAGTGAGCCTGCCACTGATGTCTCTCATGGTTTCAAGAAGTTGATTCATGGTGAGTTGATCTTGTCCAGCCTCTTCTCCCATGAGTACTTGTACCTGAAACTGACACAAGCGAGTATCAAAGTCTAACAAAGAAGTTTTAAAGAAAGCTAAATGGTAACAATGAAATATATTTTTTTTGTTTTTTGTTTTTGTTTTTATGTAAATAAAAAGAGAAAGTCGAAATTGAAAGCTATGGATGCAAGAGTAATGATGCAATATGGAGTTTCCTTTTCTTGAGAAACCGATGAAAACAAAAATGGAATTATGTATATTTTTTTTTGATTTTTGACTAGGATTTCGAAAACTATTGAAACAAAAGAGGTAACTAATTAAAAACAAACAGATTTTTTTTTGGTTTTTATGCAAGGAATTCGAATCAAACAAGAATCAAAAGGAGAAGATGAAAATAAACACTTTTTTTTTTGATATGAAATGAAAATGAAAACTAATGAAAGTAAAAAGGGTTTATGGATAGAAAACACCTGTTTAGAAGCCTTTCGGCTCTGATACCAGATGATGTAGCCCCGGAGCAGAAGCTTGGTTGATGGATTGATGGAGATCGAACCACTGGCTTAAGAGCTCTCTTGGTTTGATCGACTTGGATGGATGGTGAGTAGAGATGGGATTATTCCTGCTGGCTTAAGAGCTCTCTCAGAAACAATCAGTGGATGGAATGGATTGAGGTCGCCACTAGATCCTATGAGTCTGAATCTTGATCAGACAAAAGCCTTCTCTTTGTTTGAATCACACAAAACAAGAGAGAAAACAAGTTTTCGGTTTCTTTGCTTGAAGAAAACACTCGGTGTACTTTATTGATCTAGGGTAAATAATACACGGCTGTGAGAGAGGACTTTATAAACAGTCCAAACAGCTATGCCCTTCTAGGGGACTTGAAGCAAATAAAACATAAAAGGAAAGTACTGACTCGATTTGGACCTAATGAAATAAAGACTACAACGGCTACTTTTATGATTGAAACTACTAAGGGAAACAAAGATTTAATCCTGCATAACCAAGAGGCAACGGTCATATAGCTTATGTTTGGTATGTCCTTGGCCGTTGATCAGAAGCATTCTTCAATCGTAGCATTCTGGCCTCGGAATCTTAAGCTAGTGTCGATGCTACTTCCTGAGCTAGTGCCGATGCTACTTCCTGAGCTAGTCGTGATGCTACATATTGTCAGTCCCTTTTGAGCTGAGTTGAATAGTGTTGGGCTGTCCATCCTGATGAAGACTTGTTCCTGCTCTTGGTCAGTAGCTTGACTCAGTAGACTTTGCACAGCTTCATTGACTTGGTTCCTCAAAGCCTTTGATGCTGACCTTGTCAATGGACCTTTCCTTATGATGGGCATTGGATCTTCTGCCTCTGGTTCTATGGCCTCATCAGTAAGCTTCGACCTTAGAGCTTTGGCCTCGGCGAGGACCTTGGCTTTCTCCTCATCAATAGATCGCCGCACTGCTTCAAACTCGGCCGCCTGCGAGTCACGAGCGGTCCTCAATTCCGATAGGGAAGACTCCAGCTTCTGACTGTCAGCCAAGTGTTTGCGGAACTGCTCTTGAGCTCCACGGATCTCTCTCTCAGACTCAGCAGCGTGCTTATTCACCGATGCCCAAGCCTAAAGAAATGAAGGAAACATTTCATAAAAAGAATCACCCCGGTCGACAAAAAATTTTAAGACAAAAACTTTTACCTTCAAGAAATCCTGCCCGGCATGGACGAGCGAGGACCCGCAGGACATATCCTCATACCGGATCGGAACATCCCACGCATGCCAAACTCCTGAACAAAACTCCGTGACGTCGGCCATGTTATCATAAATAGGACCCTTGAACTTCGAACTGCTGGTAGTAGACTTCGGGGTGGGCTGAGGAACTTCGGTCTCAACCGCTTTCCTAGCCCTTTTCTTCTTTTTCCCGGAAGAAGGTTTTTGGGCCGCCAAACCCACGACTATGCTCCTGGTCCTTCAGAAGCCGCAGGAACCTCCTGGTGAAGAGACAAACCGGGCACAAACTCCTGTCCCTCTCCAACCATCTCAGACACTTTTCCTTCGCTCCCCCGTCTTTTCTCTTCTGCCGCCGCTCTCCGCCTAGCTTTCACAAGTTCACGCTGGGATAACGGAAGGGGTGCACTCTGGAAAGACATCTTCCGAAACTATCACTAACACACATGCAGTAACCAATAACAAACTTCTTTGTGTCAGGACAACTAGTCCACTCAGAACTCGTGAGATAACGAAAGTTATATAGTGTTGCGGTGTAGAGAAGTTTATGTACAACCGTTGTTTTAATGTACCACCAAATAGGTGATAAATTATGTGTGTAAAAAACTTTTGAGTTTTTGCCACTTCAGCAAGAGCTCTCTTGGGCGATTCTCATAGAACCTGGGGTTTCCTATTGACAACGGCCACAAGGAAAGTAAGAAAGGTAGAAGAGATCATGGGTCAATGCAGTCAAGAACAAGTCTTAGTTACCAAATCATATTGTTAACGTTAAAGTGTGGACGGTTCCTCGCAAGTGTAGATTCCAGAGGATTTGCTCATCAGCTCTACATCGTTATGGGAAGATTTCCTTGAAAGAAAATTCCTTGCACCAGCACCTCATGTAGCTAGTATTCATATAATCGTGAGAAAAATTTGGATTTTTGGGGGAAAAGAACATCCGGATTGATGTTTTCAAAGTGAGCGATAAGATTATGAAGTTTTGAATAAGAGATGACCAGACACGTGGCAGGGTTTAGCGAAGGGGTATGTGGAACATAGCTGATATACCAGTGGTGTCCGATCAAAGTGGAAGAAAAATAAACATAGATCAAAACGCTTCCTATGTGGGTTACGCTGAAGAACATTCTATAGAGAGTATATATGTAAAGGATCGGGCTATGACACCACTGCTTTCTCATACATCTCCCTATGCCAAACTTTTTAACCAACCACCCAACTATCTCAAACTAAAAGTGTTTGGCTGCTTGTGTTTCCCTTGGCTGAAACCATACACTCATCATAAGTTGGAAAATCGTTCGAAACCTTGTGTCTTCCTTGGCTACTCACTCACCCAAAGTGCCTATTTGTGTCTTGAAACTACCACCAACCGTGTTTATGTCTCTCGACACGTTCGTTTTGTTGAGGATCAGTTTCCTTTCTCTCGCACTGTGCTCTCTCATACCATTCTTCCTGACCCGGAACAACCACCAAACCATGCGTCTTTCACTCGGGTACCACTCGTATCAGCTCTACCGCAGGTGCCCCTTAGCTTAGATCCTCACCAACCGAGCCTATCTCCACCGTCTATGTCTGCTTCACAGCAGCAATCGCAATCCAATGCACACGGTGGAGAAGCAGAGGCCATTACTGATACAACAACGAATTTGACAGGCACTGCTACAAACCCAGGTATTGTTCCATCTCTTCCTCTTTTACATACTGGCCCAACACCCACAGCTTCCATACCCACAAACCAGCCACCCACAGTGACCACCGAACCTCCTCTGCCCACACCCACAACCCAAACACAACCTAAACCACAAAGATCGAAACTTGTACCACCACCTCGCACCATGAAAACCAGAGCCCAAAACAATATCCACAAACCCAACAAAACGTTTTCCCTCACTGTTACTGCCGACCCAACAAAGCCTCAGATTCCTTTAACCGTTTCCCAAGCTTTAAAAGATCTGAATTGGAGGACAGCGATGGGAGTAGAAATGGATGCTCAGACCCGTCATCACACTTTCGATCTGGTTCCTCCGAAACCAAATTGCACAGTCATTCCTACCAAGTGGATTTTTACTTTGAAATATCGTTCTAATGGTGATCTTGACAGGTATAAAGCACGTTTGGTTGCCAGAGGTTTTAATCAGCAATATGGCCTCGACTATTCCGAGACTTTCAGCCCGGTGGTAAAATCAGTGACCATTAGAGCAGTATTTCAGATCGCGGTATCTCGGTCTTGGGTAATCAAGCAGTTAGATGTAAACAATGCTTTTCTTCAGGGATCCTTACCGAAGAAGTTTATGTGTCTCAACCGCCGGGGTTCATCGACAAAGACCGGTCTCATCATGTTTTCCGTTTAAATAAAGCTCTCTATGGACTTAAGCAGGCACCACGTGCGTGGTATTAAGAACTCAAAACCTTCCTCTGTCGCATTGGTTTCAGCAACTCACAAGCTGACACATCCGTGTTCGTATACATCAATGGTCACCAAATTGTCTACATACTAGTTTATGTGGATGATATTATCGTCACGGGCAGTCACCATACAATTGTCTCCAGTTTTCTAGAGGCGTTGGCAGCTCGCTTTTCACTCAAGGAGCCGACTGATCTTTCGTACTTCCTCGGTATCGAAGCAACTCGAACATGTCACGGTCTCCAGCTAAACCAACGCAAGTATATACTTGACCTCTTGGAGAAGACAAAGATTCTTGACGCTAAACCCGTCACAACACCCATGACTGTCACGCCCAAGCTATCACTGAAAACAAGGACTCCTCTTTCCGACGCAACTGAATTCCGGGCAGTGATTGGGAGTCTCCACTATCTGTCTTTCACCCGTCCAGATATTGCTTATGTCGTCAATCGTTTATCGCAGTTTATGCGTTTTCCCACATACATTCACTAGACTGCCGTGAAGCGTGTGTTACGATACTTGGCAGGGACTTCGTCTCATGGAATCTACCTTCGGGCTGATTCTCCTTTGACTCTACATGCATATTCCGACGCCGACTGGGCTGGAGATACTGACGATTTTGTGTCTACAAATGCATACATTCTGTACTTGTGAACCGCCGATAGCTTGGTCTTCCAAAAAGCAGACAAGCGTAGCTCGATCGTCAACCGAAGCGGAATACAGGTCCGTAGCAAACACAGCATCTGAAATCTGCTGGGTTTGTTCATTACTCACTGAGCTGGGAGTACGCTTGCCTATTACACCGGTCATATATTGTGATAATGTAGGTGCTACTTATCTTGCGGCCAACCCGGTCTTCCACTCACGAATGAAACATCTCCCCTTGGACTATCACTTTGTCCGCAGCAACGTACAGTCAGGTGCTCTCCGTGTGGCTCATGTCTCCACGAAAGATCAACTAGCGGATTCACTCACAAAACCACTACCAAGACCACGGTTTCAAGAGCTGTTCAGCAAGATTGGAGTATCCAATGACCCTCCATCTTGAGGGGGTGTATAGAGAATTTATATGTAAAAGATGGATTAGTCATTTAATCTTTAGATGTTTACCCTAATGTATAGCTTATAAATAGCTTGTAAACCCTTCTTAATAATATCAAGTCTCAAATTCTATACATTCCCCATTGATTGTATTCATGGGAGGAGATATGGTTTATTGCAATCACAGTGGGGAAACTAGTTTGGCTTCACCCCGATACCGAGTTATGTAAAAATTTCGAAGAACCGAAAGTGTTTGTTATTGTAGACCTTAAAAAGGATCTACCGAGATCATATCAATTTAATTCAAAGAAAGGAATAGATGCGGTAGTAGATTTTGTATATCTGTGGCTGCCTTCAAAATACCAAGCTTGTTCAAAGTGGGGACATGTAGAGAAGGGTTGTTTCAGAAAGGGAGAGAAGATTGCGATCACAAATCAGGAAGAAGTGCAGAAAAATGTGGAACAGAGGACACATGTCTCTGATAAGAAGCTCAAAAACAAAGTTGTCATTTTTAAACACGATGAGTTAGCTTTGGTATCTGTTGAGAACATAAGAGAAAAGTCAATGTAAATTAACCACTTCAAATACTGAATCGGTTCCTCTAGCGATAGAGGAGAGTGAGGAAGGGAGTTGGATGAAAGTTTCACCTGGAAAAACCATATGCTCAGGATAAAAGAATGATGAACAAACTCAAACATTGATCTCGCCATCAAGGTTTGATGTTGTAAACACTGAGGAGGAAATTGGAGAGAAGGCAGAAGATGACAATAATCGTGTGGAAGTGATGGATGAGAAAGAAGAAGAGCAGGTAGAGAATACAGAAACATTGCAAGAAAACATGCCTATAATAACGGTCGTATCTGTGTCTATTACGTCTCTAATAGGCCTTACCATCATTTTTTTACGACAAAATTCAAATTGTCATTAATCGTTAGTCGCTAATCTATATTTGTAATCGTCGCAACTTAACAACTGTTCAAAATCGTCGTTAATTCGTCGCTCAATTAACGACTATTTAACGACGAAATGGAATCATTGCATGACGTCGTTAATTCGTAGCTAGTTTAGTAACGAATAAACATTGAATCAATGATGGAAACCAAAATATATATTAAATAAATATTAGTTTCTAACTCGTCCTTATATTATTCAATGTTAGATTTTTGCTATATTTTTCGTCGCTAAACTGACGTTAAGATATTTGTTGTTATTTTTTTTTCTTCGTTAATTCCTCGTAATGATATTCATCGCTTTTTCGTCTTTAAGTTGACGTCGAATTAACGACGAATCATAAATATAATTAAAAATTATTTTATATTATTTATATATAACTAAATTAAAAAATTAAAATAAATTTATAATAAAATCAAAACAAATTAAAATATATTAATATTATAAAGATATTTTACAAACCGAACCAAAAAACCATAATACATAAAAACCGTACCGGCGAGATAGTCCGCGGCCTCGATCAAGTCTCCGGTCTCCGGTACGAACATCCCTGGTACGGACGAAGACGTCTGGTGCGGTCATGTATGGCTCGGTCCTGCCACTGCAGTCGTCGCTCGGTTCCTCTCCATCTCCTCCAAACCCCGTGCAAATCGAGGGTTATCGTCTGCTAAGAGATCGAACAAGCTGTCAAAAGCTCGCATCCGCTCCTCGTAAGAAGAAGTCTTCTCTTCTAATTCGGCCGTCTTTGTCTTCAATTCTGCGATGACTGTATGCGCGGAATGAAGCTCCGTCAGTAAAACGGCTGCATCCTCGTATACACCTATCAGGTGTAACGTAGAAGTAACTGGAGCCTCTTGGAGGGATCCTATTCCAACAATCCGTCTCTTCTTTATAGGAGAGACCTACAAATAAAAGCGATAACAAATATGTACATATCGGAAAATAATTTGACTAATCTTTAAACTAAGTAAAAGGAACTAATTATTTTTTTTTTACCTTAGTGGAAATCTCATATATCTCCTTGGTCGTCAACCTATCGTGGATCGGAGTCCCGCCCGGCGAAAGCTCCTGTGATAGCTGTGTCTCTCGTTGTGTTACTTGAGATGTTACTTCGTTTTAGAACGTCTCGGCCAAAGGACTCACAAAAAGACCATTGTTCTTTTTGTGAGTTGATGCATTGAGGTTGGGCAGTGATGGAAGCTTTCTGTCCATAGACTACATACAAAATAAAACATTACTTATATTTATTTGAATAATTACAAAAACGAAAGGAAAGAAGGTAGAAATCTCATACCATCTAAACGTATATCGGCAAATGGCTTCTACTCGGCAGTATGTGGAATCGGCTGCTGACCATCTGGCCTTCTGGTCAACCAAATGAGGAGCACTTTGTGGACTTGTTCTCCTTGTGAGGATCAACCCAAAAGCGCTTCAAGGCGTCCCAAACGTCTTTTTTTCGACAAGTAATACGGCTTCGCTTTACGCCTTTCATCTTCCATCTCTTGTCCATCCAGAGACAGTGCCTTTCATCGTGGTGGGCCTTATCCCAATGCTACTTTTGCTGAAATTAAAAAAAAAAATAGAAAATAAATATTACAAACTAAAAATTGATTGAAAATATGAAAAAACTAAAGCTATTACCGCGAAACACTTAAAACACATCCTTCGGGTATTCTCCTCAGTCTGACTCCAATTCGCATAAGGCTATTTGAAGTAGCCTTTAATCGTATTGAAGATGCTTTGACCGATACAATTATCAGTCGTAAACCTAAAATTAAAAAAATTAACATATATATATATATATATTTATAAAGTAAATAATATTTATTTGAAATAAATAATTTAATAAATATTTTTACCAAAACGTGCCCGGTGGACGATCATGTTGTATGATCGACAGAGACTCTCGGTCCGGCTGCACAAGGAGCTACTCGGCCGTCATGCACATAAGGTGGAGGCGCATCTTCGGGATACAGACTCCGTAGGGTGTGCAATAGGCGTTGTAGACAAAGGAGGTGGTGTCTGGGATATGGACTTTGTCGCTGAAGACGACTGATCTCGACTCGATCCCGGCCGGTCGTGAGTCTCCATAAAATTAATCTAGTGACACTTACTATTACACGCCATCTACAAAAATTACGGATTAATTAACAACTAAAAATTCTGAACCTAATCTAATAATTTTGAACTTAATCTATTTCTGAGGTTAATTAAACTAATAAATATAATATATAAACATATAAACTAATTAACTAATTAATTATAAAATTAAACTAATTAACTAATTGTTTATAAACACATATTAATATATATATATTATATATACATTATATAAATAAGCATGTTATATATATATTTAAGTACCTAACCGTCGGAGAAGGTGAGCGGCAGAGGTGATGCGGCCGAACAGAAGCGGCACAGAGGACAGTAGACGCGGCAGAAGAGCCGCAAGAGAAGGAGTGAAGCCGACGGACCAGAGAAGGAGAAGATGACGGACCGGAGTCATGTATTCTCGCCGGAGGAGAAAGAGTCGTCCGTGCCGGTGGAGAGTATTCGCCGGTGGTCGGATTTCGCCAACAGGGAGAGAATCGTGAAAGGGGAAGAAGAAATGGAGAAGAAGAATGGTTTTGATTTTATTAATGTATTCGGAACTGTCGCTAATATGTTGGTACATTGCCACGGATAAGCGTCGAACCATGGTTAAATCGTCGTCACAAAATCTTAAAAAATTCAGATTTCTTCCGCGTGAGAAATTAAATTTCACGAGCCGACGGATTAACTATGAATTTATCGTAACTTCGAGGCTTAGTAGCTATATCTAAAGTATATATATTCGTATTTTAATCGATATTATTAAGCAATGAGTTAACGACAAATTTGTCGTTAATTCGTTTCTTAGTTAAAACTAGTTATTGTTCATTTGAGGTTTAGGGTATACGACATGACATTTGAACATTATTAATTTTGCTCTAAGAGACGGATTAACGACGGATGCATCGTTAATTCGTAGCTAAGGTGAAATATGTTTTTATCAGTTAATTGTTATGGAATAGCTATTGGAGATTTTTTATTGTTGAAATGTAATCTTAAAGTATTATATGATCATTGGTATACAAAAAAAAATTATATCTTCTAGCAACTATGATGAGTAAGAGTGAAAATATAAGAAACTTATATTTAACCTTTCAACTTTGAAAACTAAGTCTTAAAGTAATATTGGGTTTTAGTATTTTTATGACATTCATACTAATATATCAAATCTATATCACCATTGTAAGTATAAGTTTAGTCAATATCAAACTCTGATTGTTCATATTATGTATAAATGGTTAATCATATGTTTAGACATTGCTAGGAATTAATGACGAAACCAAAATTTTGTCGTTTTAGCGACAAATTCGTCTGTCTTAAATATGTTATTACTAGCGTCAGTGTAAAGATGGATTGTTAATATATATATATAAAGAAAATACAATTTCCACACATAGTAATTGAAAAACTTGGAAATCAGAGTACATCATGTTTAGGAAACATGATACCGTCTGATTTGCTTGACACCGTATCGGACACTTCATCGTGATCAGATTCTTCTCCATATTTGTACCATATATAATAATAAGGTGTAAATCCTCTATTCAGTAAGTGACGTCAAACCTTTTCAATTGGAATAAACTTCCTATTCTTGTATTTTCGACAAGGAAAAAATATTTTACCGATTTCTATAGTTATAGATGTCTCACCTGCTTGATACATGAATATCTGAAACCCATATCAAAACTCCTTTGTCACCGCTCCTTCTGCATCCTTATGTCGATAGACATTAATTTGTCAAAAACATCTAACTCTGTAATTCGTATATAGACATTTTTGGAGAGATTTTTATTTTTTGGTGTTTTGATTTGTAATTTTCGTTTTGAAGTAGGGGTATTTATAGTTTTCTTTTCAATGGTTAGCAAACGAATTAACAACGATTATTAGTTCTCGTCGTTAATTTGTCGCTATTGGCATCGATTTAACGATGTATTTTTAAAATAATATTTTTAAAAATAATAAATAAAATTACACACATACTAAAAAAAAATTTTTCATATCAATCTTAGTTCTATATACAAAAATACAAAAATTCTTTGTTCGAGTTTCTTAAGGCATTATCGGACTCTTCCTCGTCATAAGATTCATCGACTTCTTTAGACTCGGCTTCTTCTTCCATGTCGTCCAGGTACTCAATCTCGATAATCTCTTGCAACACCTCATAAAATTCTGTTTCATCCCTGACATACCCACCATAGTTTGTAGTCTCCAGATGGTTGACATATTGGTATGTGTGAAATACATAACCACGAGTGCAATACATGTGTTTGGTTGTTATCCTAACGATGGGACCTTGAAGCAACTCAAGAAACCATAAAGGATAAGTTGTATCACCAGGATCCACCTGCATACAAGTGTTTTTGGTTAGATGAATGTTGAAATTTAATTACTGAAATATAATTTACTTAAGCATAATTAACTTAAGAATACTTGGTCTTTCATCCATATACTGAAATATTGGTCTTTCCGTCTACTGATCTCATTGTCGGAAACCCCCTCGATTGCTTCCCGAACTTGAGTCTCAAACATGTTGCAACACCAAAAATTTAGATATAATAACATATTTCATTAAAAGTACTTGATTATTAATGTACCATTATATATATACATCTCGAAAAGACGAACATCCTCACAGTTTAGAAGAATGTACATATGTGTGCGTACTTTTGTAGCGAAATAGTATGATGTAAAGTGAGACGTTTCTTCTGTTAGACCTCATGTGACAATAGACCACGGTACCCTTGCTGGATTTTTGGCCTTTCCCTTAAGATGTTTCATGAAACGCTCGAACAAATACATCCACCGAAATTGAGCAGGTCCACCTAGTTCTGCTTCATGTGGTAGATGGATACGGAGACGTTCAATGACTTCAAAAAAGAACGGCGGAAATATCTTCTCCAAATTTCATAACATATAGGAATATTTGCATGCATTTGTGCAATGATATCTTCCGATAGAGTGTGTGTGTGCTGTGATATCTGAAAAATGAACCTATACCTGGCAAGAAAATTATATATTTATATACATACCTTGAACAATTACACGAACGTTAAAAACATTATTTACGTTTACGTACCTGCAAGTGTTTCGCTTAATTTTTCGGGAAGGAGTTCAACAAGAGCAAAGGGAAGTAGTCGTTGCATGAAAACATGACAATCATGACCCTTCATTCCTGAGAATTTTTTCCCCTTGTTCAACACAACTAGATAGATTAGAAACATACCCATTTAGGAAGAAAACATCTGTTTTCACCGAATCGAACAAGGACGATTTAGATTTTGAAGTCAACCAAAATATAGGAATTGGTGAAACTCCGCATGATGTGATATGCAACTCGTTTCGTGCACAAATATCAGGCAAGTCCAACCTTGATTTCAGTTTATAATTAGTTCTTCCCGGATATTCAACATGGTATGCATGATCTTATCAAAGAAGTGTTTCTCGATATGTATCACATCAAGATTGTGTCTCAGCATATGATCTTTCCAGTAAGGTAGTTCCAAAAAATGCTTTTCTTATGCCAATTAAGGTTTTTACCATATCCATCGGGTATATTAGTTGGTTTGTGCCAATTTCCTATGCTTCTAACTGTTTCATGTGCCCCATAATAATAAATTTTCTCCTCAAGTTGTTTCCTAGATAGATGAACTAATAATGGTGGACGGACAACTCTGTTTTTTCTTAAACAATTTCTTGCTTCTCCTATACGGATGGTTTATTGGTAGAAACCGGCAGTGCCAATCAAACCAACATGTTTTCCGACCATGTTTCAACTGAAATTTTTTTTTCCTATTCATGTAATATAGAAACGCTAATCTCTTTTGGTAGTCCAATATGGTAACATTCCACATGCGCGAACGTCACTTATCTTCCACATAAGAACCGCACACATTGTGAAATTATTTTTCCTCGAACAGTCTTATGTTCGAACACCAGTGGACCACAACTGCTCCAACTCATGTATTAGGGGCAGTAGTAATGGATTATGAGTTTTTCCATGGTTCAATTCCCAAATTGCAACCTAGCACATAATCTTAAACAGATCTAGGTTCTTGTAATCAAATCATAAAACAAACCTGATCTTTACCTTTGCAGCGGAATGATTGGTGGTAATGACAAGATCAGATTAGAGCTGATGAGAACCGGCTCCTCCTAGGTATCCACACGCTTACAAGCTACGGATCAGGCTGCTAGACCAAGCTCGGAATCAACAGAGAGAGAGAGGACGGCACAGCTCAGAAATCGCAGAAGGCTTGGGTTTCTGGCGCCTCTCTCTTGCCTTATATAGGCCCAAGTTATTAACTAATGGCCTATTAGGCTTTTGGGCCCAAAACACAAATCAGACAAAAAGCCCGTTTTTGTCTTGGCCCAATTCTCTGTACAAATACAGTAAATGCCGCTGCATCTTACCGTATTAATTCCATCTTAACTTTCCCGTTAGCTATGGTGTGTGACCCTTTGGGATCATACAATACTGGTAATAAGTCCTAAACTTATAGATCAAGAGCGGACTCTAGCAAGCCATCATGATCACCCAGTATTTATGACTTATGTCTGATCTCGACACTTATCATACTTTCTAGAGATAGTACGGTAGATTTCAGGACATTCCCAACAATCTCCCACTTATACTGGAATCCTACACAGGACATTCCCAACAATCTCCCGATTGTACTGGAATCCTACATTCCCTAGTCCTTTTGTCTCAATATCTCGATCTGGCATAAGGCAAGATGCGTGCCATCCTTATATAGCCAGACCATGTTCATCGGACCAGATTTGATACTGACAATGCAAACGACTTGGGCAAGTCCGTTTGGGAGTGGCCACTCTCTTACCAGCTATCAAGTCTCCGATTGGCCTAGAGATATTACCTCCGTTAAACGGCAGGGACAAATCCCATCTTGTTCCATCACTATGAACTACACACTTTATAATACACCCAACCAAGGTCTTTATAGCTCCCAGTTACGAAACAGCGTTAGACAATGATCAAAGCGCATCACTCCATGTGCAGCCACATGCATGCGAACTCAGGTCTAAGGACTATACTCTATAGTCGTATATGAGAACCTCTCATGACACAGATATTAATATCTTGTAGAGTTCTCATCAGCGGGCCATGTCCGGTCATATGCTCCCCTACATATACCTATGTGTCGACTTTGATGCCGCGCATCTATGACCCCTCGAAACTTGGTCATAAGTCTCAACACAATCTAGTCTCAAGTGGTTGTTGGTGTTCCAATTTCAACAACCTTCGACTATGGACACTATGATTTATGTCATTTCGTTAAATATGGGGTTTCAGGATCAAGTCTACTCATGTACTTCGATGGCCCATATATAATGACATGAATCATTTTGGAACGATTATTTTATATCACAGTTAAAATAATCCAGAAATAAAATTTCATCAACATTTAAAATGTTTACATGAACCAATCAAAATAACTAAAATAAAGCCCTTTACAAACTCCCACTGAAATTAAGACTACATCTTAATTTCACTCATCCTACAGCTACAGTCCGCGACTCGTGCTTAGGCATAAGGAGTGGCTTCGTTAATAGATTAGCAACGTTCTCATTCGATGAAACTTGCTTATCTACTTAACACCTCTGTCATTTATCTCACGGAATAGGTCATACCTACCCTCAAGGTGTTTGGACCTCTGATGTGCAGCTAGTCTCATCTATGCTGTGAATCACATCAAGTTCAGTGATGAACTCTTCTATCCAAACAACCTCTTTCGCCGCTTCTCAAGCTGCGAAATGTTCAGCTTAAGTCATGGAGTCAGCAACAGTGCCTTGCACCGCCATATAGACACAAGATATAGCCAGACTGTGACCGGGAATTATCTTTGTCAATTGGAAAATTGCCTTTCAGACTCTATCGACTTGTAGCACTTCACTTTCTCCGTAAAGCAAGAATTTATCCTTAGTATTTCTCAAATACTTTAGGATATTCTTTACGGCAATCCAGTGATTCTTTGCTCGATTTGACTGGTCTATACTTGTCTTGCTTAACTTTAAAGCAACATCAAAACAAGTACGTGTCATGGCATACATGATAGATCCAATTGCCGACGCATATGGAATCTCATCCATGCATTCAAGCTCAGCAGTTATCGTAGGACACTGTTTCTTGCTTAACGTAATGCCATGTGACATTGGCATAAAACCCTTCTTGGATTGCTGAAAAACGTGTAGGACTTTGTCAATTTAAGAATCCTGACTTTGTCCTACCAGCTCTTTTGGATCTCTATCTTTAGATCCAAAATCCAAGAACATACGTGGCTTTACCCATGTCAATCATAAAACCAACTCCCAAGCCAGTCCTTTACCGACTGCGGCATTGGAACGTTATTTCCGAGAATCAGTATGTCATCGACATACACTATGAGAAATGCAACATCGCTCCCACTTATCTATTAGTAAACGCACAGTTCCACTTCGTTCCTGTTCAAGTCAAAACCTTGACTACTTTAACAGAACGAAGATTCCAACTCCGATATGTTTGCTTCCATCCATGAATGGATCAATGAAGCTAACTTACACATAGTGTAATTTTTCGGAGTCCGGGCTCACTTTCGCTTCTTTGAATTTCGCAGATTCGTCGCTATCAATGATCATCAGATCATGCGAACTTTCAATGATCATCAGGTTCAACTAATGACGAGAAATCACTCTCGGATTAGTGACTGATTCATTCATATCTGCAAACTACAGGCTATACAGGTGTAGATTCTACAGAAATCTGTAAATCCATCCGTTGCTCTCCCTCAACAGGTTGAGCAGCCTCCTGTATTTCTCGAATTTCTTCGAGTTATACTTTTACTCCCACTGTTCTTCTTGGAAAGTAACTTCCCTTCTTAGAAAACAGAATGGACGTTAAAGTAACAAGCCTTGGTTTCCCTAGGACAACCAGCGAAGTAGCACAATTACAAATACTCAGTAAAGACGAATTTGGATCGATTCCAATCCACATTTACGTGGTGTCTTTCAACTGATATTGGTGGAATTATTTCAGCGTAAACTTAGATATTTCTAGAGCTTTATTCTTAAAGAATATCATGGAAGATTCGTGTGACTCATCTTTAATCATTTCTAATAAGATCTGATTCTTTCTCACAGAAACACCTCCAGGTTTTCAGGAGAAATGAGCTGTGAAACAATTTCACACTCATTCAGATGATCACACAATCAATGACTTAAGTATTCTCACTCGTGATCTAATCCAGAGTCTTAATACTTCTGTCATTCAGATTCTATACTTCATTCTGGAACTCTTTCGACCATGTCAAAGAATTCCGACTTGTGTCTCATCAAATGAACACAGTCACACTCACTGAAGTAATCAGTAGAGACAATGAAGTACATGAAATTTTCTCTGGCATTACTGCTCATCGGACCACATACATGAGTATGTTCAATCTCCAATAAGCCTTTGGGCCTTTCTCTAGCTCGGCTAAGATGGGCCCTTTGTCTTTTGGTCCAGTAAGCAGAATTCAAGTCTCATAAGATATCCATTCAAATGAGCCCAAAAGTCCATAACTATGGGGTTTCTGAATCTGACTTACTCTATTTGACCAAAACATTTATGCCAAGAAAAATCAGGTTTAATTCATCAGATTTAAACCAATTGCGGTATTTATGTTACATTTTAGGCACTCTTTGGTTTAAGATATAAAACCCATTCCTTGAATAGGGTGCTACAATTAACATTTCATTAAGATCAAAAGAACAAAACTTGTCTTTATCAAAATGAAAAATATTCAAATTCTTCACAAGAAAATGAAAAACAACTCTGCTTAAAGCAGGTACATTGTAGCAATTACTTAATACAAAACCAAGCCTCAAAGGCATCTACAAGTGAAAACCCTATGGCTGAGGCAGCATCCATAGCTCCTTCCAGACATGCAGTTCCACTTGTCCTTCCTTCAATGTTCTACTGTTGCTCAGGCTCTGCATATTATAACAAATATCAGTGCCACAACCAGTATCCAATACCTATAAGGTATAACTTGAAGTAATAACATGAATACCTGAGGAAGTAGTCTCATACATCAACTTCAACTCCTCATAATCTTCCATGAATTTAATGCAATTTCTCTTCCAATGCCCAGTCTCATTACAGTAGCAGCACTTACCAACGTAAGAGGTATCTGACTCGGGCTCAGAAGACACACGCTTGCCATGATTCAAAATCTGGACAACTTTGTCTTCACCCTTGTCAGCACTAGGTTTTGTAAACCTACCCTTCTCCTTCATGAGATTATACAAGGTACTCTTCACGTTTGGCTCAACTGTCTTGAGCATATCATGTAGTTCAGTCAGCGTCTTCGTTAAGCCTTTCTTGATATAGTTCCTTTTGAACTTATCATAGCTTGACGGCAGTGACTGCAGAATGATCTCAGTTGCCAATTCTTGGCTAACTGGATAATCCAGTTTCCTCAGGTTATCAATGTAACCCATCATTTTACTAATATGAGGACTTACTGGATGATCATTCGGTAGCTTGCAGCTAGTGAGAGATTTAACCAACTGGTATCTCTCCACTCTTACCTGCTCCTGAAATTTCAATTTCAGGCTGCTGATCATCTCTATTGGCGACTCCATGTTCTCATATTGCTTCAGCAAATCTGAGTCCATGGTAGCCAATATCAGACCACGCACATCTACCGCATCATTATAATGCTTATTCCAAGCATTACGTACTGCATGAGAGGCATTGGACCCGATCCTCACGGGGAGAGCTCTCTCAAGGACATAGTCCTTTCTCTCCTGCCTGAGGACTAGCCTCAGGTTCCGCGACCAAGTCAAGAAATTTGATCCGTTCAGTTTGTCCATCTCAAGGACAGACCGGATCGAGAAAGTGTTTTGATTGTTTGTGCTAGTCATAGCTGAAATTTAGAGATAAATAGAGTTTTAGTTATTTAGTTCATAAAAGAGTAATCTTAATAACTTATAAGAAAACTCGCATTGCATTCAAAATTTCTTTGTTTAACCTCATAAGAATGCAATGATTCCGAGACCCATGTTCAGCTAAATCCAAAGTGGGCCACTGGCCGTCACCCGAAATTAGCTTTACTTGGTAAGCATACACACAGCTAGTTATATCTCATATAACTCTCGGTTGTGAATTGGGCCCAAGGCCCAAAACACCAGATGTCTCAAGGCCTGGGACTCCCGATGGCCCAGTCAAGGAAACCAATCTCTTACAGCCAAATAATAACTAAAGTCTGGGACTCCCAATGAAATTAGTGACTATATACTACTTTACTTACGCGAAAACAGACACCTCACACTGTAAGCCATATCTGTAATCGAATAAGCGTTAAGTAGCTGACAAGATTGGAAAGACATCCAAGCTTGATATTGGTTTTGAGGATTTTAAGTTTTATTTCCAAAAATAGAAGATTACTATTTTGGGAAACTTACTTGTTTTAGAAACTTTCTAAATTTAGAAATATACTAAAAATAGAAATTTCTAATTTAATATTTTATAAATATTTTCGGGTTGGGTCACAAATTATAGGCCCAATTCTTGGCCCAAGACCATAGAATTCCAGTTGGCCCAATAATTTGACATAACCGAGTCGGTTTATTAATTCTGGTCCAAGACCAAATTAACTATCAAAACCATCGGTTATTTACTAAACCAGACCAGCTCTAAATTATTTGGTCCAACCAAATCAAACTTAGACCAGCCTTCGGTTTAGGTTAAAATTCAATTTTATGAATTTCAATCCGGTTTAACCAGAAATTAAATAATACCATGTATTAAATAATTTCCAGCAAACCGCGATTTGGGTTAACCGCTTAAACCATATATTAATTGAATAATTAAATAATTAATTATTCAACAACAACAAAAACGTTTGTTATGATTCTACAAAGATCACATGAATCTTATACATTAACAAAGTCAAAACGAATCATTCAACCTTAATTCAATAATGGTTTCAAGCGAATTTGTCCATTAACAAGAAGCGTGACAATAACAAGAAGACAAAAACGAATTTGTCCAATTCAATAATCAATTCATTTGTTAACGTTTTCTACTCATCAAACAAAGTCAACATTCACTTTGTCCTTATCAATTCATTAATGCTCACGATCATGTGAAGACAAAACACTTATTGAACATTAACAAATCAATTTCAATAAAGTGATTTTGACTTTAATAAACCAATTCAACACGATCGTGACTCATTAACATAACTAACAAAATCAACAAAATAATTTCAACACGATCACATGATCTCTAAATAATTTAGAAACATTCGATCAAATGATTCATGTCATTAACTAGCCTTATACGAATCGCTAAAGACAAAAACATGATTCAAAGTCAAACATGATTTTGTCATTATTCCAATTCATCAATCGGATCGTGCTTTTAACATGCGAAGTGATCAATTCCAATTATCATAAGAATAAGTGACGATCGATTCCAAATTAATTCATTAAGCGAATCGATTCATACAGAGCAATGATCCAAATTACAAGATACCTAATGACCTAGGCTCTGATACCACTAATGGATTATGAGTTTTTCCATGGTTCAATTCCAAATTGCAACCTAGCACATAATCTTAAACAGATCTAGGTTCTTGTAATCGAATCATAAAACAAACCTGATCTTTACCTTTGCAGCGGAATGATTGGTGGTAATGACAAGATCAGATTAGAGCTGATGAGAACCGGCTCCTCCTAGGTATCCACACGCTTACAAGCTACGGATCAGGCTGCTAGACCAAGCTCGGAATCAACAGAGAGAGAGAGGACGGCACAGCTCAGAAATCGCAGAAGGCTTGGGTTTCTGGCTCCTCTCTCTTGCCTTATATAGGCCCAAGTTATTAACTAATGGCCTATTAGGCTTTTGGGCCCAAAACACAAATCAGACAAAAAGCCCGTTTTTGTCTTGGCCCAATTCTCTGTACAAATACAGTAAATGCCGCTGCATCTTACCGTATTAATTCCATCTTAACTTTCCCGTTAGCTATGGTGTGTGACCCTTTGGGATCATACAATACTGGTAATAAGTCCTAAACTTATAGATCAAGAGCGGACTCTAGCAAGCCATCATGATCACCCAGTATTTATGACTTATGTCTGATCTCGACACTTATCATACTTTCTAGAGATAGTACGGTAGATTTCAGGACATTCCCAACAAGTAGAAATACATTGAGCGGCCGCTTTGGATGCTTAGGACTTGGATCCAAAATACTCAAAAAAGGAAATTCTATTTGCATACATATAGTTGGGGGGAGGCTGTAAGGAGTCAATATTACAGGCCACAACTAATATTGTCTACAAAACATACCAAATGGACTAAATCCATGCGAGAAAATACCAAGGTATATATTTCCAAATTGTCTGGCAAATTGGGGATGTAGTGTCTTAAAGTGTTTCCACGCCTTTGCATGTGATGGATGAGTGACCGCTCCATCCGACTGTGAATGCTGCATGCCATCTCATAGAATAAGTTGTTTTTTTTTCAGACTGAAACATCCTTTGCAACTATCCGTTATAGGAAAGTACTGTTGGGAATGTCCTGAAATCTATTGTACTTACTCCAAGTGAAAGTCGTATTGTCGAGATGAGACAATCATATGACACTAGGTAGTCATAATGCTTTGCTAGAAGCCACTTATGATCAATGAGTTTAGAACTCATTGCTAGTGTTATATGATCCTACAGGGTCAAACACCTAAGCAAACTGGACGTTAAAGACGAGGTTGATCATTAATGTAATGATCTGGTGAATGCATATTTGATATGCATTCGATATCAATATTCTGGGGCAGTGTCGATCGATGCAGATAGTGCATCGATCGATGCAACTCGCGGATTAATCAGATTAATTTGGTTTAATCATTGGTTAATTCCGTTATGGTTTAAGTCGACATATATAAGATATATGGTCGACCTAAACTGATTTCTAACCTAATTCACAGCCACCAGAACTTGAATAGAAACCTCTGAAGAGATTGGATCTCTATAGGCACTAGCATCCCTGCTGTTCAGTTTGTGTGCGTGTGGATACCAGTAGAGGCGCAGCACTTGAGGCGCTTTAGATCTCGATTATCTGCAAATCTTCCGCTGCTAATCACTAGGTAATTCTGAGATCCCAATGATTCAATTACATGAACCCTAGATCCTAGGCTTGGAATTCAGACCAGGGTTGCCTAATTGGATTAGGAACTGCTAGAAATTCCTTCAGTGGTATTAGAGCTTTAGGGTTCCATTGAATTTGTAGCATGTTGATTCGATTGGTTGAATCTGGATCTCTGTATGATTGATACAAGCATGCTAAAACTCGTTTTGATCAAAGTAACCTAGTTTAGGGTTTTGTTCAAAAAACGTTTTAGGGTTTTTCGCATGGTGTCGATTGATGCCAATCCGGCATCGATCGACACAGGGCGAAAACCCGAACAAAATTTAGGGTTTTTCGCATGGTGTCGATCGATGCCAATCCGGCGTCGATCGACACAAGGCGAAAACCCGAATAAAACTTATGTTTCGCCTAGTGTCGATCGACACAAGAGTTGTGTCGGTCGACACAAACCTCGCGAGATTGATGAATCGGTTCAATTGGATTGGACCGGTTATCGAGCTTGGTTAATGATGATTAAACGCTAAGAATGGTTTATTGCGATTGGGTTGGTATCGACCGATGCTAATGTAGCATCGATCGACACTGACCGGTACTCAAAACCGGATCAATTGGATTGATCGGTTATCACAGATTGGTTTTGGTTAATCAGCATCGATCGACACTAAAGTAGTGTCGGTCGACACAAGATTCGATGGTTTAGGTTATGGAACCTGAAATCACAGAACCAAAGCAAGATAAATCAATTAATTAGAAGAATTAAAACATAATAAAACTGAACGTTTTAAATGGTTCCGTTCCTCAATCAAATATCAAGTGATACTTGATGTCTTTCCAATCTTGTCAACTGTCAAGACCCATCTAATTGTGCGATAAACTTGCAGTGCAAGATGTCCACAATTTCATGAGTAAGACAGAAGGTAATCGTGTTGATGGACTTGCAGTGCAAGACATCAACAATTACATGACTGAAGAGATTGGTTTACTTGACTGGGCCATCAAAATCGTTTTGGGCTCAGAGACATCAGGTGGATTGGACATGAGATGTCAATCCACAACCAAGAGTTATATTGGATATAACTAGCAAAGAGTTGCTTACCTAGATAGCTAAAATTTGGGTGATAGCCAGTGGCTCACTCAAGTGTAGTGAAGTAAGGGTCTTGGATCATTATATTCATCTGAGGAAACATTGTTTGAATATAATGCGAGTTTTCTTAATAGTTAAGACTTCTCATTTCTTGAACATCATAACTAAAACCTCCCTTGTTTTTCAGCTATGTCTAGCACAAACCATAGTAACAATTTCTCCCTGCGATCCGTCCTTGAGAAGGACAAGTTAAATGGATCCAACTTTCTTGAATGGTATCGGAACTTGAGAATTGTTCTCAAACAGGAGAAAAAGGACTATGTCCTTGAGAAAGTTCTCCCCAAGAAGTACCGAGCCAATGCCTGGCAGTCAGATAAGGATGCTTGGGATAAGCATTCTAATGATGCGGTGGATGTGATTTGTCTCATGTTGGCTACCATGAACTCGGAATTGCAGAAGCAATATGAGTACGTGGAGTCGCCAATACAGATGATCACTGGCCTGAAAAGTATGTTTCAGGAGCAGGCACGAACTCAGAGATACCAGACGGTTAGATCTCTGATTGAGTGCAAGCTACCAAAGGGCGAACCAGTTAGTCCTCATGTCATTAAGATGATGGGTTATATTGATAACCTGGGGAAGCTGGATTGTCCCATTAGCCAAGAGTTGGCTACTGACATCATTCTACAGTCACTGCCGTCAAGCTATGATCAATTTGTTATGAAATATAACATGAACAACTTGACGAAGACGTTG
This sequence comes from Orychophragmus violaceus, assembly GCA_030180135.1. NCBI lineage: Eukaryota > Viridiplantae > Streptophyta > Magnoliopsida > Brassicales > Brassicaceae > Orychophragmus > Orychophragmus violaceus. The sequence continues at coordinate 58,603,665 of CM058234.1, read as the reverse complement.
ACTGAATTGTATGGGATGCTTAAGACTGCTGAACCTAACATCAAGAAGGACACCCCAAATCTCCTTATGGTACAAAAGGGTAAAAAGTTTAAGAAACTTGGTAAGAACAAAGGTGATGGAAGGACGATCTCGATTGTGAATCCAAGCGAGTCTGGCCATGTTCCTAAGGTTAAAACCAGTCCTTCTGAAGATGTTAAGTGGCGTTATTGTAATGGTTATGGGCACTTGAAAAGAAACTGCAATAAATTCTTGGAAGATTATGAGAAGCTGAAGAAGACGTACGAGACTTCTTCTTCAGGTATTATGTTATAGAAGTAAATGTTACTTCATATAGTCCTACTTATTGGGTATTGGATACCAGCTGTGGTACTCATATTTTGTGAAAATGTGCAGGGCCTGAACAAAAGTAGGACTATGGAGAAAGGACAAGTGGACCTATGAGTGGGAATGGAGCAAGAGTTGCTGCATTAACCGTAGGAGTATTTCATTTGTTTTTCCTTTTATGGCATGTTTTGAACTTAAAACTGCTACTATGTACCTGCTATGAGCAGAAAGATTATTTCAATTCCTTGTTTGGATATGGAAGGATATCAGTTTTCAAGTTAAGAATAAGTGTTATTCATTTGATTACAGTGATATATTTTATAGTAGCAATCTATTAGAGAATGAACTTTATGTTCTAAACCAGAATGTGCCTAACTATAACATTAATACCAAGAGATTCAAGTCAAATGATACGATTCAAACTTCTCTCTGGCATTGTCGTTTTGGGCTACATAAATGAGAAATCGATTCAGAAGCTCCATAGTGATGGGCTTTTGGGCTCATCTGATTGAGAATCATAATGAGTAAAGTGGATCTTGTTTATTAAGTAAAACGACAAAGGCTCCTTTCAACAGAGGTAGTGTCGATCGACACAAACGGTGCGTCGGTCGATACAGGTTGCGAACTATCAAAATGAAAGGGCCAGAGGCTTATTGGGCTTTATACATACGGATGTATAATATGACCTGAAATCTATTGTACTTACTCCAAGTGAAAGTCGTATTGTCGAGATGAGACAATCATATGACACTAGGTAGTCATAATGCTTTGCTAGAAGCCACTTATGATCAATGAGTTTAGAACTCATTGCTAGTGTTATATGATCCTACAGGGTCACACACCTAAGCAAACTAGACGTTAAAGACGAGGTTGATCATTAATGTAATGATCTGGTGAATGTATATTTGATATGCATTCGATATCAATATTCTGGGGCAGTGTCGATCGATGCAGATAGTGCATCGATCGATGCAACTCGCGGATTAATCAGATTAATTCGGTTTAATCGTTGGTTAATTCCGTTATGGTTTAAGTCGACATATATAAGATATATGGTCGACCTAAACTGATTTCTAACCTAATTCACAGCCACCAGAACTTGAATAGAAACCTCTGAAGAGATTGGATCTCTATAGGCACTAGCATCCCTGCTGTTCAGTTTGTGTGCGTGTGGATACCAGTAGAGGCGCAGAACTTGAGGCGCTTTAGATCTCGATTATCTGCAAATCTTCCGCTGCTAATCACCAGGTAATTGTGAGATCCCAATGATTCAATTACATAAACCCTAGATCCTAGGCTTGGAATTCAGACCAGGGTTGCCTAATTGGATTAGGAACTGCTAGAAATTCCTTCAAGTACCACATACTTTGGTACGATACCAGGTTCCGTCCACTTTCTTGCGACTTATACCTTGGACTTTCTACAAAAATGACACTTCATCAGCTTATCATCGTCTTTCAAAAAAAAAAACTTACAATTATCAACACATATATCAATCATCTCTGAAAGAAAAACACTATAAAGCATTTTCTGGATCTCAAAATAACTTTCGACAGTCAAATTATCTTCTAGTAAATATTCTTTACAAAATCTTCTCAGTCATCCATGCAAACCTCAGCTAAGGTATGATCATTTTTAATGCTTATCTTCCTAGCTTCCAACGAGAATTTGGATAACCCTTCTCTACATCCATCGTACAATGGATGATTTGCTGCGTCTAGCATATCATAAAATCAAATTGACATCTAAGTTGGGTTCCTCAACATTATTCTGATTATTACTTATTGTTTGATGAAATGCATATGTAACCATTTCATGCAACTTATCATGCTCATGATAATTATACTCTTTGTGATAACCGAACTGATCATGATTAACATGTATTTCATTTTCATGTTGAACATTGCTACTACTACTTTCTGAATCATATCCACTACTATAACCTTCTTTTTGTTGATACCATATATAATAATGCGGTGTAAATCCTCTATTTAGTAACTGACGCCAAACATTCTCAACAAGAATAAATTTCTGATTCATGCATTTTTGACAAGGACGAACATCTTACCATTTTCTATAGTTATCGATGTATGACCTACTTGATACATGAATATCTGAAGTCCATCTCGAAAATCATTTGTCAATGCTCCTTCCGCATCTTTATGTCGATACATACAACTCCGTAATACGTATACAGACATTCATTTGGGGAAAAGTATTTTTAGAGATTTTTTAATTTTTGGTGTTTTGAGTTGTGAATTTCGTTTTGAAGTATGAAGTATTTATAGAATTTTTTCACAAGTTAGGAACGTATTAGCGATAAAATAATAACAACGATTAAGCAACAGATTGAGACGACAACGATTTAATGATGATTTACGATCGAAATAACAACGGATACACACATTGTAACAAACCGGTATACCTTATTAAAAGTTCCTTTCTACCAAAATAACTACGTTACATTTCAATGTTACTTCGTCGGTTATTATTATGAAATAGGTTCGTCGCTTATGACGAATTAACGACGAAATATAATGACTTCACAGTTTCTTTGTTAATTTTTCACTATTTGCTACGCTTTAGCGACGTAAATGAATCATCCTAAAATCGTCGCAACTCGATTGATTTTTAGCGACGGAATATTTTCGTCGCTAAATTTTGTTGCTACATGACTGTTTTCTTGTAGTTAAAGGGAAGAAGGGAAATAGTAAACACCAGACGTTTTATAATCTGCACTTAGCCCCTAAGTTTGATCCAAGATAAATGAGAAGAACGTCAAGGGTAAATACAACTTACGTCACTCAACACAGTAAGGATCTTAATCCTAATGGTACATGTAAGGGAAGGATTATCAAGAAAATTTAATCATTTTAGGTTTCCTTTGCAATGTTTATGGCTTACACAAATCATTAAAACATTCTGTCATAAAGAAATGGGTTACAGTAGGACAATTTGGTTTGGTTGTTTGATTAAATATAAAGTGAACGAGAATAAAGCGCAGAGGATTGTTGGTGGTATTTTCAGAAATTGGTCGATTGTTTCAAATTACAAATACAATCGTCTTAGTCATGTTTGGGTTTTTGGAGAAACAATGTTAGCATCACCCTCTTCTTCAAGAGTGGTCAGCTGATAATAGTTTGAATAATTATAGAGGACTTATAGGCGAAATTTTCTGCTCTTTTGTCTATGCATCTAAATAAAGATATGAGTGCAAGGAGTTATGGAATGATCTCTGAGAACATCATGACCCGGCAACATTGGGAAAACCTGTGGATAGGTTGTGAAGAGTTCAATGAAACACTTGATATGGAGGAGAGTTTAGGTTTCGAGTACTCTCCAATAATGAATGCGGATATGAGGGAATTTCATGATGTTGTAAACCATTGTTCGCTGGCGGATATGGCCTATCATGGATCTTTGTTCACATTGACTAATAAGAGAGAGAAACTGGTCAAGTCTCAAAGAAGTCAGGCAAGGTGTAAGTAAATGAAGTATGGAGTCAATAATATCTGCTAGCTTATAATTCTTTGAGTCAGGTGGATGTTCTGACCATCTTCGAGGAAGAATACACTTGGAAGTTGAAACTGAAAGGAGAAATAGGAATCCTTTGAAATTTGTGTATCATTAACAAAGTTAGAGGATTTCAATCCATTTTGGGGTCAAACATAACCAATTTATCTATCTATAACGTCCATGTTTCTTCCAAAAAATGAAGGATTTAAAAACATTTAATTTTATATATTGCTAAATAGATGGTGGGAATATAAGTAAAGGTGTGTAGATTTCGACGTTATGTGTCAAAAACAAGAAACAAACTTTCATAACTCGACGTATCAAAGTATAGAGGAGGAAGTGGCGTCAGCAAACCGATGTAAATTTCTAGCAGATTTAGAGGAGAAGTTCCTCAAACAGAAATCAAAGCTACATTTGCTAAAGGTAGGAGACCATAACAACAAAACCTTATCTTAGAGATGTAACGGAAAAAGCAGAAAACAACTCCATAAGAGAAGTGGTTTTTCAAGATGGAAGGGTGGTTTCAGATGAGGATGAGATTAAAGATGAGGCAGGGAGATTCTTCAGGGTTTTTGCATCACGTTCCAGAAGATTATTCGAGAATGTCAGTAGAACATATTTAAGAGTTACTGGCTTTTCCCTGCTCCAATGCAGATTCAAGTATGCTTGTGAAACTAGTAACTCCGAATGAGATAAAAATTGTCTTTTCTCTATGCCAAAAGATAAATCACCAGGTTCATTTGGATTTACATCGGAGTTCTACAAATCAGTATGGGATGTGACTGGGGCCGAGTTCATCACAGCAATACAAGCCTTCTTTGCAAAGGGTTTCTTACCAAAAGGTATGAAAACAACTAATTCTAGCTCTTTTACCGGAAAAAGAGTCAACGGAAATGAAGGACTATAGGCAAATTCCTGTTGTAATGTTATCTACAAAGTAATCTCAAAAATCATTGCAAATTAGCTGAAAATCATTCTTACCAAGTTCATTTCTTTGAATCAATTTTCATTCATGAAAGATAGACTCTTGATTGAAAATGTTTTGCTTGGTACTGAGATTATGAAGGTCTACCACGAGGAAGCAATATCAGCGAGATATGCAATTAGATAGACATTACAAAGGCCTTCGATTCGGTTCATTGGCCTTTTCTTTTAAATGTTTTGGCAATAATTAAATTCTCGGAGACTTTTAATCACTGGATCTCATTATACGTTACCATCCCTTCTTTTTCAGTATAAGTGAACAAAGAGTTGGCATGCATTTTCAGAGTAATAGGGTACTTCGACAAGGATTTCGATGTCTCCTTATCTATTTGTAATTGTTATGGACATCCCCTAAAAATACTTAGACAAGGTGGCTTATTCCCAAATATTATCATCCTCGGTGAAAATCCATCAGTATCACTCATCTCACCTTGTAGATGATATAATGGTGCTAACAGATGGTAAAATAAGATCAGTGAATGGAATAATGAAAGTTTTCAATGAGTTTGAAAGAGCCTTAGGGCTGAGGATTAGTATGGAAAAAACATCAGTGTATTCAGCTGAAATTACTGAAGGTGTTAGACAGGAAATAGAAACTCATTTTTGATTCAATGCAGGATAGCTTCTGGTAAGATACTTGAGATTCAATTTAGTTACGAAGTCACTGTCAAGCCAAGATACAAGCCACTATTAGAGCATATAAGGAAGAGATTTGAAAATTGGACTTCTTGTGTGATGTCCTATGCAGGAAGGTTGGAGGTGATTAGTTCTGTAATATAGAGTATATTAAATTTCTTGTTGGCGGCTTTCAGTTTGCCAAGAGAGTGTATTCGGGAGATATAATCAATGTCCATTGAATTGATAGAATCATTGGTATGGACCTGAATTAAATTCAATGGTTATCTACACTACAAAATATGAGTATTGATAGCACACGAGGATAGCACGATTTTGCTAAGTGCTATTGTAGAGGGTATGCTAGGGTAAAGTACTCTATTATAGCTTTATATTAATGCTAAACCGTATTTTTATTAAGCGGGAAGCTAAAATTAAGATTTGGAGCCTAATATATGTTATGCATATGGGTGGTAACATTTGGATGGAAAAATTTGTCTTGGTGAACATTTTTTGTTAAGTGTTGTCAAGAAAGAAAAAAAACTCATTTCAAGATTGTATTTAGAAAAAAAAATTCATTCATCTCTCGTTTCTTCTCAAGGGTTCAGATCAAAAAAAAAATGTGGCCATCTACGCCTTGCACTTCCGTTTCTACCACCGGATCCTCCGCCAATCCGATCCTTCTATCACAGCCTCACCGTCTCTCGATGAGCCTTCCGCTTTCCAGAACGCTGATTCATCTGTGTAAGTCGAATGGAGGGGATGGCTTAGAAACTTTCGAAGAGGTCTTTAGCGACTAAGAGTTCGAGGAGCTGGTCCGATTAAAGCTATTAGCAACGGTGAATTTGGGTATTCTCTCTCTCTCTTTCGTTCTGTACGATTTGGGTTTAGTCTATTTTCGACGAGTGTGTAGATTTACAGATTTATTGCATCTAGGTTTTTCTTATTTCATTAGAAAGATAAAAACCCAATCATTCTGGGTTTTGTTTTTGCAGATATGTTGAAACTTTACCAAACGATAAAGCTTTGTCTAAGGGAAATCCTCCATGTTTCGATTTTCCCTGTTTTTTGGCCGGATTTTGATTACTTCTACGAAGTTTTGATTTCGTTTGAGTTCTAAGATCCTTGATTATATGGTTTACTAATTCATTTGATCTGCTGGTGATTACCTTGATTTCACAACTTTTATTTTAAACATGTTTCTTTATGTTGGTGCATTTAGAAGAAAGGTTGAAGATGGCTGCTCCAAGTGGGAAAAAGAAAAGGTTGAAAAAGCAGCGGGTACTAGTGGAAAGGAGGAGGACGTTAAGAAAGAAACATGTATTATGAGGTTTGTTTATCATATACTCAAGATGATTTGTCTCAAGTCAACATTATTTTTAGTTCTAAACAGGTTTATTGGCCATCTGGTTTTCATGTGTGTATAGGTTTGTAAACACGAGCTTGCTTCTTGAAGCTTCGAGGTTCAGAGCTTTGTTGTTATTAGGAGAGCTTCCAGTAGAGGCTCTTCTGCTTCAGTTAGTTTTCCTTTTTTTGGTTTAGATTCGGCACTAATCTCTACATATTCTCGTGTTGCAGTGTCTGCCCAAAGCTTTCATTATGTTCCATCAACATCGGTACGTTCAGTCGGCAACTTATTTCTTGCTATGTTTTCTGATTTTGTTTTGGATTCGTTTGATTCATCTTCTTCATGAGGATATTTGTAGCTAGTTGTAAATTTGTGATCTTTTATGTTTCTTCCATTACTGAGCTATTAAAGTGTCATGTGAATTCACATGGCTTTTATATTTCTTCCATTAATGAGATATTAAAGTGTCATGTGAATTGTACAAACTGTTGTATATGCACACGACAGTTTCTCTGAGTAGTGGATTCTTAAAGAGGCAGATGCAAGATGCAATCTTTGTATCATGCTTTTAGTTGTACACTAGTGTAGTTACAAGAATACTGGTAAGTGATAGAGTCTGAGATGGGTTCTGGGAATTTTTTTAAAGCAATAATTGGTTCGAAGAAAGGGAAACAAACAACCAGCAAGAGCGAGAAGGTATGTTTTACATTGGTGTGATCATCAATGCAGATTGATGTAGAAACATATTCAGGCAGCTGAATTCTGTTTGATAAGTAGTGTTCACTTGGCCTTCTTTGTGACAGGGACTTTCAACTACTGTAAAAATCAAAAGCTTCCAAGAAGAACGGTACACATTCTTCATCACTAGTTGTTCGTAGCGAGGACTGGGCTGCAACTCGAATTCAGTCTGCTTTTAAAGCCTATAAGGTGCATTAGAGTTGCGATTAGTGATTTTACATTGTCAATTTAAAGTTTACAGAATTTATGTTGTGGTTTTGTGTTCATTTATAATAATCAGCTTCTTAGTTTTGTAATTTTTCTCACAGGCTAGAAAAATGTTACGGCGACTTAAAGGAATTGCAAGAGCAAAGTTGTTAACTGAAAAGCATCCAGTGAAGAAGCAAGCCTTAAAATGATTGAGAGATTACATGGATTTTTATGTTTTTTTATTTACAATGAGAAGATCAATCTTAAAATGATTAATATAAAAGTGTCATTTCTTTTATAGAATGTTATCCACAAGATATAATATTGATTACTAATTAAACAAACAAATTTTCTTTGATAAGATAAAATAAAAACTAATAAATCCTTCATTAAAAAAACATTTAGGGTATATATAGAGTTGGAATGAAATACAATTAATTTATTTGTAATTTTCTAACAAGATATAAAAGTTAATATCTCATAATACTAAATCTTGGCGATTAGTTTAGGGTATAAGATTTAGAGTTTAGGGTATAAAAATATAATTGTATAATAATTATAAAAGTTTAGGGTATTGCAAGGTTAGATTTATGGTAAGGTTAAAGTTATGGTTTGAGTTTTTTGATTAGCTTAGGGTATAGAGTTAGGATTTTTTTATTACTTTAGGACATATGGTTTAGAGTTTAGGGTATAAAATACAATCGTATAAAGTTTAAGATATATTTATAAAAGTTTAGGGTATTGCAAGGTTAGAGTTATGGTATTGGAGAACAAGAGTTTGATTAGTTTAGGATATAAGGTTTAGGTTTTTGAGTATAGGATTTAGAGTTTAGGATATAAGAATATAATTGTATGAGGTTTAAGATATAAATGTACAAATTTAGGATTCACTTACAGTATATTTTTCTATTTATTTTGTAATATAATCTATTGTTTCAAATAAAATATACATAAATATGTGTCATGTTTATTGTTCATATCTTAAGAGTCTAAACCCTACATTTCTAACCCTAAACTTTATATTCCATTAAAACATTTAATGTAGTCAATTGGAATACATGGTTTAGGGTTTATGAATTGAAATGTCTTAAACCCTAAACATATACTACAATGTCCTAAACCCTAGATCCTAAACCTATATTCTAATATTCCAAACCCCAAACTCTAACCAAGCTTAAATCATATCATATATAAATTATAAGAACAAAAGGATCACTTAAAAAAAAAACCAATTAAATAATAAATTATGAATTCTAACTCTAATTATATTTTAAATGTTAAGTCTTCACTCCCAAATACAAAATCTTAATTACTAAACCCTATAATTATTATTTCAAGTAGTAAACAAACATAAAAATTAAATAAAAGTTACAAAACTAAAATATGATTGTGCAAATAAAAATAAAAACAATCTAATATTTTATAATAAAACAATTGAACTATAATAAAATTTAGACTTTATGTTTTTATATCCAATGTATGCTTGTTTGATAAAATCTCATTATTTAAACATAACCCTCTCTGAACCTCTTTTCCCAATTTTGGCGCAACTTTTCCTAATTGTTTTGGGTTTGGCGGTATATCAAAAATTTGGGGAAAATTTATCAAACCCTCTGTGAACCCACCGTCATCCCCCCCTCTCTCTCTCTCTCTCTCTCTCTCTCTCTCTCTCTCTCTCTCTCTCTCTCTCTCTCTCTCTCTCTCTCTCTCTCTCTCTGAATCCACCCCGATTCTCTCTCTTTGTGATTCTGAATCGTCTATGTTCTCTCCTCGCCTCAAAGGTTTTGTTTTGTTTCAGATCAGAATCGTCTCTATCTATCTCTTTAAGATTCTGAATCGTCTCTATCTCTTTTGTTCTTCTTCTTTTCACTTTTTTGCCTCTGATTTATTTAGGGTTTGATTGTTTCTAAGAATTCGGGGCTCCATCTCAGGAACATATCACTATTGGAAGTGCAGATTCCTTTGATTTCTGTAAGTCATCTTCTCTCTCGTCCTGGTCCTTTTAAGATGCGAGATTAAGGGCTCTTTTTACATTTGAACAATATAACAGTTATGTCAATTGGTATTTGGCTTGTGTTTCGTAGATTGTTTTGTTCAATGTCGCTTTCTTTGGAACTGGGGATTTTGCAAGTATAGAAAGTTTTGAGATATCATCTGTATATCGGTTCATCACAATCTTTAGTGTGAGTATCTGGAAAATCTTTTGATTTTTGATTCTATAGTCTTATGTGCACATATGACAGATTCGCTTTCTACGATTTTGAGAAAACTCACTGATTTTAGCAAGATGTCTTCAGCTCGTTCTGCGATCATAAGACTAGGGTTGGGTCGGTCCTTGGGGCAGAGTAAGATTAGTGCTTCTCGGTCTGTCAAGGAGAGATTGGACAGCTTTTCACTGCTGGCTTTGGTTTCGCAATGCTGTTTGGTACAATCGTTGGATCTCTAGCCGACAAACAATGAATTTTCTCTCTGATTGTTTTATTATCTTCTCCACTAAATGCCAACAACACTCTTTAGTAATTGGATAATGATGTGCAGTGTAATCAGGGGTCATAAGAGGGTGTGCGTTACATACTGTGTTACGTACATATTGAGCTGCGTCACCAAGCATTCTCCTCCATATAAGGTTTTGATGGTGGGCCGTGTGTTGGGAGGTATCGAGACCTCCCTTCTGTTTTCATCATTTGAATCATGGCTAGTTGCTGAGCACAATAAGGTAAAGAAAGGTTTTTCTGTATTATGTTGTTAGCTTAAATAAAAATGCCATTGTTATATATATATAAGCATTGTGTGTTCTTATCTGTGATGTATTCAGAGGGGCTTTGAGCAGCAATGGCTGTCTCTGACATTTTCAAAGGCTGTATTTTTTGGCAATGATCTTGTTGCAATTATCGCTGGATTGTTTGGGAACTTGCTAGTGCATTCCTTCTCTCTTGGGCCTGTTGCGCCATTTGATGCTGCTGCATGCTTTCTTGCTATTGGAATGGTTGTCAATCTATCGTCATGGACAGAAAACTATGGAGATCCTCTGACAACAAGGACTTGATCACTCAGTTTAGAGGTGCTGCAGTGGCCATTGCCTCTAGTGAGTTCAAAATCATTTTGCCATTTTTGAACTTTGCTTCCTCTTTTTCTTCTCTCTATATTGCCATTGCCTCTTCGATCTTAAGACATTACAACTATTAAGTTTATGTTTGTTGGCATATATGTATTGCTTGATTGTAATTATACATTTATAAATTCTAAATATATTTCTGCAATTCTAATTGATTCTCAAATAATAATTCAAAACCAGAATTCAAAATATAATTATATAAAAATTTTTTTATAGCTCCAGTTAATATTAAATATAGCAAAATATAAAAGTGTTCATAAGATATACAACAGCCTTAAAGATTGGCCATTATAAATAATAATACAACAACAACAAAAATGCTAATATAAAGTATAATACAACCTTAAAATAATGCCACAACAATATATATTATTGCACGAATAATATGTTACACTAATCTATAAAATGGCGATAAACCAATGCTACTGAAAACCATACTATCACATCAAATTAGCGCTATCGTAGACAGATATATGATAGCATGTCAAATTAGTGATATCGTAGATGGCTGGCCTAAGATGGCATCGGCAAACATAGCGTTTATGGAAACGCTACAATAGACATATGATAGCGTTTTCGTGGTGCTATCAATACCCATATTTCTTGTAGTGCTACATGTTTTATATGGGATACCGTCTTTTTACGACAAATAAAAACATTTTTATTTTAACTCTGAATTGATAGAATCGTTGACAAATATATCGTTTGTAAATCTTTGTTAAAATCGTTTCAAAATCGTTGGTAGTGGAAGAAAATTTACTATAAATGCCTCATAGTTGTAAACAAGGAATCACAATCCAAAACACCCGAAACAAATCTTTCAAAAAAAAATTCCCAAAAAATATATAGGAATTACAAAGTTGGATGTGTTAACATAAGGATGCGGAAGGAGCGGTAACAAGAGATTTTTAAGAGTAGAAATATTTATGTATCATGCAGAAAAACATCGATAAACATGAAATGCGGTAAGAATTTTTTTCCTTGTCATAAATGAAAGAATATGAAATTTATTTTAATTGAGACGGTTTGGCGATATTTATTGAATAGAAGATTTATACTGCATTATTATATATGATATCAACACGGAAATTTTGTAGTAATGAACATGATGAGGGTGGTAGTTGTAGAAATTTTCAAGCAAACTATGGTCAGCACGACAAATGATTTGTATGTTAATCATGATCAATTTAGCTATCATGGGAGAAAAACCATGATCATAATATGTTGCATGAAATAGTTACAGATTCATTTAATTTACTAATCATAATGATGTTTAGGAACCCAAAATAGATGTCAAACAATTTTATGATATTCTAGATGGTGCAAATCAGCCCCTCTAGCGATAGATGTAGAGAACAGTTGTCAAAACTATCGTTGGCAGCTAAGATAATGACAGTAAAACTGATCATAATTTAGCTAAGGTTTTCATAGATGATTGGGTAGACCTTATTAAAAAAGTATTTACCAAAGAAAATTTTGGCCACCGAAACTTAATATGAGATTCAATAATTGGTTTATAGCCTTGGTTTGACTTCTAAGATGATTGATGTTTGTGTTCACATCTGCATGATTTTTTGGAAAGACTGAATGAGTGTAATTATGTGTAAAACCAAAAGATATAAGACGTAAGGAATTGGACGGAATAAGGTACTGTAACAAAGGATATGATACCTTCATATAGATGACATGTTTAAAAGGATATATCAATATGAAAGAACAGATTCTTCCATGAGATGGCATGTTGAGAATTCACAGACGGATGAGGAGGTCACTCATCCTTCAGATGAAAAGGCCGGAAACACTTTAAAGCGGTACACTCATAATTTTCTAAACATGTTGGAAATGTATATCTTGGTCTTTGCACTGATGAATTTAGTCTATTTGGTATTTCTTATAGGCAACAAACAGTAATATTAACGTCTTACCACCTCCCCCCAAATATGTGTAGGCAAAGAGAATTCTATTTCTGAGTGTTTTAGTCCATAGTCTTAATTATCCAAAGAGGTCTCTTGATGTATTTCTACAGCCTATGATACATGAGTTAAAGCAGTTATGATGTATTGGTGTTCGTATGTATGATTGTTCGATGAATTTTTTTTTTTACAATGCGCGTGATTCTTATGTGGACAATAAGCGACTTCCCCACATATGGAATGTTATCAGGTTAGACTACACATGGGAGATTAGCTTATCTATATTGCATGTATATGACCAAAGCGTTTGAATTAAAGCATGCTAGGAAAACTTGTTGGTTTGACTACCAAAATCAGTTTTTAACAGTAATCATCCATATAGGAGAAGAAATAAATTGTTTAAGAAAAAAAAATATTTGTTTGTATGCTGCCGCCTTATCTATTTGGAGAAAATCAGGAAGAGCAAATTGATCACTATGAAGATACAATCACTCGCGGAAGAAATTGGCACACACCAGGTAATATGTATGATGGATATGGTGAAGATCATAATTCGCATAAGAAAATCATTTTTGGGAACTACCCTACTGAAAATATCATCTGAGAAGACATAATCTTGATGTGACGCAGTACTCAATGTTCCGAGAAGAACTAAACATAGTGGAAAATCAAGTATGAACTTGCCAGATATATGTTCAAGAAACAAGTTGCATATTGCATCAAATGGGATTGCATCATTTCCTATATTTCGGTTCACTACAGAAGCTAAATTGATCTTCTTGTATTGGGTATCTTCAGACATTTTATTTTATATGAGTATGTTACTAATCTCTCTAAATGTACAGAACAAAGAAAAATTTTCTCACGAATGAAGAGTCGTTATTTTCACGTGTTCATGCAACTACTACTGCCTTTTTGCTTTTATTGAACTTCTTCCCAAGAAGGTGAATGAAGCACTTATAGGTATGTATAGTAAATAATGTTGAAAATTATCTTTAAAGTTATGTAAACTAAATTGTTATGATTTTATGGGCATGTATATAATCATTTTTCCAAGATTTTAGCATACGCACTTTATCAAAAGATATCACTGAACAACTACATCTAAATGTTCCTATACTGCTATGCAATTTGGATGTTATGCCAGACTTTTTGATGTTATGGAACACCTTCGTATCTATCTCCCATATGAAGTAAAACTAGGTGGACCTGTTCAATTTTGTTGGATGTATCTCTTTGAGTGTTTCATGAAACATTTGAAGAAGAAGGCCAAAAATCTAGGAAATTTTGAGGGTAGTATATTATCGGGTTTTATAGGCCGTTAAAAATAAAAGACATATCATAGGAATGAATTTTTTCGAGGATGTTCCTATAACGCCTTGCCCGCCACCATCTGTGGTCTCACAGCCGCTCACTCAACCCGTGGGTACACCCTCGTCTGGAGGCTGGATTGTTATTTTTAAGAGGCTCAAAAGACTTGTTTACTGTCCCTGCAATCACCACACAATCTTTCAATGTGCTTTGTTCTCACTCGCACAATACCGCTATTCACTTCCAAGTAGGTCACTCATCCTTCAATTACCCTAGCTCAAGCACCCTTAACTCTGGTGTTCCCTCTCGATAAGTGACCAAAAATGTAAGTGCATTTTTATGACATAAGTAGCCAAATCAACTCTTTGAAGCTTCTTCGCATATACGATAAACTGGGATGTTATAATCAACCCCTTTCAAAAAGCGCAATGCCCTCGTTGCGCACAAGAATCGTTATCCTTGACGGTGTGAGCCTCACTGACTCTGCATGCATCCTTGGAGTCAGCTCCGATACCATTAATAACCCCCCGACCGCCACCGTCCGTTGGGCCACCCTTGTCCGACGGCTGGATTGTTATTTTTGAGAGGCTCGAAAGACTTGTTTAATTTCCCATGAATCGTCATGTGATATTTCTCCATTCCTTATCCTCACTCGCACCATACCGCTAATCACTTTTGTAGGTTACCCATCCTTAAATTACTCCCGCTCGAGTACGTTTAACTTTGGAGTTCTCTTTGGAAAAGTGACCGAAAAAGTAAATGTACTTTGATGACAAAGGTAGTCAAATAAATTCTTTTAAATCTCTACACATATATTGATACAAATCTAAAATCCAATACATATCAAAAGAGACAATATGATGATGTCATCAAACCAGTAGCTGAACCAGAGGTTAATCAAACGCACCACTTAAGCCACATGGAGCAGAGAGATACCCAAAAGTCCAAGGAGACCTATGAGATTTGTATTGACCGAACGAATCTCATTATCAACTGTTCTAGCCCAGAAACAACTTGGAATAAATTCTTAGCTCAACCAGAAAGCTCCTCGAAGTTGAATCAACTCAATAGCAACTCACATGAAGGAGATATTCAGTTTTCAAGTCGGGTGATTCCAGACTTAAACGATTTTGACCAACAGTCACTCATTGGATCATGGAGACCAAACCAGGAGGATTTAATCTCCAAAACAACTTTTTCTGGAATCTTGATCCATCATAGGATCTCTGAGATTTGGTTTCGTGACAATACCAATTTTGGTTTGGAAGATATTGGATTTCTAAACCGAAAGATCCTCCACTTGCCTTATTTGGAACCTTCCAAGTTTGGGAGATTTCAAAATTATCTATGGCGACCAGGAGTGTTTCTAATACAACTAGAGGCTCCTAATAATACCTCAAGATTCATTCCAAGCCATTGGATCAAGTGGATTCAATCTTTCCCACTCATACACTAAGACTTTCCATATACTGACCTAAGTGCCATCTTTAATCAAGTCTACAGAATGACTCAAGACGACCCAGGAGATGATCCACACACCAAATTGAAGCTATATGAATCTAGTTTCCAGGCCACTAAATATCTCCCGGATATCAGTTATAAAACTCCAGATACAAGCCGAACAGTCAAGACATGTCCGGTGGACCCTCTCCTAACCGATAAAGTCAAATGGGCCCTATTCTTCCCCAAAGATGAAGTCCACCTAAGCATGTGTTCTATAGTCCAATAAGGTGCCTAAGAAGACTCTGAAGCAGCTAAAGGATCTCAAGAACTTAAAGAATCAAGTTTGAATCACAAGAGATCAAACTTGCCTTATTTAGCACCCTAGATACTCTCTCTTTGATTTTATTGTTTTGCTTTAATTTTGCTACGTTTTTCCTTGTTTTTCTTTTCATGATTTATGTGTTTTTCCTTAGAATAAATCATGAACCTGGCTATATAATGCCTTGAGTTGTAATCCCTTTTTTTTACCTTTGGTCAATAAAATATCGATTTTTGTGTTAAAACAAAAACTCTCTCTTCTCTTTCAATTTGTAAGTGTTCCAAATTGCTTGAGTGCTCCTAGAAGTATCTGTAGGCTTTCACACCTATAGTGGTTCTACTCGATCCATACTTCACCATCCATCTTATTCGAGCTAAGTTGGAGAAGTCCTTAGACTAGCCAACGGCTCAACCCTTATTTGGCTCAAGACTTTTTTAGCCAAGCTCATATCATTTTGGTATCAGAGCTTTAAAAGTCCTGGATCAAACTAGGTTGTTTGATTTCATTACTTTTGTTATTTCCGTTTAATTTTTTGATATTTTTTTCCTTTACATTAGAAAAACGAAAAAAAAAAAAAATCCTTATTCTCTTCTTTTTTTTGCTCTAATCCCTGTGTATTTTTTTCTTTTGGTGTCATTTATACCAGTGAGTAATGAATACCAATAAAGGAGATATGGCTGCCTTTTGGGAATTGATCTCAAGTATCCAATATGAAATAAAAACCTTGGATAAACACCTCACATGCATAGAAGAAAGGAGGGGCATAAGCGTTGAAAGTATTACGAAACCTCCAACAAAATCAGCGGCTCCCAACATAATTACCAAGAACGAAGATTTGAGGACAAATTATCTTGAAGAAGGAGGGAATGATACAAATCTAAAATCCAATACATATCAAAAGGGACAATATGATGATGTCATCAAACCAGTGAACCAGAGGTTAATCAAACGCACCACTCAAGCCACATGGAGCAGAGAGATACCCAAAAGTCCAAGGAGACCTATGAGATTTGTATTGACCGAACGAATCTCACTATCAACTGTTCCAGCCCAGAGACAACTTTGAATACATTCTTAGCTCAACCAGAAAGCTCCTCGAAATTGAATCAACTCAATAGCAACTCACATGAAGGAGATATTCAGTTTTCAAGTCGAGTGATTCCAAACTTATACGATTTTGACCAAACCAGGAGGATTTAATCTCCAAATTTTCTGGAATCTTGATCCATCATAGGATCTCTGAGATTTGGACTCGTGACAATACCAATTTTGGTTCGGAAGATATTGGATTTCTAAACCAAAAGATCCTCCACTTGCCTTATTTGGAACCTTCCAAGTTTGGGAGACTTCAAAATTATCTATGGCGGCCAGGAGTGTTTCTAATACAAATAGAGCTCCTAATAATACCTCAAGATACATTCCAAGCCATTGGATCAAGTGGATTCAATCTTTCCCACTCATACACCAAGACTTTCCATATACTGACCTAAGTGCCATCTTTAATCAAGTCTACAGAACGCCTCAGGACGACCCAGGAGATGATCCACACACCAAATTGAATCTATATGAATCTAGTTTCCAGGCCACTAAATAACTCCCGGATAACAGTTATAAAACTCCAGATACAAGCCGAACAGTGAAGACATGTCTGGTGGACCCTCTCCTAACCGATAAAGTCAAATGGGCCCTATTCTTCCCCAAAGATGAAGTCCACCTAAGCACGTGTTCTATAGTCCAATAAGGTGCCTAAGAAGACTCTGAAGCATCTAAAGGATCTCAAGAACTTACAGAATCAAGTTTGAATCACAAGAGATCAAACTTGCCTTATTTAGCACCATAGATACTCTCTCTTTGATTTTGCTACGTTTTTCGTTGTTTTTCTTTGCAGGGTTTATGTGTTGTTTCCTTAGAATAAGTCATGAACCTGGATATATAATGCCTTGAGTTATAATCCCTTTTTTCACCTTTGATCTATAAAATATCGATTTTTGTGTTAAAACAAAAACTCTATCTTCTCTTTCAATTTGTGAGTGTTCCAAATTGCTTGAGTGCTCCTAGAAGTATATGTAGGCTTTCACACCTATAGTGGTTCTACTCGATCCATCCTTCACCATCCATCTTATCCGAGCTAAGTTGGAGAAGTCCTTAGACTAGCCAACGGTTCATCCCTTATTTGGCTCAAGACTTTTAGCCAAGCTCATATCATATACCATAAACTGAGATGTTACAGTTCCAGCCGCCTCTACGTTTCTCCCGAGAGATGCATATGATTTTCCCGCAATTTTACGGACGGAGCTTTAATATGATTAAGGAGAGCACAAGAAGAAGCATGTCACAACCTAGCTGGATCAAAGAGAAAGTGACAATTTTAATAACTCAAATATGGACGCATTGGGTTATTTTATGAAGTTCTGGATAAGAATAACCTTTAGAAATCCATTAGACATTTTAGCTATCCAGTCCAGCCCATTTTAAACCCATTACAAGTCTAAGGAGAACCCAAAATTATTACTTTTTCTGGCAAAGATATTTCAATTTAAGTTCAAAAGTCATGAGGCCAAGAGTTCTTCAAAGCTATATATTTAATTTAGTCAAGTTTTTCCCTAGGAAATCTATTGTTTAGTTCCAAGACACTTTATTGTCTAGTTGTTACCATAGTATTGCCCATAAATACTTATGTAATCTCTTAGAGAAAAAAATTTAATCATTATTTGTGAAACAACTTTTTGAGAACGATTCTCATTCTTTTGATCATAGTTTGTTTCCATTGATAAAAATCGTCTATCAAGAGTCTTCCACAAAATCTTGTGGCACCATTTTACTATCCAAAGTTCTCATAATATGTCAAACCAGTTGGTTTGAGGTGTTGGGTTTGATATACTTGATGTTGCTATTACGTGTTTTCTATCTACTAAGGTCTTCATCGCCTTGTTTGACTTGGAGCGTCTTAAGATATCATCAGGCATTAGGAGTTATCTCCATTGTTGAAAATTATCTTTAAAGTTATGTAAACTAAATTGTTATGATTTTATGGGCATGTATATAATCATTTTTCCAAGATTTTAGCATACGCACTTTATCAAAAGATATCACTGAACAACTACATCTAAATGTTCCTATACTGCTATGCAATTTGGATGTTATGCCAGCCTTTTTGATGTTATGGAACACCTTCGTATCTATCTCCCATATGAAGTAAAACTAGGTGGACCTGTTCAATTTTGTTGGATGTATCTCTTTGAGTGTTTCATGAAACATTTGAAGAAGAAGGCCAAAAATCTAGGAAATTTTGAGGGTAGTATATTATCGGGTTTTATAGGCCGTTAAAAATAAAAGACATATCATAGGAATGAATTTTTTCGAGGATGTTCCTATAACGCCTTGCCCGCCACCATCTGTGGTCTCACAGCCGCTCACTCAACCCATGGGTACACCCTCGTCTGGAGGCTGGATTGTTATTTTCAAGAGGCTCAAAAGACTTGTTTACTGTCCCTGCAATCACCACACAATCTTTCAATGTGCTTTGTTCTCACTCGCACAATACCGCTATTCACTTCCAAGTAGGTCACTCATCCTTCAATTACCCTAGCTCAAGCACCCTTAACTCTGGTGTTCCCTCTCGATAAGTGACCAAAAATGTAAGTGCATTTTTATGACATAAGTAGCCAAATCAACTCTTTGAAGCTTCTTCGCATATACGATAAACTGGGATGTTATAATCAACCCCTTTCAAAAAGCGCAATGCCCTCGTTGCGCACAAGAATCGTTATCCTTGACGGTGTGAGCCTCACTTACTCTGCATGCATCCTTGGAGTCAGCTCCGATACCATTAATAACCCCCCGACCGCCACCGTCCGTTGGGCCACCCTTGTCCGACGGCTGGATTGTTATTTTTGAGAGGCTCGAAAGACTTGTTTAATTTCCCATGAATCGTCATGTGATATTTCTCCATTCCTTATCCTCACTCGCACCATACCGCTAATCACTTTTGTAGGTTACCCATCCTTAAATTACTCCCGCTCGAGTACGTTTAACTTTGGAGTTCTCTTTGGAAAAGTGACCGAAAAAGTAAATGTACTTTGATGACAAAGGTAGTCAAATAAATTCTTTTAAATCTCTACACATATATTGATACAAATCTAAAATCCAATACATATCAAAAGAGACAATATGATGATGTCATCAAACCAGTAGCTGAACCAGAGGTTAATCAAACGCACCACTTAAGCCACATGGAGCAGAGAGATACCCAAAAGTCCAAGGAGACCTATGAGATTTGTATTGACCGAACGAATGTCACTATCAACTGTTCTAGCCCAGAAACAACTTGGAATAAATTCTTAGCTCAACCAGAAAGCTCCTCGAAGTTGAATCAACTCAATAGCAACTCACATGAAGGAGATATTCAGTTTTCAAGTCGGGTGATTCCAGACTTAAACGATTTTGACCAACAGTCACTCATTGGATCATGGAGACCAAACCAGGAGGATTTAATCTCCAAACCAACTTTTTCTGGAATCTTGATCCATCATAGGATCTCTGAGATTTGGATTCGTGACAATACCAATTTTGGTTTGGAAGATATTGGATTTCTAAACCAAAAGATCCTCCACTTGCCTTATTTGGAACCTTCCAAGTTTGGGAGATTTCAAAATTATCTATGGCGATCAGGAGTGTTTCTAATACAACTAGAGGCTCCTAATAATACCTCAAGATTCATTCCAAGCCATTGGATCAAGTGGATTCAATCTTTCCCACTCATACACTAAGACTTTCCATATACTGACCTAAGTGCCATCTTTAATCAAGTCTACAGAATGACTCAAGACGACCCAGGAGATGATCCACACACCAAATTGAAGCTATATGAATCTAGTTTCCAGGACACTAAATATCTCCCGGATATCAGTTATAAAACTCCAGATACAAGCCGAACAGTCAAGACATGTCCGGTGGACCCTCTCCTAACCGATAAAGTCAAATGGGCCCTATTCTTCCCCAAAGATGAAGTCCACCTAAGCATGTGTTCTATAGTCTAATAAGGTGCCTAAGAAGACTCTGAAGCAGCTAAAGGATCTCAAAAACTTAAAGAATCAAGTTTGAATCACAAGAGATCAAACTTGCCTTATTTAGCACCCTAGATACTCTCTCTTTGATTTTATTGTTTTGCTTTAATTTTGCTACGTTTTTCCTTGTTTTTCTTTTCATGATTTATGTGTTTTTCCTTAGAATAAATCATGAACCTGGCTATATAATGCCTTGAGTTGTAATCCCTTTTTTTTACCTTTGGTCAATAAAATATCGATTTTTGTGTTAAAACAAAAACTCTCTCTTCTCTTTCAATTTGTAAGTGTTCCAAATTGCTTGAGTGCTCCTAGAAGTATCTGTAGGCTTTCACACCTATAGTGTTTCTACTCGATCCATACTTCACCATCCATCTTATTCGAGCTAAGTTGGAGAAGTCCTTAGACTAGCCAACGGCTCAACCCTTATTTGGCTCAAGACTTTTTTAGCCAAGCTCATATCATTTTGGTATCAGAGCTTTAAAAGTCCTGGATCAAACTAGGTTGTTTGATTTCATTACTTTTGTTATTTCCGTTTAATTTTTTGATATTTTTTTCCTTTACATTAGAAAAACGAAAAAAAAAAAAAAATCCTTATTCTCTTCTTTTTTTTGCTCTAATCCCTGTGTATTTTTTTCTTTTGGTGTCATTTATACCAGTGAGTAATGAATACCAATAAAGGAGATATGGCTGCCTTTTGGGAATTGATCTCAAGTATCCAATATGAAATAAAAACCTTGGATAAACACCTCACATGCATAGAAGAAAGGAGGGGCATAAGCGTTGAAAGTATTACGAAACCTCCAACAAAATCAGCGGCTCCCAACATAATTACCAAGAACGAAGATTTGAGGACAAATTATCTTGAAGAAGGAGGGAATGATACAAATCTAAAATCCAATACATATCAAAAGGGACAATATGATGATGTCATCAAACCAGTGAACCAGAGGTTAATCAAACGCACCACTCAAGCCACATGGAGCAGAGAGATACCCAAAAGTCCAAGGAGACCTATGAGATTTGTATTGACCGAACGAATCTCACTATCAACTGTTCCAGCCAAGAGACAACTTTGAATACATTCTTAGCTCAACCAGAAAGCTCCTCGAAATTGAATCAACTCAATAGCAACTCACATGAAGAAGATATTCAGTTTTCAAGTCGAGTGATTCCAAACTTATACGATTTTGACCAAACCAGGAGGATTTAATCTCCAAATTTTCTGGAATCTTGATCCATCATAGGATCTCTGAGATTTGGATTCGTGACAATACCAATTTTGGTTTGGAAGATATTGGATTTCTAAACCAAAAGATCCTCCACTTGCCTTATTTGGAACCTTCCAAGTTTGGGAGACTTCAAAATTATCTATGGCGGCCAGGAGTGTTTCTAATACAAATAGAGCTCCTAATAATACCTCAAGATACATTCCAAGCCATTGGATCAAGTGGATTCAATCTTTCCCACTCATACACCAAGACTTTCCATATACTGACCTAAGTGCCATCTTTAATCAAGTCTACAGAACGCCTCAGGACGACCCAGGAGATGATCCACACACCAAATTGAATCTATATGAATCTAGTTTCCAGGCCACTAAATAACTCCCGGATAACAGTTATAAAACTCCAGATACAAGCCGAACAGTGAAGACATGTCTGGTGGACCCTCTCCTAACCGATAAAGTCAAATGGGCCCTATTCTTCCCCAAAGATGAAGTCCACCTAAGCACGTGTTCTATAGTCCAATAAGGTGCCTAAGAAGACTCTGAAGCAGCTAAAGGATCTCAAGAACTTACAGAATCAAGTTTGAATCACAAGAGATCAAACTTGCCTTATTTAGCACCATAGATACTCTCTCTTTGATTTTGCTACGTTTTTCGTTGTTTTTCTTTGCAGGGTTTATGTGTTGTTTCCTTAGAATAAGTCATGAACCTGGATATATAATGCCTTGAGTTATAATCCCTTTTTTCACCTTTGATCTATAAAATATCGATTTTTGTGTTAAAACAAAAACTCTATCTTCTCTTTCAATTTGTGAGTGTTCCAAATTGCTTGAGTGCTCCTAGAACTATATGTAGGCTTTCACACCTATAGTGGTTCTACTCGATCCATCCTTCACCATCCATCTTATCCGAGCTAAGTTGGAGAAGTCCTTAGACTAGCCAACGGTTCAACCCTTATTTGGCTCAAGACTTTTAGCCAAGCTCATATCATATACCATAAACTGAGATGTTACAGTTCCAGCCGCCTCTACGTTTCTCCCGAGAGATGCATATGATTTTCCCGCAATTTTACGGACGGAGCTTTAATATGATTAAGGAGAGCACAAGAAGAAGCATGTCACAACCTAGCTGGATCAAAGACAAAGTGACAATTTTAATAACTCAAATATGGACGCATTGGGTTATTTTATGAAGTTCTGGATAAGAATAACCTTTAGAAATCCATTAGACATTTTAGCTATCCAGTCCAGCCCATTTTAAACCCATTACAAGTCTAAGGAGAACCCAAAATTATTACTTTTTCTGGCAAAGATATTTCAATTGAAGTTCAAAAATCATGAGGCCAAGAGTTCTTCAAAGCTATATATTTAATTTAGTCAAGTTTTTCCCTAGGAAATCTATTGTTTAGTTCCAAGACACTTTATTGTCTAGTTGTTACCATAGTATTGCCCATAAATACTTATGTAATCTCTTAGAGAAAAAAATTTAATCATTATTTGTGAAACAAATTTTTGAGAACGATTCTCATTCTTTTGATCATAGTTTGTTTCCATTGATAAAAATCGTCTATCAAGAGTCTTCCACAAAATCTTGTGGCACCATTTTACTATCCAAAGTTCTCATAATATGTCAAACCAGTTGGTTTGAGGTGTTGGGTTTGATATACTTGATGTTGCTATTTCGTGTTTTCTATCTACTAAGGTCTTCATCGCCTTGTTTGACTTGGAGCGTCTTAAGATATCATCAGGCATTAGGAGTTATCTCCATTGTAACACCCGCCTCCCGGCGAACCGGAGGCGCGGCATTAGGACGCCCGTTGAACCGAAAATGGTCCAACCGGGACGCCATCTCAACTGGTCCCAGGAACCCGGCGCTTCCTTCGTATTCAAATCCACCAATCACGTCACTCGATCAGTCAACCTTGTATCCGGACCTGGAGGGAAAAAGAAAGGAAAAGGAAAAGGAGGCATGAGTAATTGTTTCAAACACAATTACCCAGTGAGGGCGGACAAAGGAATCCGCGATCCCGACTTACGCCTCACAACTACGAAACAAGTTCTAAGCTAATATCACCTTGCACGCAATGCCCAAAGGCACATTACAATCAACCTACGAATAACTACATGTCTATGGTTGCAGACTAGGGCTGCCTTCCCCTAATCCCACCCACGGACCGGCCATTACGCCCTTTCCACAGCAAACAAACGGCTCGCGAACCTTCGAACCACAACACACCACCACGGGAGGGCTCGTCAGGACCCTCCTCCGACGATTAAGGACAATCACGGAACGAACCTCGTACCTTGTCCTGTCAACCAATTTCTACTGCAACCTAATCCACACAGGCCATCACACACAAGCAACGTTTTCGGTTTAAGTGATAACCTATCCATTCTACGTTCAACAATCAATCACATAGCCGGCATTACCAATCCTAAACTACCTAGGAAAGACGACATTAACGAAGGACTTGCGTTCGGAATTGAAATGGAATAGGCAAGGATTACGTTCGGTCCTCACCTTAGCCAAAGAAGAGGGCAAAACGGTAATTTAGCAACCCCATTGGCCCAAACGGATATCAGATCTGGATAAATGACTAGAAATTAAGTGAGATAGGCTTTCGTTTCGTTCGAATCGGGTTTAGGACGGTCGAGTTATGGCCTACCGAAGTTTGGTTGACTAAAAGTCAACGGTCAGGTCAAAGTCAACCGGTTGACCCGGTCAACCCAGACCCAGACCCAACCCAGACTGAACCAGGCCCATATCCATAACTGGCCCAAATTCCTAAACCAGACCCTAACCGAAACTAAACCGAACGAAATCGAATTGAACCAGAAAATTAAAGGGAATCGAACTAACCAGGAATTAGAAGCTGAAAAGGAATCGAACCGGACTGGTTAACCCAAACCAAACCGGTCAACGCCTGACCCGGTCAAACCAGACCGGTCAACCGAGTCAACTCGGTGACGGTCCGGCGGTGGTCAGGCGGCTCTCCGGTGGCCCTCCGGCGGTGGAGCTCCGACGACTGTCGGTTCTCCGGTCACGAGCTCTGCTCGAATTTTTGGAATGGTGTGAGAAATGAGGAGCCCCTCTCCTCCTTTTATAGGAAAAAGAACTGGGGCTTCCCTCCTTAATGAGTTGGGCTTTGGGCTTTGGCTTGAATTAGAAAAGGAAAGCACATTAATGAGGGAAATAATGGACTTGGGCTTGAATTAACTGGGCTTTTTCTTCTTTTTAAACAAAATTTTAAATGGCTGGGCCAGGGCCCTTACAATTCTCCCCCCCTTAAAAGAATTCGTCCCGAATTCTGTGGCGGAAGATCTCCACTGCAACTCCTTACCAAACACACTCCGTAGATTTCGCTGACCAAAACTGACTTGTTTGCTTACTTGCTTGAAAAGAACTTGTCTTTGAATCCTGGAGACTGCTTCTCCCCCCCTTATTTCCAACCACGCTCTGAAGTGTCTTTCTCTTTAGTATCAATCCAATAGCAGCTTCCAGAATGTGACACAAACGCCACATGCTACCGCCCATGTCCATTAGGGCCGGTCTCTAACATTTAAAAACAACACTCATCCTTCGAGTGGTTCTAAGTCTTGAATGCGATGCTCCGCTCCCAACCCAATTCTCCTCAACGGTTTCAATTACCGTGCCACAGTGCATCATCCACTTCCAAATGGATTCTCTATGACGGTTTTCCATTACCGTGCACTATGGCGTTGACTGTCGCCCAAGCAAATATCCTTGCTAACCTCTGTGACCGATGCAGCTAACCATGTCCATTATGGCTATCTGGCTGGTGGGGAACGACCCACTTAACTCTTGATGCTCCAATGCCATGCTTCCGCTGCGCACTCTGATATCCAAACCAGCTTCCAATCTGACTTCCAGGTCAAGGTGTCCTACCTTGTGATCCGGTTGTGGTGCTTTCCAAACACCATCCTTTGGGTTTCCTTCCCCATTAGACTTGCGCTCCTTTGCTATTCCTTGCAGCTCCTTGCCAATCCTCCAAAGTGTTTTCCTAACACTCTTCCGTTGGATTTCCATTTCCAATATCCTGCTTTGTCCATTTAAACTTGCAATTACAGACGTCCAGCTGGTCGGACAATTCCAAATGCCACAACGCCACTTCCCCAAACGCTTCTGCGTTCTTCTTTCCGTCTTGCGGAACTCCATTAGCTGCTCCAGTAATCCACAAAGAACTCCAGGGCAGACCATTTCCTTTCCGGTCCCACCGTTGAATCTCGAGCCTGCATTCCTTGAAGATCCCTCCAGCTTCTAGCTTAATCAATCTTCAACGAGCCCCATAACTCATTGAAGTTGATGTCACCAACCGATTCCAAGATTCCCTACTTGTAACAGACTTGGATAACCTCCTGCTGCTCCTTATGATCCAAAGAACTCAGACAACTCTTGACGCTTAATCCAGTCGGAACACCGCTAATTCTAAATGGCCTCCTTGCAATCCGGTCTTTCCATCGACCTATTGTAGCTTCTGTAGCACTCCTTGCAGCTTTCCAATGCCTCTTGCAACTCTTCTAGCACTTCCGGTAACTCTTGCAACTCTCTGCTACACTCCCGATGTATTCTCTCCGGTGAACGTTCCACATCTTGATAACCCTCGCACGCTTAGTTGAACAACGCTTCGAACAGACGATGACCCCGAATACACACCTCATTAGTACTGACTGCCATGTAGGTGCACACCACAACATAACCCACAACACACACCACAACATACATCTCGGCACACACCTAGCGGCAGTAGCACAATTGAGGTTTAAAGACACTGACCCATCCTGCAAGGAGAAAATTTCTATCTAGACTAGGACCGGCGTGGAGAACAATCTATGGTAAGGTTGGTGCTTGAAAAAGGCTTTCGCAAGGTAACCATTTTATGAAAATTTCGCAAACAATTTTGAAAAGGATTTGAAAACAAGGTTTTGGAAAACAACGAAAGCTGATCTCCCAGGATAGGACTGGGAGACCTTAACCTAGGCTCTGATACCAAATTGTAACACCCGCCTCCCGGCGAACCGGAGGCGCGGCATTAGGACGCCCGTTGAACCGAAAATGGTCCAACCGGGACGCCATCTCAACTGGTCCCAGGAACCCGGCGCTTCCTTCGTATTCAAATCCACCAATCACGTCACTCGATCAGTCAACCTTGTATCCGGACCTGGAGGGAAAAAGAAAGGAAAAGGAAAAGGAGGCATGAGTAATTGTTTCAAACACAATTACCCAGTGAGGGCGGACAAAGGAATCCGCGATCCCGACTTACGCCTCACAACTACGAAACAAGTTCTAAGCTAATATCACCTTGCACGCAATGCCCAAAGGCACATTACAATCAACCTACGAATAACTACCTGTCTATGGTTGCAGACTAGGGCTGCCTTCCCCTAATCCCACCCACGGACCGGCCATTACGCCCTTTCCACAGCAAACAAACGGCTCGCGAACCTTCGAACCACAACACACCACCACGGGAGGGCTCGTCAGGACCCTCCTCTGACGATCAAGGACAATCACGGAACGAACCTCGTACCTTGTCCTGTCAACCAATTTCTACTGCAACCTAATCCACACAGGCCATCACACACAAGCAACGTTTTCGGTTTAAGTGATAACCTATCCATTCTACGTTCAACAATCAATCACATAGCCGGCATTACCAATCCTAAACTACCTAGGAAAGACGACATTAACGAAGGACTTGCGTTCGGAATTGAAATGGAATAGGCAAGGATTACGTTCGGTCCTCACCTTAGCCAAAGAAGAGGGCAAAACGGTAATTTAGCAACCCCATTGGCCCAAACGGATATCAGATCTGGATAAATGACTAGAAATTAAGTGAGATAGGCTTTCGTTTCGTTCGAATCGGGTTTAGGACGGTCGAGTTATGGCCTGCCGAAGTTTGGTTGACTAAAAGTCAACGGTCAGGTCAAAGTCAACCGGTTGACCCGGTCAACCCAGACCCAGACCCAACCCAGACTGAACCAGGCCCATATCCATAACTGGCCCAAATTCCTAAACCAGACCCTAACCGA
This sequence comes from Orychophragmus violaceus, assembly GCA_030180135.1. Classification (NCBI taxonomy): domain Eukaryota; kingdom Viridiplantae; phylum Streptophyta; class Magnoliopsida; order Brassicales; family Brassicaceae; genus Orychophragmus; species Orychophragmus violaceus. The sequence goes on along the minus strand of CM058234.1, from coordinate 58,575,509 downwards.
AACTAAACCGAACGAAATCGAATTGAACCAGAAAATTAAAGGGAATCGAACTAACCAGGAATTAGAAGCTGAAAAGGAATCGAACCGGACTGGTTAACCCAAACCAAACCGGTCAACGCCTGACCCGGTCAAACCAGACCGGTCAACCGAGTCAACTCGGTGACGGTCCGGCGGTGGTCAGGCGGCTCTCCGGTGGCCCTCCGGCGGTGGAGCTCCGACGACTGTCGGTTCTCCGGTCACGAGCTCTGCTCGAATTTTTGGAATGGTGTGAGAAATGAGGAGCCCCTCTCCTCCTTTTATAGGAAAAAGAACTGGGGCTTCCCTCCTTAATGAGTTGGGCTTTGGGCTTTGGCTTGAATTAGAAAAGGAAAGCACATTAATGAGGGAAATAATGGACTTGGGCTTGAATTAACTGGGCTTTTTCTTCTTTTTAAACAAAATTTTAAATGGCTGGGCCAGGGCCCTTACATCCATTGTTGGATCTACCCAAGCCATATCAAGTCAAGGATTATCCATTTACCAACTTAGAGTGACGAATCCCGGGGAGTATCATATCATGCTTCATTCTGCACATACGGTCATCGCATACTTGAAAGTCAATGCAACTGTATAAGAAGAAAACCAAGCAGCTAAAAAGCACCAGCTCAGGACAGCTTCTTCGACTTAATGGTTGGGTGTAATCCCATATTTGTAGCGGCTTTGGCAGAAATGAGGAGGAGTTAGACTGCAGGATCAAGCCAGACATCTTCTTCCATACCAGAGTCAGAAAACTTTGGTACAAACCCGAAGGATTATGTATCGCATATATTTTCCTTTGTTGTTTTGCAAAATAAAATTTAATATTATAATATAATTTTTAATACTTTTGTTTTCATTTTATTTATCGAAAATATCTATAAATAATATTAATATAATAGATTTTATATATATTGTTATTTTAATTTCGTTGCTCATTCTTTGTAAACTATGTAATGATTTAACAATGAAAGTAGTAACGACGAAGTTAGGATGACCTTATTAACAACGATTAAACGACGTATTACCTACCCACAAATGTAAGATGAACTAGTTAATTACTGTAAGGGCCCTGGCCCAGCCCAGTTTAAAATCCTTAAAAAGAGAAAGGAAAGCCCAAAAAGCCCAAGCCCATTAGCCAAAACCCTAGGGTTTCCCTTTCCCAGCTATAAATACAGCCCCTTTTCTCCTAAATTCTCATCCTTTCTTCTCCCGGCGAAGCCCTGTCGAGTTTGTGAGCCAACCAAGGTGGACAAAAGCCCTATTTTCGAGATCTCATCGTTGCAAAGCATCAGGTAACCTCCGGGATTCCAGATCTGAGATTTTAAACCATCAAAACACGTTTTTATTCCATAACTCCAAAAATACCCCGAATCCCGAGAAACCGAGCATGCCACCGTGACCGTCGCGTCGAGACGAAGCCGGAGCTGCCAAGACGAGTCCCACGCGCCGCCGCACGTGCCCCCACGCGCCGCCACTCGCCGGAGGAGTCACGGGCGCGTGAGATCCACGCGCGCCGGAGGGCCCACGCGCCGGAGTCCCACGCGCCGCCGCCGCCGTCACCGGAACCGCCGTCGCCGTCGCCGGAGTGCCGCCGCCCGCCGCCGCCGTTGACCGCCGGAGCGCCGCCGTTGACCGCCGTCTGCCGCCGCCGTTGACCGTTGACCGCCGGTTCGGTTCGCCGGTTGGTTCGGTTCAATTTGATCCGGTTCTCGTCCAATTTCAATTTCAATTTCCTTCCGGTTTAGTTGGTCCAATTAGGTTTCGGTTTAATTCCAATTTCCAATTCCAATTCCTGGTTTAGTTGGTTAGTCTGGTTTAGGATTGGGCCAGTTATGGCAAATGGGCCTGGATCAGTCTAGGTTTGGGTCTGGGTCTGGGTTGACCGGGTCAACCGGTTGACTTTGACCAGACCGTTGACTTTCAGTCAACCGAACTTCAGTGGGCCATAACTTGACCGTCCTAAGCCCGATTCGAACGAAACGAAAGCCTATCTCACTTGAATTTCCGTCCTCTTTTCAGAAACGATGTCCGCTCGGGCCGATGGGGTTGCTAAATTACCGTTTTGCCCTCTTCTTTGGCTAAGGTGAGGGGAACCGTCGTTCATCTCCCTTACTCTATTCCAATTCCGGACGATAGTCCTAGGTTAATCGCGTCTTTCCTAGGTAGAGTAGATTAGTAATGTGCACTATGTGATTGATTGTGGAACGTAGAACTGCTAGGATATCGCTGAGCCTGAAAACGTTGCTTGTGTGTGATGGATATGGTTGATAGTTGTGGTAGGGCCCCCGAAAGGGTGTTGTGTGGCAGGGGCGTATACATTGCCGGGGTATGCGTCCCTTGAGAAGGCGTCGGGGGTTTGACGAGCCCCCCAGAAGGATATGAGAAGGATATGAGAAGGAATGTGTGGGCCTACGGGTCGAAGGGAGGGGCCCATGAGTGTGAATGCACGAGTGGGTGTAGATTGCGTGATGAAGCCTTCGGGCATGTTTGCAAGGTGTTATTAGCGTAGGACTTGTGTTTCGCAGTTGTGTAGTGTAAGCGGGATCGCGGACTCCCTAAGTCCGACCTCACTGGGTGATTGTGTTTGAAACAATTACTCAGGCCTCCTTTCCTTTCCTGTCCCCGTTTTCTTGCAGGTCCGGATGCGGGATCGAATGATCGAGTGATATTATCGGTGATCTTGAACTCGAAGGAGGCGCCTGGGACCTGTGACAAGTTGAGACGGCGCCCCGGTCGGACCATGTTCGGTTCAACGGGCGTCCTAACGCCGCGTCTCCGGTTCGACCGGGAGGCGGGTGTTACAATTTGGTATCAGAACCTAGGTTAAAGATCTCCCAGTCCTATCCTGGGAGATCAGCTTTCGTTGTTTACCCCAAAACCCAATTTTCAACCTTTTTCAAAACCCGTTTTCGAAATTTTTATAAAATGGTTACTCTGCAAAAATCTTTTCAAACACCGATGTAGCACTGATTATCTCCTGTTGTGACCTCACTTAGTTTCGTTTTGTGCAGGATGTCCACTGATTCTAGCTCCGATTCCGGGTCCGATTTTGCTCTCAGTTTGAGTAGTGGTTTGCGCAACCGTGCTATGGCCAAGAGGAGTTTACCACCGCGACAGAGGAGGCGACTTGCGATTGGAGCGTCGGGCGCGGCTACGGGTGCAGCCCTACCCGCGTTGAGCCCGATTGCTAGGCCTGTGCCACCGTCAGTTGAGCCAGGGTTGAGACCGGTGAGGGGTAGAGGACGACCGAGGAAGACACCTGCAGTTGCCCCACCACCGACCACAGGCAGGGTGGGCGCGCCCGGTACGAGGAGGGCAGGGAAGGAGCATGTGGTTGAGGAGAGGCGGCCAGAGCCGCCAGCCCATGTGTGTTTCATGACGGTGAGACCAGCAGATCAGCGTGACTCGGGTTTTCCGCCATTCGAGCTTGAGTCGATTCCACAGACTGACGACACCCCGGGAGCGTCGGCTTCGAGGCCGCCGGCGCAGGAGCTTCCCCGGGAAGTGCCCCGGCCATTCCAAGTGGCAAGGATGAGTGTGCAAGACTACTTGGAGTTATTCATATGGAGGTCTGGATGCATCCATCCGCGCTCGCCGACTCACATGATGGATCTGTTCATGGATGGATTGCTACCAGAGATACGGCATGGGATGACAGATGGCAGAGAGTATGGGGAGTACCGTTTGGTGATGATGGCCGCCCGCTACGCAGAGGCGATAGAGAGGAACCAGCGAGATCCGGTCTTCAGGCAGGGAGCCAGAGAGAGGCGACAGAGAGATGAGCTCCTCAGGCAGCATGTCAAAGCGGAGCAACAGAGGGCTTGGGACGAGGAGCAGAGGATTAGACAGGAGCAGGATGCCAGGGACTACGCTTGGTTGGATGAGATGAGGACTGCCCGAGAGCGGACACATGAGAGGGTGGATGAGCAGCAGGGCGCATGGGATCAGACTCAGAGGCAGCAGCACCAGGCAGCACCAGTTCAGGAGCAGGCAGCAGCACCTCCTGTGATCATCCTTTCGGACTCAGAGCCAGAGCCAGAGTCAGACCCCGAGGAGTGTGGTAGCGAGGAGGGACAGGTGTACCGCGGAGACATGGACCTTGAGCTGCGGACCCCGGGATCGTCGAGTGGCTAGAGTTGGGGGACCTTGGGGACTGTGTGGGATGGGGCTAGTGATTTCTTTAGGTGTTGGGTTTTATCTTATTTAGTAGATCTTCGAGGATTCCGTTGTGTTTTACTTCTGCTTTTATAAACTATGTAGCCCCATTCCTACTTTATTATATTCATTCTTTCATTCTCTCGTGCCTTTCCGAGCGGACTTTCCGGTGTGCCAATCCTCAAACCCAGGAAAAGGACAGTGCCTTGAGTTTAGAGGAGTGCGGGAAAACCGCGTGCCTCAGAATTCGGGACGAATTCTTTTTAAGGGGGGGATAATTGTAAGGGCCCTGGCCCAGCCCAGTTTAAAATCCTTAAAAGGAGAAAGGAAAGCCCAAAAAGCCCAAGCCCATTAGCCAAAACCCTAGGGTTTCCCTTTCCCAGCTATAAAAACAGCCCCTTTTCCCCTAAATTCTCATCCTTTCTTCTCCCGGCGAAGCCCTGTCGAGTTTGTGAGCCAACCAAGGTGGACAAAAGCCCTATTTTCGAGATCTCATCGTTGCAAAGCATCAGGTAACCTCCGGGATTCCAGATCTAAGATTTTAAACCATCAAAACACGTTTTTATTCCATAACTCCAAAAATACCCCGAATCCCGAGAAACCGAGCATGCCACCGTGACCGTCGCGTCGAGACGAAGCCGGAGCTGCCAAGACGAGTCCCACGCGCCGCCGCACGCGCCCCCACGCGCCGCCACTCGCCGGAGGAGTCACGGGCGCGTGAGATCCACGCGCGCCGGAGGGCCCACGCGCCGGAGTCCCACGCGCCGCCGCCGGAGCACCACGCGCCGCCGCCGCCGTCACCGGAACCGCCGTCGCCGTCGCCGGAGAACCGCCGGAGTGCCGCCGCCCGCCGCCGCCGTTGACCGCCGGAGCACCGCCGTTGACCGCCGTCTGCCGCCGCCGTTGACCGTTGACCGCCGGTTCGGTTCGCCGGTTGGTTCGGTTCAATTTGATCCGGTTCTCGTCCAATTTCAATTTCAATTTCCTTCCGGTTTAGTTGGTCCAATTAGGTTTCGGTTTAATTCCAATTTCCAATTCCAATTCCTGGTTTAGTTGGTTAGTCTGGTTTAGGATTGGGCCAGTTATGGCAAATGGGCCTGGATCAGTCTAGGTTTGGGTCTGGGTCTGGGTTGACCGGGTCAACCGGTTGACTTTGACCAGACCGTTGACTTTCAGTCAACCGAACTTCAGTGGGCCATAACTTGACCGTCCTAAGCCCGATTCGAACGAAACGAAAGCCTATCTCACTTGAATTTCCGTCCTCTTTTCAGAAACGATGTCCGCTCGGGCCGATGGGGTTGCTAAATTACCGTTTTGCCCTCTTCTTTGGCTAAGGTGAGGGGAACCGTCGTTCATCTCCCTTACTCTATTCCAATTCCGGACGATAGTCCTAGGTTAATCGCGTCTTTCCTAGGTAGAGTAGATTAGTAATGTGCACTATGTGATTGATTGTGGAACGTAGAACTGCTAGGATATCGCTGAGCCTGAAAACGTTGCTTGTGTGTGATGGATATGGTTGATAGTTGTGGTAGGGCCCCCGAAAGGGTGTTGTGTGGCAGGGGCGTATACATTGCCGGGGTATGCGTCCCTTGAGAAGGCGTCGGGGGTTTGACGAGCCCCCCAGAAGGATATGAGAAGGATATGAGAAGGAATGTGTGGGCCTACGGGTCGAAGGGAGGGGCCCATGAGTGTGAATGCACGAGTGGGTGTAGATTGCGTGATGAAGCCTTCGGGCATGTTTGCAAGGTGTTATTAGCGTAGGACTTGTGTTTCGCAGTTGTGTAGTGTAAGCGGGATCGCGGACTCCCTAAGTCCGACCTCACTGGGTGATTGTGTTTGAAACAATTACTCAGGCCTCCTTTCCTTTCCTGTCCCCGTTTTCTTGCAGGTCCGGATGCGGGATCGAATGATCGAGTGATATTATCGGTGATCTTGAACTCGAAGGAGGCGCCTGGGACCTGTGACAAGTTGAGACGGCGCCCCGGTCGGACCATGTTCGGTTCAACGGGCGTCCTAACGCCGCGTCTCCGGTTCGACCGGGAGGCGGGTGTTACAATTACGATCACCATGATTTTATATAAATAAATATTCATTATTTTTTCGAAGTTACTTTGTTGAAAATTAACCAACGGATTAACGACAATATAGGACTTACTATGTTCATTGTTCATCACTTGATAGTTTTGCTACGATAGAACGATGAACTCAATATTGTGAATTAACGATTTTCGGTGTATGTTTCGTTGAATTAAACATGATTCTTATTTTACTTCAACTGTTTATAGACAATTTAGAATTCGTCACAAGACCGCTAAAAATGCCTATTTCTGATGATTAAAAATTGTTATAGACATATTTTTGTAATTACTAAATAATATAATTTAAAATTATTTAATATTAACAATCATATTATTATGATAAAATAAAACAATTACACTCATCATAAGAGACAACAATCATGAAAAAGCGGTAAGTAAAACACTAATTTATTATTCAAAAGACAAAACAATCATAATAAATTGCTTACTATTTCATAAATTTAGTTATCTTTAATTATTGTTTAGTAATGCTTATAAAATATTCTTAAAAATTATTTATTTTAGTATGCAATTAACATTACTAATGAATTTTGTTATATTTTATAATAAACTAGTATTTTGGCCCGTACATTTCACGGACTAATGTTTGATACTATTTTATCTAGTTTTAATATGCAGTACGTCATACAATAAACAAAAAGAGAAAAAGGGAGAGTAAAGACAAATTATGATTTCTGGATGAACAGTGGACAAAAACCAGAATTACTCTAGTTCTCTTGCTTCACCATCGCGATCGACAATCACGTGTATTCTCTTCTTTACCTATAATTGACCGCAAAGGAGAAGGGAGAGTAAAGTCAAATTATGACTCCGGAATGAAAAGCGGACAAAAAAAAATGTATGAATGGTATATTGCCATACCTTAAAGAATGGTGTATAAACAATGTCGTATTATTATTTGATCGAATTGGGTTTGTTGTGCATATGCTTAAATTTTTTGTTGATGTCATACTTTTCAGTGATATGCTAAGTATCTTAAGTTAGCTACACATGATTAAATTAAATATTGGTTGTTACTATTTAAAAAATATATATATATGTTTGTTTTGAAATTTTCATATGTTACTATTAAGATCACGTAAACCACGTTATCCAAACAAACTACTAAGATTTTCAAAATAAATATTATCAATTAGTTTTAGAGTACATTGGTGAACATTTTATTTCTATTTTTTTAACACTGAAATTTCATTAGATTGAGACCTCAAATGAGGTGAGAGCAATACACTGTAGCCTCAAAGGAGGGGAGTAAGATGTGCGATGGGGAGGCGTGGTGGTTCACCACTGAGAAGGTGATGGACGGATGGGACTAAGCTGCTGGCCGAAGGCACTCTCAGCTTGGTCAGTGGGTGATCGATGATGGTCTAGGAGCTAATGAGCAGTAAGAACACTGAGAACAATCTGAACAGCAAGCAAAACCAAGAGATGTCGATCCTCCAAAGGGGCAGCCACGCAGATGAGAGAAAGAGATCACCTATTCCTTAGGGTTTTCTTAGTTTAAACTTGCGTAAGTTTCACTAAACAAAAAGAGTGTTTTAAACAACTTACAACTGAAAGCATATGGGCCAGAACACTTGGGCCACCGAAAATAATAATAAAAAAAGAACAAGAGAAATAAACTTAAAACAAAAGAAAGCTCTTGGTCGAAATAGAGAAGAGGCCGGCATGTTTCTCTAATGAATGGGCCTCAAATCACCTCGTTAAAAACCTTGTGAAGAAAACCCATTTGGGACAAAACTGTAGGATTATTGCGTTTGTTCAAGGTTCAATTCCCAAATTGCAACCTAGCACATAATCTTAAACAGATCTAGGTTCTTGTAACTGAATCATAAAACAAACCTGGACATTACCTTTTGCAGCGGAATGATTGTAATGTCGAGATCAACGAACAGATGAATCACCTATTCCTCCTTGAGTATCCACACTCTTACAAGCAAGGGATGGCTGCTAGACCAAAGAGATGGATGATCAGAGAGAGAGGTTAGAGAGAGAGATGGGGCGCAGCCACCAAAAAGAAATCGCAGAAGAAGTCTAATCTCTTAGGGTTTTCTGATTCTTTTATCTCTCATTAATGGGCCCAAGTCATTAGACTAATGGCTCATTAATCTTTTGGGCCCAAGACACAAATCAGACAAAAGCCTGTATTTTGTCTGGCTCAATTCTCTGATCTAATACAGTAAATGCCATTGCATCTTACCGTATTAATTCCATTTAACTTTCCCGTTAGCTATGGTGTGTGACCCTTCGGGATCATACAATACTGGTAATAAGTCCTAAACTTATAGATCATGAGCGGACTCTAGCAAGCCATCATGATCACCCAGTATTTATGACTTATGTCTGATCTCGACACTTATCATACTTTCTAGAGATAGTACGGTAGATTTCAGGACATTCCCAACAATCTCCCACTTGTACTGGAATTCTACACAGGACATTCCCAACAATCTTCCGATTGTACTGGAATCCTACATTCCCTAGTCCTTTTGTCTTAATATCTCGATCTGGCATAAGGCAAGATGTGTGTCATCCTTATATAGCCAGACCATGTTTATCGGACCAGATTTGATACTGACAATTCAAACGACTTGGGCAAGTCCGTTTGGGAATGGCCATTCTCTTACCAGCTATCAAATCTCCGATTGGCCTAGAGATATTACCCCCGTTAAACGGCAGGGACAAATCCCATCTTGTTCCATCACTATGAACTACACAATTCATAATACACCCAACCAAGGTCCGTATAGCTCCCAGTTACGAAACAGCGTTAGACAATGATCAAAGCGCATTACTCCATGTGCAGCCACATGCATGCGAACTCAGGTCTAAGGACTATACTCTATAGTCGTATATGAGAACTTCTTATGACACAGATATTAATATCTTGCAGAGTTCTCATCTTGCGGGCCATGTCCGGTCATATGTTCCCATACATATACCTATGTGTCGACTTTGATGCCGCGCATCTATGACCCCTCGAAACTTGGTCATAAGTCTCAACACAATCTAGTCTCAACAGGTTGTTGGTGTTCCAATTTCAACAACCTTCGACTATGGACACTATGATTTATGTCACTTCGTTAAATATGGGGTTTCAGGATCAAGTCAACTCATGTACTTCGATGACCCATATATAATGACATGAATCATTTTGGAACGATTATTTTATATCACAGTTAAAATAATCCAGAAATCATAGATTTCATAAACATAAAATATTATGTTCACATGAACCTTTCAAAACAACTAAGTAAAGCCTTTTACAAACTCCCACTGAAATTAAGACTACATCTTAATTTCACTCATCCTACAGCTACAGTCCGCGACTCGTGCTTAGGCCTAAGGAGTGGCTTCGTTAATAGATTAGCAACGTTCTCATTCGATGAAACTTGCTTATCTACTTAACACCTCTGTCATTTATCTCACGGAATAGGTTATACCTACCCTCAAGGTGTTTTGGACCTCTGATGTGCAGCTAGTCTCATCTACGCTGGGAATCACATCAAGTTCAGTGATGAACTCTTCTTTCCAAACAACCTCTTTCGCCGCTTCTCAAGCTGCGAAATGTTCAGCTTAAGTCATGGAGTCAGCAACAGTGCCTTGCACCGCCAGTTAGACACAAGATATAGCCGGACTGTGACCAGGAATTATCTTTGTCTATTGGAAAATTGCCTTTCAGACTCTATCGACTTGTAGCACCTCGCTTTCTCCGTAAACCAAGAACTTATCCTTAGTATTCCTCAAATACTTCAGAATATTCTTTACGGCAATCCAGTGATTCTTTGCTGGATTTGACTGGTCTTTACTTGTCTTGCTTAGCATTAAAGCAACATCAAAACAAGTACGTGTCATGGCATACATGATAGATCCAATTGCCGTCGCATATGGAATCCTATCCATGCATTCAAGCTCAGCAGATATCGCAGGACACTGTATCTTGCTTAATGAATTGCCATGTGACATTGGCATAAAACCCTTCTTGGATTGCTGATTACGTGTAGGACTTTGTCAATTTAAGAATCCTGACTTTGTCCTACCAGCTCTTTTGGATCTTTATCTTTAGATCCAAAATCCAAGAACTACGTGGCTTTACCCATGTCAATCATAAAACCAACTCCCAATCCAGTCCTTTACCGACTGCAGCATTGGGACGTTATTTCCGAGAATCAGTATGTCATCGACATACACTATGAGAAATGCAACATCGCTCCCACTAATCTATTAGTAAACGCACAGTTCCGCTTCATTCCTGTTCAAGTCAAAACCTTGACTACTTCAACAGAACGAAGATTCCAACTCCGATATGTTTGCTTCCATCCATGAATGGATCAATGAAGCTAACTTACACATAGTGTAATTTTCGGAGTCCGGGCTCACTTTCGCTTCATTGAATTTCGCAGATTCGTCGCTTTCAATGATCATCAGATCATGCGAACTTTCAATGATCATCAGGTTCAACTAATGATGAGAAATCACTCTCGGATTAGTAACTGATTCATTCATATCTGCGAACTTCAGGCTCTACAGGTGTAGATTCCACAAAAATCTGTAAATCCATCCACTGCTCTCCCTTAACAGGTTGAGCAGCATCCTGTATTTCTCGAATTTCTTCGAGTTATACTTTTACTCCCACTGTTCTTCTTGGAAAGTAACTTCCCTTCTTAGAAAACAGAACGGACGTAAAAGTAACAAGCCTTGGTTTCCTTAGGACAACCAGCGAAGTAGCACAACTACAAATACTCAGTAAAGACGAATTTGGATTGATTCCAATCCACATTTACGTGGTGTCTTTCAACTGATATTGGTGGAACTATTTTAGCGTAAACTTAGATATTTCTAGAGCGTTATTCTTAAAGAATATCATGGAAGATTCGTGTGACTCATCTTTAATCATTTCTAATAAGATCTGATTCATTCTCACAGAAACACCTCTAGGTTTTCAGGAGAAGTGAGCTGTGAAACGACTTCACACTCATTCAGATGATCACACAATCAATGACTTAAGTATTCTCACCCGTGATCTAATCCAGAGTCTTAATACTTCTGTCATTCAGATTCTATACTTCATTCTGGAACTCTTTCGACCATGTCAAAGAATTCCGACTTGTGTCTCATCAAATGAACACAGTCACACTCACTGAAGTAATCAGTAGAGACAATGAAGTACAGGAAATTTTCTCTGGCATTACTGCTCATCGGACCACATACATGAGTATGTTCAATCTCCGATAAGCCTTTGGGCCTTTCTCTAGCTCGGCTAAGATGGGCCCTCTGTCTTTTGGTCTAGTAAGCAGAATTCAAGTCTCATAAGATATCCATTCAAATGAGCCCAAAAGTCCATAACTATGGGGTTTCTGAATCTGACTTACTCTATGTTACCAAAACTTTTATGCCAAGAAAAATCAGGTTTAATTCATCAGATTTAAACCAATTGCGGTATTTATGTTACATTTTAGGCACTCTATGGTTTAAGATATAAAAACCCATTCCTTGAATAGGGTGCTACAATTAACGTTTCATTAAGATTAAAAGAACAAAACTTGTCTTTATCAAAATGAAAACATTCAAATTCTTCACAAGAAAATGAAAAACAACTCTGCTTAAAGCAGGTACATTGTAGCAATTACTTAATTCAAAACCAAGCCTCAAAGGCATCTACAAGTGAAAACCCTACGGCTGAGGCAGCATCCCAAGCTCCTTCCAGACTCGCAGTTTCACTTGTCCTTCCTTCAACGTTCTACTGTTGTTCAGGCTCTGCATATTATAACAAATATCAGTGCCACAATCAGTATTCAATACCTACAAGGTATAACTTGAAGTAATAACATGAATACCTGAGGAAGTAGTCTCATACATCAACTTTAACTCCTCATAATCTTCCATGAATTTAATGCAATCTCTTTTCCAATGCCCAGTCTCTTTACAGTAGCAGCACTTACCAACGTAAGAGGTATCTGACTCGGGCTCAGAAGACACACGCTTGCCATGATTCAAAATCTGGACAACTTTGTCTTCACCCTTGTCAGCATTAGGTTTAGTAAACCTACCCTTCTCATTCATGAGATTGTACAGGGTACTCTTCACGTTTGGCTCAACTGTCTTGAGCATATCATGCAGTTCAGTCAACGTCTTCGTTAAGCCTTTCTTGATATAGTTCCTTACGAACTTATCATAGCTTGACGGCAGTGACTGCAAAATGATCTCAGTTGCCAATTCCTGGCTAACTGGATAATCCAGTTTCCTCAGGTTATCAATGTAACCCATCATTTTACTGACATGAGGACTTACTGGATGATCATTTGGTAGCTTGCAGCTAGTGAGAGATTTAACCAACTGGTATCTCTCCACTCTTACCTGCTCCTGAAATTTCAATTTCAAGCTGCTGATCATCTCTATTGGCGACTCCATGTTCTCATATTGCTTCAGCAAATCTGAGTCCATGGTAGCCAATATCAGACCACGCATCATATACTGCATGAGAGGCATTGGACCCGATCCTCACGGGGAGAGCTCTCTCAAGGACATAGTCCTTTCTCTCCTGCCTGAGGACTAGCCTCAGGTTCCGCGACCAAGTCAAGAAATTTGATCCGTTCAGTTTGTCCATCTCAAGGACAGACCGGATCGAGAAAGTGTTTTGATTGTTTGTGCTAGTCATAACTGAAATTTAGAGATAAATAGAGTTTTAGTTATTTAGTTCATAAAAGAGCAATCTTAACAACTTATAAGAAAACTCGCATTGCATTCAAAATTTCTTTGTTTAACCTCATAAGAATGCAATGATTCCGAGACCCATGTTCAGCTAAATCCAAAGTGGGCCACTGGCCGTCACCCGGAATTAGCTTTACTTGGTAAGCATACACACAGCTAGTTATATCTCATATAACTCTCGGTTGTGAATTGGGCCCAAGGCCCAATATCACCAGATGTCTCAAGGCCCGGGACTCCCGATGGCCCAGTCAAGGAAACCAATCTCTTACAGCCAAATAATCACTAAAGTCTGGGACTCCCAATGAAATTAGTGACTATATACTACTTTACTTACGCGAAAACAGACACCTCACACTGTAAGCCATATCTGTAATCGAATAAGCGTTAAGTAGCTGACAAGATTGGAAAGACATCCAAGCTTGATATTGTTTTTGAGGATTTTCAGTTTTATTTCCAAAAATAGAAGATTACTATTTTGGGAAACTTACTTATTTTAGAAACTTTCTAAATTTAGTAACATACTAAAAATAGAAATTTCTAATTTAATATTTTATAAATATTTTCGGGTTGGGTCACAAATTATAGGCCCAATTCCTGGCCCAAGACCATAGAATTCCAGTTGGCCCAATAATTTGACATAACCGAGTCGGTTTATTAATTCTGGTCCAAGACCAAATTAACTATCAAAACCATCGGTTATTTACTAAACCAGACCAGCTCTAAATTATTTGGTCCAACCAAATCAAACTTAGACCAGCCTTCAGTTTAGGTTAAAATTCAATTTTATGAATTTCAATCCGGTTTAACCAGAAATTAAATAATACCAATTGTATTAAATAATTTCCAGCAAACCGCGATTTGAGTTAACGGCTTAAACCATACAATAATTAAATAATTAATTATTCAATAAAAACCAAAATCATCTGTTATGATTCTACAAACAAACACACGATTTTGTCAACACGATTTTGTCCTTCACAAAAGACAAAACACATCGATTCAGATTACAAGATACCTAATGACCTGGCTCTGATACCACTGTAGGATTATTGCGTTTGTTCAAGGTTCAATTCCCAAATTGCAACCTAGCACATAATCTTAAACAGATCTAGGTTCTTGTAACTGAATCATAAAACAAACCTGGACATTACCTTTTGCAGCGGAATGATTGTAATGTCGAGATCAACGAACAGATGAATCACCTATTCCTCCTTGAGTATCCACACTCTTACAAGCAAGGGATGGCTGCTAGACCAAAGAGATGGATGATCAGAGAGAGAGGTTAGAGAGAGAGATGGGGCGCAGCCACCAAAAAGAAATCGCAGAAGAAGTCTAATCTCTTAGGGTTTTCTGATTCTTTTATCTCTCATTAATGGGCCCAAGTCATTAGACTAATGGCTCATTAATCTTTTGGGCCCAAGACACAAATCAGACAAAAGCCTGTATTTTGTCTGGCTCAATTCTCTGATCTAATACAGTAAATGCCATTGCATCTTACCGTATTAATTCCATTTAACTTTCCCGTTAGCTATGGTGTGTGACCCTTCGGGATCATACAATACTGGTAATAAGTCCTAAACTTATAGATCATGAGCGGACTCTAGCAAGCCATCATGATCACCCAGTATTTATGACTTATGTCTGATCTCGACACTTATCATACTTTCTAGAGATAGTACGGTAGATTTCAGGACATTCCCAACAAAAACTTCAGAAGGGAAAAAGAGTATGATCTTTATCCTAGAGGCAGACTGTTCAAAGGATTGTCTGACTCGATGCAGAAGATCATGGTCGGTCCATTCATCCGAAGTATGGGCCAGGGCGTGATCGCATCAAAAGGGCCGCCAGCTTCAGCATGGATCATCCTATGGGCCAACTGATTCAAGACAAGTTGTCCTTGATCAAGCTGGCCTAGCTGGGTCGTGATGTCTTCTATGCTTGTCCTCGAGATCAGCTGCTCCATGGCATTGTTGAATTCAGCCTGCATCTGCCTCTGTCCCGAACGTGTCCTTGGTACGTCTCGCATGGTCGGAAACAGGTCAGCTAGCTTCTTGGTCGAAGAGGCTTCTGAACATGGGAAAGTTTTATGGTTGAGCCAAAGCTTCCATGACCGAGGATGAAGATGATTCAAAAATTATGTTCTTTGGGAACATTGTGCTCAGACACTTGATATATCATGGTTTTTACTAGTTTTAGACCATGATATAAGTGTGTTTTAGTGTCTTTTGTGTTCTTTTAGAGTCTTTTACAGGTATAATCAGGTTTGGAGCATATTTGGTGATTATGGCACTTTTTGGAGATTTTTGGAGTGCTTGGCCGAGAGATAGAGTTCACTGTCCGAAACAGAGAAATGCGTCGATCGTTGCACTCTAGCATCGATCGTTGCACCAGCGAGATGGGCCGAAACTCGGCGGTTTATGAAAAGTCAAGATATTGCACTCTGATCCAGAAGTTCCTGATATTTACAAAGAAGCCCCTGGCCGAGATTAGACCTATATAATTAAGTTTTTGGTGTTTTATTTACTTACGCTTTCATAATTAAGAGCAGAGGATTTTTAGAGCTTTTGGGGCGGATCTGAACCTTTACTTCATCTGTATTTGGAGAAGATTTCGAACCCCTTTTATTCTTTATATTCTATGCAATTTATTCATCATATGATTATGTTTTCATTATCTATGTCTGAGTAGATTCCTTGTTAGGTTTAGGGTTTCTCACATAGAATTTCATGACTTGCTAGACTTGTTAAATTCAGTTAAGGATTCATAACTATATCTGTTCTTCAATCTAATTGTGCTTAAAGCTAGTTCTAACCTGATCAATTAGAATCTAGATCTTAGGTTGCTAAATACGTCACGGAAGTGGGGTTTAGGAATCTGAACTAATTAGGTTGAGCAATTAAACTTCTCGCAAACGAAAGTTTGGTTTAGGATAATTGTGAACATATCAAACTTGGAATTAATGCTAGTTTAATCTGTTAGTTCTCGCAAACGAAAGTTTGGTTTGCTGCACTTAGACTTAGAGAATTATCGCAAAGGAATTTGGTTAATTCTATATCTGTGTTTTGAGTTCTAGAACTGTGCTTAATTAGATCCTTGTTGAATGAACTGTCTGCTTGTCTGATTTCCTGAGAACGCCCTAGACTTAGCGCTCTTAATAACTTGCTTTCACAACCAATAATCTCTGCTTTCTGTTTACTTTCTCGCACTGCTTTTCATTCATTCACATTGCTTTCTTCCTAGTTTAATTTCCTGTTCTTGAGCTATTGAATACCGGAGTCTCTGTGGATTCGATACCTATATACTACGACTACTGAACTGTGCACTTGCAGTTAGATATAGGATTAAAACCTGACACCTATCAAGTTTTTGGCGCCGTTTCCGGGGACTGTTTGAGTCTTCGATAGCCTAGAACCTAGGGTTTTACTAGGATTTTTCGTTTTCTTTTCGTTTTTATTTTTGTTTTTTTTTGTTTAGTTGCTGATTTTGTCTGTTTTTCTCTCTGTCGCAGGTACCAATATCGCATTGCGTCGATCGTTGCACCCTTAGCATCGATCGTCACTAGGCGATTCAGAGATTGAAGCGATCGTTGCACTGATAGCATCGATCGTTGCCGGACGATTACAGACAGTTTATGCAGACGCAGAAAACTAGAAGTAATCCGAACTTGGACTTAGTTAATCTCGATCTTGAAGAACTTGGACGTCTAGAGAGAACCAACAGAAGAGAAAGAAGAGAAAGGATGGTGCGTGAGCGTTTGATTCTGGTACGTGATGCTGAAGGTACCCTGAGGGACCGAGATAACAACCCATACAATGCTGCTTGGCAAAGGGTTGATGCTGAAGGGAATGTCATCCCTGATCCTCCTGAGCAACAGCAACATGAGCAAAACCAGGGTCAAGGACAGGCCCAGGGTAGAGAGATGGTTGTACGTGAGAGGACTTTAGCTGACTACAACAGACCGGATGAGTTTCATAGAAACCGGTCAGCTTTAGTGCTTCCTGCTTTTGAGAGGAATGATTTTGAGATAAAATCCATCTACTACTCGCTGATGAGACAGAATGCATTTCATGGTTACCCAACGGAGCAGCCTATGGATCACATTGATTCGTTTGAGGACGTAGTCACTGGCATGAAGTATGATGGAGTCTGCCCGGACTATCTGTTCCTTAAGCTCTTTCCGCACAGTCTTGCTGGAGACGCTAGTGCATGGCTAAAGCAGCTGGCACCTGCTCAGTACACTACTTGGGCAGCTTTAAAGAGTGAGTTCCTGCGTCACTTCTATGATGATGCGCGCTCAGACCAGTCCAGACAGGACATACTCACCTTTTCCCAAGGAGCTTTGGAACCTTTAAAGACTGCCTGGATGAGATTTAAGCAGTATCAGCGTGACTGCCCACACCATGGATTCACTGAAGTTCAGTTGATTGGCATCTTCTTCAGAGGCATAGATCTTCCATATCAGTCTGCGCTGGATAACTCCAGTAATGCTAACTTCAACACCCGGACTCCTACACAGGCTAAGCAGTTGATTGAGAATCTAATAGGCAGCAACAGCTGCAAGACTATGGATGAGAGGAGAAAGAAATCTGGTGGAAGTGTAGAGAATTCTGACATAGCTGATATTAGATCTAGGCTGGACACAGTTTGCAATCTCCTAGCAGGTAAGAAAGCTGTCCATTTTGCCCAAGATGTAGAGGTAATTCAAACTGAGGAGGACACTCAGGAGGAAGGTGTGAATTACATAGGAGGTTCAGGATTCCAAGGTAATAGATTTGGTAATCAACAAGGAAACAAATTCTTCAATGGAGGACAGAAAAGTGCTTTCAACAGCAACTCATTTAATTCTGGACAAACTAGTGGTTTTCAGAAGACCTTTGGACAAGGTACTCAGAGAACCTATGGATCTTCATCTTATCAGACTCCTCCTGCACCTACAGCTCATGAGAGTAGAATGGAAGCTATGATGGAACAACTAATGGAGAGTCAGACCAAGATTTCTGTGGACTGCAACAAGAAGTTAGATGCTGTCTATGAAGACCTCAATGGGAAGTTTGAGTCCCTGAACACTCACATGAAGCAGTTGGATACTCAGGTGAACCAGATTTCCAGCTCAATAAAGGGAAAAGGGCTAGCATACACTCATATTAAGGCCTGGTCTGTGTACGTTAATGATGGATCTCACCTAGGTGAAAAATTTGAGCTAAGTATAGCTGAATTGGTGAAGGAAGGAGAAATCCCGGATTTTGGAGAAAAACTCTCGGGTGGAAATTGCAGCATTGCAACGATCGACATACACTTAGTGTCGATCGATGCACGTCGTGAACAGACAGATTCGCTGAGTGATGATGGTATTGATGCAGATTTAGAGCTTGATGGTTTATTCTCTGGAGTGTCTGAGATCTCTCAACAGGAGATTTATGCGCAGATTGTTAGACAACACTCCTCAGTGTCTGAAGTGATTAAACAGGAAATTGAAGAGCTTAAGAAGCTAGAGGAGATTGGTGAAGAATTGGAAGAAATTCCAACTTCTGATGATCCACCTTATCATCCATGTGTGCAGAGGTATTTGAACAAGATGCTGCCTCTCGATGAAGAGCTGAGAGACTGGGTGGTTATAGTTCCTCAGCATATTAGTGATGTTCTATTAACCAAGATCCCGAAGAAGCTGCCTGATCCTGGAGTCTTTGTGCTTGATTGTTCAATCTTTGAGGATAGTTTCAGGCGTTCTCTGTGTGACTTAGGAGCTGCTGGAAGTTTGATGCCATACTCTGTGGCAGAGAAGCTGGGTATGCTAGATTTTACTCCTACTAGGACCTCTCTTGTCCTAGCTGATCAGTCCATACGTGTTCTTGAAGGACTCCTGATGGACATCCCGGTGAGAGTTGGAAACTACTTAGTTCCAACAGACTTCTTAGTGCTGAAATATGACTGTGATCCGGATGAAGCATTGCTGCTTGGAAGACCATTTTTGGCTACGCAGGAGCGGTGATAGATGTTAAGAACAGCCTGATAGACCTCCATCTGGGAGATGAGCCGCTGCGTTATGAGATGGATAAGCTGCGTAGACCACTGATAGATCGGCAGACATTCACCATAAGGGATGCAGATGATGAGCAGCCTGATGACACTGTGATTATAGATCCTGGAGCACATTTTACTCCATCTTTTCTTGGACATGAGCATTCTGCAACAGCCTACTCGCCACCTTGGATGAGAAGACTTGGACAGAGACCAAAAAAGTCTCTGTTGGGATCTCCTGGTGCCTGAAAAATCTTGTCCGTCCGGTCAAGCTATTGACCTTAAACAAGCGCTGGGTGGGAGGCAACCCACCATTAGGTACTGGTGTTTTTCTACTTATTTTTTGGTGTTTTTGTTAGGATCTTACGTTTGTTTTTGTTTCTGGTGAGTTTATGTTTGCAGGTCTCGAACAGATTCGCAGTGCGTCGATCGACGCACTTCTGTGTCGATCGTCACAACACGATCGAAATCGCATTGCAGCGATCGTTGCAGTTCTGAGCAACGATCGACCATACACGAAAATCGCCAAGTAACGGTCGATGCACTTAGTGCAACGATCGATGCCTAAGCGAGAGAGGTAACCCGACAGAACTCAACAGAACCTTAACAATTTTTATTTATTTTTACCGATCCTTCGCTTGACACTACTGGGGACAGTGTGTCTTAAGTGTGGGGGAGGTGCTACTGACTTTTATCTTTCTGTTTTCTTAAGAGTCAGTCCATTTTTCAAAATTTTTGTTTTATTGAGTCAAAATTGTTTAAGTAAGAAACTATGATTTTCTTAGAAGATTTACAAGACTTGCAGGAACTTAAGTAACCATTGGGATGAAGTTGCAAGATCTATCTCTGACTATTAGAAAACCCAGACACAGATCAACCTACTGGGAACACCCACATCATTTCAGGTATCAGAGGATCCTTTTACTGACTTCAATTTAATACTGACTTAGATTTCTCACTTAAGGGCTTGGTATACTTTGTGTCGGATTCCCTGTTAGTTCTGACACAGCCTGTCAACCTATCCTATTTAGTTCCCTTCTCCCCTTCTATAAAGTAAAAAAAAGAAGATAATAAACTGAGGATGAGTTAGTAACTCCGAAGTGGTCACAGGAGTGGTAGAGACCCCTATTATCTCCTGTGCTATCCATGGAATGTGTCCAAAGTACACCCCATAACGAGAAGAACACTGATAAAAAAAATATAATGATACCCAGTGGGGAAAAATAAGTTGTTAAGGAAGGGAAAGAGAAGAAAGGGACTAGAGAAAGATAGTATGGTGGTTTAGAGCTGATAAGGTAAGAATCCATGTGCCCTTTGATCGATACTCCTTAGGTGAGACCGCACTTAAATACTTGCAGAAGTCAGTAGGGAGAATTTGAATGCTTGAATGTGATTGTAGAGTTTACTTAGGACAATTGCTAAGTGTGGGGGAAGTACATGTTGGTCTTGATATCCTGTGATTGATTCTTTCAGTGGTTTACTAAGGGGAATCTGAGTATTGTAGCTTCTAGGATGAAATGAGTTTCTGAAGAGTTTTCAAACCTCTTCACCAAGCTTTAGTTCTCTGTTTTGCTTGAGGGAAAGCAAAGGCTAAGTGTGGGGGAGTTGATATATCATGGTTTTTACTAGTTTTAGACCATGATATAAGTGTGTTTTAGTGTCTTTTTGTGTTCTTTTAGAGTCTTTTACAGGTATAATCAGGTTTGGAGCATATTTGGTGATCATGGCACTTTTTGGAGATTTTTGGAATGTTTGGCCGAGAGATAGAGTTCACTGTCCGAAACAGAGAAATGCGTCGATCGTTGCACTCTAGCATCGATCGTTGCACCAGCGAGATGGGCCGAAACTCGGCGGTTTATGAAGAGTCAAGATATTGCACTCTGATCCAAAAGTTCCTGATATTTACAAAGAAGCCCCTGGCCGAGATTAGACCTATATAATTAAGTTTTTGGTGTTTTATTTACTTACGCTTTCATAATTAAGAGCAGAGGATTTTTAGAGCTTTTGGGGCTGATCTGAACCTTTACTTCATCTGTATTTGGAGAAGATTTCGAACCCCTTTTATTCTTTATCTTCTATGCAATTTATTCATCATATGATTATGTTTTCATTATCTATGTCTGAGTAGATTCCTTGTTAGGTTTAGGGTTTCTCACATCGGATTTCATGACTTGCTAGACTTGTTAAATTCAGTTAAGGATTCATAACTATATCTGTTCTTCAATCTAATTGTGCTTAAAGCTAGTTCTAACCTGATCAATTAGAATCTAGATCTTAGGTTGCTAAATACGTCATGGAAGTGGGGTTTAGGAATCTGAACTAATTAGGTTGAGCAATTAAACTTCTCGCAAACGAAAGTTTGGTTTAGGATAATTGTGAACATATCAAACTTGGAATTAATGCTAGTTTAATCTGTTAGTTCTCGCAAACGAAAGTTTGATTTGCTGCACTTAGACTTAGAGAATTATCGCAAAGGAATTTGGTTAATTCTATATCTGTGTTTTGAGTTCTAGAACTGTGCTTAATTAGATCCTTGCTGAATGAACTGTCTGCTTGTCTGATTTCCTGAGAACGCCCTAGACTTAGCGCTCTTAATAACTTTCTTTCACAACCAATAATCTCTGTTTTCTGTTTACTTTCTCGCACTGCTTTTCATTCAATCACATTGCTTTCTTCCTAGTTTAATTTCCTGTTCTTGAGCTATTGAATACCGGAGTCTCTGTGGATTCGATACCTATATACTACGACTACTGAACTGTGCACTTGCAGTTAGATATAGGATTAAAACCTGACACCTATCAACACTCCACTGCCCATTGCAGGCTCAAAAGCTCTGCTTCTAAGATGGAGGATGTGAAGGAAAATGAACGCCTGCTATGGAAAAGTACCTCTCCTTTGTAGTTCCTCAATAACCAACTAGCTCCACTGTTTGTTTGCTTGTTTACCCAGGTGGCTCCAAAGTTTCATTTGAAATGGGGTTGTTCAAATTTACTCCATTTAAGTTGGGATCCAAGTTTGGGAGATTCCATGGTAACCTCTTCATGTGCTTTGTTCTGTATTTTTTCCCACATTATAGCTTCATCGCGAGCAAGAGAAGCCACTTCATTGGGAGATATCCGAGTCTTCTCAAAGAGGAGAAGGTTCCTTGCTTTCCAGATGTGCCAGAGGATCCATGGGAATGCAAGACGGATATTTTCCTCAATGTGATGGTCTCCGCTTTTAAGTACAAGATAATGGAGGTTTAGCATTACCGAGTTTTGTGCAAAACCAGCCTCAGGAAGTGGGAATCCATAGCTTTCCCAGACTTCTTTGGCAAATGAACAATGAAATATAACATGGCATATACTCTCTGTATCTGATCTGCAGGCACGACATGTAGCCTCCACTGCCATACCTCTGCATCTAAGCTGTTCGGACGTTGTCAACGCACCTGATAGAGCTCTCCATAGGAAGTTTTTTATTTTAGGCACAGCCTTGAGTTTCCATCGGTTTGTCCATAGATTCTTTTTAAGAGGTGGGAGAGTTGAGGTAGGCTGATGCAGATTAGGCAGTGTGAGAGTTCGGAACTGGTAACCACTTTGAGTGTTGTGGATACCTGATCTTGAGAAACCCCAAATCCAAGTATCATGGAGACGAGGAGATGTCTTCAGGTGAAGAATGCGCTCTGCGTCTGCTGTTACAAACAATTGGTTGACCATATCAGACTTCCAACTCCCAAAATTCGAGTTCAGAAGATCGGCAACTTTAAGTGAGAGGCCAACATTATCACTGCGATATTGGGGAGACCTGGGTATGTCATCCATTATCCAGTTCTCAGTCCATACATAAGTGGTCTGGCCATTACTAACCGATTTCACCAGTCCTTTTTATTGAGATGAACACCTTAAGTGTTCAGATCAATGTGCAAAATATTGTGATAAAGACATTAATCAGAAGTCCTTTAATCCGATCAGAAGAAGAAGAAGTGAATAAGTAAAAGGGAAGGGAGGTTAATCTTGAAGGAATTTCTAGCAGTTCTAATCAGGATTAGCAACCCTAGTCTGAATTCCAAGCCTAGGATCTAAGGTTCATATAATTGAATCTATGGGATCTCAGATTTACCTGTTGATTTGCAGCGGAAGTATTTGCAGATAATCGAGATCACGAAGCGCCTCAAATGATGCGCCTCTACTGGTATCCACACGCACACAAACTGGACCGCAGGGATGCTAGTGCCTTACAGAGATCTAATCTCCAGAGAGGTTTCTATCTCGTTCTGGTGGCTGTGAATTAGGTTAGAAATCAGTTTAGGTCGACCATATATCTTATATATGTCGACTTAAACCGTAACGGAATTAACCAACGATTAAACCGAATTAATCTGATTAATCCGTGAGTTGCATCGATCGATGCACTACTGCAACGATCGACACTGCCCCAGAATATTGATATCGAATGCGAATCAAATATGCATTCACTGGATCATTACATTAATGATCAACCTCGTCTTTAACGCCCAGTTTGCTTAGGTGTGTGACCCTGTAGGATCATATAACACTAGCAATGAGTTCTCAACTCATTGATCATAAGTGGCTTCTAGCAAAGCGTTATGACTACCCAGTGTTATGTGATTGTCTTATCTCGACTATACGACTTTCACTTAGAGCAAGTACTATAGATTTCAGGACATTCCCAACAATCTCCCACTTGTACTGGAATCATCCATTCCTTTAATCCCTTTGTAGCTATATCTCAATCTAGCATAAGGCAAGAACTGTGTCATCCTTATTAAGCCAGATCACGTTTATCAAATCCCGATTTGTACTGATAAAACAAACGACTGACAATCACCTCGTTTGAGCGCGGCCACGCATTTCCAGTATCAAATCTTTGATATGCCCAGAGATATTTAACTCCTGTTATATAGGAGGTACAAATCCCGTCTTGTTCCATCCATGTCTCTTTTATATTTCATGATACGCCTAATCAGTGTCTTTATGATCACCAGTTACGGCTGACGTTTGACAAAGTCAAGACGAACCAATCCAAATTAGAGAGGACATAATGAACTCAGGTCTAAGGACTACTCTCTTTAGTCGTAATGAGAAACTCTTATGACACTCATATAACATCTTGTAGAGTTCTCATTAACGGGTCAAGTCCGATCATGTGTTCTCTAACACATATCTATGTGATTGACTTTAATACACTTATTAAATGACTCCATGAAACATAGTCATCAGTCACCTCATATGCAAGTCTCACGTGGTTGTTAGTGTCCCATTTTAACAACCTCGACTAGGGACCATTTATAATTTATGTCATTTGTCTCTTATAGGGTTTCATGATCAAGTCACATACTTGATAACCTATAAAATGTCATAAATTACTTTGGGACAATTATTTAATAACACAATTAAATAATACTGAAACAATTTCATTAAAATAACATAACCAAATTATGTTTTACGAACATCAAGTCATAACTAAAAACCAAATATAACTCCCACTGAAAACAAGATCATATCTTAAGAAATCTAATGCCTACAGCAGTAGTATGAAACTCATGCTTAGGACCTTGGGAGGGGCTTGGTCAGCGGATCAGCTACGTTCTCATCAGTCGGGACTCTGCTGATCTTCACATCTCCTCTATTCACAATATCACGGATAAGGTGATATCGCCTTTCTATGTGTTTGGATTTCTGGTGTGATCTAGGTTCCTTTGCTTGCGCAATGGCTCCATTGTTGTCACAATACAAAGCCACTGGCTCATAAATGCTAGGAATCACACCAAGTTCAGTGATGAACTTCTTGATCCAAACAGCCTCCTTTGCCGCTTCAGAAGCAGCGAGGTACTCAGCTTCAGTTGTGGAATCTGCTACAGTGTCCTGCTTGGAACTCTTCCAGCTGACTGCACCGCCATTCAGGCAGAAGATGTAACCAGATTGTGATCGGAAATCATCTTTGTCTGTCTGAAAACTTGCGTCTGTGTAACCACTTACTACCAGCTCATCACTTCCTCCATACACCAAGAATTTATCCTTAGTATTTCTCAAATACTTCAGAATATTCTTGACTGCTGTCCAGTGACTTTCACCTGGATCCGATTGGTATCTACTCGTCATGCTTAAAGCACAAGCAACATCTGGACGAGTACAGAGCATGGCATACATGATGGATCCCAACGCCGAGGCATAGGGAATCCGACTCATGCGATCTCGCTCAGCAGGTATCTCAGGACACTGCTTCTTGCTGAGACTTATGCCATAAGACATTGGTATGAAGCCTTTCTTGGAATCTTGCATTCTGAACCTGTGTAAGACTTTATCGATATAAGTGTCTTGACACAGTCCAATTAACTTGTTTAATCTATCTCTATAGATTCTTATTCCAAGAATATACGCGGCTTCTCCCATGTCTTTCATTGAAAAACAACTTCCGAGCCAAGTCTTAACAGACTGTAACAACGGAACGTCATTTTCGAGAAGAAGTATGTCATCTACATACAACACGAGAAATGTAACTGCGCTCCCACTAGTCTTCTTGTAAACACATGGTTCCTCTTCGTTCCTGATGAAGTCAAACTTTTTGACTGCTTCATCAAAACGAAGATTCCAACTCCGAGATGCTTGCTTCAATCCATAAATGGATCGATGAAGCTTGCATACTTTCCTAGCTGCATTTGGATCGATGAAACCTTCGGGCTGTGTCATGTACACATCCTCTTCCAGAATTCCATTAAGGAAAGCTGCTTTCACGTCCATCTGCCAGATCTCATAGTCATAATGAGCTGCTGTTACTAGGAGAATCCGAATGGATTTAAGCATGGCGACCGGGGAATAAGTTTCTTCATAGTCAATGCCATGAATTTGTTTGAAACCTTTTGCCACTAGCCTTGCTTTATATATCTGAATATTTCCATCCACATCAATTTTCTTCTTGAAAATCCATTTACACTCAATGGGTCTTGCACCATCGGGTAAATCAACCAAAGTCCATACTTGGTTCTGTGACATGGATCCCATTTCGGATTCAGCGGCTTTTAACCACTTTTCGGAGTCAGGGCTCATCATCGCTTCTTCGTAATTCGCGGGTTCGTCACTGTCAATGATCAACAAATCATGACAATTGGTTACGAGAAATCCATATCTCTCGGGTTCGTGACGGATCCTTTCGGATCGGCGAATTTCAGGGTCCACAGGCGCCGTCTCTACAACTCTTTGTAGATCCAACTGTTGCTCTTCCTCTACGGGTTGAGCATTTTCCTTCGGTTCTCGAACTTCTTCGAGTTGTACTTTACTCCCACTGTTTCTCTTGGAAAGAAATTCTCTCTCAAGAAAGACGCAGTTCCGAGCAACAAACACTTTGTTCTCGGATTGGTTGTAAAAGTAGTATGCCTTGGTTTCCTTAGGATAACCAACGAAGTAGCATTTATCAGATTTGGGTTCGAGCTTATCTGTAATTAATCGCTTGACATAAGCTTCGCAACCCCAAATCTTCAGGAAAGACAAACTCGGAACATTTCCAGTCCACATCTCATGTGGTGTCTTTGCAACTGATTTTGACGGAACCATATTAAGTGTAAACGCAGACGTTTCTAGAGCGTATCCCCAAAAGGATAATGGAAGAGTTGAGAGACTCATCATTGATCGAACCATATCTAATAAAGTCCAATTCCTCCTCTCAGACACGCCATTCCATTGTGGTGTTCCAGGAGGAGTGAGTTGTGAAACAATTCCACAATCTCTCAAATGATCACTGAATTCTTGGCTTAAGTATTCTCCTCCACGATCTGATCGAAGAGCCTTAATACTCTTGCCAAGTTGATTATGTACTTCATTTTGGAATTCTTTGAACCTTTCAAAAGATTCCGACTTGTGTCTCATTAAATAGACATAGCCATACCTGCTGAAATCATCAGTGAAGGTAATGAAGTATCGAAAATTTCCTCTGGCACTTGTGCTCATTGGGCCGCATACATCTGTATGTATAAGGCCCAATAGGTCACTGGCCCCTTTCATTTGATTTGTTGAAAGGGGCCTTAGTCATTTTGCCTAGTAAACAAGATTCACATTTCTCACATGATTCATAATCAAATGAGCCCAGAAGCCCATCACTATGGAGCTTTTGGATCCGTTTCTCGTTTATGTGGCCCAAACGACAATGCCAAAGAAAAGTCTGATTCGTGTCATTTGATTTGAATCTCTTGGTGTTAATGTTATAGATTGGTGCAGTCTGGTTTAAAACATAAAGCCCATTCTCTAATGGGCTGCTACCATAAAATATATCATTGTAATCAAAAGAACAACATTTATTCTTAATTGAAAACTGATATCCTTCCACATCCAAAATAGGAATGGAAATAATATTTCTGCTTATAGCAGGTACATAGTAGCAATTATTAAGCTTTAAAACCAAACCAGAAGGTAAAGACAAGTTATATGTTCCTACGGCTAATGCAGCAACTCTTGCTCCATTCCCCACGCGCAGGTCCACTTGTCCCCTTTCCAACTTCCTACTGTTGCTTAGGCCCTGCATATTTGTACAAATATGAGCACCACAGCCGGTATCCAATACCCAAGAAGTAGAACCAGAAGTAGTAACATTTACTTCTATAACATAAATACCTGAAGATGAAGTCTCGAAAGTCTTCTTCTTCTTCTTTTCTTCCAAGAATTTGTTGCAATTTCTCTTCCAATGCCCAAGCTCTTTACAGTAATGGCACTTATCAGTCTCAGATGGGCCCGGCTTGGGCTTCGGGGCTGGCGCAGGTGTGTCCTGGTTCTCAACCTGGACTGCCTTGCCCTTTCCCTTACCCTTGCCAAGTTTCTTAAACTTCTTACCCCCTTGTACCATAAGTACATTAGGAGTGCCCTTCTTGATATTAGGCTCAGCTGTCTTGAGCATGCCATGCAGCTCAGTCAACGTCTTCGTCAAGTTGTTCATGTTATAGTTCATAACAAACTGATCATAGCTTGACGGCAGTGACTGCAGAATGATGTCAGTAGCCAACTCTTGGCTAATGGGACAATCAAGCCTCCCCAAGTTATAAATATAACCCATCATCTTAATGACATGAGGACTGACTGGACTATCCTTTGGTAGCTTGCATTCAATCAGAGATTTAACCGTCTGGTACCTCTCAGTTCGTGCTTGCTCCTGAAACATACTTTTCAGGCTAGTGATCATCTCCACTGGCGACTCCACGTTCTCGTATTGCTTTTGCAAATCCGAGTTCATGGTAGCCAACATGAGACAATTCACATCGGCCACATCATTAGAGTGCTTATCCCAAGCACTCCTTTCTGCATGTGGAGCATTGGCTCTCGGTTTTTCAGGGAGAACAGTTTCCAGGACATAGTCCCTTTTCTCCCGCTTGAGAACAATTCTCAAGTTCCGATACCATTCGAGAAAATTCGATCCAGTTAACTTGTCCTTCTCAATGACGGATCGCAGGGAGAAAGAGTTATTATGAGTGTTAGTCATAGCTGAGAACAAAGAAAGGTAAAAAGGTTTAGTTATGATGTTCAAGAAATGAGAAGTCTTAACTTTTATGAAACTCGCATTATATTCAAACAATGTTTCCTCAGATGAATATAATGATCCAAGACCCATACTTCACTAAATTCAAGTGAGCCACTGGCTATCACTCAACTTTAGCTATCTAGGTAAGCAACAAATTTGCTAGTTATATCCAATATAACTCTTGGTTGTGGATTGACATCTTATGTCCAATCCACCTGATGTCTTTGAGCCCAAAACGATTTTGATGGCCCAGTCAAGTAAACCAATCTTTTCAGTCATGTAATTGTTGACGTCTTGCACTGCAAGTCCATCAACACGATTACCTCTGTCTTACTCATGAAATCGTGGACATCTTGCACTGCAAGTCTATCGCACAATTAAATGGGTCTTGACAGTTGACAAGATTGGAAAGACATCATGTATCACTTGATATTTGATTGAGGAACGGAATCACTTAAAACGTTCAGTTTTATTATGTTTTAATTCTTATAATTAATTGATTCATCTTGCTTCGGTTCTGTGATTTCAGGTTCGATAACCTAATCAACAAGTCTGATGTCGACCGACACTACTATAGTGTTGATCGATGCAGGATAACCAAAAGCAATCCGCGATAACCGATCAATCCAATTGACCCGGTTTTAAATACCGGTCAGCATCGATCGATGCTACATTAGCATCGGTCGATGCCAACCTAATCAAACCAATCGCAATTAAACCATTCACAGAGTTCAACCATTATTAACCAAGCTCGATAACCGGTCCAATCCAATTGAACCGATTCATCAATCTCGCGAGGTTTGTGTCGATCGATACAACATTTGTGCCGATCGACACTAGGCGAAAACTGAGTTTATTCGGGTTTTCGCCCTGTGTCGATCGATGCCGGATTGGCAACGATCGACACCATGCGAAAAACCCCAAATTTTATTCGGGTTTTCGAAATGTGTCGATCGATGCCGGATTGGCATCGATCGACACCATGCGAAAAAAACCCTAAAACGTTTTCGAACAGAACCCTAAACTAGGTTTTCATGAAAACGAATTTTAGCAAGTTTGTATCAACCATACACAGATTCAGATTCAACTAATCTAATCAACATGCTACAGATTCAATGGAACCCTAAAGCTCTGATACCACTGAAGGAATTTCTAGCAGTTCTAATCAGGATTAGCAACCCTAGTCTGAATTCCGAGCCTAGGATCTATGGTTCATATAATTGAATCTATGGGATCTCAGATTTACCTGTTGATTTGCAGCGGAAGTATTAGCAGATAATCGAGATCACGAAGCGCCTCAAATTATGCGCCTCTACTGGTATCCACACGCACACAAACTGGACCGCAGGGATGCTAGTGCCTTACAGAGATCTAATCTCCAGAGAGGTTTCTATCTCGTTCTGGTGGCTGTGAATTAGGTTAGAAATCAGTTTAGGTCGACCATATATCTTATATATGTCGACTTAAACCGTAACGGAATTAACCAACGATTAAACCGAATTAATCTGATTAATCCGCGAGTTGCATCGATCGATGCACTACTGCAACGATCGACACTGCCCCAGAATATTGATATCGAATGCATATCAAATATGCATTCACTGGATCATTACATTAATGATCAACCTCGTCTTTAACGCCCAGTTTGCTTAGGTGTGTGACCCTGTAGGATCATATAACACTAGCAATGAGTTCTCAACTCATTGATCATAAGTGGCTTCTAGCAAAGCGTTATGACTACCCAGTGTTATGTGATTGTCTTATCTCGACTATACGACTTTCACTTAGAGCAAGTACAATAGATTTCAGGACATTCCCAACAAATCTTATGGTTAAGTGGTAAAAGGATAAGTTACCATTAATCAAGTCAAAGATATTCTAGAAGCTTGTCTATACGGATGAATGATATATCATGGTTTTAGGACTTTTAACCATTGTATATGTCTTTGTTATCGACTCTTTTGGTGTGTTTTGGAGTCCTATTATGTGTTTTACAGGTCTATGTACGTTTGGAGCGGATTTGGATATTATGGCGCATTCAGGTGTTATTTGGAGCATTTGTACTAGAAGAAGAAGTCATTGTCGATTATGGATGCATGTGTCGATCGACACACCTGTGGCGTCGATCGACAACGATCGTGGACAGACTTTTCTCGGCGAGTTAATGAAGATTTATGGAAATTGCAGTTTGGCCCAAAAGTTTACATAACTAAAAAGAAGCCCCAGACGTGTTTAGCTATTATATTAGGTTATTTTAAGCCATTATTTAGGCTAAGTTTTATTCAATCAGAGATTAAGAGAGTTTGGGGCTGGTCTTGTACTCGAGAGAGAAGAGATTTCGAACCCCTGTTTCTTTATCCCTTTTATGATATTTGGTTTTCTATTCATTATAATTTCTGCTTCATTGATCATGTATGAGTAGTTTACCTGTTAGGTTTAGGGATTCTTATAAGGGATTTCAAGGAATTATAGGTTAATCAATTTGTAGGGATTCATACTTTCTAGTTCTTCATCTAGGGTTGTTCTTAATGCTTGATCTGAATTGGCCACTTAGACTATTGAAGTTAGGTTGATTTTCGCAACGACAGTTGGTTAATTAACTAGAAAGAACCTAGATGAGTAATTTGACTATATGCAAAGAAATTTGATTTAGAAGAATTATGAATGAAAGAACATAAGATTAATGCATGATCTCTAGAACTCGCAACGAAAGTTGGTTTGCTAGGTTGATAGACATAAATAATATTCGCAACGAAAGTTGGTTTCTTATGCTTATGTGATTCTAGTTCTAGAACAGATTTTAATTAGATCATGATTGATTGATTATCCTGTGTTCCTGATTTCCTGAGAACTCCCTTGACCTGACGTTTCGCTTGCTTGCTTACAACCGTTTACTTTAATTTACTGCCTTGTTTACTGCTTACTCTCTGTTTCACCTAGCTTAATTCGACATTCTATAGTCTATCGTAAGACACTTGAGTCTCTGTGGATTCGATACCCTATATACTACTAGTCACGTTTGTGCACTTGCAGTGTAGCTCCAGCGATTAAAACTCAAGCATATCAAGTTTTTGGAGCCGTTGCCGGTGACACTTTAGAGTCTTCAATAGATTTGAATTTAGAGTTTAGACTAGGTTTTTCGTTTTTGTTTTTGGTTACTAATTTTCTGTTTTTCTTTCTGTCTTTGCGTGTTTCAGGTTTGATGCTTTGCATCGATCGACGCTTCCTTTGAATCCCAAACTGAATCGATCAACGCGGACATGTGCATCGATCGACGCTTGACGATTACCGACGGTTTATGCATAATCGCGCGACCAGAAGTAACCCGGACAAGAAACTTGTGAATCTCAGACTTGAGGAACTTGCAAGGTTAGAAAGAACGAATAGGAAAGCTCAGAGACCAGTGAAAATGGCTAAAGTGAATGCTGCGCCATTGATTTTGATTCAAGATGCTGAAGGTGTTCTGAGATATTTGCAGAACAATACTTACAATGCTCAGGGACAGAGGATTGATGCGGATGGAAATTGTGAGAGTCGAAACTCACACGGTCAAAACTTGTAGAGCAAAACTTTTAGGGAACAAAAAATTTCAAGGATAACCACGAAACTAGCAAACCCGGAGGATGTTTTATTGATTAGAAGTCGAAAAGTTACAAAGATCGTAAAAGAAAGTAAAGGAATCGGAAAAGAAATACAAAAGAACTCGAAAATCGGCTAAGATAAACTGCTAAGTTCTTAAGTCTAAGTCTAGGGTTTTTCGCTCTGCCTTGATCGTATGGCCACTATTTTCTTTTATATCTGCGGGAAGTCGGTCTTCGAGAATATTTCCGTCAGATTTACGGAAATCTTCCTGTTGTTATCTCTTTCCTTTTTCCGTTAAGATTTTACATTTCTCCCTTAGATTTCCTTTCCGGCTCATCGATATCTCTTCCTTTTATCTCTGTCTTCTTTCATCTTTCCGAGGCCTAACTTATCTTCCGGATGGGCCGAGATTTGGGATGTTCCGAGTCCGTTAAAGTTTGTCGTATGCTTAGGCCTGAGTTCCCATTTTCCTTGATTTTGATCCATTAGCCCAAATCATTGGTCCGAGAGAGTTTGGGCTTTCCGAAGGAAAGTGTTTCGACAAGTTATGCGCATCGGCAAATGTTTAGTTATCCATTCGGATAATTCAGCTCGGAAAATCCAACCTGGTTCATCTCGGAAAATCCGAGATGGTTCATCTCAGAATTCCGAGCGGGTTCATCTCGGAAATCCGAGATGGTTCATTTCGGAATTCCGAGTGGGTTCATCTCGGAAATCCAAGATGGTTCATCTCGGAATTCCGAGTGGGTTTATCTCAGAATTCCGAGATGGTTCATCTCGGAAATCTGAGATGGTTTATCTCGGAATTTCGAGATGGTTCATCTCGGAAAATCCGAGATGGTTCATCTCGGAAAATCCGAGATGGTTCATCTCGGAAACCCGAGATGGTTCATCTCGGAAACCCGAGATGGTTCATCTAGGAAATCCGAGACGGTTCATCTCGGAAATCCGAGACGGTTCAT
Organism: Orychophragmus violaceus; assembly: GCA_030180135.1. NCBI lineage: Eukaryota > Viridiplantae > Streptophyta > Magnoliopsida > Brassicales > Brassicaceae > Orychophragmus > Orychophragmus violaceus. The sequence goes on along the minus strand of CM058234.1, from coordinate 58,542,463 downwards.
CTTGGAATTCCGAGATGGTTAAGCTCAGATTTCCGAGCTAAATCTGCTCGGTTTTCCGAGCTGGTTCAGCCTGGATTTCCGAGCTGGTTCAGCTCGGTTTTCCGAGCTGGTTCAGCTCAGAATTCCGAGCTGTTTTAGCTCGGTTTTCCGAGCTGGTTCAGCTCGTACTTTGCCCTGTTCGGATGTTTAGTCGATCCGTAATTCTTGTTGGAAAGTGCGTTTGTACGATCGTGGTTTCGTCTATTTTCCGACATCATTCTTCCGATAAATCGTCGATGTTTCGTACGAGTTTTCCATTTACACGAAACATTAGATGTTTGATGAACATTCGTTCGTATCCGGCTATTCAATCTTGTCTTTCGGTTATTGTTTTCGTCGAGGAGGTTTTTGACCTCAACAGTTAGCCCCCCAGCTCGTTATATCCGAATGTGGTGATGACGAGGTTATTTCGTTTATTTCGAGGCAAAAACAATTGTCCGAGAAGATTTCGTCTGTTGATATTGTCTTTCGGTTGTATCCATTTCCTTGATGTCAAGGTCTTTTGGTACCACGCCTACTCACGGAGGGTTTTTTGCCATGATTTGTCGGGAATGCTTGTGACAACATGAGTGAGGGCATGCTTGCGACAACTCAAGTGAGGGCATGCTTGTGATAACTTGAGTGAGGGCATGCTTGCGACAACTCGAGTGAGGGCATGCTTGCGACAATATGAGTAAAAAGCAATCATATCGAACGTTCCATGCCTTAGTGAATTCTATATAATATTCATCTCTCCCTTCTTCACTTCTCACTCTTCACAATTAAAAATCCAAAGGTAACTTCTCTCTCTAGCTTCCTTCTAGCTTCTTCGTAAGCCTTGCTGAGATTTCTAGCTTCGTTTCTGTGAGTTCTAAGGCTTTTAGATCTTTTTGAGCCAAAATTTTTGTTTGGTAGTGTTCGCGACGAAAATGGCAGATCAGGAGTCGGAACGTGGTTGTGTTGGCTCTTCCGCAGGGGAATCTTCCATGGCTTGGCGCGCAGCCGGGTCTCGTACTATTCGTCCTTGCTCTTCGGCTACAGCGGATGTGCCGATCAAGAAGAATTCGAAGGTGCTCGAGTTAGTCGGGAAGAATACCTTCGTAATTGGGATTATCCTCCGGATACGCCGAAAAAGAAACGGCCGAGAAAGAAGAGGGTGATTCCCGACCCCGTCGGTTCGACTTTGTCGTCTGCCGAATCTATCGCTGCGCTTCGACGCGAAACTATGATCCCTGATAATGTTACGATAATGATTTCGTCCCCTAGCGATCGAGTTGAATCTCCTCCAGAAGGGTATTTTTTGGCGTACGAGATCTTTTTCGAGTTGTGCTTCCTCTGGTTCCCGATCCATGAACTTATTATCCGCTACATCCGCCGTCTCAAACTTGCCCTGACGCAAGTCACTCCCAGGGGCTTGAGGCACCTGGTGGGCATAGTGGTTCGCAGTTTTGAATGTGGACTTGATCTCCGAGTTCTGCATCTTCGAAACATGTTGTATGTGGTTCCGACCAAACGCTAGTCCTAGTTTTATCTCAGACCCTTTCTTCATCGGGCAGTTGTCAAGGGTTTTGAGAATAAAGACTGCGAATGGAGGCATCATTTCTTTTCCGTCTTGATTGACGAAGCATCCGTTGGAGAAACTTGCATTTCATTGATGAAGTCGAAATGGGGGAAGCTTGGTAGCCGATTTAGTTGTGTCTGTCGCCTGGATTTCTTTTAAAACCGGTTTTCTAACGAACGATTTTTTTATTTTCAGTGAAGGATATTTGCGTGACGTCGTGCCCACCGCAACTGGCTCCCCTTGTTTGGAAACTCCAGGAGGGCGACACGAATTGGTTACGGCATTTCTCGATCGAACACGTTATCCGGTCCAGCCGAATGGAAGCAGTTCGTAAGGCGACAATATCTGACGAGAAAACGGGCGTCGACGGCGATTGTTTGGATGACATATGTTTTGATGATCTCGAGTCGATATATCCCTGGCTGGCGGAAGGAGTCGACCTTCCGGAGTTCGACTTCATGGCCTTGAAGGATGGACCGGTCAAGGCTCCGCAGTAGGCGGTAGCATTTCGAGAACCTGTGCCGATGCTCATGTTCCGCGTGATCCAACATCGGAATTATCGGACCAGGTCGTGGACCCCGAGTCTAGTCGAAGGCCTGCAAAGAGACACGGGAAAGATTTCAAGGTTCCGCAACCTGAAATCCCGGCATGGCTCTGAAATGACGGTGGGTCCGTGTATGCAACTGCCGGTGCGGTTTCTAGCTTTTATGCGGACGTCCGTCATCCGGGAGATCCTTCTGTTAGAAGTGAGGATATGATATGTGGCAAGTCTTACGTTGCCACTGGGCAAGATATGCTGAGGGTTAGTTTCATTACTTGGCATGATGCAAGTGGTTTTATCCTACCCTTTTACTAACATGTCTTAATTTGCCTCCTAGGCGTGGGCCTCGATCAACTGTTACGCCGCCAAAGCCGATATAAGGCTTCACGGGATTCGGAATCGCTCTTCGAGGCATTCCGTCGATAATGCGCGTTTGGCTGGTTCGGTTTTGGCTATGAAAGCCTCCATGGAAGAGAAGAGACATGACTTTGAGACGGTGAGGCTTTCTCTTGATGCTTCGAGGACCGCGGCTCGAGCTGACGTTGAAGCTCTAAGAATCCGACTTGCCGAGAGAAAAGCTTCTCGCGAGATGTCTGTTCGGGCTACGGCCGAGAAAGGGAAGAAAGGGATGCTGAAGAAAATTGTGTCCCGATTTTCCAAGCTTAGGAAGATCTTTACGAAGCTGCCCTTGGCGGCAGAAAGGCAAGGCCAGTTTATCGCGGCAAGAAGTAACCTGGACTTGATCACTGACCTGAGGTCTGAGCATCCTCCGGCGTTCGAATCCGAGGAAGCTGATCTACTGTCGAGAGTCGGTCCCGGGGATCCCTTCGAGTATGCCCAGTAGATTGCCGAAGCTAATGGCTGTGTCGATCTATAGTAATTTTGTGAAGAGGACATCGACTTGATTCGGGGTGATTCTTAGTTTTTGCGGCATGACTGATCGTAGGAATGTTTTAATATTCTTAACAATGACTTGTATTCCGTATATCGTTCAATGTATGATATTCGATTTAATTTCCATTTCGAGATTCGTTTCGCTGGTTGCGTTAGATCAATGTTTAGACCAGTGTGCCCGGGGGTGTCTTACTGGGTTTTGGATCCAAGAGAAAAACAAAGTGTTCGGGAACAAAGCGTTTTTCTCTTGTCGTGGATCAGTTATGCACAGGCCAACGTGTTCGGGAACGTTTTCGCTGGACCTTCGTGGCCGAGTTTGGTACTACTGCGAATTTCTCCGTCTTATATTCCCAAATCAAACGTGTATAATGACGTTGTCGAGACCAGCGTATCGTTCTTTACTGGGTTTAGATTTTCGATTCTGAGTCTCTGCGAGGCCTTCACCTTGCGTCTTTCGTTTTTCGAAAATGAATCGGTATCCGTAGGACCACCTTTCGGAAGTACCGAACCAAGATATACTTGGTTAAAAAACTTCACTTTACCAGCGTGCTAAGTAGCGTCATGCTGGGTTTCTTTTCGGAGGATTTGAAGAGCTGTCGACAACCCGTATTCGGGATTTTACGTCAAATTCTCGACTTATGTTCCCTTTGGCGATAATACCCATACCTTCGTCGGTATTTCAAAGAATTTTTATAGCGCGCTTTTATCCGTTTGTTGGATGTATAGTGCCTCAGTCCGCGTAGGACGTATTGGCTGATATCCACGTAGGATGCGTGAGCTTGTCCACTGCGGCCGTCAGTGGACAAAACAAGTAGTCCCAAATAACTATGTGATATTCTAGCATACTACGAAATTTATATCCTAACTCTAAATGATACGAAAGTAAAGAGGGGAATACCTGGTGATTTTACGAGTTTTGCGGGATGATCGAATTCCTGCGCTGCGTTGGTATCTTCGGGAAAAGTTCAACTTGGGTTTTGGTCTATGCCACCTCGGATTTCAGATCTTGGCCATTTTAGCTCGGATTTCCGGGTTGATCGAGCACAGATCCGAACCGTTATGTCTCGGATTTCCGAGCTGGCCGAGCTCAGATCTGGTTTACTTTAGCTCGGATTTCTGAGCTGGTTAGACCCGAGCAGCTTCATCTCGGATTTTCGAACCAGTTCGGATCTGAACCGTTTTCGGATTTCCGAGGTAGTTGTGTTTGGGCATAATTGATTTTAGCTCGGATTGCCGAGGTGATCTTGGTCCGAGCTGGTGCTAGTTTAGGTTCTTTGCGCTGACTTGGAGATTAGTTCTCTCGGATGAGCTTTGAGAATTGCTTTAAAATTTTGTGAAATCCGTTAAAGTTTTGGAAGTATAGATATATACGGACCCACTCCCCCCCCCTTTTTTGAGAAGGGGGACAACTGAACCAATCAGAAAAATCGGCCGCCTACGTACCCCTTACGGGATCAAGCCGTCCCGTAGTTCAAAGTTTTTTTTTTTTTTTTTTTTTTTTAGCATCTTCAGTATCGGAATTTTCTCAAGTGCATCGAGTTCCACCCGACTTTGGTGCTGTCCGTGGCGTCGAGCTCGTATACTTCCGGACGGATTTCTCTTGTGATCAGGTAGGGTCCTTCCCAATCTGCTTCAGTCTTGCGAAGTGTCGAGCTTTGCCAGATTCTTCTTAGGACGAGATCTCCTACGGAGAAATGTTTGTCGTGACTGCTTGTTCGGCGGGATGGGCGATTTCGTTCTGTTGTACCTGTTTGGTATCCTGACTCCGTGCTTGGTCGCCCTTGGCTCCCCCAGATTGTGCTAATTCCGAAAGGAGTTGGGAACTTGACGCATAAGTGGTAAGTCGATGGGACTGCCTTCATAGAGTTTATCCATGGAATTCCGAGAATCGCTCCGTGGATCGTTGGGCGATCTACCACCGTAAATTCGATGACTTTGAAGATTCCCTTTGCGATTACAGGCAGTTCCATTTTCCCGAAAGCGGTTATGGAGTCTCCGGTAAACCCAATCAAGGATGTCTGGGTGGGTGTTACTTTGTTCAAATTTACCCCCATCTTCTTTAGAGTGTCGCAAAATATTAGATTCACGGAACTCCCAGTATCGATAAGTATGTTTGGTACGCGACGATTCCAGATGATTAGTTCCATGACTAGCGGCTGGTTGTCCGGGTGGTTGGTTTCCGATCTTGGTGTATCTGCGAAAGTTATCGTAGGATCCGAGTATCGTCTTGATGTCCGTTCTCTGATACCTCTCCTCGGGATAGTCATGTTATGCAACCGTCGAGGATACGGGTCGAGGAGGAACCTCTCCCTTGGGCGGTAGTGTGGTCCTTCCGCGATCACATTTATCCTCTGTCGGTTGGTCGCTTTAGGGTCTTCGTCGTTTCCCTTTCTCCGTTTGTTGTTGCCTGTTGCGATTTTCCCTTCTCGATCCGCTTTGTTTGGATCGTTGCTTCTGTTTGGCTTACTAGGCTGATTTCCACTCTTTGCATCTTTGAGGTCCTACAGATTTATCGTGTCTCCTAGTTCTCCTGCGACAAGTTTAGCCGCGAGTTTGATTCCTAGTCTGCGACAATCAGTAGTTTTATGTCCGTATGACTGATGGTGGTCGCAGAAGGCCTTCTCATCGTAAGAGCTGGGATTTCTTGTCCATGTGTTCCAAGAGCTTTTCCTCCGTTCCGCTGACTTGTCTTCTTGCTGATCCGACCCGATCTGATAGTTATGCGATCCGGTCGTTCTTTCGTGCCGTGAAGTGCTGCTTAGCTTTGACGTTCGCATCTCGCCACTCGCGCTGGCCGACGTCTGGGTTTCCTTACTCACATGTCTTCTTGCTTTATGCTTTTCGGACATGTCCTTCATTTCTTCTTCTTCTACGATAAAATCGATCGCTCTGTGTAAGGCGTCTGCCATCGTTTGCGGTCGGTTTAGCGAGATTTCCCTCCTGAAATCCGATTCGTACCAGAGTGCTTTCTTTAGAGCGTCGATTCCCACTTTGTCGCTCAAATTTTTGATGCGGCTGGCGACTCTCTTGAATCGCTCGATGAATTTCCTTAAGCTTTCGGTTTCGCCTTGACTCAAAGCCCACAGGTCGACATCGGTAGTCTCCCTGTCCATGAAGATAGAATACTGCTTCATAAACTCCTCCGAGAGCTGCTGGAAATTTCCGATGGAATAACGCTCTAGTCTTGAAAACCATTCCAGGGCTGCTCCTTTCAGATGTTCTACGAACAGGAGGCAAAAACCGGCGTCCCTATCCCTTCGAGTGAGATTTGCTCTTCCCATCGCGATTCAGAAGGCCATCATGTGAGCTTTTGGATTGGTTGTTCCGTCGTAGAATGAGATTTTGAGCTTGCCTGGATTGGAAATCCGAGTTCCGGTTATTCGAGTTTTGAATGGCGTCTTTCTCGTCTCTTCTAACACACGATCTATCTCCGGGGCAGCGCTGGTTTCTCGGTGGACCTGTGATCGCACGGTTTTTATTTCTGTTGTTGTTTGAGCTAGCGCATCCCTGAGCTCGTCGAGTTCTCTTCTTCTGCTGCTTCTCTGCCGTTGAGTTAGCTTGTTTCGCCGAGTTTGTTCCACGTCTTCTTCTTCTGAGAACTCATCGTCGCTTTGGTGCGGGACGTATCGGTCCGCATCGATTCTTTCTTCGTCATCGGAAGGCGACGCAGTTTTGTCCTCGCAGCCTTCTGTGTCATTTGTTACGATGGATTTTTGCCTTCGCGTGATTGGAGGAGGATCCGTAGTGTTGGGTCTTGTCGCCGGCGGGGTTCGTTCTCCTGCAGTTTGCTCGTGATGCTACGATGAATTCCTTGTTGGTTCTCTAGAATCCGAGAAGTCTAGGCATCTCCGTTCAGTTGGGGCGAAATTCCTTGTTCGGGTAGTCCGAGCGCGGTTCCCGATTTTCAGTCTTTCGATCTGTTCAGTGAGGGTGCTGTTCGCCTTTTCCTGTTCTTCCGCCTTTTCTCTCAACGCAGCCACCATCTCTTTCAATTCGGCAAGAGTGGCGTTGATCGTCGCGTCCGATGCGGTCGTGTTTGTAACGTTGCCGCTTGCCGAAGTATTACTAGTGGTAACGTTGGGCGTGTCGTCATCAATCGGTAATTGCCGATTTGTTTCGTCTTCGTTTCCGATGATGGCCATCTCTTCGGGTCCGTTAACCGGTGGTTTTTAAGTGTCGAAAGTTTCTTATCCCCACAGACGGCGCCAAACTGTGAGAGTCGAAACTCACACGGTCAAAACTTGTAGAGCAAAACTTTTAGGGAACATAAACTTTCAAGGATAACCACGAAACTAGCAAACCCAGAGGATGTTTTATTGATTAGAAGTCGAAAAGGTACAATGATCGTAAAAGAAAGTAAGGGAATCGGAAAAGAAATACAAAAGAACTCGAAAATCGGCTAAGATAAACTGCTAAGTTCTTAAGTCTAAGTCTAGGGTTTTTCGCTCTGCCTTGATCGTATGGCGACTATTTTCTTTTATAGCTGCGGGAAGTCGATCCTCGAGAATATTTCCGTCAGATTTACGGAAATCTTCCTGTTGTTATCTCTTTCCTTTTTCCATTAAGATTTTACATTTCTCCCTTAGATTTCCTTTCCGGCTCATCGATATCTCTTCCTCTTATCTCTGTCTTCTTTCATCTTTTCGAGTCCTAACTTATCTTCCGGATGGGCCGAGATTTGGGATGTTCCGAGTCTGTTAAAGTTTGTCATATGCTTAGGCCTGAGTTCCCATTTTCCTTGATTTTGATCCATTAGCCCAAATCATTGGTCCGAGAGAGTTTGGGCTTTCCGAAGGAAAGTGTTTCGACAAGTTATGCGCATCGGCAAATGTTTAGTTATCCATTCGGATAATTCAGATCGGAAAATCCAACCTTGTTCATCTCGGAAAATCCGAGATGGTTCATCTCGGAATTCCGAGCGGGTTCATCTCAGAAATCCGAGATGGTTCATTTCGGAATTCCGAGTGGGTTCATCTCGGAATTCCGAGTGGGTTCATCTCGGAAATCCGAGATGGTTCATCTCGGAATTCCGAGTGGGTTTATCTCGGAATTCCGAGTGGGTTTATCTCGGAAATCCGAGATGGTTCATCTCGTAATTCCGAGATGGTTCATCTCGGAATTCCGAGTGGGTTCATCTCGGAAATCCGAGATGGTTCATCTCGGAATTCCGAGTGGAGTGCGTTTATCTCGGAAATCCGAGATGATTCATCTCAGAAATACGAGATGGTTCATCTCTGAATTTCGAGTGGGTTTATCTCGGAAATCCGAGATGGTTCATCTCGGAATTCCGAGTGGGTTTATCTCGGAATTCTGAGTGGGTTCATCTCGGAAATCCGAGATGGTTCATCTCGGAAATCCGAGATGGTTCATCTCTGAATTCCGAGTGGGTTCATCTCAGAATTCCGAGCAGGTTCATCTCGGAAATCCGAGCAGGTTCATCTCGGAAATCCGAGAGAGTCCATCTCGGAAATCCGAGACTGTCCATCTCGGAATTCCGAGACGGTTCATCTCGGAAAATCTGAGATGGTTCAGCTCAGATTTCCGAGCTGGTTCAGCTCGGTTTTCCGAGCTGGTTCAGCTCATAATTCCGATCTGGTTCAGCTATTTTTCCAAGCTGGTTCCGCTCGGAATTCCAAGCTGGTTCAGCTCGGAATTCCAAGCTGGTTCAGCTCGTACTTTGCCCTGTTTGGATGTTTAGTCGATCCGTAATTCTTGTTGGAAAGTGCGTTTGTCCGATCGTGGTTTCGTCTGTTTTCCGACATCATTCTTCCAATAAATCGTCGATGTTTCGTACGATTTTTCCATTTACACGAAACATTAGATTTTTGATGAACATTCATTCGTATCCGGCTATTCAATCTTGTCTTTCGGTTATTGTTTTCGTAGAGGAGGTTTTTGACCTCAACAGAAATGTGATTGAACAGTAGATTTTTCAACCTGAGCAAGAAGCTCAAGGTGGAGGAGCAAATGAAGGAGAAGGTGGACAAGAGAATCCACGAGTTGAAGCACCACCTAGAGCCAGAGCCTCCTGTTAGGAGGACACTAGGAGATTACAATAGACCCGATGAATTCTACGTCAATAGGTCTGGGATTGTTCCTCCCGCGTTTCTTCAGAATGATTTTGAGTTGAAGACTTCATATTACATGCTTGTGGGATAGCATCTCTTTCAAGGCCTCCCACATGAGCATCCTATGGATCACATAGAGGACTTTGAGTCTTTAGTCACTGAGATGAAGCATAATGGAGTGACCTATGACTACTTACACTACAAGCTTTTTTCTGACTCTCTTGGAGGAGAAGCTGCTAATTGGCTGAAGCAGATTCCACCTCGGACTCTGACCACTTGGGATGCAGTGAAGAAGAAGTTTCTACGACATTTCTATGATGATGCTAGATTTGATCAGCTTAGACATGATCTCTTGACTTTCAAGCAGGGATCTACAGAGCCCCTGAAAGCAGCTTGGGTAAGATTCATGATGTACCAGAGAGATTACCCTCATCATGTTTTCTCTGAGGTTCAGCTGCTGGGCATCTTCTTCAGAGGAGTTGATTTATGGTATCAGATGGCTATGGATGCTGTAAGTAATGGAGACTTCAATACTAAGTCTCCAGAGGAAGCTAAGGAGCTTATTGAGAACTTGATAACTAGTAATAGTGCAAAGAATGCTGATATGGAGAGGCAGAAATATGGTGGGAAAGCTGAATCAGCTCACAGATAGCTGAGATGAGGAGCAAGATTGATTTTGTCCATAGCATCTTACTCGGGAAGAAGTTCGATGTTCAGGAGACTGAGGATGTCAATTACATAGCTGGATCTGGATTTCAGGGTCAGAGGTATGGAAATCAGCAGGGACAGACTTCTGGTTACACACCAAAGTCTGAATTTCAGAGACCCTTCCAGCAAAACAGTTTATTCTCCAGGGATTATGGTTCTTCCTCATATCAGGCTCCTCCTCCACAAAATGAGCAGTCTGATAATATGATGCGTCTGTTGGAATAGCTTTTGGAAGGTCACAGAAAAGTACAGTCGACTTCATTGGAAAGATAAATGCTTTGTACCTTGATATGAATGGAAAGATTGTCTCTGAGCACTCATGTGAAGAAACTAGATATTCAGGTTCAGCAGACTGCTCGAGCAGCACAAAGGCAAAATGGGGCTGGAGGAACTGAGCAGAAATAATACGTCAATGTTGTGATCATAGGAGATGGAGTTGATTTGATGGAGGAAGAAGAAAGCGTCATTGCTGATTTTCTGGACGAATTATATGTGTTTGCTCCGAGTGATAGGTCAAATCTTAATCCCTATTCTAACTGCAAGCGCACAGATATGCAATCGTAGTATAAAGGGTATCGAATCCACAGAGACTCAAGTTTCACGCGATAGATTGTATGCAGTCGAATTAAGCTAAGCAAGATGAGTGAAAGCAGGGAAGAAAGCAAGTAACCAAACGGTATGTGATTAATTAACGAAGGGGCTAGACTTAGGGAATTTCTCAGGAAATCAGGAACACAAATCAATCAATCAAAAGGATTCAGATATCGATGTTCTAGAAATAGAATCACAATCATATAACAAACCAACTCTCGCTGCGAATGCTAACTATGTCTAACAACCTAGAAAACCAAATCTTTGCGAATCCTAGAGTTCTAAACATGCAATTAATTCAGGTTCTTTTGTTCACAAATTCCCTAGGCCAATTCTCTTTGCAAATAGTTAATTTGCTCAGCTAGGTTCTTTTCTAATCAATTAACCAACTCTCGGTGTGCTAATCAATCTGATATCAATAATCTAAGTAGCTAATTTAGGTTAAGCGTTAAGAACAACCTAGATGAAGAACTAGATGCTTTGAATCCCAATTAATTAACCAATCTATAATTCCATGAAATTCCTAATGAGAGTCCCTAAATCTAACAAGAGAACTACTCAGACATGGCAATCATAACATTAGTCATAATCAAAGTAGAAATCATATAAATCAATAAAATAAGAAAAGGGGTTCGAAATCTCTTCTCTCTTGAGTACAAGACCAGCCCCAAAATCTCCTAATCTCCGATAGAATAAAGCTTAGCCTAAACAATGGCTCAAAAACTTAATTAATAGTCTAAAACACGATTTGGGTCTTTCTGTAAATATGGGAAAGTTTTGGGTAAATCTTGCAAATCTCCCAAATCTGTATTTTTGACACGCAGGAATTTCGTCCTTTAGTGGTGTCGACCGACACTAAATTAGTGTCGATCGACACTAAGTGCACACGCACCCAATGAACTCTGTGAAATCCATGTATGCTGCAAAATCACTCCAAAAGCTCCCAGAATCTCCAGATAAGCTCCAAACGTATCTAAACCTGCAAAGGACTCAAAAGACTCCAAATACAAGGTTAAAGACTCAATACATATACTTATATCATGGTTGAAAACCTAGAAAAACCATGATATCTCAACTCCCCCCACACTTAGCTCTTGCTTGCCCTCAAGCAAACAAAGAACCAAAGTATGAAAAGAGGTTTGAAAACACAGAAACTCATTTCGTCTTAGGAACATCACATTCACATTCACTTAGTAACACACATGAAAATATCCCTGCAGAGATCAAAACCACAATGTACTTCCCCCACACTTAGCAAATGTCCCAAGTAAACTCCACGATCAAGACAGGATATCCAAATTCCCCACACTAACCTCTGTATATAATTAAGTGCGGTCTCACAAAGGGAGTATCGATCAGAGGACACATGAACTCAACCCAGTCAGTACCTGACCACCAAACTATCGGTTTCCGGTTCCTTTCTTCTCCCTTTCTCCCTTAGCAACTGATTTTTCCCCACTGGGTATCATTTTATTTTTTTCTATCAGTGATCTTCCCTTTTTATTCGGGGTGTTACTTTGGACATGTTTCCATGGATACACAGGAGGTAATAGGGGTCTCTACCACTCCTGTGACCACTTCGAAGCTACTAGCTTATCTGCAATTTATTTCTTTTTACTTTCAAAGGAGGGGAGAAGGATACCATACTCAAACAGGTTTACAAGCTGTGTCAGGCACGTCAGAGGAATCCGATCCAGAGATACCAAGCCCCTAGGTGAGAAAATTAAGTCAAGATTAGAGGTGAAGTTAGTAGTGAATCCTCTAAATAACTGAGAAGATATAGGTGTCCTTGGTAGGTTGATCAGTGTGTGGTTTTCTAACAGTCATAGAGCTACTGCAGGTCTGTCCAATGGTCACTTAGTTCCTGTTTCAGCGAAAATTTCCTCGGAAAATCATAGTTTCATACTGGTTTTGACTCAATAAAACAATTTTGAAAACAAAGGACTGACTCTAAGAAACGAAAACAAACGGTGGTCAGTAAACTACTACCTCCCCCACACTTAAACAACACTGTCCCAGTGTTATCGCAGCTTGGGTTCGAGAGAACAAGGTATAATCAGCGAAAAGTTTGGCAAATCAGAAAGCTTACCTGCTAGCGTGGTCAGTGTCGACCGACACACAGCCAGTGTCGAACGACACAAGGCTTTGGTCGACAAAAATCTGATCCGAATCGAGCTTCCTCGATTATGGTCCGTGTTTTCGAGTGTGGTGTCGACCGACACTGCTATCTGCAACCTGTTCATCACGTTCTGAAACACCAAAAACCAGAAAATCAAAGAAACAAAACAAAAAAATCAAAAACGAAAAGAAAAACTGACCAACAGTGGGTTGCCTCCCACTCAACGTTTGTTTTTAGTCATTAGCTTGACTATGGACAGAAGATCAGGCTCCTAAGGGTTTCAACGGAGGCTGTGAATGCCTTTGTGAAAGTCTCCTCATCCATGGAGGTTTGTAGGCAGTATCAGCATGAGATTGTCCAAGGAAAGAGGGAATATATTTAGGGTGGGAGTGAAGCTTTGGTGGGATAGAGCGCTTCCCTGCATTCACAGCAATGAAGTTAGGAGATTTGAGTTTAGAAGATGCATACCTTTGCTTTGGTGGAGATCTGATGTTTTGGAGCTTTCTGCTTATGAGCAGTTGCAGGCTCTGAAGATGTTAGAGTTGATTCCCTAGGAACCACCATCTTCTTTTCTCCACTATCAAACACTGTAGATTCACCAATCTGAACTTCTTGCTCCACCTCAACACTAAAAGCTTGGCCAACAATGGTGGACTTTCCCAGCTTATCCATCTTGAAGTGCAAAGGCTTATCTCCCAGGTGGAGATCAATCATACCACGCCTCACGTCAATCACTGCTCCAGCTGTAGCTAAGAAGGATCTGCCAAGTAGTAGAGGATCATCTGGTTCAACATCATATTTCAGCACTACGAAGTCTGTTGGAATCAAATAGTTTCCAACTCTAATAGGGATGTCCTCAAGAACTCCTTTGGGATCCTTTTTGATCGATCAGCTAGGATTAGAGAGATCCTAGTTTGTTTGAATTCCAATAACCTTAACCTCACAGCCACAGAGTATGGCATGAGTTTCACACTGGATCCCAAGTCACACAGAGAATGCTTGAAGCTGTCCTCGAAGATAGAGCAATCTAGCGCAAAGACTTCTGGATCTGAAAGCTTCTCTGGAATCTGATTCAGCAGCACAGAACTGACTCGCTTAGATACAATCATTACCCCCTCTTTCAAATGACCATCAGTGGAGATCATCTTCTTCGCATATTTCAGCACACAAGCATGAACTCGTGAAGCATCAGCTGGTGGAGTTTCATTCAGCTTGTTATCCATCACCACCATGCATTTGACCGCACTCTGCTCTTGTTTAGACCTCATAGGATTTCTGGGGAAAGGTACATGAGGTTTGTAGACCCTCTCTTTAGCAACAACACTAGATTCTGACGAGATTGGCTTGGTCCGACCGTAGTGTCGATCGACGCCGAATAGGTTCGATTTTCGTTCGTCATGAGCACTCGAAATTACCGTCGAAACTAGGTGTCGACAAACACTAAGAGGGTGTCGATCGACACTGAGAGCTATAGTCATAAGATCAATGTCAATCTCGGTCGATTTTGGTCCGTCGAAACTCTCGAACTCGGGTGTTTTAGTGGGTGTCGACCGACACTGAAGGGCGTCGATCGACGCTGAGTCTGCAAGCTCTGATTCATCTCCGTTTTCCACGATTTCCATAGCCTTAACTCCAAATATTTCTTCCTGGTCCAGCCTATCTACAACCTGAACCGAGATAGCATTGACGTGGGCATTCTGAACATTCTTGCCCTTGATTGAGCTTGAAATCTGGGCTACTTGTGTATCCAGTTGCTTCACATGAGTGTTCAAGGACTCAAACTTCCCATTCAAATCAGTGTACACGGCATCAAGCGTTGAGTTGAAGGACACAGTGGTCTGTTGTTGTCCCTCAAGATGGCCTCTAATCTGCCCTCACGTGTATGTGCAGGAGGAAATTGGTAAGAAGAAGCACCATAGTTCCTTGAGAAGAATTGCTCTGGTGTTGGAAAGGCTTCTGAGTGCCATATTTTTGAAATCCGGTCCCTCCAATGTAATTCACAGCCTCTTGTGCACACTCTCCAGCTTCGGATGCTTAATGTGGCTGTTTATACCCAAGCAGAATGTTGTGGACAGAGTCAATCTTGTTCCTCATCTCAGCTATCTGTGAGCTATCAGCTTTCCCACCAGATTTTTGCCTCTCCAGATCAGCATTCTTGACACTATTGCTAGTTACCAAGTTATCTATAAGCTCCTTGGATTCTTCTGGAGACTTAGTGTAGAAGTTTCCATTACTTGCTGCGTCCATAGCCATCTGATACCACAAATCAACTCCTCTGAAGAAAATACACAACAGCTGCACCTCAGAGAAACCAGGGTGTGGACAATCTCTTTGGTACCTCTTGAATCTCACACAAGCTGTTTTAAAACGCTCTGTAGATCCCTGCCTGAAGGTCAAGAGATCTTGTCTAAGCTGATCAGATCTAGCATCATCATAGAAGTGTCGCAGAAACTTCTCCTTCACTGCATTCCATGTAGTCAGAGTCCCAGGTGGAATCTGCTTCAGCTAGTTAGCACCTTCTCCTCCAATAGAGTTAGGAAAGAGCTTGCAGTGCAGGTAGTCATAGCTTACACCATTGTACTTCATCCCAGTCACTAGAGACTCAAAGTTTTCTATGTGGTCCATAGGGTGCTCATGTGGGTGTCCATGAAACAAATGCTGTCCCAGAAGAGTGTAGTAAGAAGTCTTCAACTCAAACTCGTTCCTCTCAAAAGCAGGATGTACAATTGCAGACCTGTTGGCGTAGAACTCGTCAGGCCTGTTGTAGTCAGCTAGTGTCCTCCTAACAGGTGGGTTAACAAGCTGTTGCTCAGGCTCAGGGATCA
Source organism: Orychophragmus violaceus (assembly GCA_030180135.1). Taxonomy (NCBI): domain Eukaryota; kingdom Viridiplantae; phylum Streptophyta; class Magnoliopsida; order Brassicales; family Brassicaceae; genus Orychophragmus; species Orychophragmus violaceus. Next base: position 58,527,138 of record CM058234.1, on the reverse strand, counting down.
CATTTCCTTGAGCATCAATTCTTTGTCCCTAAGCATTGTGGGATTGTTTTGTGGGTCTCTCAGAACACCTTCTGCATCTTGAATCAAAATCAACCGATTCATCATCCTTGAAGATTTCTGAGCTTTTCTATTTGTCCTCTCAAGTCTAGCAAGCTCCTCAAGTCTGAGGATCAAAAGGTTATCATTTGGGTTTCTTCTGGTGTGACGACTTGGCATAAAGTGAACTCAAAGATTGGTCTCGAGCTCGATGTCGATCGACACTGATGGATGTCGGACGAAACTAAATGCGTCTGTCGATTCTGCAGCAACAAAAACAAGCAAGACAGAGAAGAATCAGTAACCAAAAACTATCGGCGAACTCAAAGAGTCCCAGCAACGGCACCAAAAACTTGATAGGTCAAATCTTAATCCCTATACTAACTGCAAGTGCACAGATATGCAATCGTAGTATAAAGGTTATTGAATCCACAGAGGCTCAAGTTTCACGCGATAGATTGTATGCAGCCGAATTAAGCTAAGCAAGATGAGTGAAAGCAGTGAAGAAAGCAAGTAAACAAACGGTGTGTGATCAATAAACGAAGGCGTTAGACTTAGGGAAGTTCTCAGGAAATCAGGAACACAGATCAATCAATCAAAAGGATTCAAATATCGATGTTCTAGAACTAGAATCACAATCATATAACAAACCAACTCTCGCTGCGAATGATAACTATTTCTAACAACCTAGAAAACCAAATCTATTTGCGAATCCTAGAGTTCTAAACATGCAATTAATTCAGGTTCTTTCGTTCACAAATTCCATAGGCCAAATCTCTTTGCGAATTGGTAATTTTCTCAGCTAGGTTCTTTTCTAATCAATTAACCAACTCTCGCTGCACTAATCAATCTTATATCAATAATCCAAATAACTAATTTAGATTAAGCGTTAAGAACAACCTAGATGAAGAACTAGATGCTTTGAATCCCAATTAATTAACCAATCTATAATTCCATGAAATCCCTAATGAGAGTCCCTAAATCAAACAAGAGAACTACTCAGACATGTCAATCATAACAATAGTCATAATCAAAGTAGAAATCATATAAATCAATAAAATAGGAAAAGTGGTTCGAAATCTCTTCTCTCTCGAGTACAAGACCAGCCCCAAAATCTCCCAATCTCTGATAGAATAAAGCTTAGCCTAAACAATGGCTCAAAAACTAAATTAATAGTCTAAAACACGATTTGGGTCTTTCTGTAAATATGGTAAACTTTTGGGTAAATCTTGCAAATCTCCAAATTCTGTATTTTTGACGCGCAGGAATTTCGTCCTTTGGTGGTGTCGACCGACACTAAATTACTGTCGATCGACACTAAGTGCAGACGCACCCAATGAACTCTGTGAAATCCATGTATGCTGCAAAATCACTCCAAAAGCTCCCAGAATCTCCAGATAAGCTCCAAACGTACCTAAACCTGCAAAGGACTCAAAAGACTCCAAATACAAGGTTAAAGACTCAATACATATACTTATATCATGGTTGAAAACCTAGAAAAACCATGATATATCCACGAGCATGGATCGACACACCCCAACGGTCGATCGACGCAACCCCGACACGAAAAATGAATATGATGCCAATCGCCTTGTGTCGATCGACGCTCCTAAGGTATCGGTCGACACCGATCACAGACGGATCCAGAAACCTGCAACAGTCCCCGAACGAGTCCACAAGCCTTCTGTACCCTATCCTGAGGGTCCTAAGAGGTCTAAACAGGAGCTAGATGATGTAGCTCAGAGTTTACTTCCCTAAGTTTAACTGCAAGTGCACAGAACAATTGTAGTATCTAGGGGTCGAATCCACAGAGACTAAAGAAATCTTATGATAGACTATAGAATGTCAAATTAAGCTAGGCAATACTAATCAGAAAATAAATTACTAAGCAGAAAGTAAATCAGTAGCAAGAGTAGTTTTGTAAGCAAGTACTAAAAGCGTGAAGTCTAGGGAGTTCTCAGGAAATCAAACAAGCAGATCAATTATCAGTCAGGATCAAATTAAGTTTGGTTCTAGAACTCAAACACAAGATAGAACTAACCAACTTTTGTTGCGAGAATTCTCTAATTCTAATTAGCAGAAATCCAAATTTCTTTGCAATTCCTAACAGATTAAACTAGCCTTAAGTGCAAGTTTGATTTGTTCACAATTCAATTAAACCAAATTTCTTTGCAGATAATTAAATTGCTCTACCTAAATAGATCAGATTCTAAATTACACTTTTGTGTCAATTTATAAACCTAGAGTCTAGATTCTAAGTGATCAGGTTAGAAACTAGTATTAAGCACAATTCAGGTTGAAGAACAAATAATATATGAATTCCTTAACTGATAAATTAATCTAGCAAGTCGTGAAAACCCTAACGAGAGTCCCTAAACCTAACTATGAATCTACTCAGACATGATTAATGAAACACAAATCAATGAATAAATAGATATCATAAAATCAAAGAGTAAAGAGTAAAAGAGGTTCGAAATCTTCTCTCTGGAGTACAAGAACGATCAGCCTCTCGGTCTCTCTCTCTAAAAAGCTAATAGTATCAATGTGTATCTAAAACAAAACACTAAAAACCTAATTATAAAGTCTTAATCACGCTTGGTCTTTTTGCAAATACTGGAACTTCTTGGGGCAAAACTGCAATTCTCCAAAGTCTTCATTAATGTGCTGGCGCAGAGGTGTGTCGATCGATGCATGGGTCGTCCAGACTTAGTGAAATTAACTCTCTCAGCTTAAGCTCCATAACTTGCCCAAAATGCTCCATTATCTCCAATAATCCTCCAAACGTGCTTGTACCTAATAAACACCTGTAATGACTCTAAAGACACGACAAAAGACTCTAAAACACACTTATATCATGGCTTAAAACAGGTAAAAACCATGATATATCAACTCCCCCACACTTAGCCTTTGCTTGTCCTCAAGCAAAACAGAGAACTAGAATGTGGTGAAGAGGTTTGAAAACTTTCAAAACTCTTTTCATCTTAGAAGCACAACACTCAGATTCCCCTTAGTAAGCCACATGAAAGATTTACATGCAAGACATCAAGACCAACATATACTTCCCCCACACTTAGCAACTGTCCTGAGTAAACTCCACAATCAATCCAAAGCATTCAAATTCACCCTACTGACTTCTATAAGCTATTAAGTGCGGTCTCACCTAAGGATTATCGATCAAAGGGCACATGGACTCTTACTCTGTTAGATCTAGACCACCGTACTATCTTTTTCTGGTTCCTTTCTTCTCTTTTCCCTTAGCAACTGATTTTTCCCATTGGGTATCATTTTTTTTTTATCAGTGCTCTCCCCGTTATGGGGTGTACTTTGGACACATTCCATGGTGCACAGGAGGTAATAGGGGTCTCTACCACTCCCGCGACCACTTCGGAGCTACTAGCTCATCCTCAGTTTATGATTCTCTCTTTTTTTTTTTACTTTAAGGAAGGGGAGAAGGGAACCTTACTTGGACATGTTTACAAGCTGTGTCAGAACTAACAGAAGAATCCAACTCAAGGTATACCAAGCCCTTAGGTGAGAAAAGTAAGTCAAAATTAGGGGTGAAGTCAGTAAAGGATCCTCTGAATACCTGAATTGATATGGGTGTTCTCAGTAGGCTGATATGAATTGGGTTCTCTAATAGTCATAGATTGATCTTGAAAGCTCATCCCAATGGTTACTTAAGTTCCTGCAAGTGTTGTTGGCTTCTCAAAAATTCATTGTTTCCTATTTAAACTGTTTTGACTCGATAAAACTAATTTGGACTGACTCTAAGAAAACAAAAAGCATGCGTCAGTAGCTACCTCCCCCACACTTGAAACACACTGTCCCCAGTAGTGTCAAGCTTAGGCTCAGTGAGAAGAAAAATCGGAATGAAAACAAACCGAAAAAGGGTCAGAACACTTACATGTCGTCGGCCTGTGTCGATCGATGCCACAAGGGTGTCGATCGATGCAAGGCGATTATGCCCGCGGTTACGTAGATAACCGTTGTCTGAACCGCAATTGAATCGGCAAACCGTAAATCGCGACTGTGTCGACCGATGCACTATGTGTGTCGATCGATGCAGTGCGATTCTGCCTATTTCTCTTGCTTTTAAACACACCAAAACAGAAAACCAAAAACACCAAATCAAAACAAAAAAACGAAAAGAAAAATGAACCTAATAGTGGGTTGTCTCCCACTCAGTGCTCTTTTAACGTCATTAGCTTGACGTTTCAGCTGAATCAGGCAGAGGGTGCATCATCCAGAGGCAGAATCTGACCTCTCGGAATCTCGGCCTTAGCCCAATAATGCTGCACCCTCTGTCCATTTACAGTGAATTCCTTACCTTCCTGGCTGATTAGAACGACAGCTCCATAAGGACGTACCTCCTCGATCATGAAAGGACCAGACCACCTTGATTTCAGCTTACCTGGAAACAATTGCAAACGAGAGTTATACAAAAGTACATGATCATTAGGCTTAAATTGTCTAGAGACAATCTTCTTGTCATGATAAGCTTTAGTCCTCTCCTTGTACAGCTTTGAGTTCTCGTAAGCAAAATGCCTAATCTCATCCGACTCATTAAGCTGCACCAATCTCCTTTCTGCAGCAGACTTAAGATCGAAATTCATCTGCTTCACAACCCATGCTGCCTTGTGCTCAAGCTCTACTGGCAGATGACATGCTTTTCCATACAGCAGATGAAATGGAGTAGTCCCAAGTGGCGTCTTGAATGCAGTCCGGTAAGCTCATGGTGCATCATCCAGCTTTGCTGCCCAATCCTTCCTTGTCTTCCCAACTGTATTCTCCAACATCTCCTTGATTTGTCTGTTAGAGACCTCGACCTGCCCACTAGTCTGAGGGTGATAAGGAGTAGCAACTCGGTGATGAACTCCATGCTTCTGTAGCAGCTTCTCGAAGACCTTATTAATGAAATGAGATCCTCCGTCACTAATCACTATCCGAGGTACTCCAAATCTAGGGAAAATGATGGTCTTAAACAGCTTAAGAACCACCGAAGAGTCATTGGTTGGACTAGCTATCGCTTCCACCCACTTAGACACATAGTCCACAGCAACCAAAATGAACTTATTCCCATGAGATGAGGGAAAAGGACCCATGAAATCAATGCCCCAGCAATCGAAAACCTCAACCTCGAGAATGAAGTTCTGAGGCATCTCATGCTTCTTACTGATTTTCCCTCTCCTTTGATAGGCATCACACTGAGAGACAAAAGAATGAGCGTCTCTAAACATCGTAGGCCACCAGAAACCTGCTTGCAAAACCGTAGACACAGTCTTAAAAGTAGCAAAATGTCCAGCATAATCTGATCCATGACAGTGGAATAAGATATCTAGAACCTCTGATTCAGCAATGCATCTCCTGTAAAGATCATCCGAACAGTGCTTGTAGAGATAAGGTTCATCCCAATAGTATCATCTGAGCTCTCGGAAGAACTTCTTCTTAGCATATCCCTTCAACTCATCTGGTTCAGTCTCTGCAGCCAAGTAATTAGCAATATCCCCAAACCAGGGTGTAACCGTCGTCGCAACAGCACAAAGTTTGAGATTCAAGTACTCAATTTGACCCTTAAAAGAATTTGGGTTCGTAGGCGATCTGCATCGACCGACGCACATGTCCGCGTCGATCGTTGCATCCTCGATACTTGCATCGATCGCTGCCAAAGTGGCATCGATCGACGCACTGCGATAAATCCGACAGTTCTGCTTCTTCCTGTCCAAATCCGACATAAACGTTGTATCGATCATATTGACGTTCTCCTCAGTCAAGAAATCATTAATGGGGACGTCTTCTTCAACTATAATCCTTGACAGATGGTCAGCAACTCCGTTTTCTACTCCCTTCTTGTCTTTCACCTCAATATCATACTCTTGAAGCAACAGAATCCATCTCAACAATCTCGGTTTAGCATCTTTCTTCTGCATCAGATACTTCAGAGCTGAATGATCAGTGTGTACAATAACTTTAGAACCAACAAGATAGGACCGAAACTTCTCAAAAGCAAAGACAACTGCCAATAACTCCTTCTCCGTGGTGGCATAGTTTCCCCAGAACCGCTCCTACACCATAATCACTCTCATCGCACATTACCTCAAAAGGTAGATCCCAATCTGGTGGCTGTACTATAGGAGCACTCAGTAATGCTTGCTTGATCTGTTCAAATGCAGTCTGACAATCTGCAGTGAACTCAAACTTGGTATCCTTACATAGCAAAGCAGTTAGTGGTCTAGCTATCTTACTGAAATCCTTGATGAATCTTCTATAGAAACCAGCATGTCCAAGAAAACTCCTCACAGACTTCAAAGAATCAGGCGCCTGAAGGCTGGTCATAACCTCAATCTTAGCGCGGTCTACTTCAATTCCTGCTTCAGACACTCTATGTCCAAGAACAATGCCATCTCTGACCATGAAATGGCACTTCTCCCAATTAAGAACCAAGTGCTTCTCCTCACATCTAGCTAGCAATTTGCACAGATTATCCAAGCACTCATGATAGGATGACCCGTAGACTGAAAAGTCATCCATAAACACCTCCATAAAGTCCTCAATCATGTCAGTGAAGATGGACATCATGCATCTCTGGAAGGTGGCTGGCGCATTACTGTTGGGATAGTGTCCTGAAATCACACTTGTACTCACTCCTGATGATAGTTGTGTTTCGAGATCAGACATTCGTATAATACTGGGCGGTTGCAATGTTTTGCTAGAAGCCTCTTGCAATCTGTAAGTTGTAGACTTACTACCAGTATTATATGATCCTATAGGGTCACACACCTAAGCAAACTGGAAGCATAGATATGGGATTGATCATTATGGTAATGATCATATCGATGTGTATTGGATACACATTAATATTGAGTTTATTGTGGTGTGTCGATCGACACAGATCGGGTTTCGAAACTGATGTTTCGATTTTATGACTTAAACGAATTGAATTAACCAAAGCTCGGTTTAAGTCAATCCAGGTCTTTATATAATCATATAGTTTCGACCTGGAACCCTAGCCATTGATTTTTTCTTGACAGAGAAAGCAGAAACACCAGAAACTCAGAAATCCCAAGATCCGGCACTAGCATCCCGGCTTTCCAGGTTTGTGTGCGTGTGTATCTAGTAGAGGCGAAGCATTTGAGTCGCTGCTGATCTCGTTTCACCAATCATTCCGCTGCCAGTACAAGGTAAGAACGAGGTTAGTGATTCGATATAATGAACCCTAGATCCTAGGCTTTCCAACAGTGGTATCAGAGCTATTAGGGTTTAGTCTATTGAATCTAAGGCATTTAAATCGAATACTGATGAATTTGATTAGTTTAGTGCCTGTTAAATCGTGTTTTGAAGATTTTAATCTCGGATTAAGTTTCTGTTGAAAAACGATGAACTGTTGTTTTCGCACTGTGTCGATCGACACTAAGCTTGTGTCGGTCGACACGCCGCAAAACGTTTTAAAATTTTTTTAGGGTTTTGATCAGTGATCGAATATCCGTATCCCTACTGTGTCGATCGATACACTGGGTGTGTCGGTCGACACAGATTATGCGAATGGATAGATCGGTTCAATTGGATTGAACCGGTTATCTCGCGTGGTTAAGTTTATTAACCAATTCGGTTCTGGTTGGGTAATGTCGATCGACACAGAGTTGTATGACGATCGACATGGACCATTAAACCGGACCGGTTCAATTAGATTGAATCGGTTAAGGAAATTCGATCCGGTTTGATCGGCTATCGAAGTCCGGTTTAAATTGGGTTATGTCGACCGATGCCAATGGTTGGTATCGATCGACACACCAACCGCAGACTTGATGGTTGGACCTCAAATTTGCGAATGCCGGACCAAATTTATTCCTAAAGTTCTAGATTAAACTAAACTTAATAAAACTATATGTTTTAATTAACTTAATAAAATCCTGGATGTATATTGGATATGCATCAAGATTAAATATTTCTTTTCCTCAACTTAATATCAAGTGATCTTGATGTCTTGCCCGATCTTGTCTACTGTCAAGACTCGTTTCGTTGTTGGATAGCCTTGGAGTCCTTGGTATCCACAGCTACATGAGTATGGCAGGTGATCATTGATAAACTTGCAGTGCGACTGTCAATGATCACAAGACTGAAGAGATTGGTTTACTTGACTGGGCTATAAGAAGTTCTGGGCCCAGAGACATCAGAGTGGATAAGACATGGATTGTCTTATCTGCGACCAAGAGTTGTAATGGGTAAAATTAGCAATGATTTGCTTACCTAGATAACTAAAGTTTGGGTGATGGCGAGTCGCCCACTCAAATATTGGTGATCTGAGGATCTTGGTTTGTTGTATTCATCTGAGGAAACATAGTTTTTGAATACAATGCGAGTTTTCTTATTAGATAAGAATTCTCATTTCTTGAGCATCATAACTAAAACCTCTACCTCTTTTAATTACAGCTATGTCTGTCTCAACTCACATCAACACTTTCTCGCTAAGATTCATCTTTGAGAAGGACAAGCTTAATGGATCAAATTTATTGGAATGGTATCGGAACCTGAGAATAGTTCTCAGGCAGGAGAACAAGGAATATGTCCTTACAAGAGTTCTCCCCGAGAGGCCACGTTCCAATGCCACGCAGGCAGATAAGAATGCTTGGGATAACCATTCAGCTGATGTCAAAGACGTTAATTGTCTAATGTTGGTGACTATGAAATCTGAGCTGTAGAAGCAATATGAGAACGTGATGTCACCGATTGAAATGATTAACAGCCTGAAAGCTTTGTTTCAGGAGCAAGCTCGCACAAAGAGATACCAGACGGTTAAATCTCTCATGGATTGCAAGCTGGCTAAGGACAGTCCAGTAAGTCCTCATGTCCTTAAAATGATGGGTTACATTGATAACCTAGGGAAACTGGACTGTGCCATTAGCCAGGAGCTAGCCACTGACATGATTCTACAGTCTTTGTCGTCGTGTTTTGATCAGTTCATCAAGAACTACAACTTGCAAAACATGACTAAGACATTGACTGAGTTGCACGGCATGCTTAAAACAGCAGAGCCGAATCTCAAGAAGGCAACTCCCAGTGTACTGATGGTACAAGGGAGTAAAAGGTTTAAGAAACCTAGTAAGGATAAGGGAAAGGCCAAAGCTGTCCAGACTGAGAGTCAAGACAAGCCCAAGCCCAAGCCCAAATCCGGGCCTTCCCCTGAGGACAAATGCAACTACTGCAAGCAGCTAGGGCATTGGAAGAGAGACTGCAAGAAGTTCATGGAAGATTACAAGAAGCTGAAGAAGACGTATGATGCGTCTGACTCAGGTATTTATGTTATCGAACTTAATGTTATGTCTTCTAGTTCTACTTCGTGGGTATTGGATACCGGCTGCGGTGCTCATATTTGTACTAATGTGCAGGCACTAAGAAACAGTAGAACACTGAAGCAAGGACAAGTGGAGCTACGAGTCGGGAATGGAGCTAAGGTTGCTGCATTGGCCATAGGCACTTATGATTTGTCTTTACCTTTGGGCATGGTTTTAGAATTGAATAATTGCTACTTTGTACCTGCGATTAGCAGAAACATAATTTCAGTTTCCTTTTTGGATTTGGAAGGTTTTGATTTTTCTGTTAAGAATAAAGTTTGTTCTTTTAATCGTGATGGTACGTTTTATGGTAGCGCCCCATTAGATAATGGGTTATATGTCTTAAACCAAGAAATGCATGTCTTTAACATAAATACAAAGCGGTTTAAGTCAAATGACGAAAACCTGACTTTCTTATGGCATTGTCGTTTGGGCCATATCAATGAGAAACGCATTCAGAGACTCCATCGAAATGGGCTTCTGGGCTCATTTGATTTTGAATCATGTGAGAAATGCGAATCTTGCTTGATGGGCAAAATGGCTAGGGCCCCTTTCAACAAACCGAATGAAAGGGCCAATGATTTATTGGGCCTTATTCATACTGATGTATGTGGGCCAATGAGCACTGTTGCCAGAGGAAATTACAAGTACTTCATTACCTTCACTGATGACTTCAGTAGGTATAGCTATGTCTATTTGATGAGACACAAGTCAGAATCCTTTGATAGATTCAAAGAATTCAAGAATGAAGTACAGAACCAACTTGGCAAAAGTATCAAAGTTCTGCGGTCAGATCGCGGAGGTGAATATTTGAGTCAAGAGTTCCGCGACTATCTGAGCGAGTGTGGAATTGTTTCACAACTCACTCCTCCTGGAACACCCCAATGGAATGGAGTGTCAGAGAGGAGGAATCGAACCTTATTGGATATGGTTCGGTCTATGATGAGTCATTCAGATCTTCCATTATCCTTTTGGGGATACACTCTAGAAACGTCTGCGTTTACACTAAATAGGGTGTCATCTAAATCAGTGGAAAGGACACCACATGAATTGTGGACTGGGAATATTACAAGTCTGTCTTTCCTGAAGATTTGGGGTTGTGAGCCTTATGTCAAACGTTTAATCTCTGACAAGCTCGCACCCAAATCAGTTAAATTTTACTTCGTTGGTTATCCTAGGGAAACCAAGGCTTACTACTTTTACAACCAATCTGAGAACAAAGTTTTTGTTGCTCGGGACTGTTCTTTTCTTGAGAGAGAATTTCTTTTTAAGAAAAACAGTGGGAGTAAAGTACATCTCGAAGAAATTCAAGATGCACAGGAGACTGCTCAACCTACTGAGGAAGATCACAGTTGGATCCACAAATTTCTGTGGAACCCGCGCCTGTGGAGCCTGAAGTTCGTAGATCCGGAAAGATCCGTCACGAACCCGAGAGATATTTTGGATTTCTCGTGACCAATTGCAATGATCTGATGATCATTGAAAGTGACAAACCAGCGACCTTCGCGGAAGCAATGATGGGCCCGGACTCCGAAAAGTGGCTTGGAGCCTCTAAATCCGAAATGGGATCCATGTCAGAAAACCAAGTATGGTCCTTGATCGATTTACCTACTGGTGCAAAAGCCATTGAGTGTAAATGGATCTTCAAGAAGAAGATTGACGTGGATGGCAATGTCCAAATTTACAAAGCTAGGTTGGTGGCTAAAGGTTTCAAACAGATTCATGGTGTTGACTATGATGAAACCTATTCCCCAGTCGCTATGCTTAAATCCATTCGGATTCTTCTAGCAAATGCCGCTCATTATGACTATGAGATTTGGCAGATGGATGTCAAAACCGCCTTCCTGAATGGTATTCTGGAAGAGGATGTGTATATGACACAACCTGAGGGTTTTGTAGATCCTAAGAATGCTGGTAAGGTATGCAAGCTTCATAAATCCATTTATGGATTGAAGCAAGCATCACGGAGTTGGAATCTTCGTTTTGATGAAGCAGTAAAACAATCTGGTTTCATCAAGAACGAAGAAGAACCATGTGTATACAAGAAGACTAGTGGGAGCGGAATTGCGTTTCTAATACTGTATGTCGATGACATACTCCTTCTCGGTAATGACGTTATGTTGCTTCAGTATGTTAAGTCTTGGCTCGGAAGTTGTTTTTCCATGAAAGACATGGGAGAAGCCGCGTACATTCTTGGAATCAGAATCTACAGAGATAGAGCGATTAGGCTGATTGGATTGTGCCAGGACTCTTATATTGATAAGGTGTTGCACAGAATAAAAATGCATGATTCCAAGAAGGGCTTCATACCGATGTCTCATGGCATTGGTCTCAGCAAGAAGCAGTGTCCGGCGACGAAGTAGTTGAAGTAGGAAGATTAAGCAATTGAAACAAAGAAAAACGATGAGGAAATTTGAATTTTGGGTGTGGAACCGTCGGTGTACGGAAAATCAGAAATGAGGAAGAAAAGAGAAGAGAAAGGGTTTAAGGCACTAACCTGGTCGTGGGTGCAACGACCGTTGCATAGGGGCAGCGATCGTTGCTTAGTAAACCGAAATCGATTTCGCGGTTTAAGCACGTACCTTAATTTTAGCAATTGAACCAATTGCAACGACCGTTGCTTAGAAGCAACGATCGTCACAATGCGATTACCCCTCTTCGTCGAATTCTCCTTGCAACGACCGGTGCACAAGTGCATCGATCGTCACACATCTCCAGACTCGAGCTCTGTATCTGAACTTAGCAAAAACAAAAACAAAAACGTGAAATCCTAACAAAAACACCAAAAATAAGAAAGAAAAATAACTAAACCTAACAGTGGGTTGCCTCCCACTCAGCGCTTGTTTAAGGTCATTAGCTTGACCGGACGCACAAGATTTTTCAGGCTCTAAGAGATCCTGACAGAGACTTGTTCTGTCTCTGTTCAAGTCTCCTCATCCATGGTGGAGAATAGGCTGTTGCAGAATGCTTCAGTCCAAGAAAAGTGGGAGTAAAATGTGCTCCAGGGTCTAGAATCACTGTATCATCCGGCTGCCCATCATCTGCTTCCATGATTGTGAATGTCTGCCCATCTACCAGAGGCTTCCGCAGCTTCTCCATTTCATACCGCAGCGGTTCATCTCCCAGATGGAGGTCTATTAGACTCTGTCTAACATCAATCACAGCTCCTGCTGTCGCCAAGAATGGTCTTCCAAGCAGCAATGCTTCATCAGGATCGCAGTCATATTTCAGCACAAGGAAATCTGTCGGAACTAAATAGTTTCCAACTCTCACTGGGATGTCCTTTAAGAGTCCTTCCGGAACTCGTATAGACTGATCAGCTAGGACAAGACGGGTCCCAGTAGGAGAAAAATCCAGCAATCCCAGCTGTTCCGCTACAGAATAAGGCATCATGCTTCCAGCAGCTCCTAAATCACACAGAGAGCGTCTAAAACTGTCTTCAAAGATAGAGCAATCTAGTATAAAGACTCCAGGATCAGGTAACTTCTTTGGAATCTTGTTTAGCAGAACATCACTGATATGTTGGGGAACTATAATCACCCATTCTCGCAGCTCATCATCCAAAGGCAGCATCTTGTTCAAGTACCTCTGTACACAGGGATGATAAGGTGGATCATCAGACAGTGGAAGTTCTTCCAAGTCTTCACCACTTTCTTCTAGCTTCTTCAGCTCTTCAATATCCTGTTTAATTACCTCAGACACCTTGGGATATTGCCTAGTTGCTTGTGCATAAATCTCCTCCCGAGTTATTTCAGATATACCGGGGAATAGGCGGGCCAGTTCTGCATCAGTCTAATTATCATCCGACAATACTGTCTGCTCACGACCTGCATCGACCGACACAAGGTGTGTGTCGATCGTTGCAATGCGATTTTCACAATTTCCACCCGAGAGTTTTTCACTCAAATCCGAAAATTCTTCTTCATCCACCAACTCAGCTGTACTTAGCTCAAATTTCTCACCTAGATGAGATCCATCATTAATGAGTACAGACCAGGCCTTAATATGAGTATCTGTGACTCCTTTTCCCTTCATGTAACCTGAAATCTGATTTACCTGAGTGTCCAGTTGCTTCATATGAGTGTTCATAGACTCAATCTTTCCATTGAGATCCCCATACATGGCATCAATTTTCTTGTTGCAGTCCACAGAAGTCTTGACTTGGCTTTCCAGCAACTGTTCCATCATTGTCTCCATCTTAGTCTCGAAAGCAGTGGGTGTAGAAGGTGTCTGATAAGATGAAGATCCGTAGGTCCTCTGAGCATTCTGTCCATAAGGCTTCTGAAAATTACTGGTCTGTCCATAGCTCGATGAGTTCTGATTGCCTGTGTAGGCACCTTTCTGTCCTCCACCGGAAAATCCGTTTCCAGATTGATATCCAAATCTGTTTCCTTGGAAACCAGATCCTCCGATGTAATTCACATCCTCTTCCTGAGTGTCCTCCTCAGTCTGAATTACCTCTACCTCTTGAGCAAAGTAGACAGCCTTCTTTTCACCTAGAAGAGTGCAGATTTTGTCCATCCTGGATCTCAGTTCAGCCATCTCTGAGTTATCAACACTTCCACTAGGTTTCTTCCTCCTTTCATCCATAGTCTTGCAGCTGTTGCTGCCAATCAGATTCTCAATCAGCTGCTTAGCCTGTGTAGGAGTCCTGGTGTTGAAGTTGGCATTACTGGAATTGTCCAGCGCAGACTGATATGGAAGATCTATTCCTCTGAAGAAAATACCAATCAGCTGAACTTCAGTGAATCCATGGTGTGGGCAGTCACGCTGATACTGCTAAAATCTTATCCAGGCAGTCTTTAAAGGCTCCACAGCTCCTTGGGAGAAAGTGAGTATGTCCTGTCTGGACTGGTCTGAACGCGCATCATCATAGAAGTGACGCAGGAACTCACTCTTTAAAGCTGCCCAAGTGGTATACTGGCCAGGTGCCAGCTGCCTCACCCATACACTAGCGTCTCCAGCAAGACTGTGTGGAAATAACTTAAGGAACAGATAGTCCGGGCACACTCCCTCGTACTTCATGCCAGTAACTATGTCCTCAAACCGATCAATGTGATCCATAGGCTGCTCCGCTTGGTGACCATGAAAAGCAATCTGTCTCATCAACTGGTAGTAGATGGTCTTGACCTCAAAGTCATTCCTCTCAAAGGCAGGAAGCACTAAAGCTGCTCGGTTTGCATGAAACTCGTCAGGTCTGTTGTAGTCAGCTAGTGTCCTCTCATGAACAACCATCTCTCTACCTTGAGCTCGTCTTTGACCCTGGTTTTGTTCCTATTGCAGTTGCTCAGGAGGGTCAGGGATGACATTCCCTTCAGCATCAACCCTTTGCCCAGCAGCATTGTAAGGATTGTTCTCCGGATCCCTCAGGGTACCCTCAGCATCTGGTATCAAGATCAAACGTTCTCGTACCATTCTCTCTCTTCTTTCTCTTCTGTTAGCTCTTTCCAAACGTCCAAGTTCCTCTAGATTGAGATTAAGCAAGCTCGAGTTCGGATTACTTCGAGTTTTCTGCGTTGGCATAAACTGTCTGTAATCGTCCAGCAACGATCGATGCTATCAGTGCAACGATCGATTCAATCTCAGAATCGCCTAGTGTCGATCGACGCAAGGTGTGCAACGGTCGACGCAAGGCGAAAATCGTACCTGCGACAGAAAGAAACAGAGAAAAAGTTAGCAAAATCAAAAAAAAAAAAAAAAACGAAAAAGAACAAAAACAAAAAGAAAAATTTCTAGTAAAAACCCTAAGTTCGGTCCTATTGAAGACTCAAAGAGTCCCCGGCAACGGCGCCAAAAACTTGATAGGTTCTAAGTTTTACCCTATTCTAAACTGCAAGTGCACAGCAATGTCAAAGTAGTATATAGGGTTATCGAATCCACAGGGACACTTGGTCTCAAGAGAATCAAAGTATAGGAATAAATACTAGAATTAAGCAGGTAGTGAATTAAATAAATTGCGTTGCAAGAAAGTAAACAGTAGCAGGAATCGGTTTTGTAAGCAATAAACTAAAAGTGTCAAGCCTAGGGTATTCTCAGGAAATCAGACAAGCAGACAAGCTAATCAGTCAGGATCAAAATAAACTCAGTTCTAGAACTCAAATCACGGAAATAGAGTTAACCAAATCTCTTTGCGAAAACTCTCTAAGCCTAAGTGCAGTAACCCAAATCTCTTTGCAATTACTAACAGATTAAACTAGCATTAAGTTCAAGTTCGATATGTTCACAATTAAACTAAGCCAAATCTCTTTGCGAATAATTTAATTGCTCAACCTAAATAGTTCAGATTCCTAAACCCCACTCTCGTGACGTATTTAGCAACCTAAGATCTAGATTCTAATTGATCAGGTTAGAACTAGCTTTAAGCACAATTTAGTTTGAAGAACATTCTAATCATGTGAATCCTAACTGAATTAAACAAGTCTAGCAAGTCATCAAACCCTAATGAGAAACCCTAAACTCAACTATGGATCTACTCAGACATGATTAATGAAAACATAATCAAAGAAATAATAGATTGCATATAAGAAATTAAATAGATAAAGGGGTTCGAAATCTTCTCCAAAATAAGTGAATACAGGAAATAGATCAGCCCCAAAAGCTCTAGAAATCTCTTAGATCTAAGTATGAAAGCGTAACTAAATAAAACACCAAAAACTAGTATATATAGGCATAATCTCGGATGGGGCTTCTGTGTAAATACTGGAACTATCTTGGGCTTCTTTGCAAATCTTCATAACTTCATTAAACCGACGTGTACGGCCCATCTCGGTAGTGTGTCGACCGATGCACAAGGTGTGTCGGTCGATGCATGATCAATAAATCAGGCAGTGACTTCAGCTCTCGGCCAAAACGTCCCAAAAGTCCCAAAATGCTCCAAATATCTCCAATTAGCTCCAAACTTGATTAAACCTGTAAAAGACTCTAAACGAATACAAAAGACACTAAAAACACATCTATATCATGGTCTAAACTGGGTAAAAACCATGATATATCACCGGTGTCCAATCACAGTCCTTGTAGGAATCAGCTCGTTCTTCTCATTCTTCACTACTGTAACTCCACCTTTCTTAGGCACTACATGGACTGGACTAACCCAATCGCTGTCTGAAATCGGATAGATGATCCCAGCATCTAGGAGCTTCATGATCTCCTTCTTTACCACATCCTTAAGATTAGGATTCAGCCTCCTCTGATGCTCAACAGATGTCTTAGACTCGTCCTCAAGATGTATCCGATGCATACACAGCTCCAGAGAGATACCTGAAATGTCATCAAGAGAATAGCCAAGAGCCTTGCGATGCATGCGCAGCTTGCTTAGCAGTAAAGTGAGCTCTGCGTTGTTCAAACTAGCATTAACAATCACTGGATATGTCGAATTAGGTCCAAGAAACGCGTACCTTAGCCTGGATGGAAGTTGTTTGAGCTCAATTTTCGGAGCTTTTTCCTCTGCCTAGTCACTGACGACTTGCAACGATCGTTGCACAGGGGGGGTCGATCGATGCAGCATCGCGTCAGACACATCTACCTGTTGGAATTATGTCCGGTAATCTCTGTACTGTCTCTAGAAAGTAAGAGTATGTCAATGATCAGACATAAGTCATATAATATTGGGGGTCATGATGGCTTGCTAGAGTCCGCTCATGATCTATAAGTCTTGGATTTATTGCCTTTATTATATGATCCCATATGGGTCACACGCCTAAGCTAACAGGAAACTATGAGGGAACGGTTCAGCAGAAGTATGGTAAAAGTGCTAGGCATTTACTGTACTTAGAGAGATTAAAGGGCCTGATTAAATCTAAGGGATTTAATCAGACTGGGAATTGGGCCCAAAAGCCCAACAGAACTAGACAAGGGTTTTATGACTAAAACTTGACCTAGCACTCTTTTCTCCCTAACTCTTCCTGCGCCTCTCTCTCTCTCTCTGCGCCTCCCTCTCTGTGGTCTAGCAGCTTTCTTCCTGTTAGTGTGCGTGTGTGAGCCTTTGGAGGAACAACCTCTTGGTGGTTCTGCTGATCTCTGACTGATACCTCTCTAATCCGCTGCATAAACAAGGTATTACTGAGATCCCTTTATGATTCAGCAAGAGAACCTAGATCCAATCTGTTTAGTAGAGTTTAATCTGACAGAATTAAACCAGGACAAACCCTTAACAATCGTTCAGTGGTATCAGAGCCATTGGTTCTATTAGGATTTCTTGTTAGAATCATGTTTAGGTTGTTTAGAAGTGTTTGAATCAATCTATGCTTGAAATTGATAAGAAAACACTTAAGAAACAAAAGGATTAAAGCTTAAACCCTAAACTAAAATCGCATGATCGCCCGTGGATCGGAGTGTGGATAGGCCTCGGATCACACGTCCAGATCGGCACACGACGAACGGACCGATCGCTTGACCGGATCGTGTCGCGTTGTCGTCCCGATCGGCGTTGAGGCGCGAGAGATGGACCGGTCCGCTGTGCGATCGTGTCCCGCCTCTCTCGGCCCGAGCCGTCCCGATCGTGTCCCGTCCCGTCCCGGCTGTCCCGATCGTGTCTCGTCTCGATCGCGTGAAGATTGCGACTCGGTCGTGATCGGTTCACGTGACCAATCGGTCGTTTCGGTTTGGTTTATGGTTCGGTTTAAAATAATTAAAATCTAATCGTTACGGTTTACAGACTTAATAATATTTATTAAATCTGGTTAAACCGTGATAAGAAATCCAATGTCGTTTAAAATTGGATTTAGTGCCTAAACCAGTGGTTTTCTAATTTGATTTGGTTGGACCAAATAAATTGAGAAAATCCGGTTTAGTAAATAACCGGTTAACAATTGTGGTTATCGTAGTAATTAATCTTGGTTAGACCAATTTTAATGAACCAGACCGGTTATGTCATTTAATTGGGCAATTGGGTTATGTCTTGGACATAGACCAATTCTTGGGCCTTGGGCCAAGAAGTTAAAACAATTGGGCCAGTTATTTGAGTCACTTCTTCAGATTTAATTTAAAATTCATTTAATAATTAAAATTTGATTTTAAAATTAATCAGTTTCCAAAATTTCAAATTAGAAAGTTTCTTAGAATAGAAGTTTCTATATTTGCATGTTTTGGATATTTAGGAAATTTCTATAGTTAGAAAGTTTCCATATTTTAGGAAGTTTCCAATTATAAAAGTTTCCAAAACAGTAGGTTTCCCAAAATGGAAAGTTTCCCAAAATAGTAATCTTCTATTTTGGGATGAATTTTTTAAGAAAACCTATAAACCTCAAACAATATCAAGCGTTGGATGTCTTGTCCAGTCTATGTCAGCTGTTGAAACCCATTCAATTGTACACATGGCCTTACAGTGTGAGGGTGTCTATCTTTTGCGTGGGTAAGACAGTTTGTGATTCATGAATGTCATTGGGAGTCCCAGACATTAGTGATTACATGACTGTATAGTCTGGTTTTCTTGACTGGGTCATCGGGAGTCCCGGACCTTGAGACATCAGAGTGGATTGGGCCTCGGGCCCAGATTCACAACCAAGAGTTATATCACGGATATAATTAGCCGAAATAGGGCTTACCGATATAAGCTAAGGTTGGGTGACGGCCAGTGGCCCACTTTGATCTTAGTTATATGTGGATCTTGGAATCATTATATTCTTTTGAGGGTAACTAATGTTATTGAATATAATGCGAGTTTACTTATATTGAACATATTAACTAAAATCCTTTTATCTTAAATTTCAGTTATGACTAGCACAAACAATCAAAACACTTTCTCGATCCGGTCTGTCCTTGAGAAGGACAAACTGAACGGATCAAATTTCTTGACTTGGTCGCGGAACCTGAGGCTAGTCCTCAGGCACGAGAGAAAGGACTATGTCCTTGAGAAAGCTCTCCCCGTGAGGATCGTGTCCAATGCTTCTCATGCAGTATATAATGCTTGGAATAAGCATTATAATGATGCGGTAGATGTGCGTGGTCTGATATTGGCTACCATGGACTCAGATTTGCTGAAGCAATATGAGAACATGGAGTCGCCAATAGAGATGATCAGCAGCCTGAAATTGAAATTTCAGGAGCAGATAAGAGTGGAGAGATACCAGTTGGTTAAGTCTCTCACTAGCTGCAAGCTACCAAATGATCATCCAGTGAGTCCTCATGTCAGTAAAATGATGGGTTACATTGATAACCTGAGGAAACTGGATTATCCAGTTAGCCACGAATTGGCAACTGAGATCATTCTGCAGTCACTGCCGTCAAGCTATGATAAGTTCAGAAGGAACTATATCAAGAAAGGCTTAACAAAGACGCTGACTGAACTGCATGATATGCTCAAGACAGTTGAGCCAAACGTGAAGAGTACCCTGTATAATCTCATGAAGGAGAAGGGTAGGTTTACTAAACCTAATGCTGACAAGGGTGAAGACAAAGTTGTCCAGATTTTGAATCATGGCAAGCGTGTGTCTTCTGAGCCCGAGTCAGATACCTCTTACGTTGGTAAGTGCTGCTACTGTAAAGAGACTGGGCATTGGAAGAGAGATTGCAATAAATTCATGGAAGATAATGAGGAGTTGAAGTTGATGTATGAGACTACTTCCTCAGGTATTCATGTTGTTACTTCAAGTTCTACCTTATAGGTATTGGATACTAGTTGTGGCACTTATATTTGTTATAATATGCAGAGCCTAAGCAACAGTAGAACGTTGAAGGAAGGACAAATGGAACTGCATGTCTGGAAGGAGCTATGGATGCTGCCTCAGCAGTAGGGTTTTCACTTGTAGATGCCTTTGAGGCTTGGCTTTGTATTAAGTAATTGCTACAATGTACCTGCTTTAAGCAGAGTTGTCTTTCATTTTCTTGTAAGAATTTGAATGTTTTTCATTTTGATAAAAGACAAGTTTTGTTCTTTTGATCTTAATGAAATATTAATTGTAGCACCCTATTCAAGGAATGGGTTTTATATCTTAAACCAAAGAGTGCCTAAATGTAACATAAATACTGAATTGGTTTAAATCTGATGAATTAAACCTGATTTTTCTTGGCGTAAATGTCTTGGTCACATAGAGTGAGTCGGATTCAGAAATCCCATAGTTATGGACTTTTGGGCTCATTTGATTGGATATCTTATGAGACTTGAATTCTGCTTACTGGACCAAAAGACAAAGGGCCCATCTTAGCCGAGCTAGAGAAAGGCCCAAAGGCTTATTGGACCTTGAACATACTCATGTATGTGGCCCGATGAGCAGTAATGCCAGAGAAAATTTCCTGTACTTCATTATATTTACTGATTACTTCAGTGAGTATGACTGTGTTCATTTGATGAGACACGAGTCGGAATTCTTTGAAATGGTCGAAAGAGTTCCAGAATGAGGTATAGAATCTGAGTGACAGAAGTATTGAGACTCTGGATTAGATCACGAGTGAGAATACTTAAGTCATTGATGGTGTGATCATCTGAATGAGTGTGAAGTAGTTTCACAGCTCATTTCTCCTGAAAACCTTGAGGTGTTTCTGTGAGAAAGAATCAGATCTTATTAGAAAAGATTAAAGATGAATCATACGAATCTTCCATGATATTCTTTAAGAATATTGCTCTAGAAATATCTAAGTTCACGCTGAAATAGTTCCACCAATATCAGTTGAAAGACACCACATAAATGTGGATTGGAAATGATCCAAATTCGTCTTTACTGAGTATTTTTAGTTGTGCTACTTCGCTGGTTGTCCTAGGGAAACCAAGGCTTGTTACTTTTACGTCCATTCCGAATACGAAGTTAGGTTGTTCGGAATTCTGTTTTCTAAAAAGGAAGTTACTTTCCAAGAAGAACAGTGGGAGTAAAAGTATAACTCGAAGAAATTCGAGAAATACAGGAGGCTGCTCAACCTGTTGAGGGAGAGCAGCGGATGGATTTACAGATTTCTGTAGAATCTACACCTGTAGAGCCTGAAGTTCGCAGATCTGAATGAATCCGTCACTAATCCGAGAGTGATTTCTCGTGATTAGTTGCCATGATCTGATGATCATTGAAAGTGACGAACCTGCGAAATTCACAGAAGCGAAAGTGAGCCCGGACTCCGAAAAATTGCACTGTATGTAAGTTAGCTTCATCGATCCATTCATGGATAGAAGCAAAACATATCGGAGTTGGAATCTTCGTTCTGTTGAAGTAGTCAATGTTTTGACTTGAACAGGAACGAGATGGAACTGTGCGTTTACTAATAGATAAGTGGGAGCGATGTTGCATTTCTCATAGTGTATGTCGAAGACATACTGATTCTCGGAAATAACGTTCCAATGCTGCAGTCGGTAAAGGACTGGCTTGGGAGTTGGTTTTATGATTGACATGGGTAAAACCACGTATGTTCTTGGATTTTGGATCTAAAGATAGAGATCCAAAAGAGCTGATAGGACAAAGTCAGGATTCTTATATTGACAAAGTCCTACACGTTTTCAGCATTCCAAGAAGGGTTTTATGCCAATGTCACATGGCATTACGTTAAGCAAGAAACAGTGTCCTACGATATCTGCTGAGCTTGAATGCATGGATGAGATTCCATATGCGTCGGCAATTGGATCTATCATGTATGCCATGACACGTACTTGTTTTGATGTTGCTTTAATGTTAAGCAAGACAAGTAAAGACCAGTCAAATCCAGTAAAGAATAACTGGATAGACGTAATGAATATCCTCAAGTATTTGGAAAATACTTAGGATAAGTTCTTGATTTACGGAGAAAGTGAGGTGCTACAAGTCGATAGAGTCTGAAAGGCAAGTTTCCAACAGAAAAAGATGATTTCCGGTCACAATCCGGTTATATCTTGTGTCTGTCTGGCAGTGCAAGGCACTGTTGCTGACTCCATGACTTAAGCTGAACATTTCGCAGCTTGGAAAGCGGCGAAAGAGGTTGTTTGGAAAGAAGAGTTCATCACTGAACTTGATGTGATTCCCAGCATAGATGAGGCTAGCTGCACATCAGAGGTCCAAATACCTTGAGGGTAGGTATAACCTATTCCGTGAGATAAATGACAGAGGTGTTAAGTAGATCAGCAAGTTTCAACGAATGAGAACGTTGCTAATCTATTAACGAAGCCACTCCTTAGGCCTAAGCACGAGTCGCGGACTGTAGCTGTAGGATAAGTGAAATTAAGATGTAGTCTTAATTTCAGTGGGAGTTTGTAGAGGGCTTTATTTAGTTATTGATATGTTCTTGTAAAACATTTTATGATGTTTAAATAAAATTATTTTTAAAGATTATTTTAACTGTGATGAAATAATCGTTCCAAAAATGATATGAACCATTTTATAGGTCATCGAAGTAAGTGACTTGATCTTGAGTCATCAAAGTCATTTAGCTTGATCATGAGACCCTATATTTGATAGATGGCTTATATCATCCTGTCCCTAGTCGAAGGTTGTTGAAATTGGAACACCAACAACCGCGTGAGACTAGATTGGTATGTGACTTATGACAAAGTCTCAGGATGTCATAGATGCACGGCATCAAAGTCAGTACATAGGTGTATGTTGGGGTACATACGACCGGACATGACCCGCTTATAAGAACTCTTCAGGATATTTATATCATTGTCATAAGAGATTCTTACTACGACTATAGAGTATAGTCCTTAGACCTGAGTTCGCATGCATGTGACTGCACATGAACTGATGCGCTTTGATCATTGTCTAACGCTGTCGTTAAGCGATAGTTATAAGGACCTTGTTTGGGTGTATTATGAAATGAGTAGTTTACAGTGATGGAACAAGACGGGATTTGTCCCTCCAATATAAATGGAGTGAATATCTCTAGGCCAATCGGAGATTTGAATACTGGAAAATGCATGGCCATGCTCAAACGGACTGTCCCGAGTCGTTTGGATTGTCAGTATCAAATTAGAGTCCGATGAACATTATTAGGCTTTATAAGGATGACACTCATCTTGCCTTATGACTAATCGAGATATTGAGACAAAAGGAATATGAATACAGAGATTCCAGTACAAGTGGGAGATTGTTGGAATTATGTCCGGTAATCTCTGTACTGTCTCTAGAAGGTAAGAGTATGTCAATGATCAGACATAAGTCATATAATACTGGGGGTCATGATGGCTTGCTAGAGTCCGCTCATGATCTATAAGTCTTGGATTTATTGCCTTTATTATATGATCCCATATGGGTCACACGCCTAAGCTAACAGGAAACTATGAGGGAACGGTTCAGCAGAAGTATGGTAAAAGTGCTAGGCATTTACTGTACTTAGAGAGATTAAAGGGCCTGATTAAATCTAAGGGATTTAATCAGACTGGGAATTGGGCCCAAAAGCCCAACAGAACTAGACAAGGGTTTTATGACTAAAACTTGACCTAGCTCTCTTTTCTCCCTAACTCTTCCTGCGCCTCTCTCTCTCTCTCTGCGCCTCCCTCTCTGTGGTCTAGCAGCCTTCTTCCTTTTAGTGTGCGTGTGTGAGCCTTTGGAGGAACAACCTCTTGGTGGTTCTGCTGATCTCTGACTGATACCTCTCTAATCCGCTGCATAAACAAGGTATTACTGAGATCCCTTTATGATTCAGCAAGAGAACCTAGATCCAATCTGTTTAGTAGAGTTTAATCTGACAGAATTAAACCAGGACAAACCCTTAACAATCCTTCACTACCTGCATCACTTGCTCAGCAGAATCCATTAGCCTCGCATAGCAGATTGCGGGCTCGTCTTGCAGATGCTCCAGCTCCATTATAGAGCTCAGTAAAGCTCTCTCTAGCGGATACTCAGCATGTATCTTATGAAAGTAATCTGCAGCTAAATCACTGAGTGTATCCACATAAAAGGTCTGTCCGTCGATAGTTGGTCTCTTTACCTGTTTTTCCATATCAAAGCTCATCTTCAGATCACCCACATTCAGAATTATCATACCTCTCGGGCAGTCAATCATCGCACCAGCAGTAGCCAAGAAAGGCCTACCCAAAATCAGTGGATCATTTGGTTCCTCTCCATACTGCAGAACCACAAAATCAGTAGGAATCACACATTGGCCAATCATTATAGGCACATCTTCCAATATTTCCTCAGGAATTCTGACTATTCTATCCGCTAAGACTAATGAGATCCTAGTAGGCAGGAAGTCAGTCATCTCAAGTCTCTTAGCAACAGAGAAGGGCATAAGGTTCACACTAGAACCAAGATCACACAGAGATCTCTCAAATCTGTCCTTGTAGATACCACAATCCAACACAAAGTTCCCTGGATCTTTCAACTTCTCAGGAATTCTACCTTGAATCACTGCGCTACATACCTCTGAGATCATAAGTACACTCTCCTCATCAGTCAAATTACCAGCAAGAAGATCTTTAAGACACCTTCTCATCACATGAGTATTCCGTAGAGAATCAATCAAAGGCACTCCAGTTAACACCTTCTGCAACATTGCTTTGCATTTAGCTAGCTGTTTCTCATTCTTAGACTTCCTGGGGTTCTTGGGAAAGGGAACCTTAGGCTTGTAGATCCTCTCGTCAGCTTTCTGCCACTTTTCTGTGTTTGAACTCTCAGCAGTCGCCTTGCGTCGATCGTTGCTAGTTTTGCATCGATCGTTGCTAGGAGATTCTGTTACGACCTCTGCGTTGAGCTTAGGATCAGTATCTTTATTTTCGCCTTGCGTCGATCGTTGCACTGGTGCGTCGGTCGATGCATTGCGAAATCCGCGAATCTCATCTTCCATTTCTTCAATTTCCACGATTTTTTCTAAACTCAACAGCTTTTTCTGGGCAGGAAACAACTCCTTACCACTTCTCAACGTCACTGCATTGCACTAGTACTTAGGATTAGCATCAGTTCGTCCGGGAAGAGATCCATCTGGCCTCTTAGCAGACACAGCAGTCTGCGCAACCTGAGCATCAAGCCTCCTCACATGTGTGCTCAAGGATTCAAACTTCCCATTCAGATCTTCATACACAGCATCCAGCTTCCTGTTGAAGTCTACAACAGTCTTAGTCTGACCCTCCAGCAACCGCTCCATCATGGCTTCCATCTTGCTCTCATGAGCACTAGCAGCAGGAGGTGTCTGATATGAGGATGATCCATAAGTCCTCTGATAAGAATTACCTTGCTGAAAAGGTTTCTGATAACCAGCAGTCTGTCCATATCCAGAAGAGTTCTAGTTGCTTGTGAAAGCATTCTTCTGTCCACCATTAAAGAAATTATTACCTTGTTGATTCCCAAACCTGTTTCCTTGAAATCCAGAGCCACTGATGTAGTTCACATCCTCTTCCTGGTGATCTCCTTCAGCCTCAAATACCTCAACTTCCTGAGCAAAATGGACAGCCTTCTTTGCAGTCAACAAACTGTGAACAGTGTCCAGCTTGTTCCTGATATCAGCAATCTCCAGATTATCAATCTTTCCACCAGACTCTTTCCTTCTTCTATCAGCAGTCTTGGTGCTATTACTGCTCACCAAGTTATCAATCAGTGTCCTAGCCTATTCAGGAGTCCTTGTATTGAAATTGCCATTGCTGGCATTATCCAATGCAGACTGGTAATGAAGATCAATTCCTCTGAAGAATATGCCCAGCAGCGTCACTTCGGAGAATCCATGATGAGGACAGTCACGTTGGTACTTCTTAAACCTCATCCAAGCAGACTTAAGAGGCTCCGTAGGACCTTGGGTGAAGGTGAGAATATCCTGTCTGGACTGATCAGAGCGAGCATCATCATAAAAGTGCCTCAAAAACTCTCTCTTCACCGCATCCCAAGTAGTAAACTTCCCAGTTGGAAGTTGTTTCAGCCAAGCTGCAGCCTCTCCAACGAGAGAATAGGGGAAAAGCTTGAGATACCGATAGTCATAGTTTACCCCATTGTACTTCATTCCAGTGATGAAGTCTTCAAAATCATCGATATGATCCATGGGTTGCTCATGTGGGAGACCATGGAAAGGATTCTGCCTCAGAAGAGAGTAGTAGACAGTCTTGATCTCGAAGCCATTCCTCTCAAAGCCAGGAGGTACAATTGCTGACCGGTTAGCATAGAACTCATCCGGTCGGTTGTAGTCAGCAAGAGTCCTATCATTAGCAGGAGGATTAACCATCTGCCCTTGACCTTGGGGCTGTTCAGGCTCAGGTTCAGGGATCACACGTCCCTCATCATCAATCCTTAGCCCGTCATCATTGTACCGTTTGTTCTGTCGGTCTCTCAGAACACCCTCAGCATCAGGTCTCAGAATCAAGCGATTGTTATTCATCCTTGCTCGTTGACCTTTTCTGTTTGTTCTCTCTAGTCTAGCAAGTTCCTCAAGCCTGAGATTCATGAGATTCGCGTTCGGATCACTTCTGGTCTCACGCTTCTGCATAAACCGTCGGTAATCGCACGGCAACGATCGATGCTAAGTATGCAATGATCGATTCAACTCGGGATTCGCCTTGTGTCGATCGATTCAGAAGATGCGTCGATCGAAGCTAAGCGATATCAAACCTGAAACACACAGAGAAAAACAGAGAAATTAGTAACAAAATAAAAAACGAAAAACCTAGTCTAAACTTTAAATTCAAATCTATCGAAGATAGTCAACGGCGCCAAAAACTTGATGTAGCTCAGAGTTTACTTCCCTAAGTTTAACTTCAAGTGCACAGAACAATTGTGGTATCTAGGGGTCGAATCCACAGAGACTCAAGAAATATTACGATAGACTATAGAATGTCAAATTAAGCTAGGCAATACTAATCAGAAAATAAATTACTAAGCAGAAAGTAAACCAGTAGCAAGAGTGGGTTTGTAAGCAAGTACTAAAAGCGTCAAGTCTAGGGAGTTCTCAAGAAATTAGACAAGCAGATCAATTATCAGTCAGGATCAAATTAAGTTCGGTTCTAGAACTCAAACACAAGATAGAACTAACCAACTTTCATTGCGAGAATTCTCTAAGTCTAATTAGCAGAAACCAAAATTTCTTTGCAATTCCTAACAGATTAAACTAGCCTTAAGTGAAAGTTTGATTTGTTCACAATTCAATTAAACCAAATTTCTTTGCAGATAATTAAATTGCTCAACCTAAATAGATCAGATTCTAAATTACACTTTCGTGTCAATTTATAAACCTAGAGTCTAGATTCTAAGTGATCAGGTTAGAAACTAGTATTAAGCACAATTCAGGTTGAAGAACAAATAATATATGAATTCCTTAACTGATAAATTAATCTAGCAAGTCGTGAAAACCCTAACGAGAATCCCTAAACCTAACTATGAATCTACTCAGACATGATTAATGAAACACAAATCAATGAATAAATAGATATCATAAAATCAAAGAGTAAAGAGTAAAAGAAGTTCCTCTCTGGAGTACAAGAACGATCAGCCTCTCGGTCTCTCTCTCTCTCTCTCTAAAAAGCTAATAGTATCAATACATATCTAAAACAAAACACTAAAAACCTAATTATAAAGTCTTAATCACGCTTGGGGTCTTTTTGCAAATACTGGAACTTCTTGGGGCAAAACTGCAATTCTCCAAAGTCTTCATTAATGTGCTGGCGCAGAGGTGTGTCGATCGATGCCAATGATGCATCGATCGATGCATGGGTCGTCCAGACTTGGTGAAATTAACTCTCTCGGCTTAAGCTCCAAAACTTGCCCAAAATGCTCCATTATCTCCAATAATCCTCCAAACGTGCATGTACCTAATAAACACCTGTAATGACTCTAAAGACACGACAAAAGACTCTAAAACAAACTTATATCATGGCTTAAAACAGGTAAAAACCATGATATATCACTAGACAAAGCTAAATGCAAGGCAGTGATGGAAAAGAAGCTGATTCATATTTCAGAGAAGCTTCCCGACCCAGGAGTCTTTGTGCTAGACTGTTTCATCTTTAAAGACAGCTTTACGCGTCATCTGTGTCATCTAGGATCAGGTGTGAATCTCATGCCATACTCTGTGGCTGTGAGATTGAGATTGATGGATTTCCAGCCTACTAGGATCTCTCTTATCCTAGCTGATCGATAGAAGAGGTATCCAGAAGGAGTTCTTGAGGACATTCCTATCAGAGTTGGAAACTGCTTGATTCCAACAGATTTTGTGGTCCTGAAGTATAATGTTGAGCCATATGATCCTATTCTTCTTGGAAGACCATTCTTAGCTACTGCTGGAGCAGTGATTGATGTGAGACGTAGTCTGATTGATCTGGACCTGGGAGATAAGCCGTTGCAGTTCAAGATGGATAAGCTGCAGAGATCCACCATTGATGGACATAGCTTCAGTGTTGAAGTGGAGCCTGAGATAGAGAATGGAGAAAAGAAGATGGCGGTTCATTTTGAACCTACTCTAACATCTTTAGAGCCTGCAACTGCTACTAAGCAAAAAGCTCCAAGCATCTCATCTTTACCAACGCAAAGGTATAATGTCTCTCAACTTAAACCTCATAACCGCATCGCTGTGGCTGCAGGAAAACGCAGTATCCCACCCACGTTTCGCTCCCACCCTGGTCCCATTCGCTCTTTCCTTGGGAGATCTCATCATCCGAACGCTTATACACCACTTTGGATGAAGAGACATTCACAAAGGCACTCCAAGGGTATCAAAGTTCTGCGGTCAGATCGCGGAGGAGAATACTTGAGTCAAGAGTTCAGCGACTATCTGAGCGAGTGTGGAATTGTTTCCCAACTCACTCCTTCTGGAACACCCCAATGGAATGGAGTGTCAGAGAGGAGGAATCGAACCTTATTGGATATGGTTCGGTCTATGATGAGTCATTCAGATCTTCCATTATCCTTTTGGGGATACGCTCTAGAAACGTCTGCGTTTACACTAAATAGGGTGTCATCTAAATCAGTGGAAAAGACACCACATGAATTGTAGACTGGGAACATTCCTAGTCTGTCTTTCCTGAAGATTTGGGGTTGTGAGGCATATGTCAAACGATTAATCTCTGACAAGCTAGCACCCAAATCAGATAAATGCTACTTCGTTGGTTATCCTAGGGAAACCAAGGCATACTACTTTTACAACCAATCTGAGAACAAAGTATTTGTTGCTCGGGACTGTTCTTTTCTTGAGAGGGAGTTTCTTTCTAAGAAAAACAGTGGGAGTAAAGTACATCTTGAAGAAATTCGAGATGCACAGGAGACTGCTCAACCTGCTGAGGAAGAGCAGCAGTTGGATCCACAAAATTCTGTGGAACCGGCGCCTGTGGAGCCTGAAGTTCGCAGATCCGGAAGGATCCGTCACGAACCCGAGAGATACTATGGATTTCTCGTGACCAATTCCAATGATCTGATGATCATTGATAGTGACAAACCAGCGACCTTCGCGGAAGCAATGATGGGCCCGGACTCCGAAAAGTGGCTTGGAGCCTCTAAATCCCAAATGGGATCCATGTCAGAAAACCAAGTATGGTCCTTGGTCGATTTACCTAATGGTGCAAAAGCCATTGAGTGTAAATGGATCTTCAAGAAGAAGATTGACGTGGATGGCAATGTCCAAATTTACAAAGCTAGGTTGGTGGCTAAAGGTTTCAAACAGATTCATGGTGTTGACTATGATGAAACCTATTCCCCAGTCGCTATGCTTAAATCCATTCGGATTCTTCTAGCAACTGCCGCTCATTATGACTATGAGATTTGGCAGATGGATGTCAAAACCGCCTTCCTGAATGGTATTCTGGAAGAGGATGTGTATATGACACAACCTGAGGGTTTTGAAGATCTTAAGAATGCTGGGAAGGTATGCAAGCTTCATAAATCCATTTATGGATTGAAGCAAGCATCACAGAGTTGGAATCTTCGTTTTGATGAAGCAGTAAAACAATTTGGTTTCATCAAGAACGAAGAAGAACCATGTGTATACAAGAAGACTGGTGGGAGCGGAATTGCGTTTCTAGTACTGTATGTCGATGACATACTCCTTCTAGGTAATGACGTTCTGTTGCTTCAGTCTGTTAGGACTTGGCTCGGAAGTTGTTTTTCCATGAAAGACATGGGAGAAGCCGCGTACATTCTTGGAATCAGAATCTACAGAGATAGAGCGAACAGGCTGATTGGATTGTGCCAGGACACTTATATTGATAAGGTGTTGCACCGATTCAAAATGCATGATTCCAAGAAGGGCTTCATACCGATGTCTCATGGCATTAGTCTCAGCAAGAAGCAGTGTCCGGAGACACAGGCTGAGCGAGAACGCATGGATAGGATTCCTTATGCTTCTGCAATAGGATCTATCATGTATGCCATGCTCTGCACTCGTCCAGATGTAGCTTACGCGTTAAGCATGACGAGTAGATACCAATCTGATCCAGGTGAAGATCACTGGACAGCTGTCAAGAATATTCTCAAGTATTTGAGACATACCAAGGATAAGTTCTTGGTATATGGAGGAAGTGAAGAACTTGTGGTGAATGGATTCACTGATGCGAGTTTTCAGACGGACAGAGACGATTTCCGATCACAGTCTGGATATGTCTTCTGTCTAAATGGCGGTGCAGTGAGCTGGAAGAGCTCTAAGCAGAATACCGTAGCTGATTCCACGACGGAAGCTGAATATGTTGCTACTTCAGAAGCGGCAAAGGAAGCTGTTTGGATCAAGAAGTTCATGACTGAACTTGGTGTGGTTCCTAGTATCTTGGAGCCAGTGGCTTTATTTTGTGACAACAATGGAGCCATTGCTCAGGCGAAAGAACCCAGGTCACACCAGAAGTCCAAACACGTAGAGAGGAGATATCACTTGATTCGTGATATCGTCAATAGAGGTGATGTGAAGATCAGCCGAGTTCCGACGGACGAGAATGTCGCTGATCCTCTGACTAAGCCACTCCCAAGGCCTAAGCATGAGAGTCATACGACTGCTGTAGGCATTAGAGATCTGAAGATGTAATCTTGATTCTAGTGGGAGTTTTGTGGTTTTATTTTAGTTACATTAAGATGTTCTTGCAAACATACTTTTGGATATGTTTAATGAAATTTGATTTCAGCATTATTTATTGTGATCTAAATAATGGTCCCAAAATAAGTTTATGCCATATTATAGGTCATCAAGTTGAGGACTTGATCATGAAACCCTATAAGTTATAGATGACATAAATTATGATGTGTCCTTAGTCGAGGTTGTCAAAGTGGGACAATGACAACCGCGAGAGACTAGATTGTGAGGTGACTGTTGACTAAGTTTCATGGAGTCAATGATATGATTATCACAGTCATTCACATAGATATATGTTGATGAACATATGATCGGACGTGACCCGCTAATGAGAAGTCTCCAAGATAGTTATATCTGTGTCATGAGAGATTCTCATTACGACTATAGAGTATAGTCCTTAGACCTGAGTTCATCATGCTTTCTAGCATATGAATTGGTACACTTTGACCTTGTCAAACGTCGACCCATAACTGGCGGCTATAACGGCATTGCTTAGGTGTATCATGAAGTGTGTGTAGGAACAGGGATGGAACAAGATGGGATTTGTCCCTCCTGTATAACGGGAGATAAATATCTCAAGGCATATCGAAGATTCAATACTGAGAAAATGTGTGGCCGCACTCAAACGAACTGTAGTTCAGTTGTTTGTCTTGTTCAGTATAGATCAGGAGTTCGATAAACACGATATTGGCTTAATAAGGATGACACTAATCTTGCCTTATGCCAAATCGAGATATAGAGACAAAAGGATTATAGGAATTGATGATTCCAGTACAAGTGGGAGATTGTTGGGATAGTGTCCTGAAATCACACTTGTACTCACTCCTGATGATAGTTGTGTGTCGAGATTAGACATTCGTATAATACTGGGCGGTTGCAATGTTTTGCTAGAAGCCTCTTGCAATCTGTAAGTTGTAGACTTACTACCAGTATTATATGATCCTATAGGGTCACGCACCTAAGCAAACTGGAAGCGTAAATATGGGATTGATCATTATGGTAATGATCATATTGATGTGTATTGGATACACATTAATATTGAGTTTATTGTGGTGTGTCGATCGACACAGTATGTGTGTCGATAGACACAGATCGGGTTTCGAAACTGATGTTTTGATTTTATGACTTAAATGAATTGGATTAACCAAAGCTCGGTTTAAGTCATTCCAGGTCTTTATATAATCATATAGTTTCGACCTGGAACCCTAGCCGTTGACTTTTTCTTGACAGAGAAAGCAGAAACACCAGAAACTCAGAAATCCCAAGATCCGGCACTAGCATCCCGGCTTTCCAGGTTTGTGTGCGTGTGTATCTAGTAGAGGCGAAGCATTTGAGTCACTGCTGATCTCGTTTCACCAATCATTCCGCTGCCAGTACAAGGTAAGAAAGAGGTTAGTGATTCGATATAACGAACCCTAGATCCTAGGCTTTCCAACATTAGGTTCTCTAGAACTCGCAACAAAAGTTGGTTTGCTAGGTTTCTAGACATAGATAATATTCGCAACGAAAGTTGGTTTCTTATGCTTCTGTGCTTCTAGTTCTAGAACAACTCTTAATTAGATCACGATTGATTGATTAGCATGTGTTCCTGATTTCCTGAGAACTCCCTTGACCTGACGCTTAGCTTGCTTGCTTACAACCCTTTACTTTAATTTACTGCCTTGTTTACTGCTTACTCTCTGTTTCACCTAGCTTAACTCGACATTCTATAGTCTATCGTAAGACACTTGAGTCTCTGTGGATTCGATTCCCTATATACTATTGATATATCATGGTTTTTACCGGTTTTAGACCATGATATAAGTGTGTTTTAGAGTCTTTTAGTGTTTCTTTAGAGTCTTTTACAGGTGTTATTAGATATATGCACGTTTGGAGCGGAATTGGAGTTTATGGAGTTTTTTTGAGCATTTTGGTGCTTTGACCCAAGAGATAGAGTTCACTGTCCAAAACAGAGTAATGCATCGATCGACACACATCGTGCATCGATCGACACACTAGCGAGATGGGCCTTCCTCGGCGGTTTAATGAAGAATGAAGAATTCACAGTTTTGCCCAGAAGTTCCTGATAATTACAAAGAAGCCCCAAGACGTGATTAGCTTATATAATTAGGTTTTTATATCAGTTTTTAGGGATTCTCATTAAGGATTTTATGACTTGCTAGGTTTATTTGTTTCAGTTAAGGATTCATATCAATAATTGTTCTTCGATCTAAATTGTGCTTAACACTATTTTCTAACCTGATCACTTAGAATCTAGATCTTAGGTTGTTAAATTGACACGAAAGTATGGTTTAGAATCTGAACTATTTAGGTTGAGCAATTGAATTACTCGCAAAGAAATTTGGTTTAATTGAATTGTGAACATATCAAACTTAATCTTAAAGCTAGTTTAATCTGTTAGGAATTACAAAGAAATTTGGATTTCTCCAATTAGGCTTAGAGAATTCTCACAACGAAAGTTGGTTAATTTTACATCCGTGTTTGAGTTCTAGAACCGTACTTAATTTGATCCTGACTGAATAATTTATCTGCTTGTCTGATTTCCTGAGAACTCCCTAGACTTAGCGCTTTTAGTTAATTGCCTTCAAACCAATCTTGCTACTGATTTAATTTTCTGCATTTCTTTTAGTTTCTCACTACATTGCTTTCTCCTAGTTTAACTTGACTGTTCTTAATCTATTGTTGCCTAGAGTCCTTGTGGATTCGATACCCTAAAGTACTACATTCACATCACTGTGCACTTGCAGTTAGAATAGGGATAATTCTTGACCTATCAAGTTTTTGGCGCCGTTGTCGGGGACTCTTTGGAGTCTTCGATAGATTTGAAATTAGGGTTTAGACTAGGATTTTTTTTATTTTTGTTTTTGGTTATTAATTTTCTCTGTTTTTCTCTGTCGCAGGTTTGACATTCGCCTAGCATCGATCGTTGCATCCCTTTGTGTCGATCGTTACTAAGCGACTGAGTTGAGTCGATCGTTGCACTCTAGCATCGATCGTTGCACTGCGATTACAGACGGCTTATGCAGACGCGTGATACCAGAAGTAATCCGAACTCGAATCTCGTTAATCTCATACTTGAGGAGCTTGCTAGACTAGAGAGAACTAATAGGAAAGTTCAAAGAGCAAGGATGGTTCAAGAACGTCTGATTCTGATACCCGATGCTCAAGGTACCCTGAGGGACCGATAAAACAATCCGTACAATGCTGATGGGCATAGGATAGATGCTGAAGGGAATGTGATCCCTGAGCCTGAATAAGAGCAAGGACAAAGCCAAGGACAAGGACAAGGTGAGAGGCAAATGGTTAATCCTCCTGCTGCTAATGAGAGGACCTTAGCTGACTATAACCGTCCGGATGAGTTTCATGCTAACCGGTCAGCTCTTGTGCCTCCTGGTTTTGAGAGGAATGACTACGAGATCAAGACCATCTACTACTCTATTCTGAGGCAGAATGCCTTCCATGGTTTCCCTAATGAGCAGCCAATGGATCATATTGATGAGTTTGAGGACATAATCACTGGGATGAAGTATGATGGAGTGAACTATGACTATCTGTTTCTCAAACTTTTCCCCTACTCTCTCGCTGGAGATGCTGCTGCCTGGCTGAAACAACTTCCACCTGGGAATTTTACTACATGGGATGCTGTTAAGAGTGAGTTTCTGAGACACTTCTATGATGATGCTCGCTCTGATCAGTCGAGACAGGACATTCTCACTTTCTCCCACGGTCCTATAGAGCCTCTTAAGACTGCCTGGATGAGGTTTAAGAAGTACCAACGTGACTGCCCGCATCATGGATTCACTGAGGTAACATTCTTGGGCATTTTTTTTTAGAGGTATAGATCTCCCATACCAGACTGCATTGGATAATTCTGTTGGGATAGTGTCCTGAAATCACACTTGTACTCACTCCTGATGATATTTGTGTGTCGAGATCAGACATTCGTATAATACTGGGCGGTTGCAATGTTTGCTAGAAGCCTCTTGCAATCTGTAAGTTGTAGACTTACTGCCAGTATTATATGATCCTATAGGGTCACACACCTAAGCAAACTGGAAGCTAAAACATGGGAATGATCATTATGGTAATGATCATGTTAATGTGTATTGGATACACATTAATATCGAGAAAATGGTGTTGTGTCGATCGACACAGTATGTGTGTCGATCGACACAGTTCGGGTTTCGAAATAGGCTTTTCGATTTATGACTTAAACGAGTCTGGCCCGTCAAGAATGATTCGAGGTCTGATTAAAACCTAAGAGTTTCGACCTGAATCATGAGCCGTCGTCTTTTTCTTGATAGAAGAGGCAGAAACACCAAAACTTAGAGATCCCATAGATCCGGCACTAACATCCCGGTTTCTAGGTTTGTGTGCGTGTGTATCTGGTAGAGGCGAAGCATCTGAGTCGCTCACTGATCTCGTTCACCAATCATTCCGCTGCCAGTTCTAGGTAAGAACGAGGTTGGTAATTTATCAATATAACGAACCCAAGATCCTAGGAGATCCAACAGTGGTATCGGAGCATGGTAGGGTTTAGTCTATTGAATCTAAGGCATTTAAATCGAATACTGATGAATTTGATTAGTTAATTGCATGTTAAATCGTGTTTTCAAGAAATTAATCTCGGATTGAATCTCTGTTGAAAACGACGAACTGTTGTTATCGCACTGTGTCGATCGACACTAAGCTTGTGTCTGTCGACACGCCGCGAAACGCATAATAAAATTTAGGGTTTGTCGCATGGTATCGATCGACACTAATCTTGTGTCGGTCGACACATCGCGAAAACTCGTAAAAGATATTAGGGTTTTCGCACAGCATCGGTCGACGCACTGGGTGTGTCGGTCGATGCACCGCGAAAATGCGAAAGATTTGAAATCGCACTATGTCGATCGACACACTGGGTGCATCGGTCGACACAGACTATGCGTATGGATAGATCGGTTCAATTGGATTGAACTGCTTATCTCGCATGGTTATGTCGGTTTAATTCAAAATCCCTAATACTCTACTGTGTCGATCGACACAGGTTTAATGTCAGTCGACACAAGCCTTACGATTGATTGAATCGGTTCAATTGGATTGAACTGGTTATCATGCGTGGTTAAGGAAGATAAGATCGGTTTAAATTGGATGAAATTGTTCAATTGAATTGAACTGGTTATCTCAATTAGAATAAACCAATTTAATTGGTTAAGATCAGTTTGATTGGATAAGTCAGTTCAATTGGATTGGACCGGTTATCGCGATTAGTTAAAACTGGTTGAATCGGTTCAATCAGATGGACTGGTTAAATTGGATTTGACCGGTTATCTCGAATGATCTGAAGGTTGCATATCAAGAGTCGACCAAGTGTGTCAGTCGACGCATATGGTGACGATGCGAACCGTAATCGTTTGGTTTTGAACCAAATGATTAAGACACCGAACCGAATGACCTAACCCACTAAAATTAGAACGATTAAAACTTAATTAAAATTAGAAGTAAAATGTTCTAAACCTGTCTAATACACATTGGATGTGTGTTAGATCAAAGCTTAGTTTCAATAAGGTCAACTGTCAAGACTCGTTGCGTTGTTGGATAGTCTTGCCAAGAGCTTGGTGTCCACAATTACGTGAGTAAGGCAGGTAGTAGTATTGATGGTCTTGCAGTGCTTGACATCAACTATTACATGACCTAAGAGATTGAATCACTAAACTTTTAGAGTTCCATTTCCTCAACTAAATATCAAGTGACCTTGATGTCTTGCCCAATCTTGTCTACTGTCAAGACTCGTGTCGTTTGTTGGATAGTCTTGGAGTCCTTGGTATCCACTGCAACATGAGTAAGGCAGGTGGTCATTGATAGACTTGCAGTGAGACTGTCAATGATCACAAGACAGAAGAGATTGGTTTACTTGACTGGGCTGTCAGAAGTTCTGGGCCTAGAGACATCAGAGTAGATAGGACATGGATTGTCTTATCTGCGACCAAGAGTTGTACTAGGTGCAATTAGCAATGATTTGCTTACCTAGATTACTAAACTCTGGGTGATGACAAGTCGTCCACTCAGATTTTAGTGATGTATGGATCTTATATTATTATATTCATAGAGGAAACGTTGTTTGAATATAATGCGAGTTTTCTTATTGGATAAGATTCCTCATTTCCTGAAATCATAACTAAAATTTTCTTTGATTAAAATTTTCAGCCTATGTCTAAAACTACCTTCTCGTTACGACCCGTCCTTGAGAAGGACAAGTTAAATGGGTCAAATTTCCTGAATTGGTATCGCAATTTGAGATTAATCCTCAAGCAGGAGAGTAAGGACTATGTCCTTGAGAAAGCTCTTCCAGAAAGGCTTGGGGCCAATCGCTCGAATGCAGCATATAATGCTTGGAATAAGCATTATATTGATGTGGTAGATGTGCGTGGTCTGATGTTGGCTACCATGAACTCGGACTTGAAGAGTCAATATGAGAACATGGAGTCGCCAATAGAGATGATCACCAGCCTGAAACTGAAGTTTCAGGATCTGGCCCAAGTTGAGAGATTCCAGATGGTGAAGTCTCTCACTGGGTGCAGACTACCAGAGGATGTTCCAGTGAGTCCTCATGTCATTAAAATGATGGGTTACGTTGATAACCTGGGGAAACTGGATTGTCCTGTCAGCTTAGAGTTGGCTACAGACATCATTCTGCAGTCACTGCCGTCTAGTTAAGATAAGTTTGTCAAAAACTATATCAAGAATAACTTGACGAAGACGTTGACTGAGCTGCATGGCATGCTCAAAACAGCTGAGAAAAACATCATAAAGGGTCAAAGATTTGAGAAATCTTATGTTGACAAGGGTAGAGACAGGGCCGTCCAGATTTGGAATCAGGATAAGCCTGTGTCATCTTATAAGCCCAAGTCCGGCCCATCTGGTGTTAGAAAGTGCTTCTACTGTGATGAGTATGGGCATTGGAATAGAGATTGCATTAAATTCTTGGAAGATTCACAAGATACGAAGGAGATGTATGGTACTTCTTCTTCAGGTATTGTGTTATTAATTCAAGTTCTACATATGTATTGGATACTAGTTGTGGTACTGATATTTTTGGAAATATGCAGGGCCTAAGCAACGGTAGAACGTTGAGGAAAGGACAAGTGGAACTGCGTGTCTGGTATGGAGCAATGGTTGCTACATAAGCCGTAGAGATTCTCCACTTGTAGTAACCTTTCAGGCTTGGTTTTGAATTAAGTAATTGCTACTATATACATGCTTCGTGCAGAGATGTCTTTCATTTTCTTGTAAAGAATTTGGATGTTTTTCATTCTGATAAAAGACAAGTATTGCTCTTTTGATCTTAATGAAATATTATATGGTAGCACCCCTTTTGATAAATGCGTTTTGTATTTCAAACCAATATACACTTGGATATAACATAAATACCAGACGGTTTAAGTCTGATGACTTGAACTCGATTTTCCTTAGCATAGTCATATTGACCAAATAGAGTGAAGCGACTTCAGAAGTTCCATAGTTATGGGCTTCAGGTTCATTTGATTGTAAATCAATTGAGACATGAATTCTGCTTGCTGGGCCAAATGACTAATGCTTCTTTAGCAGAGCTAAAGAAACGGGCCAGAGGCTCGTTGGGCCTTACACATACTGATGTATGCGGCCCGATGAGCATTAGTGCCGAAGGAAAACTTCAATACTTCATTGACTTATTGATGGCTTCAGTAAGTATGATTGTGTTCATTTGATGAGACACGAGTCTGAATCCTTTGGAATGAGCAAGGGAGTTTCAGAATGAAGTATAGAACCGATTTGACATAAGTATTGAGATTCTCGATTAGATCACGGAGGAAAATACTTGAGTCAAGAATGTAGGATTGTTTAGTGTTTGTCCTGGTTTAATTCTGTCAGATTAAACTCACCTAAACATATTGGATCTAGGTTCTCTTGCAGAAACATAAAGGGATCTCACCTAATACCTTGTTTATGCAGCGGATTAGAGAGGTATTGTCAGAGATCAGCAGAACCGCCAAGGGACAGCTCCTCCAGAGGTTCACACACGCACACTTCAAGAAAATTGGCTGCTAGACCACAAAGAGGGAGGCGCAGAGAGAGAGAGAGAGGCGCAGAGTGTTAGCTAGGAAGAGAGCTAGGTTTAGTTTTAGTTATAAAACTTATGTCTAGTTCCTTTTGGGCTTTTGGGCCCAAGTCCCAATCTGATTAAATCCCTTAGATTTAATCAGGCCCTTTAATCTCTCTAAGTATAGTAAATGCCTAGCACTTTTACCGTACTTCTGCTAAACCGTTCCCTCATAGTTTCCTGTTAGCTTAGGCGTGTGACCCATATGGGATCATATAATAAAGGCAATAAATCCAAGACTTATAGATCATGAGCGGACTCTAGCAAGCCATCATGACCCCCAGTATTATATGACTTATGTCTGATCATTGACATACTCTTACTTTCTAGAGACAGTACAGAGATTACTGGACATAATTCCAACAATCTCCCACTTGTACTGGAATCTTTGTATTCATATTCCTTTTGTCTCAATATCTCGATTAGTCATAAGGCAAGATGAATGTCATCCTTATAAAGCCTAATCATGTTCATCGGACTCTGATTTGATACTGACAATCCAAACGACTCGGGACAGTCCGTTTGAGCATGGCCATGCATTTTCCAGTATTCAAATCTCCGATTGGCCTAGAGATATTCACTCCATTTATATTGCAGGGACAAATCCCGTCTTGTTCCATCACTGTAAACTACTCATTTCATAATACACCCACACAAGGTCCTTATAACTATCGCTTAACGACAGCGTTAGACAATGATCAAAGCGCATCAGTTCATGTGCAGTCACATGCATGCGAACTCAGGTCTAAGGACTATACTCTATAGTCGTAGTAAGAATCTCTTATGACACAGATATAAATATCCTGAAGAGTTCTTATAAGCGGGTCTTGTCCGGTCGTATGTACCCCAACATACACCTATGTACTGACTTTGATGCCGTGCATCTATGACATCCTGAGACTTTGTCATAAGTCACATACCAATCTAGTCTCACGCGGTTGTTGGTGTTCCAATTTCAACAACCTTCGAATAGGGACAGGATGATATAAGCCATCTATCAAATATAGGGTCTCATGATCAAGCTAAATGACTTTGATGACTCAAGATCAAGTCACTTACTTCGATGACCTATAAAATGGTTCATATCATTTTGGAACGATTATTTCATCACAGTTAAAATAATCTTGAAAAATAATTTTTATTATGTAAACATCTCAAATGTTTTACAAGAACATATCAATAACTAAATAAAGCCCTCTAACTCCCACTCAAATTTAGATTACATTTCAATGTCTCTAATGCCTACAGCTTCAGTCAGGTACTCGAGCTTAGGCCTTGGGAGTGGCTTTGTCAACGGATCAGCGACATTATCATCTGTCGGAACTCTGCTGATCTTGACTTCCTTTCTATTAATGATATCACGTATCAAGTGAAATCTTCTTAGTATATGCTTAGATTTCTGGTGTGATCTTGGTTCCTTTGCCTGAGCTATAGCACCATTGTTATCACAAAACAGTGCCAGAGGCTCAGCTGCATTCGGTATCACACCTAGCTCAATAATGAACTTTCGTATCCAAACAGCTTCCTTCGCTGCTTCTGAGGCGGCGACATATTCAGCTTCTGTAGTGGAATCAGCAACGGTGTCTTGCTTGGAGCTTCTCCAACTGATTGCACCGCCATTCAGACAAAAGATATAACCGGACTGTGACCGGAAATCATCTTGGTCTGTCTGGAAACTTGCGTCCATGAATCCACTGATTTCAAGCACATTACTTCCGCCGTACACCAAGAACTTATCCTTGGTATGTCTTAGATACTTCAGGATATTCTTGACGGCAATCCAGTGGTTTTCACCTGGATTTGACTGGTATCTACTCGTCATGCTCAATGCATAAGCAACATCAGGACGAGTACAGATCATGGCATACATGATAGATCCTATTGCAGATGCATAAGGAATATTCTTCATGCGCTCAAGCTCAGCAGCCGTCGTAGGGCTCTGCTTCTTGCTTAGCGTTGTGCCATGTACCATTGGCGTGAAGCCCTTCTTGGAATCTGCCATGCTGAATCTATGCAGGACTTTGTCAATGTATGAATCTTGACACAAGCTTATCAGCCTTTTAGATCTATCCCGGTAGATCCTTATTCCAAGAATGTATGCGGCTTCACCCATGTCTTTCATGGAAAAACAACTTCCAAGCCAGTCCTTTACCGACCGCAGCACTGGTACGTCGTTTCCGAGAAGCAGTATGTCACCGACATACAGAATAAGAAATACTATCTTGCTCCCACTAGTCTTCTTATACACGCATTGTTCTTCTTCGTTTCTGATGAAGTCAAATTTCTTGATCGCTTCATCAAAACAAAGATTCCAGCTCCTCGATGCTTGCTTCAATCCATAAATGGATTTATGAAGCTTGCATACTTTCCCAGCATTCTTTGGATCTATGTAACCGTCAGGTTGTGTCATATACACATCCTCTTCCAGAATTCCATTCAGGAAGGCGGTTTTCACGTCCATCTGCCAAATTTCATAATCATGAAAAGCTGCAGTTGCTAGTAGAATCCGAATAGATTTTATCATAGCCACTGGTGAATAGGTTTCATCATAATCCACACCGTGAACTTGCCTGAAACCTTTTGCCACCAACCTGGCTTTATAAATCTGGACATTTCCATCCACGTCAATCTTCTTCTTGAAGATCCATTTGCACTCGATGGCTTTTACACCAGCGGGTAAGTCAACCAACGAAAACACTTGGTTGACCGACATGGAGTCCATTTCGGAATCAGTGGCCTTACGCCACTTAGAGGAATCTTGGCCCATCATGGCTTGATTGAAGTTCGATGGTTCATCACCATCAATGATCAGAAGATCATGACAGTTAGTCACGAGGAATCCTTGATATCTCTCGGGTTCGTGACGGATCCTCCCGGATCTACGAAGTTCAGGTACCACAGGTTCAGGCTCTACAATTTCTTGTAGGTCCTCCTGCTGCTTTTCCTCATTAGGTTGAGCAGTATCCTGTTCATCTTGAATTTCTTCAAGCAGTACCTTACTCCCACTGTTTTTCTTAGAGAGAAACTCCCTCTCAAGAAAATTACAATCCCGGGCAACAAAAATCTTGTTCTCGGATCGTAGGTAGAAGTAATAAGCCTTGGTCTCCTTCGGATAACCAATGAAATAGCATTTATCAGACTTTGGTGTAAGCTTGTCAGAGATTAATCTCTTGACATAGGCTTCACAACCCCAAATTCTAAGATAAGACAGCACTGGAGTTTCTCCAGTCCATAATTCATATGGTGTCTTAGCTACTGCTTTTGATGGCGCTCTATTTAGAGTGAACACTGCTGTTAGCAGAGCATATCCCCAAAGGGATATTGGAAGGTCTGTGTGACTCATCATAGACCGAACCTGTTGGGAATGTCCTGAAATCTACCGTACTATCTCTAGAAAGTATGATAAATGTCGAGATCAGACATAAGTCATAAATACTGGGTGATCATGATGACTTGCTAGAGTCCGCTCTTGATCTATAAGTTTAGGACTTATTACCAGTATTGTATGATCCCGAAGGGTCACACACCATAGCTAACGGGAAAGTTAAATGGAATTACGGTAAGATGCAGTGGCATTTACTGTATTGGATCAGAGAATTGGGCCAGACAAAATGCAGGCTTTTGTCTGATTTGTGTCTTGGGCCCAAAAGATTAATGAGCCATTAGTCTAATGACTTGGGCCCATTAATGAGATGTTAAGGATTCGAAAACCCTAAGGGATTAAGCATCCTTGCGATTTTCTCCTCTGTGGCCGCGAGTCTCTCTCTCTCTCTCTAACCTCTCTCTCTGATCATCCATCTCTTTGGTCTAGCAGCCATCCCTTGCTTGTAAGAGTGTGGATACTCAAGGAGGAATAGATGATTCATCTGTTCTAGACTGATCTTGTCATTACCATCAATCCGCTGTGCAATCAATAGGTAATGTTACATGTTTGGTTTTATGATTCGTT
This sequence comes from Orychophragmus violaceus, assembly GCA_030180135.1. Classification (NCBI taxonomy): domain Eukaryota; kingdom Viridiplantae; phylum Streptophyta; class Magnoliopsida; order Brassicales; family Brassicaceae; genus Orychophragmus; species Orychophragmus violaceus. Next base: position 58,483,844 of record CM058234.1, on the reverse strand, counting down.
TTACAAGAACCTAGATCTGTTTAAGATTGTGTGTTAGGTTGTAATTTGGGAATTAAACCTTGAACAAACACTATAATCCTTCAGTGGTATCAGAGCCAGGTTCATTAGATTCTTGTAATTTGGATCATAATGATTGTTTAAAGTCGTAATCATAAGCTTTGTAATAATCGCTTGTTAATCGCATCTTGGATGTTGACTTTAAAAACCCTAGCCATCGTTTTGTTAAGCTTCGTATAAGTGATTGTTATTGGAAAAGGTCAATTCGTGTTTGTCTATTGTTGTTATGACGATCGTGTTTGACTTTGTTTAATCGAATCGTGTTTGTTAAATAGAGGTTCGCTTGTTGACTTTATTAATATAAAGTTTGTTTTTGACTTTCCATGATTGAATTGGTTAAGTTATATATGAACGATCGCTTTCATTATTGAATTGGAACATGTTTTTGTCTTCATTGTATGGACAAAATTGTTTTGTTAATGTCAAAAGAGTTTTTTGTCTTCTTGTGTAAAAGAGAGCATGATACGATGTTGATTTAATTATCATGATCGATTGGAATTCGATTTGTTTGAAAGATTAAAGTCAAAATCGCTTTTTTGAATTAAAAGAGATATTATAAAGATCTCAATTGGTTAGCGTGATTTAATGAATGAATCAATTAATTATTTAATTGTATGGTTTAAGCCGTTAACCCAAAATCGCGGTTTACTGGAAATTATTTAATACAATTGGTATTATTTAATTTCTAGTTAAACCGGATTGAAATTCAAAATTGAATTTTAACCTAAACCGAAGGCTGGTCTAAGTTTGATTTGGTTGGACCAAATAATTTAGAGCTGGTCTGGTTTAGTAAATAACCGATGGTTTTGATAGTTAATTTGGTCTTGGACCAGAATTAATAAACCGACTCGGTTATGTCAAATTATTGGGCCAACTGGAATTCTATGGTCTTGGGCCAAGAATTGGGCCTATAATTTGTGACCCAACCCCAAAATATTTAATAAAATATTAAATTAGAAATTTCTATTTTTAGTAAGTTACTAAATTTAGAAAGTTTCTAAAATAAGAAAGTTTCCCAAAATAGTAATCTTCTATTTTTGGAAATAAAACTTAAAAATCCTCAAAAACAATATCAAGCTTGGATGTCTTTCCAATCTTGTCAGCTACTTAACGCTTATTCGATTACAGATATGGCTTACAGTGTGAGGTGTCTGTTTTCGCATAAGTAAAGTAGTATATAGTCACTAATTTCATTGGGAGTCCCAGACTTTAGTGATTATTTGACTGTAAGAGATTGGTTTCCTTGACTGGGCTATCGGGAGTCCCGGGCCTTGAGACATCTGGTGAATTTGGGCCTCGGGTCCAATTCACAACCGAGAGTTATATGAGATATAACTAGCTGTGTGTATGCTTACCAAGTAAAGCTAATTCTGGGTGACGGCCAGTGGCCCACTTTGGATTTAGCTGAACATGGGTCTCGGAATCATTGCATTCTTATGAGGTTAAACAAAGAAATTTTGAATGCAATGCGAGTTTTCTTATAAGTTGTTAAGATTGCTCTTTTATGAACTTAATAACTAAAATCTCTATTGTCTCATATTTCAGCTATGTCAAGCACAACAACACAAAACACTTTCTCGATCCGGTCTGCCCTTGAGAAGGACAAACTGAACGGATTAAACTTCCTGAACTCGTCCAGGAATCTGAGACTTGTGCTCAGGCAGGAGAAGAAGGCTTATGTCCTTGAAAGAGCTCTCTCTCCTAGACCTGTGAATAATGCCGCACAAGCTGTGAAAAATGCTTGGGATACGCATTCTTCAGATGCTAATGACGTGATTTGCCTGATGTTGGCGACAATGGCTCCCGAACTGCAGATGCAGTGGGAAGGCCTGACTTGTCCCATGGAGCTGATGGCAAATCTGAAAGCGTTGTTTCAGGAGCAGGCTCGTACAGAGAGATTCCAAACTGTTAAGAATCTCTTGGACTGTAAAATGGCTAAGGATGCAGCAGTGAGTCCACATGTTCTGAAAATGATGGGTTATCTCGATCATTTGACTAGACTCGACTGTCCTATAAGCCAAGAGCTTGCTTGTGATATCGTTCTGCAGTCTCTTACTCCTGCATATGACCAGTTCATTTTGAACTATAATATGCATGGGTTGATAAAGACGTTGCCTGAGCTACATGGTATGCTCAAGACTGCAGAACCGAATCTGAAGAAGACCAAGGAGTCGTCTGTACTCATGGTGCAAAAAGGCAAGGGTTTCAAGAAATCCGCTGCAGACAAGGGAAAGGGCAGGGTAGTCAGTAATGAAAACGCCAAGCCCAAGCCCGTGTCCAAAGCTGGGCCTTCTGACATCTGTCACTTTTGTAAAGAGGCAGGGCATTACCGCAGGGACTGTAAGAAATACCAGGAAAGTCTGAAGAAGAAGAAGTCCTTGGAGACTAAATCTTCAGGTATTTTTGTTATTGAAGTAAATACTACTACTTCTGATAATACCACTTGGGTATTAGATACTGGATGTGGGGCTCATATTTGTACTAATATGCAGGCGCTCAGCAACAGTAGAAGGTTGAAGCAAGGGCAAGTAGAGTTGCGGGTTGGCAATGGAGTGAAGGTTCCAGCACTGGCCGTTGGCACTTACTTGTTGTCTTTACCTTCTGGATTGATTTTAGAACTTGAGAATTGTTATTTTGTACCTGCTATAAGCAGAAATATCATTTCAGTTTCATTGTTGGATTTGCAAGGATTTGATTTTTCTATTAAGAATAAATTGTGTTCCTTTAATCTCAATGATATGTTCTATGGTTGTGCCCCTCTTATAAATGGGCTGTACATGCTGGATCAATCTGCTCCAGTATATAACATTAATACGAAACGGTTCAAATCTAACGAAGAAAATGAAACGTTTCTCTGGCATTGTCGTTTGGGGCACATTAGTGAGAAACGCGTCAAGAGGCTCCATTCAAATGGACTCTTGGGCTCATTTGACTTTGAGTCTTGTGAGCAATGCGAATCTTGCCTAATGGGCAAAATGACACGGGCGCCTTTCAATAAACCCACAGAAAGGGCCAGTGAACTATTGGGCCTGATACATACTGACGTGTGTGGCCCAATGTCCACAAGTGCTAGAGGAAACTTTCAGTACTTCATTACATTCACTGATGATTTTAGTAGATATGGATATGTCTACTTGATGAAACATAAGTCGGAAACCTTTGAAAAGTTCAAAGAATTCCAGAATGAAGTACAGAACCAGCTTGGTAAAAGTATCAAGGCTCTTCGGTCGGACCGAGGAGGAGAATACTTGAGCCAGGAATTTCGTGATCATCTGAGTGAGTGTGGGATTATCTCCCAACTCACACCTCCTGGAACACCTCAGTGGAATGGTGTGTCTGAGAGAAGGAATCAGACATTGTTAGATATGGTCCGATCCATGATGAGTCACACAGACCTTCCTATATCCCTTTGGGGATATGCTTTGCTCACCGCAACGTTCACACTGAACAGAGTGCCATCAAAGGCAGTAGCAAAGACACCATATGAGATATGGACTGGAAAAGCTCCAGCAATGTCTTTTCTCAGAATTTGGGGTTGTGAAGCCTATGTCAAAAGATTAATCTCAGACAAGCTTACACCAAAATCTGATAAATGCTACTTCATTGGTTATCCTAGGGATACCAAGGCTTATTACTTCTATCTGCGATCCGAGAACAAAATCTTTGTTGCTCGGGATTGTACTTTTCTTGAAAGGGAGTTTCTCTCAAGAAAAGATAGTGGGAGTAAGGTACAACTTGATGAAATTCAAGAAGGATAGGAACCTGTTCAACCTAATGAGGAAGAACAGCAGGATGAATTACATGAAGTTGTAATAGAACCTGAACCTGCAGTACCTGAAGTTCGAAGATCCGGAAGGATCCGTCACGAACCTGATAGATATCAGGGATTCCTCGTGACTAATTGCCATGATCTTTTGATCATTGACGGTGATGAACCCTCGAACTTTGCAGAAGCCATGATGGGCCCTGACTCCTTAAAGTGGCGTGAAGCCACAGAATCCGAGATGGACTCCATGTCTGCTAACCGAGTGTTTTCACTGGTTGATTTACCTGCTGGTGCAAAAGCCATCGAGTGTAAATGGATCTTCAAGAAGAAGATAGACGTGGATGGAAATGTCCAGATTTACAAAGCCAGGTTGGTGGCAAAAGGTTTCAAGCAAATTCATGGTATAGACTATGATGAAACCTATTCACCAGTGGCAATGATGAAATCAATTCGGATTCTCCTAGCAACTGCCGCTTATTATGATTATGAGATTTGGCAGATGGATGTGAAAACCGCCTTCCTGAATGGAATCTTGGAGGAGGATGTGTATATGACACAACCTGACGGTTACATTGATCCTAAGAATGCTGGGAAAGTATGCAAGCTTCACAAATCCATTTATGGATTGAAGCAAGCATCGAGGAGTTGGAATCTTCGTTTTGATGAAGCAATAAAGAACTTTGACTTCATCAGAAACCAAGAGGAACAATGTGTGTATAAGAAAACTAGTGGGAGCAAAGTGGCGTTTCTTATCCTATATGTCGATGACATATTGCTTCTTGGAAATGATATTCCAATGCTGAAGTCTGTTAAAGACTGGCTGGGAAGTTGTTTTTCCATGAAGGACATGGGTGAAGCCGCGTATGTTCTTGGAATCCGAATCTTTAGAGACAGATCTAAAAAGCTGATTGGACTTTGTCAAGATGCTTATATAGATAAAGTCCTGCATCGATTCGGAATGGATAAATCCAAGAAGGGGTTCACGCCAATGATACATGGTGCTACACTAAGCAAGAATCAGTGTCCTAAAACACCTGATGAGCTTAAGCGCATGAGTAGGATTCCTTATGCTTCGGCTATAGGATCTATCATGTATGCCATGATCTGTACTCGTCCTGATGTTGCTTATGCACTAAGCATGACGAGTAGGTACCAGTCTAATCCAGGTGAGAGTCACTGGATTGCCGTAAAGAATATCCTGAAGTATTTGAGGAATACTAAGGATAAGTTCTTGGTTTACGGAGGAAGTGAAGTGCTTGAAATCAGTGGATTCACGGATGCAAGTTTTCAGACAGATAAAGATGATTTTCGGTCACAGTCTGGTTACATCTTCTGTCTGAATGGCGGTGCAGTAAGTTGGAAGAGTTCCAAGCAGAGCACCGTGGCAGATTCCACAACTGAAGCTGAATACATCGCTGCTTCGGAAGCTGCGAAGGAAGGAGTTTGGATAAGGAACTTCTTGATTGAACTCGGTGTATTCCCAAATGCCACTGAGCCTCTAGCATTGTATTGTGACAACAATGGTGCAATTGCTCAAGCCAAGGAACCGAGACATCATCAGAAATCCAAACACATTATGAGAAGGTATCACCTGATTCGTGATATAGTGAATAGAGGTGAAGTGATGGTCAGCAGAGTTCCCACTGATGAGAACGTGGCTGACCCGTTGACAAAGCCACTCCCGAGACCTAAGCACGAGTTGCATACTGCTGCTGTAGGAATTAGAGATATTCAAATGTAATCTCTTTTTGAGTGGGAGTTGTGAGGGCTTTTGTTTTAGTTATTTTGATTGTTTCATGTAAACATTTTAAATGTTAATGAAATTTTATTTCTGGATTATTTTTAACTGTGATATAAAATAATCGTTCCAAAATGATTCATGTCATTATATATGGGTCATCGAAGTACATGAGTAGACTTGATCCTGAAACCCCATATTTAACGAAATGACATAAATCATAGTGTCCATAGTCGAAGGTTGTTGAAATTGGAACACCAACAACCTGTTGAGACTAGATTGTGTTGAGACTTATGACCAAGTTTCGAGGGGTCATAGATGCGCGGCATCAAAGTCGACACATAGGTATATGTAGGGGAACATATGACCAGACATGGCCCGCTGATGAGAACTCTACAAGATATTAATATCTGTGTCATGAAAGGTTCTCATATATGACTATAGAGTATAGTCCTTAGACCTGAGTTCGCATGCATGTGGCTGCAGATGGAGTAATACGCTTTGATCATTGTCTAACGCTGTTTCGTAACTGGGAGATATACGGACCTTGGTTGGGTGTATTATGAATTGTGTAGTTCATAGTGATGGAACAAGATGGGATTTGTCCCTGCCGTTTAACGGAGGTAATATCTCTAGGCCAATCGGAGATTTGATAGCTGGTAAGAGAATGGCCATTCCCAAACGGACTTGCCCAAGTCGTTTGCATTGTCAGTATCAAATCTGGTCCGATAAACATGGTCTGGCTATATAAGGATGACACGCATCTTGCCTTATGCCAGATCGAGATATTAAGACAAAAGGACTAGGGAATGTAGGATTCTAGTACAATCGGGAGATTGTTGGGAATGTCCTGTGTAGGATTCCAGTACAAGTGGGAGATTGTTGGGAATGTCCTGAAATCGACCGTACTATCTCTAGAAAGTATGATAAATGTCGAGATCAGACATAAGTCATAAATACTGGGTGATCATGATGACTTGCTAGAGTCCGCTCTTGATCTATAAGTTTAGGACTTATTACCAGTATTGTATGATCCCGAAGGGTCACACACCATAGCTAACGGGAAAGTTAAATGGAATAAATACGGTAAGATGCAGTGGCATTTACTGTATTGGATCAGAGAATTGGGCCAGACAAAATGCAGGCTTTTGTCTGATTTGTGTCTTGGGCCCAAAAGATTAATGAGCCATTAGTCTAATGACTTGGGCCCATTAATGAGATGTTAAGGATTCGAAAACCCTAAGGGATTAAGCATCCTTGCGATTTTCTCCTCTGTGGCCGCGAGTCTCTCTCTCTCTCTAACCTCTCTCTCTGATCATCCATCTCTTTGGTCTAGCAGCCATCCCTTGCTTGTAAGAGTGTGGATACTCAAGGAGGAATAGGTGATTCATCTGTTCTAGACTGATCTTGTCATTACCATCAATCCGCTGTGCAATCAATAGGTAATGTTACAGGTTTGGTTTTATGATTCGTTTTACAAGAACCTAGATCTGTTTAAGATTGTGTGTTAGGTTGTAATTTGGGAATTAAACCTTGAACAAACACTATAATCCTTCAGAACCATATCCAATAAGGTTCGATTCCTCCTCTCAGACACACCATTCCATTGAGGTGTTCCAGGAGGAGTGAGTTGGGAAACTATCCCACACTCTCTCAAATGATCACTGAACTCTTGGCTCAAGTATTCTCCTCCTCGGTCGGACCGAAGAGCTTTAATGCTTTTGCCAAGTTGGTTCTGTACTTCATTTTGGAATTCTCTGAATCTCTCAAACGATTCAGACCTATGTTTCATTAAATAAACATATCCATACCTGCTGAAATCATCAGTGAAGGTAATGAAGTACTGATAGTTTCCTCTTGTATTTGTGGACATTGGGCCACACACATCAGTGTGTATCAGGCCCAATAAGTCACTGGCCCTCTCGTTAGGTTTATTAAAGGGGGCCCGCGTCATTTTGCCCATCAGACAGGATTCGCATTTCTCACATGACTCAAAGTCAAATGAGCCAAGAAGTCCATTCGAATGGAGCCTCTTAATGCGTTTCTCACTTATGTGCCCTAAACGACAATGCCATAGAAACGTTCGGTTCTCCTCATTAGGTTTGAACCGTTTGGTATTAATGTTATAAATTGGCGCGGATTGATCAAGTATGTAAAGCCCATTCGTAAGAGGGGCACAACCGTAGAACAAATTATTGCGATTTAAGGAACATAATTTATTCTTAACTGAAAAATCATAACCTTCCAAATCCAACAAAGAAACTGAAATAATATTTCTGCTTATCGCAGGTACAAAATAACAGTTATTAAGTTCTAAAACCAATCCCGAAGGTAAAGACAACAAGTATGTGCCTACAGCTAGTGCAGGAACTTTCGCTCCATTCCCAACTCGTAGCTCCACTTGTCCTTGCTTCAGCTTCCTACTGCTGCTGAGTGCCTACATATTAGTACAAATATGAGCCCCACAACCAGTATCCATAACCCATGAGGTATTATCAGAAGTAGTTGTATTAACTCCTATAACAAAAATACCTGATGAAGAAGTCTCCAGAGTCTTCTTCTTCAATTCCTTTAGACCTTCCAGGAATTTCTTACATTCTCTCCTCCAATGCCCCGGTTCTTTACAGAACCTGCAGATGTCAGTAGGCCCAGCCTTGGACTTGGGCTTGGGCTTTGGCGTGTCCTTGTCCGAGACTTGAACAGCCTTAGCCTTTCCCTTGTCCTTGGCAGAGGATTTCTTAAAGCCCTTGCCCTTTTGTACCATAAGCACGTTGGGGTCCTTGGCTTTCCTCAAGTTGGGCTCTGCAGTCTTGAGCATTCCGTGAAGCTCAGGCAATGTCTTACTCAAGCCATGCATATTGAAGTTCAGGATGAACTGATCATAGCTTGCAGGTAAAGACTGCAGAACGATGTCGCAGGCAAGTTCCTGGCTGATAGGGCAGTCGAGTTTCTGAAGATGATCGAGATAACCCATCATCTTCAAGACATGAGGACTCACTGCCGCATTTGCAGCCATCTTACAGTCTAAGAGGTTCTTAACTGTCTGGAACCTCTCAGTCCTTGCCTGCTCCTGAAAAAGCGATTTCAGGCTTGCCATTATCTCGATGGGCGACAGCACACTCTCGAACTGCATTTGCAATTCAGGAGTCATGGTTGCCAACATCAGGCAATAGACATCATTTTCATCTGACGAATGCTTTTCCCAAGCATTGTGCAGATTCCTGGCGGCATTGTTTGGAGGCCTCTCGGGGAGGGGATCACGAAGGACATATTCCTTCTTCTCCTGCTTGAGGACCAGCCTCAAGTTCCTTGACCACGTCAGGAAGTTCGTTCCAGTCAGCTTCTCCTTGTCGAGAACAGACCGGATTGAGAATGTGTTTTGTGTGCTTGTTGTAGTCATTGCTGAAATTTAAGATAAAAAGGATTTTAGTTTATATGTTCAATATGAGTAAACTCGCATTATATTCAATAACATTAGTTACCCTCAAAAGAATATAATGATTCCAAGATCCACATATAACTAAGATCAAAGTGGGCCACTGGCCGTCACCCAACCTCAGCTTATATCGGTAAGCCCTATTTCGGCTAATTATATACGTGATATAACTCTTGGTTGTGAATCTGGGCCCGAGGCCCAATCCACTCTGATGTCTCAAGGCCCGGGACTCCCGATGGCCTAGTCAAGAAAACCAGTCTATACAGTCATGTAATCACTAATGTCTGGGACTCCCAATGACATTAATGAATCACAAACTGTCTTACCCACGCAAAAGATAGACACCCTCACACTGTAAGGCCATGTGTACGATTGAATGGGTTTCAACAGCTGACATAGACTGGACAAGACATCCAACGCTTGATATTATTTGAGGTTTATAGGTTTTCTTAAAATTTCATTCCATAATAGAAGATTACTATTTTTGGAAACTTTCCATTTTTGGAAACCTACTATTTTTGGAAACTTTTATAATTGGAAACTTCCTAAATTTGGAAACTTTCTAACTATAGAAATTTCCTAAATATCCAAAACATGCAAATCTAGAAACTTCTATTTTAAGAAACTTTCTAATTTAAAATTTTGGAAACTGATTAATTTTAAAATCAAATTTTAATAATTAAATAGATTTTAAATTAAATCTGAAGAAAAGACTCAAATAACTGGCCCAATTGTTTTAACTTCTTGGCCCAAGGCCCAAGAATTGGTCTACGTCCAAGACATAACCCAATTGCCCAATTAAATGACATAACCGGTCTGGTTCATTAAAATTGGTCTAACCAAGATTAATTACTACGATAACCACAATTGTTAACCGGTCATTTACTAAACCGGATTTTCTCAATTTATTTGGTCCAACCAAATCAAATTAGAAAACCACTGGTTTAGGCACTAAATCCAATTTATTTACGACATTGGATTTCTTATCACGGTTTAACCAGATCTAATAAATTTTATTAAGTCTGTAATTATTAAACCGTGACGATCAAGTTTTAATTATTTTAAACCGAACCATCAACCAAAACCGAAACGATTGGTCACGAACCGATCACGATCACGCCAGCCGAAGCTTCACGCGATGCGGGCAAGCTTCACGCGATGCGGGCGATCGATCGGGACGAGAGGCGACGGGACGGGACGCGAGAGATGCGATCGGGACGAGACGCGAGATCCATGCGATCGTGCGATCGATCCATGCGATCCACTCGGTTGATCGGCCCATCTCTCGCGGTCGGAATGACCACGCGACTCGATCCGCAAAGCGATCGGTCCGTGCGTCAATCCGATCCTTGTTATGCATCGGACGATGCAATTTTTAGTTTAGGGTTTTAACTTTTGTTTCTTAAGTGTTTTCTTATCAAATTCAAGCATAGATTGATTCAAACACTTCTAAACAACCTAAACATGATTCTAACAAGAAATCCTAATAGAACCAATGGCTCTGATACCACTGTAGGATTGTTTAGTGTTTGTCCTGGTTTAATTCTGTCAGATTAAACTCACCTAAACATATTGGATCTAGGTTCTCTTGCAGAAACATAAAGGGATCTCACCTAATACCTTGTTTATGCAGCGGATTAGAGAGGTATTGTCAGAGATCAGCAGAACCGCCAAGGGACAGCTCCTCCAGAGGTTCACACACGCACACTTCAAGAAAATTGGCTGCTAGACCACAGAGAGGGAGGCGCAGAGAGAGAGAGAGAGAGGCGCAGAGTGTTAGCTAGGAAGAGAGCTAGGTTTAGTTTTAGTTATAAAACTTATGTCTAGTTCCTTTTGGGCTTTTGGGCCCAAGTCCCAATCTGATTAAATCCCTTAGATTTAATCAGGCCCTTTAATCTCTCTAAGTATAGTAAATGCCTAGCACTTTTACCGTACTTCTGCTAAACCGTTCCCTCATAGTTTCCTGTTAGCTTAGGCGTGTGACCCATATGGGATCATATAATAAAGGCAATAAATCCAAGACTTATAGATCATGAGCGGACTCTAGCAAGCCATCATGACCCCCAGTATTATATGACTTATGTCTGATCATTGACATACTCTTACTTTCTAGAGACAGTACAGAGATTACTGAACATAATTCCAACAAAGAATTGGGTGATCATCTAAGTGAGTGTGAAGTCATTTCACAGCTCATCTCTACTGAAAAACCTTGAATAGTGTTTCTGAGAGAATGAATCGGATTTTATTGGATATGCTCCGATTTATGATGAGTCACATGAATCTTCAATTATCCTTTTAAAATACGCTCTAAAATGAACCTGTTTACGCTAAATAAGTTTTCTATCAGAATCAGTGAAAAACACCACATTGGATGTGGACTGGGTGATTTCCAAATATGTTTTTCTGATTAATTGGGATTGCAAGGTTTGTGTAAGGCAGGTATCAACAAACAAACTTGAACCCAAATCTGATGAGTGCTGCTTCGCTGGTTGTCCTAGGGAAACCGAGGCTTAGTACTTTTGCAGCCAATCCGAGAACACAGTTTTGTTGTTCGGAACTCTGTTTTTCCAAGAAGAACAGTGGGAGTAAAAGTACAGCTCGAAGAAATTCGAGAAACACAGGAGGCTGTTCAACCTGTTGAGGGAGAGCAGCGGTTGGATCTACAGAGTGCTGTAGGATCGACACCTGTGGAGCCTGAAATTCGCTGATCCTAATGGATCCGTCACTAACCCGAGAGTGATTTCTCGTGACCGATTGCCGTGATCTGATGATCATTGAAAAGTGACGAGCCTGCGAAATTCAAAGAAGCGATGGTGAGCCCCAACTCCGAAAATTGGCTGGGTATGTATGTTAGCTTCACCAATCTATTCATAGATTGAAGCAGACATCTTGGAGTTGGAATCTATGTTCTGTTAAAACGGTCAAAGGCTTTGACTCGATCAGGAACGAATAGAAACAATGCGTTTACAAGTAAACTAGTTGGAGCGTAATTGCAATTCTCGTACTGTATGTTTAGAACGTACTTAATCTCATAAACGACGTTCTGACGCTAAAATCTTGTCAAGATTTGGGTCGGAAGTCAAATTTAACGATGGACATGGGAGAGGTCGCGTAAGTTATTGGAATATGGATCCATTGAGATGGATTAGAAGAGCTAATTGGATCATGTCAGAATCCTTATGATTATAAGGTACTGGACAGCTCCAATATGCATGATTCCAAGAATGACTTCACACCAAAGGTCTTATGGCAATGATCTTAGCAAGATGAAGTGTCTTGGACACTGGCTGAGCTAGTGTCTATGAGTGAGATTCCCTTTTGCTCATGCAATAGAATCCATCATGAATGCCATATTTTGCGCTCGTCTTAATGCAGCTGACGCATAAAGCATGACGAGTAGGTACCAATTTGTTCCAGTAAGAGTCACTGGAAAGTTGTAAGGAATATCCCCAAGTGTTTGAGAAACACTAAGGATAGGTTCTTGTACAACTAAGAAAAAGACGAATCTGTTATGAGTAGTTAGACGGACAAAGATGAATCCCGGTTCTGACCTGGTTATGTCCTTTTGCCTGTGTAGCGGTGCTGTCTGTTGGAATGGTTTCCAAGCAGAGGACCGTAAAATAGTGCTCATTAAAGAATAGCGGTGTGGTTTGTTGGAATGGTTCCAAGCAAGAACACCGCAGCTTCTCTCACAACCTAAGCACGAGTTGTATACTGTAGCTGTAGGTACTAGATATCTGAAGACTTGGTCTTGATTCTAGTGGGAGTTAGTTTAGTTATGATATTCAGATAGATATGATATGGTCATGTTTATGAAAAACTGACATCAACATTATTTGACTATTGGATAATTAAATAATGGTCCCAAAATAAGTTTATGTCATATTATAGGTCATCAAGTTGAGGACTTGATCATGAAACCCTATAAGTAACAAATGACATAAATTATGATGTGTCCCTAGTCAAGGTTGTTAAAGTGGGACAATAACAACCGCGAGAGACTAGCTTGTGAGGTGACTGTTGGCTAAGTTTCGTGGAGCCAATGATATGATTATCGCAGTCAGTCACATAGATATATGTTGGTGAACATATGATAGGACATGACCCGCTAATGAGAAGTCTACAAGATAGTTATATCTGTGTCATAAGAGGTTCTCATTACGACTAAAGAGTATAGTCCTTAGACCTGAGTTCATCATGCTTTCTTTCATATGAATTGGTACACTTTGACCTTGTCAAACGTCGACCCGTAACTGGCGACTATAACGGCACTGTTCAAGTATATCATGAAGTGTGCGTTGAAATAGGGATGGAACAAGATGGGATTTGTCCCTCCTGAATAACGGGAGATAAATATCTCAGGGCCTATCGAAGATTTAATACTGAGAAAAATGTGTGGCCGCACTCAAACGAACTGTAGTTCAGTTGTTTGTAATGTTCAGTATAAGATCAGGAGTTCGATAAACACGATGTTGGCTTTATAAGGATGACACCAATCTTGCCTTATGCCAAATCGAGATATAGAGACAAAAGGATTATAGGAATTGATGATTCCAGTACAAGTGGGAGATTGTTGGGATAGTGTCCTGAAATCACACTTGTACTCACTCCTGATGATAGTTGTGTGTCGAGATCAGACATTCATATAATACTGGGCGGTTGCAATGTTTTTCTAGAAGCCTCTTGCAATCTGTAAGTTGTAGACTTACTGCCAGTATTATATGATCCTATAGGGTCACACACCTAAGCAAACTGGAAGCTAAAACATGGGAATGATCATTATGGTAATGATCATATTAATGTGTATTGGATACACATTAATATCGAGAAAATGGTGTTGTATCGATCGACACAGTATGTGTGTCGATCGACACAGTTCAGGTTTCGAAATAGGCTTTTCGATTTATGACTTAAACGAGTCTGGCCCGTCAAGAATGATTCCAGGTCTGATTAAAATCTAAGAGTTTCGACCTGAATCATGAGCCGTCGTCTTTTTCTTGATAGAAGAGGCAGAAACACCAAAACTCAGAGATCCCATAGATCCGGCACTAGCATCCCGGTTTCCAGCTTTGTGTGCGTGTGTATCTGGTAGAGGCGAAGCATCTGAGTCGCTCACTGATCTCGTTCACCAATCATTCCGCTGCCAGTTCTAGGTAAGAACGAGGTTGGTAATTTATCAATATAACGAACCCAAGATCCTAGGAGATCCAACAAATTCCAGCAATGGAAATTTCAACACTAGGACTCCTGAGCAAGCTAAGCAATTGATAGATAACTAAGTAAGCAGTAATAGCTGCAAGACTGCTGATAGGAGAAGGAAGGAATCTAGTGGAAAGATAGATAATTTGGAGATTGCTGATATTAGGACTAAGTTGGACACTGTCTGTAATTTGCTGGCTGGGAAGAAAGCTGTCCATTTTGCTCAAGATGTTGAAGTTACCCAAGCTGAAGAAGATGGTCAGGAAGAGGATGTGAACTACATTGGAGGATCTGGTTTCCAAGGAAACAGATTTGGAGGACAACAAGGTAATAGGTTTTTCAATGGTGGACAGAAGAGTGCTTTCACAAGCAATCAAAACTCTTCTGGATTTGGACAGAAGGCTGATTTCCATAAGCCTTTTCAACAAGGTAATCAGAGGACTTATGGATCTTCCTCTTACCAAACACCTCCTGCTGCTAATGCTCATGAGAGCAAGATGGAGAGTATGATGGAACAGTTTCTAGAAGGACAGACTAAGATTGTTGTGGACTGCAACAGGAAGCTAGATGCTGTGTATGAGGACCTTAATGGAAAGTTTGAGTCCTTAAGTACACATGTGAAGCAATTGCACACACAAGTGAGCCAAATTTCAAGCTCTGTTAAGGGAAAGAGTGTCGTGGATACCCACATCAAGGCTTGGTCAGTCTATATCAATGATGGATCATACCAAGGTGAAAATTTCGTGTTAAATACAGCTGAACTGGTGGAAGAAGCTGAAAATTCTGAAACTGAGGAAAATCTCTCGGGTGGAATCTGTGAAACTTATGTTGCATCGATCGATGCACCTATAGCGTCGATCGTTTCATGCCGTGGACAGACAGATTCACTTGAGTCTCATGGCATTGATGCAGAGATGGATCTGGAGCTTATTAGATTATTCCCTGGAGTGTCTGAGATAACTCAACAGGAGATTGATGAGGTCCGACAGATAGGAGAGATGGATGAGGAGTTGGAAGAAGTTCCACCATCTGATGATCCACCTTATCACCCTTGTGTGCAGAGGTACTTGAAGAAGATGCTGCCAATGGATGAGATGCTGAAAGATTGGGTGATAGTGGTCCCTCAACAGGTAAGTAATGTGCTGTTAACTAAGATCCCGAAGAAGCTACCTGATCCTGGGATATTTGTGCTGAATTGTTCTATTTTTGAGGATGCTTTCAAGCGCTTTCTGTGTGACTTAGGAGCTGCTGGAAGTCTCATGCCATACTTTGTGGCAGAGAAGCTGGGGATGATGGATTTTTCACCCACTAGGACCTCTCTTGTCCTAGCTGATCAGTCAATAAGGATTCCGGAAGGAGTTCTTGAGGACGTCCCAGTAAGAGTTGGAAACTACTTTGTTCCGACAGACTTCTTGGTGCTTAAGTACGACAGTGGGCAGGATGAGGCTTTAATACTGGGAAGACCATTTTTAGCCACAGCTAGAGCAGTGATTGACGTAAGGAACAGTCTTATTGATCTCTATCTGGGAGAGCCTCTGCACTTTGAGATGGATATGCTGCGCAAGCCGCAGATTGATGGGCAAACCTTTAGGATTGAGGATGGATATGGAGAGCAGATGAGTGAGACTTTGGTTTCAGATCCTGGGGATCATTTTATTACCTCTTTTCTGTGACTAGCTCACAGTGAGACAGCTTATTCTCCACCTTGGATGAGGATACTTTCGCAGAGACAATCACAGTCTCTGTTGAAACCTCCAGGAGCTTGATCTTGTTCGTCCGGTCAAGCTAATGACCTTAACAAGCGCTGAGTGGGAGGCAACCCACTGTTAGGTTTTAGTGTTTTTCTTATTTATTTTTGGTGTTTTTCTTAGGATTTCACGTTTTTATTTTATTTTTGCTAAGTTTTCTTTACAGAACACTGTCTGGAGATGTGTGACGATCGTTGCCTACATGTGCAACGGTCGTTGCAGGGAGAAATGACGAAGAGATGAAATTGCCTTGTGACGATCGTTGCGGTCCTGTGCAACGGTCGTTGCAAATGGTTCAATTGCAAAATAAAGGTACGTGTATGCTAAACCGGAATCAGTTCGGTTAACTAGCGACGATCGTTGCTTATCTGCAACAGTCGTTGCACACACGATCCAGGTAAGTGCATTAACCCTTTTCTCTCTTCTCTTCTCCCCCATTTCGCCATCCGTACAACCCGATTCTCATCTCCCTAAATCACTCAAATCTTCATCATTTTCATTGATTCAAAGCTCATTCTTCTTGTTTTTACACGCTTTATCCATTCCTCTAACCCATTCGTAACAATTCTGAGGTAAGAGCTCTCAAATTCATCATTTTCGGATTCGGTTCTAGGGTTTTGGAATTAGAAGATTTTTGCTTGAGAATGATAATTTCGTACTGATATAGGCTTGATTTAGGTTGATTAAGGATGAGATTATACTGCTATTGTCATTGAGGATTGAATTCTTATGCGATTTGAAAGGTTGTTTGGTGACTGTGAAATCGCCTTGCAACGATCGCTGCACTTGTGCAACGGTCGTTGCATTGCGACTTCACAGGGAATTCTGCCGTGACTAATTGTGCATTTTTTTCTTGTTTGCAGATGCCTCCTCGCGGACAACCTTGCAAACGCAGAGCTACCACAGCAGCTGCAGCTGCAGATCATCATCCTCTGCCAGTTGAGTGGTTTCCTCGAGACTCGCCATTTCCTGAGCCTTATCAGAGAGATAGGGAAGCGATACATTTGCCTTGGCCTAAGGCAGATAAGGAGCAGATTCCGACAAACAAGGTCTGGGATATGGAGATTGATAAGCTGCTTAAGACTGACACATTCACAGAGAGGCCACTACATGAGCATTGGGACAAGTTCGATACGTTGCTCTACAATGGCTGGTGTAGCATGAAGATCAAGCCGACCAAGTTTGCTGACTATTGGACTTGTAGAGGTTTAGGCATTGATGAGCAGGTGCTGACACTGGTTAAGGGCATTGGTCTGGGGACGATGCATATGCAGCACTATGAGTTGTATCCTGATCTGGTGAGACAGTTGCTAGCCACCTGCAGAGTTATTTATCCTGACCCAGAGAGCAGGAGAGCTTCAGGAGGTTTCTTTACCTTCATGTGCTTAGGATTCAGGTATCGGATTCCCCTTCTCGATATCTGTCGTATTTATGGATTCAGCATTGAGCCTGCGCGCACCGGTATGTCTCTTGAGTGGGATGTGCTGGAAGCACAGTATTTCTGGGACTGTATTGGCAAATGTCAGTATTGCTCGAGGACGACGAAGCAGATACAGGTTAGGCATCCTGTTCTCAGATATGTCTTACGCATCTTGGGATATACTCTGTTTTGCAAAGCTGAAGCCAACAAGATGCGTAAGAATGAGCTGGAGATGCTTTTCATTGGGTTAAAGGAGCAGTTTGCTGAGACTGATTTGAGAGATCCCACCAGAGGACTCAACATAGGAGCTGTGTTTGCTCATCACTTGTGCTCATTGCAGAAGAAGCCATTCAATGGGAAGGACACTGAGTCACTAGGGAGTCTGCTTACTCCCATTTTCAGGCATTGCAGGATCCCTTTAGAGGGTACAAAGTGTAAAAACAGTAAGGAGTTCTTGGATTTTACCTACCTGCAGAGTGCTACATGGCTGAAGGAGGGACATATATGGGTCTATTACGATACGAACGCTACGAAGCGTGGTATAGATCTTCCTGCTGCTGATCTGACCAAGATTGATACGTTGGCTCCTTTGAGTTTCCAGATTCCTACACGCGATCAGCGCAGTGTGCCTACGATGGCTCATCCGCTGGGAGAGCCTTCTACACG
Source organism: Orychophragmus violaceus (assembly GCA_030180135.1). Lineage (NCBI taxonomy): Eukaryota > Viridiplantae > Streptophyta > Magnoliopsida > Brassicales > Brassicaceae > Orychophragmus > Orychophragmus violaceus. The sequence continues at coordinate 58,465,811 of CM058234.1, read as the reverse complement.
CCCTTCTTCTTCATCTGCTCCTGCACCTGCTGCTCCTGCTGATGATATTGGTCCTTATCCTGAGCCTTCGGTATCTTTTGGTGAGATGTCTGAGGGAGAGTGGAGAGAGCGTGAGGATGGTATTCTACGGAGCATCTGGAACTACATGCGTACCTGCACTTGCAGGAGACAGCCGCATATTCATCAGCCCGGACCTTCCCGTCGACGTAGACAGCTTTCTCTGACTCCCGATGCTTCCAGCAGTACTGATCGCTATGATGGCATAGATGACGAGTGAGAGTAGTGGCATTTTGAGACTACGGTTCTGTATTTCTGTTTTCATCTTTTCTTTTGCATTTTTCTCTTGATTTTCTTAGGATTCTTATGTTTGAATGATGTTTTTACTTTGAGACTATCTGTTGCTTTGATTCTACTTGTTTGCATTGATTTTCAGCTTGCAGGTTTGAAATTTGATAATTTCTCACGGACTAACCTGCTAACTGCTGACTGTTTGACAGAATCGCAATGCAACGGTCGACACGGTCCTGTGTGTCGATTGTCACAACACGAAAAATCGCATTGCAATGATCTATGTGGTCTTGAGCAATGATCGATTCATGACGCAAATCGTCTTGCAACGGTCGTCGCGTTTATGCGTAACGATCGATGCATGAGCGACAGAGGTAAAAATCAGACAGAACTTAACTCATCCATTAACATTTTTATTTTCTTTTACCAATCCTTAGCTTGACACTACTGAGGACATTGTGTTTCAAGTGTGGGGGAGGTGGTACTGACTTTTTATCTTTCTGTTTTCTTAGAGTCAATCCTATTTTTCAAAAAAATTTGTTTATTGAGTCAAAACAGTTTAAGTAGGAAACAGTGAATTTTTGAGAAGTTAACAACATCTTGCAGGAACTTAAGTAACCATTGGGATGGAGTTGCAGGATCTATCTATGACTATTAGAAAACCCAACACGGATCAACCTACTGAGGACACCCATATCAATTCAGGTATTCAGAGGATCCTTTACTGACTTCACCTTAATTTAACTTAATTTTCTCACCTAAGGGCTTGGTATACCTTGAGTCGGATTCCTTTGTTAGTTCTGACACAGCTTGTAAACCTGTCCGAGTATGGTTCTCTTCTCCCCTTCTATAAAGTAAAAAAAAAAGTAATAAACTAAGGATGAGCTAGTAGCTCCGAACTGGTCACGGGAGTAGTAGCAAACACTATTACCTCATGTGCATTCATGGAATGTGTCTAAAGTACACCCCTTAACGGGAAGAGCACTGATAAAAAAAAATGATACCCAATTGGGAAAAATCAGAATGCTAAGGAAGGGAAAAGAGAAGAAAGGAACCAGAAAAAGATAGTATGGTGGTCTAGAGCTGACAAAGTAAGAATCCATGTGCCTTTGATCGATAATCCTTAGGTGAGACCGCACTTAATAGCTTATAGAAGTCAGTAGGGTGAATTTGAATTGCTTGGATTGATTGTGGAGTTTACTTAGGACAGTTGCTAAGTGTGGGGGAAGTATATGTTGGTCTTGATGTCTTGCAGTTAATTCTTTCAGTGGCTTACTAAGGGGAATCTGAGTGTTGTTGCTTCTAGGATAAAAAGAGTTTCTGAAAGTCTTCAAACCTCTTCACCATGTTTTAGTTCTCTGTTTTGCTTGAGGCAAGCAAAGGCTAAGTGTGGGGGAGTTGATATATCATGGTTTTTACCGGTTTTAAACCATGATATAAGTGTGTTTTAGAGTCTTTTGGTGTTTCTTTAGAGTCTTTTACATGTGTTATTAGATATATGCACGTTTGGAGCGGAATTGGAGTTTATGGTGCTTTTTGGAGCTTTTTGGTGCTTTGACCCGAGAGATAGAGTTCACTGTCCAAAACAGAGTAATGCATCGATCGACACACTAGCGAGATGGGCCTTCCTCGGCGGTTTAATGAAGAATGAAGAATTCACAGTTTCGCCCAGAAGTTCCTGGTAATTACAAAGAAGCCCCAAGACGTGATTAGCTTATATAATTAGGTTTTTACATCAGTTTTTAGATACGCTTTCATACTTAGAGCTGAGGGTTTTTAGAGCTTGGGGCTGATCTAATCATGTACTGCTTTCTGCTTTTTGGAGAAGATTTCGAACCCCTTTACTTGTATATTCTCTTTTATGCAATCTATTATTTCATTGATTATGTTTTCATATTCTATGTCTGAGTAGATTCATAGTTAGGTTTAGGGGTTCTCATTAAGGATTTTATGACTTGCTAGATTTATTTATTTTAGTTAAGGATTCATATCAATAATTGTTCTTCGATCTAAATTGTGCTTAACACTAGTTTCAAACCTGATCACTTAGAATCCAGATCTTAGGTTGTTAAATTGACACGAAAGTGTGGTTTAGAATCTGAACTATTTAGGTTGAGCAATTGAATTACTCGCAAATAAATTTGGTTTAATTGAATTGTGAACATATCGAACTTAATCTTAAAGCTAGTTTAATCTGTTAGGAATTACAAAGAAATTTGGATTTCTCCAATTAGGCTTAGAGAATTCTCACAACGAAAGTTGGTTAATTCTACATCCGTGTTTGAGTTCTAGAACCGTACTTAATATTATCCTGACTGAATAATTTATCTGCTTGTCTGATTTCCTGAGAACTCCCTAGACTTAGCGCTTTTAGTTAATTGCCTTCAAACCAATCTTGCTACTGATTTACTTTTCTGCATTGCTTTTAGTTTCTCACTACATTGCTTTCTCCTAGTTTAACTTGACTGTTCTTAATCTATTGTTGCCTAGAGTCCTTGTGGATTCAATACCCTAAATACTACATTCACATCACTGTGCACTTGCAGTTAGAATAGGGATAATTCTTTACCTATCAACTACTAGTCACGTCAGTGCAGTTGCAGTGTAGCTTTAGGGATTAAAACTCGAGCATATCAATGAACAGTGACAGGAGACAAGATTCAAATTCAGATTCCCTTCCCTACTTGCTTCACCCTTTTGTCTAAAGGTGTTTTCAGAATTATTTTGTCATTTGAGTTTGAATTTGAATGTATTAGCCACGAAATTGAGTTTTTTATGTCTATATATTCATTGTAATATCAAGAAGAAATATACACTCTTTTGGGATTATTTTTCCCTTTGTTACATTCAAGCTCTCTCTTTCTCTCTCTCTCTTGCTCTCAAGAACCCTAAAACAGGTCTTGAGTTCTCTCCTTTGAGTCTTCATATATTCTTTCAATTCTTACATGGTATCAAAGCTATAAAGCTCATGTACCTATTCTTTACTTCCGCAAACTCTCAAAATCTCTTGTTTGTATTATGTTCTTAAATATGTCCCAAAACTCTATTCTTGTTATGTTCTTAACCAATTCTGTTTTAAGCTCTTCAAACTGTTATGAAACCTTTTTCTCTTGAAAATCCCTCCTCTCTAAGACATGGAGAACTCAAAAGTGATGATACCAGTTATCCTGAAGGGGGTTAACTACTTGGTTTGGGAAAGAATGGTGAAATCTGCCCTTGGAGGCCGTGGGCTGTGGAAGTATGTTCTTAGAAGTGAAGCTCTACCCCAGCAGGTGAAAAATGAAGGCATGGAAATGATCCCTGCAGATGAACAAGCCTGGACTCAAGGAGACAAGAATGTGTTGTCTATTCTCCAAAGCTCTCTTGAACTCTCACTATTGGAATCCTATTCCTACTGTGCAACTTCCAAGGAGCTTTGGGACACTCTCTATAAGGTCTATGGAAACATGTCTAATATGAGCAGAGTGTTTGAAGTGAAGCTTGCTATCAAAAATCTCCAACAGGAAGACATAGAGTTCAAGACGCACTTTGGGAAGTTCAGATCTTTATGGGCAGAGTTGGAGATGTTGAGACCGGCTAGTGTTGACCCACTTGTTCTCAATGAAAGAAGAGAGAAGGATAAGGTCTTTGCGCTCCTACTGACTTTGAATCCCTCCTACAACCGTTTGATCAAGCACATCCTAAGAGCAGACACACTTCTCACCGTGGATGATGTGTGTGCACAGATTCAGAAGGAGCAAGGATCATTTGGATTGTTTGGAGGAAAAGAGGAGCTTGTGACTGCAAATAAGGGCGTGTACAAGCAGGAGGAAAGAAGGATGCATGGTGTTCGTGATCATTGCAAGAGAAAGGGACACTTCAAGGACAAGTGTTGGCTGCTACATCCTCATCTCAAGCCTAACTTCATCAACAAGTTCCGAGAGCAAAGGGCTCACTTCTCCAATGGAGCAGATGAACCTGGTTCTACTTCAACATGGTTTGGTGAAGAAGGCAGAGAAATGGTATCCACTCCTGCTCCTACTCCTATTGTGGCGGTTCAGAATGATGTGGTGAGGAGGTTAGACCTTGATGCTCTCATCAAAGCCATCAAAGAAAGTTATGGTAAAGTTATTGGTAACTCTCTTCATGCATCCATTAATCCTAGGCCATTGATTGTTGATTCTGGTGTATCACATCATATGATTAGTGATTCAAATTTGATTAAGAATGTGAAACCGTCCCTAGGTAATGTGGTGATTGCAAATGTAGAAAAAATTCCTATTAAGGATGTAGGAAATGTTAGGTTGTTTGATAGAGAATCAAAAGCCTTTTACATGCCTATCTTTACATCTAACTTGTTGTCTGTGAAAAGAGTAGCTACTGATCTTAATTGAAATGTCATCTTCAGTCCTAATGATGTGGTTTTTCAGGATATTGAGACAAGTAAGTTTCTTGGAAAATGTGTGACAAAGGATGAGTTATATATGTTTGAAGACACCAACCTTGTATCTGAACTATCTGCTTCTGTTTTTAGTTCTGAATTAGTTAATGATTCTGTTTGGCATGCTAGACTTGGTCACCCTCATTCTCGTGCCTTAGAATTGATGTTACCTTCTGTTTCATTTAAGAATGATGATTGTGAGGCTTGTATCCTTGGCAAACATTGCAAATCTGTCTTTCCTATCTCTAAAACTATCTGTGAAAACTGTTTTGATCTTGTTCATATGGATGTTTGGACTGCTCCATGTGTTTCTAGAGAAAACCATAAATATTTTGTGACATTCACTGATGAGAAATCCAAATATACTTGGTTGACATTGATTCAAACTTTCATAACTATGTATCTAACAATTTCAATGCCAAGATCAAAATTTTTAGATCAGATAATGGTGGGGAATACACAAGCAATGAATTTAAACAACATCTAGTTAAACATGGAATCATCCATCAAACAAGTTGTCCATACACACCACAACAGAATGGTGTTGCTGAAAGGAAGAATAGACACTTGATGGACGTGGCCAGATCAATGATGTTCCATATAAACGTTCCAAAACGTTTTTGGAGTGATGATGTGATGTATGCTTGCTATTTGATCAATAGAACACCCACCAAAGTTCTCCAAGATGCATCACCTTATCAGGTATTGAACAAAACCACACCTTCAATTCATCACTTACGTGTGTTTGGGTGTTTGTACTTTGTTCTAATTCCAGGAGAACAGAGAGACAAACTTGATGCAAAGAGTGTCAAGGCAATGGTCATTGGCTATTCTACTAATCAGAAAGGGTACAAGTGCTATGTGCCTAAACCCAGAAGGGTATTGATCTCTAGAGATGTCAAATTGTGTAGTCAAAGGCAATTATGGTGAGAAGAGCTGGGACAACCTAAAGGATCTCCCAAATAACCCATCTGACCGTGCCAACAACCTGAGATCATCTTAGAGAACCTTGGGATCAGTCAACCAAAACAAAAGGAGGATGCACCAAAAGCTATACAGGTTGCTGAGGAGGCTCCAATTTCTGCTGATACTCACCACCTTGATCATGAGGGGGACAATGGAGAATTTCCATATGATCAAAGAGAGGATTCTTCCATCCATGATCAAGGTGGAGAAGAAGATCAAGAAGCACATCAAATGGAGTCTTCTGAACAGTCTGAGATGGAGGAGGATCAAGAGGAAATGGTTACTGATCAGAATGTGCAATTCTTGAGGAGGAGCACAAGAGTGAAGAAGGACCCATCTGAATGGAAAAACACAAGAGTCTACTACTATAGTCTGGCGGTTGCTCATCCAAACCAAGCTGTTTGCACACTTCCTCACTTCCCTACTGGACATTAAGTCTTCATTGGTGCTCTTGATGCCGAATTTGTTCCCAAAACTTATGAAGAAACAAAGGAGCATAAGAAGTGGAGAGATGCAGTAGGAGATGAAATCAAAGCAATGGAAAATAACAACACTTGGTATGAGACAGACCTACCTAGAAAGAAGAAGGCAGTGAGCTCCAAATGTGTGTTCACTATCAAATACAAAAGCAATGGAGAGATAGAGCGGTACAAGGGCAGATTGGTTGCAATAGGATTCACACAAACTTATGGAGAGGATTACTGTGATACATTTGCACCAGGGGCTAAGCTTCATACAGTAAGAGTCATTCCATCCTTAGCAACAAACTTGGAATGGGACTTATGGCAGATGGATGACAAGAATGCCTTTCTCCAAGGAGAGCTAGAGGATGAAGTGTACATGACTCCATCACCAGGTCTTAAAGACAAGAGTTTTGAGACTTAAGAAGGCTATCAATGGGCTGAAGCAATCTCCTAGAGCTTGGTATCACAAACTGAGCACCACTCTTATGGAAAGAGGCTTCAAGAGATCAGAAGCTGATCATACACTCTTCACGCAATCAAACCAGGAAGGTATTGTAGCCATTCTTATTTATGTTGATGATATTATCATCTCAGGGAATGACAAGGTAGGAATTCAAGCTAGCAAGGATTATTTAAAGTCTGTATTTGATATTAAAGATCTTGGAGAACTAAAATACTTCCTAGGGATATAAGTGTCCGTTCTAAGGAAGGCCTCTTCTTATCACAAAGGAAGTATACTCTTGATTTGTTGAGTGAAGCAGGTAAACTAGAAGTAAAGGCAGCTAAGACACCTCTTGAAGATGGTTACAAAGTCATAAAAGAGGGCGAGATTGAAGATCAACCGTTAGAGGACATCACTCTATACAGAAGGATGGTTGGTAAGTTGATCTATCTCACCATTACACGGCCTGATTTGTGTTTTGCTGTGAATCAAATAAGTCAACATATGCAAGCTCCTAAGAAGCATCATTGGAGCATGGTGGATCGCATCCTAAGATACCTCAATGGAGCTCTTGGTCAAGGAATATGGATGGGATGCAATCAAAGTACAGAGATTGTAGGCTATTGTGATGCTGATTGGGCTGGTGACCGAGTGGATAGAAGATCTACTACAGGCTATTGCACTTTCATTGGAGGCAATCTGGTCACTTGGAAAACAAAGAAGCAGAAGGTGGTTTCATGTTCAAGTGCTGAAGCAGAGTATAGGGCAATGAGGAAGCTAACAAATGAAATGACTTGGCTAAAGGCTCTACTCCAAGACTTGGGCATTGAATCATCAAATCCAATCACAATGCATTGTGATAATCAGGCGGCCATTCACATAGCATCCAACTCAGTGTTTCATGAAAGGACAAAGCACATAGAAGTGGATTGTCATAAGGTGAGGCAGAAGGTGCAAGAAGGAGTAATCTTGCCTTGCTACACAAGGAGTTCAGATCAGTTGGCTGATATATTCACCAAGGCTGCTAGCTTAAAGGTTTGTGAGTTCATTCATCCTAAGCTTGGACTCGTAGATCTATCTCAAGCTTGAGTCCCTAGGCTGTGGAATCCATACTCTTTTTCCCTTAGTATAGTTTTTATCCCATGAGGTTTTTCTGTATCAAGATTTTTAATGAGGTGGATATCCACAGTTCCAAGCTTAACCATTTGCTATCTCCATGGTTAAGCCTGAAGGGGAGTATTGAGATGAACACCTTAAGTGTTCAGATCAATGTGCAAAATATTGAAATGAAGACATTAATCAGAAGTCCTTTAATCCGATCAGAAGAAGAAGAGGTGAATAAGTAAAAGGGAAGGGAAGTTAATCTTATGGTTAAGTGGTAAAAGGATAAGTTACCATTAATCAAGGAAAAGATCTTCTATAAGCTTGTCTCCACGGATGAACAGTGCCAGGAGACAAGATTCAAATTCAAATTCATATTCCCTTCCCTACTTGCTTCACCTTTTTGTCTAAAGGTGTCTTCAGAATTATTTTGTCATTTGAGTTTGAATTTGAATGTATTAGCCACTAAATTGAGTTGTTTTTATGTCTATATATTCATTGTAATATCAAGAAGAAAGATACACTCTTTTGGGATTATTTTTCCATTTGTTACATTCAAGCTTTCTCTCTCTCTCTTGATCTCAAAAACCCTAAAACGGTTCTTGAGTTCTCTCCTTTGATTCTTCATTTATTCTCTCAATTCTTACACTTTTGTTAGCATTTCTCGTCCATTGAGCAGACTTCTCCAGGCGTATGATGGTCTCGTTCCTGTGCCAGCTTCTAAGAAGGTGCTTCTCTTGAAGTATATGTGATGCAGGATTTGGGCTAGTATGGACTGCACATTTTTCAAGATCCTCCATGCTTGCTTCCCTAGAAAGGCTTGGTTGAAAAATTCTATATCATGGAATCCTAAACCTCCTTCCTCTTTCATTTTACACATCTTTTTCCATGCCACCCAAGGGATCTTCTTTTGGTTGGTGCCACTTGTTGGAATTGTGTCCAGCAATCTCTGTACTGTCTCTATAACGTAAGAGTATGTCAGTGATCAGACATAAGTCATACAATGCTGGGGGTCATGATGGCTTGCTAGAGTCCGCTCATGATCTATAAGTCTTGGACTTATTGCCTTTATTGTATGATCCCATATGGGTCACACGCTTAAGCTAGCAGGAAATAATGTTGGAACGGCTTAGCAGAAGTACGACAAAAGTGCTAGGCATTTGTCGTACTAAGAGAGAAAGACTAATGGGTCTGATTAAATGGAATTTAATCAGATTGGGCCCAAAAGCCCAAAAGGGAAAGAGAAGGCTTTTAAATGACTAAAAGCCAATTCTCTTCTCCCTTAACCCAACCCTAGCCGCGCCTCTCTCCTCTCTCTGCGCCAGCCTCCTTGTGGTCTAGCAGCCAGTTTCCGGTGATTGCGTGTGTGAGCCTTTGGAGGATCCATCTCTCGGTGTATCTCCCTGATCATTGACCTGTTCATCAATTCCGCTGCAAACAAACAGGTAAAAGGTGAGATCATATGTTTCTAAATAAGAACACCTAGATCTAATGCATGTTTAGGTTGATATCAATATGAGAATTGAATCAGGATCAACCGAAACTTCCAACAGTGGTATCAGAGCCATTGGTTCTTAGGTTTCTTGTTTTAGATTCATTGTTTAGGTTGTTTATTCTGTTTAGATGTGTTTTGAATCCATTACTGATAAGAAAAACACATAAGAAACTGAATTGAATCCTGAACAAACTAAATCAGATCGCAAACTGAGCTATATGACTCAAGCTTGCGATAGGCCGGGTTGAAAGATGATCGGCTAGGCCGGTTGTTGATCACGGCCGATGGCGGGATCGGATCGCGAACGATCGCGAGAGATGGGCCGATCGAACGTCCCGATCGCATCTCGTCCGATCGTCCCGATCGATGCTTGGCGAGCGAGAGAGATCGACCACGATCGTTTGGCGATCGTCCGTGATCTCGTCCGCCTCGTCCCGTCCATCCCGACCCGAGCTGCCGAGCGAATGCACCGGACCGACCCGATGAAACGCGGCTGGCTTGCGGCTGTCATGCTTTGCGTGAGGCTTACGGCTGGCCGGTTAGGGTTTTGGGTTTGATGGACCGGTTCAATCTCGGTTAGGTGGTTCGGTTTAAAATTTGATTAAAAATCAACGTTCTGGTTTAATAAACAGATTAATAATTTTATTAAATCTGGTTAAACCGGAATAAGGAATCCAATGTCGAAAGAAATATTGGATTTAGTGCCTAAACCAGGAATTTCTAATTTGATTTGGTTGGACCAAATAAATTGAGAAATTCCGGTTTAGTAAATAACCGGTTGACAATTGTGGTCATCGTAGTAATTGAAACTTGGTTAGACCAGTTTTAATGAACCAGACCGGTTATGTCAATTAATTGGACAATTGGGTCATGTCTTGGACATGGACCAATTCTTGGGCCTCGGGCCAAGAAGTTAAAACAATTGGGCCATTAATTGAGTCATTCTTCAGATTTAAATTTAAAACTTATTTTATAAAATAAAATTATGAAATTCGATTTTAAATTTTATAAAGTTCCGAAATTTCGAAATTAGAAAGTTTCCAAAATTAGAAGTTTCTGAATTTGCGGGTTTTGGATTTTAAAGAAGTTTCTAAAGTTAGAAAGTTTCCGGTTTTAGAAAGTTTCCAATTTTAGAAAGTTTCCAAAAATAGTAGGTTTCCATAAATAGAAAGTTTCCCGAAATAGTAATCTTCTATTTTGGGAATGATTTTAATAAACCTACGGACCTCAAATAATATCAAGCGTTGGATGTCTTGTCCAGGCTATGTCAGCTGTCAAAGCCCATTCAATTGCATTCATGGCCTTACAGTGTGAGGATGTCTGTTTTTGCGTGGGTAAGACGGTTTGTGATTCATAAATGTCATTGGGAGTCCCAGACATTAATGATTACATGACTGTATAGTCCGGTTTTCTTGACTAGGCCATCGGGAGTCCCGGGCCTTGAGACATCAGGGTGGATTGGGCCTCGGGCCCAGATTCACAACCAAGAGTTATATCACGGATATAATTAGCCGATATAGGGCTTACCGATATAAGCTAAGGTTGGGTGACGGCCAGTGGCCCACTTTGATCTTAGTTATATGTGGATCTTGGAATCATTATATTCTATTGAGGGTAACTTATGTTATTGAATATAATGCATGATTAATCATATTATACTTTAATACGAGATTAATCATTTTGAACATATAACTAATAACCTTTTTATTTATATATTTCAGATATGACTACTACAAGCACACAAAACACGTTCTCGATCCGGTCTGTTCTCGAGAAGGAGAAGCTGACTGGAACGAACTTCCTGACATGGTCAAGGAACTTGAGGCTGGTCCTCAAGCAGGAGAAGAAGGATTACGTCCTTCGAGATCCCCTCCCCGAGAGGCCTCTTGCCAATGCTGCCAGGACTCTGCACAATGCTTGGGAAAAGCATTCGTCAGATGAAAATGATGTTTATTGCCTGATGTTGGTGACAATGACTCCAGAGCTGCAAAAGCAGTTCGAAAGTGTATTGTCTCCAATCGAGATCATGGCAAGCCTGAAATCGCTTTTTCAGGAGCAGGCTAGGACCGAGAGGTTCCAGACAGTTAAGAACCTCTTGGACTGTAAGTTGGCTGCGAATGCGGCAGTGAGTCCTCATGTGTTGAAGATGATGGGTTATCTCGATCATCTTCACAAACTCGACTGCCCAATCAGCCAGGAACTTGCCTGCGACATCATTCTGCAGTCTTTACCTGCAAGCTATGATCAGTTCATTCTGAACTTTAACATGCATGGCTTGAGTAAGACACTGCCTGAGCTTCACGGAATGCTCAAGACTGCAGAGCCCAACTTGAAGAAAACCGCCAAGGACCCCAATGTACTTATGGTACAAAAGGGCAAGGGGTTTAAGAAGTCTTCTGCTAAGGATAAGGGAAAGGCCAAGGGTGTCCAAGTCGTGGACTCAGACACGCCAAAGCCCAAGCCCAAGTCCAAGGCTGGGCCTACTGACATGTGCAGGTTCTGCAAAGAACTGGGGCATTGGAGAAGAGATTGTAAGAAATTCCAGGAAGGTCTAAAGGAATTAAAGAAGAAGACTTTCGAGACTTCTTCATCAGGTATTTTTGTTATAGAAGTTAATACAACTACTTCTGATAATACCTCATGGGTCATGGATACTGGTTGTGGGGCTCATATTTGTACTAATATGCAGGCACTCAGCAACAGTAGAAGGCTGAAGCAAGGACAAGTGGAACTACGAGTTGGGAATGGAGCGAAAGTTTCAGCACTAGCTGTAGGAACTTACTTGTTGTCTTTACCTTCGGGATTGATTTTAGAACTTAATAATTGTTATTTTGTACCTGCTATAAGCAGAAATATTATTTCAATTTCCTTGTTGGATATGGAAGGTTATGATTTTTCAGTTAAGAATAAATTATGTTCCTTCAATCGCAACAATTTGTTCTATGGTTCTGCCCCTCTTACGAATGGGCTTTACATACTCGATCAATCCGCGCCAATTTATAACATCAATACAAAACGGTTTAAACCTAATGAGGAAAACCGAACGTTTCTATGGCATTGTCGTTTAGGGCACATCAGCGAGAAACGCATCAAGAGGCTCCATTCGAATGGACTTCTTGGCTCATTTGACTTTGAGTCATGTGAGAAATGCGAATCCTGCATGATGGGCAAAATGACACGGGCCCCCTTTAATAAACCTAACGAGAGGGCCAGTGACTTATTGGGCCTGATACACACTGATGTGTGTGGCCCAATGTCCACTAATGCAAGAGGAAACTATCAGTACTTCATTACCTTCACTGATGATTTCAGTAGGTATGGATATGTTTACTTGATGAAACATAAGTCTGAATCTTTTGAGAAGTTCAGAGAATTCCAAAATGAAGTACAGAACCAACTTGGCAAAAGCATTAAGGCTCTTCGGTCCGACCGAGGAGGAGAATACTTAAGCCAAGAATTCAGTGATCATCTGAGAGAGTGTGGGATTGTATCCCAACTCACTCCTCCTGGAACACCTCAATGGAATGGTGTGTCTGAGAGGAGAAATCGGACCTTATTGGATATGGTTCGATCTATGATGAGTCACACAGACCTTCCAATATCCCTTTGGGGATATGCTCTGCTAACAGCAGTGTTCACTCTAAATAGAGCGCCGTCAAAAGCAGTAGCAAAGACACCATATGAATTATGGACTGGAGAAGCTCCAGTGCTGTCTTATCTAAGAATTTGGGGTTGTGAAGCCTATGTTAAGAGATTAATCTCAGATAAGCTTACACCAAAATCTGATAAATGCTACTTCATTGGTTATCCACGGGAAACCAAGGCTTATTACTTCTATCTACGTTCCGAGAACAAGATCTTTGTTGCCCGGGATTGTAACTTTCTTGAGAGAGAGTTTCTCTCTAAGAAAGACAGTGGGAGTAAGGTACTGCTTGAAGAAATTCAAGATGAACAGGATACTGCTCAACCTAATGAGGAAGAGCAGCAGGAGGATCTACAAGAAATTGTAGAGCCTGAACCTGTAGTACCTGAAGTTCGAAGATCCGGGAGGATCCGTCACGAACCCGAGAGATATCAGGGATTCCTCGTGACTGACTGTCATGATCTTTTGATCATTGATGGTGATGAACCATCGAACTTCAATCAAGCCATGATGGGCCCAGATTCCTCTAAGTGGCGCAAGGCCACTGATTCCGAAATGGACTCCATGTCGGTCAACCAAGTATTTTCGTTGGTTGACTTACCCGTTGGTGTAAAAGCCATCGAGTGCAAATGGATCTTCAAGAAGAAGATTGACGTGGATGGAAAAGTCCAGATTTATAAAGCCAGGTTGGTGGCAAAAGGTTTCAGACAAGTTCACGGTGTGGACTACGATGAAACCTATTCACCGGTGGCTATGATGAAATCTATTCGGATTCTACTAGCAACTGCAGCTTTTCATGATTATGAAATTTGGCAGATGGACGTGAAAACCGCCTTCCTAAATGGTATTCTGGAAGAGGATGTGTATATGACGCAACCTGACGGTTACATAGATCCAAAGAATGCTGGGAAAGTATGCAAACTTCATAAATCCATTTATGGATTGAAGCAAGCATCGAGGAGCTGGAATCTTCGTTTTGATGAAGCGATCAAGCAATTTGACTTTATCAGAAACGAAGAAGAACAATGCGTGTATAAGAAAACTAGTGGGAGCAAAATCGTTTTTCTTATTCTGTATGTTGATGACATACTGCTTCTCGGAAACGACATTCCAATGCTGAAGTCTGTAAAAGACTGGCTTGGAAGTTGTTTTTCCATGAAAGACATGGGTGAAGCCGCATACGTTCTTGGAATTAGGATCTATCGGGATAGACCTAAGAGGCTGATAGGCTTGTGTCAAGACTCATACATTGACAAAGTCCTACAAAGATTCAGCATGAAAGATTCCAAGAAGGGCTTCACACCAATGGTACATGGCACAACGCTAAGCAAGAAGCAGAGCCCTACGTCGGCTGCTGAGCTTGAGCGCATGAAGAATATTCCTTATGCATCTGCAATAGGATCTGTCATGTATGCCATGATCTGTACTCGTCCTGATGTTGCTTACGCATTGAGCATGACGAGTAGATACCAGTCAAATCCAGGTGAAAACCATTGGATTGCCGTAAAGAACATCTTGAAGTATCTAAGACATACTAAGGATAAGTTCTTAGTGTACGGTGGAAGTGATGTGCTTAAAGTCAGTGGATTCACGGACGCAAGTTTCCAGACAGACACAGATGATTTCCGGTCACAGTCCGGTTATGTCTTTTGTCTGAATGGCGGTGCAGTAAGTTGGAGAAGCTCCAAGCAGGACACCGTTGCTGATTCCACTACAGAAGCTGAATATATCGCCGCCTCAGAAGCAGCGAAGGAAGCTGTTTGGATACGAAAGTTCATTATGGAACTAGGTGTGATACCAGATGCGGCTGAGCCTCTGGCACTGTTTTGTGACAACAATGGTGCTATAGCTCAGGCAAAGGAACCAAGATCACACCAGAAATCCAAGCATGTTCAAAGAAGATATCACTTGATACGTGACATCATTAATAGAAAGGAAGTCAAGATCAGCCGAGTTCCGACAGATGATAACGTCGCTGATCCGTTGACAAAGCCACTCCCAAGGCCTAAGCTCGAGTTCCTGACTGAAGCTGTAGGCATTAGAAACATTGAAATGTAATCTAAATTTGAGTGGGAGTTTTGTGAGCTTAATTTTAGTTATTTGATATGTTCTTGTAAAACATTATTCTATGTTTTAATGAAATTATTATTTCAAGATTATTTTAACTGTGATGAAATAATCGTTCCAAAATGATATGAACCATTTTATAGGTCATCGAAGTAAATGATTTGATCTTGAGTCATCGAAGTCATTTAGCTTGATCATGAGATCCTATATTTGATAAATGTTTTATATCATCATGTCCCTAGTCGAAGGTTGTTGAAACTGGAACACCAACAACCGTGTGAGACTGGATTGGTACGTGACTTATGACAAAGTCTCAGTGTGTCATAGATGCTCGGCATCAAAGTCAGTACATAGGTGTATGTTGGGAACATACGACCGGACAAGACCCGCTTATAAGAACTCTTCAGGATATTTATATCTGTGTCATAAGAGATTCTTACTACGACTATAGAGTATAGTCCTTAGACCTGAGTTCACATGCATGTGACTGCATATGGACTGATGCACTTTGATCATTGTCTAACGCCATCGTTCTGCGATAGCTATAAGGACCTTGTTTGGGTACATCATGAAGTGAGTAGTTTACAGTGATGGAACAAGATGGGATTTGTCCCTCCAATATAAATGGAGTGAATATCTCTAGGCCAATCGGAGATTTGAATACTGGAAAACGCATGGCCATGCTCAAACGGACTTTCCCGAGTCGTTTGTATTGTCAGTATCAAATCAGAGTCCGATGAACAAGATTAGGCTTTATAAGGATGACACTAATCTTGCCTTATGACTAATCGAGATATTGAGACGAAAGGGATTATGAATACAGAGATTCCAGTTCAAGTGGGAGATTGTTGGAATTGTGTCCAGCAATCTCTGTACTGTCTCTATAACGTAAGAGTATGTCAGTGATCAGACATAAGTCATACAATGCTGGGGGTCATGATGGCTTGCTAGAGTCCGCTCATGATCTATAAGTCTTGGACTTATTGCCTTTATTGTATGATCCCATATGGGTCACACGCTTAAGCTAGCAGGAAATAATGTTGGAACGGCTTAGCAGAAGTACGACAAAAGTGCTAGGCATTTGTCGTACTAAGAGAGAAAGACTAATGGGTCTGATTAAATGGAATTTAATCAGATTGGGCCCAAAAGCCCAAAAGGGAAAGAGAAGGCTTTTAAATGACTAAAAGCCAATTCTCTTCTCCCTTAACCCAACCCTAGCCGCGCCTCTCTCCTCTCTCTGCGCCAGCCTCCTTGTGGTCTAGCAGCCAGTTTCCGGTGATTGCGTGTGTGAGCCTTTGGAGGATCCATCTCTCGGTGTATCTCCCTGATCATTGACCTGTTCATCAATTCCGCTGCAAACAAACAGGTAAAAGGTGAGATCATATGTTTCTAAATAAGAACACCTAGATCTAATGCATGTTTAGGTTGATATCAATATGAGAATTGAATCAGGATCAACCGAAACTTCCAACACCACTGCTCCACCAAAATATTGTCATCACATATGTTAGTTTCTTACACACATCCTTAGGAAGCTTAAAGAATGACATTGTATACACCGGTAAGGCTAGTCCAATAGATTTTAAGAGAATTTCCTTCACACCTTGCGATAGAGACTTTGCATACCATCCATGTAGTCTAGATTGGAGCTTTTCTTTTATGAAGTTGAATAGTTGTCTCTTTGATCCCTTGAAACACTCTGGCAGGCCCAGATAAGTTCCCTCACCTCCTTCAGCTTCAGTAGAGCTTGCTTGATATTCACTTTGACCTCGTTTGCCACATTTGATCCAAAGATGATCGACGAATTATGTGCGTTTATCACTTGTCCTGAAGCCTGGCCGTATAGATGTAGGACTTTGGTAATTTCTGAATTCTTCTTTCATGGCTCTGCAGAGGAGTAGATTGTCGTCGGCGAAGAGCAAATGGTGCACCGACGGCCCAAACGTTGAGATTTTTGGATTTTCTGCTTCTGTTCAGTTTGGTTTAGACCATTCACATGTGCTTCAGCACATAGGATTAACATGAAAGGGGAGAGGGGTTCTCCTTGACGGATTCCCCTCTCTGGACGTATAAAAACATGAGATCTCCCATTCAGCAAAACGGAGTAAGTTACCGTACTTAAACAGGACATAATCCAACTAATCCAACGCCTCTCAAACCCCATTTTTCCAATAAGACCTCAAGGAAATTCCACTCCACACGGTCATATGCTTTCGACATATCCATTTATATGGCCATGAAGTTCTTTGAAACCGAGTCAATGGTTCTAAGGCCATGCACCATCTCATGCATGTGAGATCCGGGATTCACACTAAGAATTTGTATTCGTGGATTTGGACTTTAGGATATAGAAATGGTATAGTTTCCTATGAATCAAAGACTTTATTGAGATCGATCGTCGAGATAGAACAAACACAGTCGAAAAGAGAGTACAAAGTGTAGAGATCGAGCTATCTAGTCGAAGTGTTCTAAGCTAGGGTTGGAATGTCTTGAATGAGTCGCCACTTCTTCTTTTAAATAATCTCGACTCTGACCTCTCCGTTCCGATATTTCGGCCTCTCCTTTGTAACGATCCCCGTGATTCTCGCGGATCAGTTGAACTGGAAAAGACCGAGATTCTCTATCTACACGTAGTCTCTCGCCGAGCTCGGGCTCGATCACTTCTTACTTCGGCGTCGCTTCGACCTTGTCTAAGCGTCATTCGTTTGGGCCCAATGATCGGATCGGCTCGTCTCTTCGTCTTTGATTCTGGAACGGGCTCATGAGTATGGACCCTTGTCTTGTTTGTTAATGGGCCGGATTTCCTAGAGGGAAATCCAGTACCAACAATAGCCCCCCAGCCCAATGATTTCGAGAAGTCGAAGTTAATGGGCGGTGGACGTTCTAGGGAAGATGCGCGCGTGTCTCGGGCGTCAAAAAATCTAATGATTATTCTCGCCCCATCCGTAGATCTTATTGCGATCCAACGGTCAAGGACGGGCGCGTGGGACGAGCTGATCTGCTTTTTGGCGCGTCAGCGGTTATAGCGTGTATTTGCTTGAGAATTTCATCTCCCACCGTGGATCTGGTCGATCATCAACGGCTTAGATTCGAAGGTCGTGAAGAGTCTTTTCGGGCTCGTTCTTTTGGTGAAGTGACCTAATTACTGCGCATTCGCAGCCGTTGATCTCGAATCGACGGTTTGAGTTGAGAGAAAGCGAGAAGTCCAAACCATCTTGATTCTCTCAGTAATTAATACGAGTTTGGGAGTCGTACGGACGATACTGCGCACAATCCCCGATATAAATAATCATATATATCGTCGAAGGGAGTCCTTCGTCTCCTTACTTTTACTCTGTCTCTTTCTTGTTTAAAGTTTTTCTCCATATTTCCTCTATCGTTAGAGAAAAAGTCCTTTCCCGGAAATTTTCCGTTTTCTTTACTCCGGCGCGTTTTCTTGAAGGAATGTTTAGATGAATCCTGATTCAATTCTCTGATTCAGATTATCCTAAACATGCGGATCTAGGTTCTCTTGATTAGAAACAATTGTTGATCTCACCTTATACCTGTTTATGCAGCGGAAAGGGATGGTATGGTCAGAGATCAGAGAGCCACCGAGGGATAACTCCTCCAGAGGTTCACACACGCACACCAAGCAGGAAGAGAGGCTGCTAGACCGAGCTGAGGAGGCGTCGCAGGAGAGAGAGAGTTGGCGGCTGTCTAGGGTTCCAGAGGAAAACAGACTCGAGTTTTATTTATAAAACTCGTCCGGTTCCTCTTGGGCCATTTGGCCCAATTACCAAATAACTCGAAGGCGTTCGTGCACTGTGTCGATCGACACACCTTGTGCATCGATCGACACACAGTGGCCAAACCCTTTTATTCTCTCTAAGTACAGTAAATGCCTAGCACTTTTACCGCACTTCTGCTAAGCCGTTCCTATACCTTTCCTGTTAGCTTAGGCGTGTGACCCATATGGGATCATATAATAAAGGCAATAAGTCCAAGACTTATAGATCATGAGCAGACTCTAGCAAGCCATCATGACCCCCAGTATTATATGACTTATGTCTGATCATTGACATACTCTTACTTTCTAGAGACAGTACCGAGATTACTGGACACAATTCCAACAATCTCCCACTTGTACTGGAATCTCTGTATTCATAATCCTTTTGTCTCAATATCTCGATTAGTCATAAGGCAAGATTAGTGTCATCCTTATAAAGCCTAATCTTGTTCATCGGACTCTGATTCGATACTGACAATCCAAACGACTCGGGACAGTCCGTTTGAGCATGGCCATGCATTTTCCAGTATTCAAATCTCCGATTGGCCTAGAGATATTCACTCCATTTATATTGGAGGGACAAATCCCGTCTTGTTCCATCACTGTAAACTACTCATTTCATAATGTACCCAAACAAGGTCCTTATAACTATCGCAGAACGACAGCGTTAGACAATGATCAAAGTGCATCAGTCCATGTGCAGTCACATGCATGCGAACTCAGGTCTAAGGACTATACTCTATAATCGTAGTAAGAATCTCTTATGACACAGATATAAATATCCTGAAGAGTTCTTATAAGCGGGTCTTGTCCGGTCGTATGTTCCCCAACATACACCTATGTACTGACTTTGATGCCGCGCATCTATGACACACTGAGACTTTGTCATAAGTCACGTACCAATCCAGTCTCACACGGTTGTTGGTGTTCCAATTTCAACAACCTTCGACTAGGGACATAATGATATAAGTCATTTATCAAATATAGGGTCTCATGATCAAGCTAAATGACTTTGATAACTCAAGATCAAGTCATTTACTTCGATGACCTATAAAATGGTTTATATCACTTTGGAACGATTATTTCATCACAGTTAAAATAATCTTGAAATAATAATTTCATTAAACATCTTAAATGTTATTTCAAGAACATATCCAATAACTAAATAAAGCTCTTTAATAACTCCCACTGAAATTAAGACTACATCTTAATTTCACTTATCCTACAGCAACAGTCCGCGACTCGTGCTTAGGCCTAAGGAGTGGCTTCGTTAATAGATTAGCAACGTTCTCATTCGTTGAAACTTGCTGATCTACTTAACATCTCTGTCATTTATCTCACGGAATAGGTTATACCTACCCTCAAGGTGTTTGGACCTCTGATGTGCAGCTAGTCTCATCTATGCTGGGAATCACATCAAGTTCAGTGACGAACTCTTCTTTCCAAACAACCTCTTTCGCCGCTTTCAAAGCTGCGAAATGTTCAGCTTAAGTCATGGAGTCAGCAACAGTGCCTTGCACCGCCAGATAGACACAAGATATAACCGGACTGTGATCGGAAATCATCTTTGTCTATTGGAAACTTGCCTTTCAGACTCTACCGACTTGTAGCACCTCACTTTCTCCGTAAATCAAGAACTTATCCTAAATATTTCTCAAATACTTTAGGACATTCTTTACGGCAATCCAGTGATTCTTTGCTGGATTTGACTGGTCTTTACTTGTCTTGCTTAACATTAAAGCAACATCAAACAAGTACGTTTCATGGCATACATGATAGATCCAATTGCCGACGCATATGGAATCTTATCCATGCATTTAAGCTCAGCAGTTATCGTAGGACACTGTGTCTTGCTTAACGTAATGCCATGTGACATTTGCATAAAACCCTTCTTGGAATGCTGAAAACCTGTAGGACTTTGTCGGGATAAGAATCCTGACTTTGTCTTACCAGCTCTTTCGGATCTCTATCTTTAGATCCAAAATCCAAGAACATACGTGGCTTTACTCATGTCAATCATTAGAACCAACTCCCAAGCCAGTCCTTTACTGACTGCAGCATTGGGACGTCATTTTCGAGAATCAGTATGTCATCGACATACAATATGAGAAATGCAATATCCCTCCCACTAATCTATTAGTAAACACACAGTTCCGCTTCGTTCCTGTTCAAGTCAAAACCTTGACTACTTCAACAGAACGAAGATTCCAACTCCGATATGTTTGCTTCCATCCATGAATGGATCGATGAAGCTAACTTACATAAAATGTAATTTTTCGGAGTCCGGGCTCACTTTCGCTTCTTTGAATTTCGCAGATTCGTCGCTTTCAATGATCATCAGATCATGCGAACTTTCAATGATTATCAGGTTCAACTAATGACGAGAAATCACTCTCGGATTAGTAACTGATTCATTCATATCTGCGAACTTCAGGCTCCACAGGTGCAGATTTCAATGATTATCAGGTTCAACTAATGACAAGAAATCACTCTCGGATTAGTAACTGATTCATTCATATCTGCAAACTTCAGGCTCCACAGGTGTAGATTCTACAGAAATCTGTAAATCCATCCGTTGCTCTCCCTCAACAGGTTGAGCAGCCTCCTGTATGTCTCGAATTTCTTCGAGTTATACTTTTACTCCCACTGTTCTTCTTGGAAAATAACTTCCCTTCTTAGAAAACAGAATGGACGTAAAAGTAACAAGCCTTAGTTTCCCTAGGACAACCAGCGAAGTAGCTCAACTACAAATATTCAGTAAAGACGAATTTGGATCGATTCCAATCCACATTTACGTGGTGTCTTTCAACTGATATTGGTGGAACCTTTTCAGCGTAAACTTAGATATTTCTAGAGCGTTATTCTTAAATAATATCATGGAAGATTCGTGTGAATCATCTTTAATCATTTCTAATAAGATCTGATTCTTTCTCACAGAAAAACCTTCAGGTTTTCAGGAGAAATGAGCTGTGAAACGATTTCACACTCATTTAGATGATCACACAATCAATGACTTAAGTATTCTCACTCGTGATTTAATCCAGAGTCTTAATACTTTTGTCATTCAGATCCTATACTTCATTCTGGAACTCTTTCGACCATGTCAAAGAATTCCGACTTGTGTCTCATCAAATGAACACAGTCACACTCACTGAAGTAATCAGTAGAGACAATGAAGTACAGGAGATTTTCTCTGGCATTACTGCTCATTGGGCCACATACATGAGTATGTTCCAGGTCCAATAAGCCTTTGGGCCTTTCTCTAGCTCGGCTAAGATAGGCCCTTTACCTTTTGGTCTAGTAAACAGAATTCAAGTCTCATAAGATATTTTATCAAATGAGCCCAACAGTCCATGACTATGGGATTTCTGAATCCGACTTACTCTATGTGACCAAGACTTTTATGCCAAGGAAAATCAGGTTTAATTCATCAGATTTAAACCAATTCGGTATTTATGTTACATTTAGGCACTCTTTGGTTTAAGATATAAAACCCATTCCATGAATAGGGTGCTACAATTAATATTTCATTAAGATCAAAAGAACAAAACTTGTCTTTTATCAAAATGAAAAACATTCAAATTCTTACAAGAAAATGAAAGACAACTCTGCTTAAAGCAGGTACATTGTAGCAATTACTTAATACAAAACCAAGCCTCAAAGGGATCTATGAGTGAAAAACCCTACGGCTGAGGCAGCATCCCAAGCTCCTTCCAGACATGTAGTTTCACTTGCCCTTCCTTCAACGTTCTACTGTTGCTTAGGCTCTGCATATTATCACAAATATCAGTGCCACAACTAGTATCTAATACCTTTAAGGTAGAACTTGAAGTAATAACATGAATACCTGAGGAAGTAGTCTCATACATCAACTTCAACTCCTCATCATCTTCCATGAATTTAATGCAATTTCTCTTCCAATGCCCTGTCTCCTTACAGTAGCAGCACTTACCAACGTAAGAGGTATCTGACTCGGGCTCAGAAGACACACGCTTGCCATGATTCAAAATCTGGACAACTTTGTCTTCACCCTTGTCAGCATTAGGTTTAGTAAACCTACCCTTCTCATTCATGAGATTGTACAGGGTACTCTTCACGTTTGGCTCAACTGTCTTGAGCATATCATGCAGTTCAGTCAGCGTCTTCATTAAGCCTTTCTTGATATAGTTCCTTCTGAACTTATCATAGCTTGACGGCAGTGACTGCAGAATGATCTCAGTTGCCAATTCTTGGCTAACTGGATAATCCAGTTTCCTCAGGTTATCAATGTAACCCATCATTTTACTGACATGAGGACTCACTGGATGATCATTTGGTAGCTTGCAGCTAGTGAGAGACTTAACCAACTGGTATCTCTCCACTCTTACCTGCTCCTGAAATTTCAATTTCAGGCTGCTGATCATCTCTATTGGCGACTCCATATTCTCATATTGCTTCCGCAAATCTGAGTCCATGGTAGCCAACATCAGACCACGCACATCTACCGCATCATTATAATGCTTATTCCAAGCATCATATACTGCATGGGAGGCATTGGACCCGATCCTCACGGGGAGAGCTCTCTCAAGAACATAGTCCTTTCTCTCCTGTCTGAGGACTAGCCTCAGGTTCCGCGACCAAGTCAAGAAATTTGATCCGTTCAGCTTGTCCATCTTAAGGACAGACCGGATCGAGAAAGTGTTTTGATTGTTTGTGCTAGTCATAACTGAAAATTAAGATAAAAGGATTTTAGTTAATATGTTCAATATGATTAATCTCGTATAATGATTCCAAGATCCACATATAACTAAGATTAAAGTGGGCCACTGGCCGTCACCAAACCTCAGCTTATATCGGTAAGCCCTATGTCGGCTAATTATATCCGTGATATAACTCTTGGTTGTGAATCTGGGCCCGAGGCCCAATCCACTCTGATGTCTCAAGGCCCGGGACTCCCGATGGCCTAGTCAAGAAAACCAGACTATACAGTCATGTAATCATTAATGTCTGGGACTCCCAATGACATTTATGAATCACAAACCGTCTTATCCACGCAAAAGTAGACACCCTCACACTGTAAGGCCATGAATACAATTGAATGGGCTTCGACAGCTGACATAGACTGGGCAAGACATCCAACGCTTGATATTATTTGAGGTTCGTAGGTTTATTAAAATTTCATTCCCAAAATAGAAGATTACTATTTCGGGAAACTTTCTATTTTTGAAACCTACTATTTTAGGAAACTTTCTAAAATTGGAAACTTTCTAAAACCGGAAACTTTCTAACTTTAGAAATTTCTTTAAAATCCAAAACCCGCAAATCTAGAAACTTCTATTTTAAGAAACTTTCTAATTTCAAAATTTCGGAAACTTTAATTTAAAATCGACTTTATAATTTTATAAAATAAATTTTAAATTAATCTGAAGAAAGACTCAAATAATTGGCCCAATTGTTTTAACTTCTTGGCCCGAGGCCCAAGAATTGGTCCATGTCCAAGACATGACCCAATTGTCCAATTAAATGACATAACCGGTCTGGTTCATTAAAATTGGTCTAACCAAATTTTAATTACTACGATGACCACAATTGTCAACCGGTTATTTACTAAACCGGATTTTCTCAATTTATTTGGTCCAACCAAATCAAATTAGAAAATCCTGGTTTAGGCACAAAATCCAATTTTTTCGACTTTGGATTTCTTATCCCGGTTTAACCAGAACTTAATAAATTTATTAAGTCTGTTTATTAAACCGTGATGATTATAATTTTAATAAAAATTTTAAACCGAGCCTTAAACCCAACCGTATCGATCGATGAACCAACCGCATCGATCGATTCATCAACCGCATCGATCGATGCGTTCACGCGTTGAGCAGGTTGGCCGAGATATGCGAAATCCATGCGATCGTTCGATCGATCCATGCGATTGCAGTCGATCTCTTGCGGTTGTATCGACCGATCCATGCGATCGTATCGATCGATCCATGCGATCACAGCCGATACTTCTTTATGAAAATCGCATTCCAAATCAATATAGCTTGGATTTGCGATTTCAAGTGTGTTTAGGTTTCAATTCCTTGTTGCTTAAGTGATTTCTCTTATCAGTAGTTGATTCAAAACACTTCTTAAACAAGAAAACAATCCTAAACTTGAATCTAAACAAGAAAAACCAGAACCTGGCTCTGATACCACTGAAGGAATGTTTAGATGAATCCTGATTCAATTCTCTGATTCAGATTATCCTAAACATGCGGATCTAGGTTCTCTTGATTAGAAACAATTGTTGATCTCACCTTATACCTGTTTATGCAGCGGAAAGGGATGGTATGGTCAGAGATCAGAGAGCCACCGAGGGATAACTCCTCCAGAGGTTCACACACGCACACCAAGCAGGAAGAGAGGCTGCTAGACCGAGCTGAGGAGGCGTCGCAGGAGAGAGAGAGTTGGCGGCTGTCTAGGGTTCCAGAGGAAAACAGACTCGAGTTTTATTTATAAAACTCGTCCGGTTCCTCTTGGGCCATTTGGCCCAATTACCAAATAACTCGAAGGCGTTCGCGCACTGTGTCGATCGACACACCTTGTGCATCGATCGACACACAGTGGCCAAACCCTTTTATTCTCTCTAAGTACAGTAAATGCCTAGCACTTTTACCGTACTTCTGCTAAGCCGTTCCTATACCTTTCCTGTTAGCTTAGGCGTGTGACCCATATGGGATAATATAATAAAGGCAATAAGTCCAAGACTTATAGATCATGAGCGGACTCTAGCAAGCCATCATGACCCCCAGTATTATATGACTTATGTCTGATCATTGACATACTCTTACTTTCTAGAGACAGTACCGAGATTACTGGACACAATTCCAACATTTCTTTCATGGCCTTGATAGCCCCCGCGGGAGCGAGTACGAGTGCGGCGGCGGGGTCATTCGGACCGCACCCGCCGTCTTCGTTAACCATGGACCATATTCAGCAGTTAAGGGCGCTTTGCCGGATTCCAACGGAAGTTGAATTCGTCATTCCTTCCCCGGCGGTGTCCCCCGAAACGGTCGTAGAAGGCTACTGCTACGCCTCCTACACGTATTTCGAAAAATGTGGGCTCTTCTTCCCCATTCCCCGCCTCGTTTTCTTAGTGTTGGCCCAGCTCCAGCTGGCATTTTATCAGATGACGCCAAACTTCGTTCGATACGTTATCGGACTTGGAGTCAGGGCCACGGAGGAAGGGATTGAGTTCGGTCCTGAGGAGTTGATGCGGGTTTGCTCGGTGAAGCAAGATTCCCGCTTTCCGGGGTCATATCGTCTTTCTCCTCGGTTTGGGAGGATCCTCGACGGTCTCCCGCCGAGGGACGGATGGAGGGACCAATATTTTTTCTTTAGGATGACCCATCACTAGGTTGGAGAGTTCGATTGCTCGGTCGTTCCTTCGCGGTGGGCTTCCAATGTTGGTAGGACTCTTGTTTTCCTTTACGATCCTATCCCTCTTATTTTTTTGTTGTCAGCCCGATTCCTGATCGGTTTTGTTCTGTATTACAGAGTTTCCTGAATCGCTTGACCTTAACCATGTCACGGAGGCCTTAATTGTTGGGATAGTGTCCTGAAATCACACTTGTACTCACTCCTGTGATAGTTGTGTGTCGAGATCAGACATTCGTATAATACTGGGCGTTTGCAATGCTTTGCTAGAAGCCTCTTGCATTCTGTAAGTCGTGGGCTTACTGCCAGTATTGTATGATCCTATAGGGTCACACACCTAAGCGAACTGGAAGCTACGACATGGGAATGATCATTGTTGCAATGATCATATTATGTGTATTGAAATACACATAAGAATCGATATAATGGTGTTGTGTCGATCGACACAGCTTGTGTGTCGGTCGACACAGTTCGGATTTTCCGAACAGGCTTTTCGGGTTATGGCTTAATTGAGTCTGGCCCGTTAAGCACGTTTAGGTCGAATAAAAGCTGATTAGTTTCGACCTAAACAATGAGCCGTCCAGTTTTCTTGACAGAAACACTTGACACACCAGACACCATCGATCCCCATTGATCCGGCACTAGCATCCCGTTTCCAGCGAGCGTGCGTGTGTATCTGGTAGAGGCAAAGCGTTGCGTTGCTCCACTGATCTCGTTCACCATCTTCTTCCGCTGCCAAAGGTAAGAACGAGGTTGGTTCTAAATTTCAATATAACAAACCCTAGGTCCATAGGGATCCAACAGTGGTATCAGAGCATTCTTAGGGTTTAGCTATTGAAAATGGTGATATAAAATCGAAACTTGATGTTGTTGATCTGTATATTACTTGTTGAAATCGTTTTTCATTGATTAAATCTCGGATTTTTGTCTCTGTTGAAAACGATGGCATTGCTGAAATCGCACTGTGTCGATCGACACAAAGCGTGTGTCGGTCGACACGCCGCGGCGCAAAATATAAAAATTTTTAGGGTTTGTCGCAGGGTGTCGATCGACACAAAGCATGTGTCGGTCGACACAGAGCGAAAACTCGCGAATAAAATTTAGGGT
The DNA here is from genome assembly GCA_030180135.1 of Orychophragmus violaceus. NCBI lineage: Eukaryota > Viridiplantae > Streptophyta > Magnoliopsida > Brassicales > Brassicaceae > Orychophragmus > Orychophragmus violaceus. The sequence continues at coordinate 58,438,654 of CM058234.1, read as the reverse complement.
TTGTCGCACAGTATCGATCGACACAAAGCGTGTGTCGGTCGATACAAAGCGAAAATCCACAAATAATCTTTAGGGTTTCGATCTGAGATCGAGTACCCGTAATCGTGCTGCGTCGATCGATTCACTGGGTGTGTCGGTCGACACAGGCAATACAATTAGATAGATCGGTTCAATTGGATTGAACTGGTTATCTAGCTCGGTTAATTTTATTAACCAAAATTGATTCTGGTTTGGTCATATCGATCGACAAACAGTGTGTGACGATCGACATGGACCATTAAACCGAACTGGTTCAATTGGATTGAATCGGTTAAGTAAATTCGATCCGGTTTGACCGGTTATCGAAGAACGGTTTAAATAGAGTTGCATCGATCGATGCCAATGGTTGGCGTCGATCGACACAACATCCGCAGACTTGTTGGTTTGACCACAAATTTGCATGAACCAGAATAATTTAATCCTAAAAGTATTAGATGAATCTAAAATTTAATAAAACTAAATGTTTTAATTAAAAGTTATTATTTTTGATATATATAGTGAATATAAATCAAGATAAGATTAGTTCTTTTCCTCAACTAAATATCAAGTGATCTTGATGTCTTGCCCGATCTTGTCTACTGTCAAGACTCGTGTCGTTTGTTGGATATCTTGGAGTCCTTGATATCCACTGCAACATGGGTAAGGCAGGTGGTCAATGACAGACTTGCAGTGCAACTGTCAGTGATCACAAGACAGATAAAAGATTGGTTATACTTGACTGGGCTGTCAGAAGTTCTGGGCCCAGAGACATCAGAGTGGATTGGACATAGTTTGTCTCATTCACGACCAAGAGTTGTACTGAGTACAATTAGCAATGATTTGCTTACCTAGATAACTAAAGCTTGAGTAACGGCGAGTCGCCCACTCGAATTTTAGTAATCTGAGGATCTTGGCACATTGTATTCATATGAGGAAACATAGTTTGAATACAATGGGAGTTTTCTTATTAGATAAGAATTCTCATTTCTTGTGCTTTATAACTAAAATTTACCTCTTTTGAATTACAGCTATGTCTGTCTCAAATCACATCAACACTTTCTCACTAAGATCCGTCCTTGAGAAGGACAAGTTAAATGGATCTAATTTCTTGGAATGGTATCGGAACCTGAGAATAGTTCTCAGGCAAGAGAACAAGGAATATGTCCTTGAAAGAGTTCTCACCGAGAGGCCACGTTCCAATGCTCCGCAGACAGAAAAGAATGCTTGGGATAAGCATTCAGCGGATGTCAAAGATGTTACTTGTCTAATGCTGGTGACCATGAACTCTGAGCTGCAGAAGCAATATGAGAACGTATTGTCACCCATTGAGATGATTAACAGCCTGAAAGCTTTGTTTCAGGATCAAGCTCGCACAGAGAGATACCAGACGGTTAAATCTCTCATGGATTGCAAGCTGGCTAAGGACAGTCCAGTAAGTCCTCATGTCCTTAAAATGATGGGTTACATTGATAACCTGGGGAAACTGGACTGTGCCATTAGCCAGGAGCTGGCCACTGACATGATTCTGCAGTCTTTGCCGTCATGTTTTGATCAGTTCATCATGAACTACAATATGCAAAACATGACTAAGACATTGACTGAGTTGCACGGTATGCTGAAGACAGCAGAACCGAATCTCAAGAAGGCTACTCCCAATGTCCTGATGGTACAAGGGGGTAAAAGGTTTAAGAAACCTAAGAAGGGTAAGGGTAAGGCCCAGGTTGTCCAGGCTGAAAGTCAGGACAAGCCCAAGCCGAAGCCCAAATCCGGGCCTTCTCCTGAGGATAAGTGCAACTACTGCAAGCAGTTGGGGCATTGGAAGAAAGACTGCAAGAAGTTCATGGAAGATTACAAGAAGCTGAAGAAGACGTATGATGCGTCTGACTCAGGTATTTATGTTATCGAACTTAATGTTATGTCTTCTAGTCCTACTTCGTGGGTATTGGATACCGGCTGCGGTGCTCATATTTGTACTGATGTGCAGGCACTAAGAAACAGTAGGACGCTGAAGAAAGGACAAGTAGAGCTACGAGTCGGGAATGGAGCTAAGGTTGCTGCACTGGCCGTAGGCACCTACGAGTTGTCTTTACCTTCGGGCATGGTTTTAATTTTGAATAATTGCTACTATGTACCTGCGATTAGCAGAAACATAATTTCAGTTTCCGTTTTGGATTTGGAAGGTTTTGATTTTGCTGTTAAGAATAAAGTTTGTTCTTTTAATCGTGATGGTAATTATTATGGTAGCGCCCCATTAGATAATGGGTTATATATATTAAACCAAGAAATGCCTGTCTTTAACATAAATACAAAGAGGTTTAAGTCCAATGACGAAAACCCGACTTTCTTATGGCATTGTCGTTTGGGCCATATCAATGAGAAACGCATCCAGAGGCTCCATCGAAATGGGCTTCTGGGCTCATTTGATTTTGAATCATGTGAGAAATGCGAGTCTTGTTTGGTGGGCAAAATGGCTAGAGCCCCTTTCAACAAACCAAATGAAAGGGCCAGTGATTTATTGGGCCTTGTTCATACTGATGTATGTGGGCCAATGAGTACTGCTGCCAGAGGAAACTTTAAGTACTTCATTACCTTCACTGATGATTTCAGTAGGTATGGCTATGTCTATTTGATGAGACACAAGTCAGAATCCTTTGATAGATTCAAGGAATTCAAGAATGAAGTACAGAATCAACTTGGCAAGAGTATTAAGATTCTGCGATCGGATCGCGGAGGAGAATACTTGAGCCAAGAATTCAGCGACTATCTGAGCGAGTGTGGAATCGTTTCACAACTCACTCCCCCTGGTACACCCCAATGGAATGGAGTGTCGGAGAGGAGAAATCGAACTTTATTGGATATGGTTCGGTCTATGATGAGTCATTCTAATCTTCCACTATCCTTTTGGGGATATGCTCTAGAAACGTCTACGTTTACACTGAATAGAGTGCCATCTAAATCAGTAGAAAGGACACCACATGAACTGTGGACTGGGAACGTTCCTAGTCTGTCTTTCCTAAGGATTTGGGGTTGCGAGGCTTATGTCAAACGTTTAATCTCCGACAAGCTTGCACCCAAATCAGATAAATGCTACTTCGTTGGTTATCCTAGGGAAACCAAGGCATACTACTTTTACAACCAATCTGAGAACAAAGTATTTGTTGCTCGGGACTGTTCTTTTCTTGAAAGGGAGTTCCTCTCTAAGAAAAACAGTGGGAGTAAAGTACATCTTGAAGAAATTCTAGATGCACAGGATACTGCTCAACCTGCTGAGGAGGAGCAGCAGTTGGAACCACAAAGTTCTGTGGAACCGGCGCCTGTGGAGCCTGAAGTTCGCAGATCCGGAAGGATCCGTCACGAACCCGAGAGATACTATGGATTTCTCATAACCAATTCAAATGATCTGATGATCATTGAAGGTGACGAACCAGCGACCTTTGCGAAAGCAATGATGGGCCCAGACTCCGAAAAGTGGCTTGGAGCCTCTAAATCCGAAATGACATCCATGTCAGAAAACCAAGTATGGTCCTTGGTCGATTTACCTAATGGTGTAAAAGCTATTGAGTGTAAATGGATCTTCAAGAAGAAGATTGACGTGGATGGCAATGTACAGATTTACAAAGCAAGGTTGGTGGCTAAAGGTTTCAAACAAATTCATGGTATTGACTATGATGAAACCTATTCCCCAGTCGCTATGCTTAAATCTATTCGGATTCTTCTAGCGATTGCTGCTCATTATGACTATGAGATTTGGCAAATGGATGTCAAAACCGCATTCCTGAATGGCATTCTGGAAGAGGATGTGTACATGACACAACCTGAAGGTTTTGTCGATCCCAAAAATGCTAAGAAGGTATGCAAGCTTCATAAATCCATTTATGGGTGGAAGCAAGCATCACGGAGTTGGAATCTTCGTTTTGATGAAGCAGTAAAACAATTCGGTTTCATCAAGAACGAAGAAGAATCATGTGTATACAAGAAGACAAGTGGGAGCAAAATTGCATTTCTTGTACTGTATGTCGATGACATACTCCTCCTCGGTAATGACGTTCCGTTGCTTCAGTCTATTAAGACTTGGCTAGGAAGTTGTTTTTCCATGAAAGACATGGGAGAAGCCGCATACATTCTTGGAATCAGAATCTACAGAGATAGAACTAACAGGCTGATTGGATTGTGCCAAGACACTTATATTGATAAGGTGTTGCACAGATTCAGGATGCACGATTCCAAGAAGGGCTTCATACCAATGTCTCATGGCAAGAGTCTCTGCAAGAAGCAGTGTCCGGCGACACTTGCTGAGCGAGAACGCATGAATAGGATTCCTTATGCCTCTGCAATAGGATCTATTATGTATGCCATGCTCTGCACTCGTCCAGATATAGCTTACGCATTAAGCATGACGAGTAGATACCAATCTGATCCAGGTGAAGCTCACTGGACAGCTGTCAAGAATATTCTCAAGTATTTGAGACATACTAAGGATAAGTTCCTTGTGTATGGAGATAGTGATGAACTTGTGGTGAATGGATTCACCGATGCGAGTTTTCAGACGGACAGAGACGATTTCCGATCACAGTCTGGATATGTCTTCTGTCTAAATGGCGGTGCGGTGAGCTGGAAGAGCTCTAAGCAGAATACCGTAGCTGACTCCAAAACGGAAGCTGAATATGTTGCTGCTTCAGAAGCGGCAAAGGAAGCTGTTTGGATCAAGAAGTTCATGACTGAACTTGGTGTGGTTCCTAGTATCTTGGAGCCAGTGGCTTTGTTCTGCGATAACAATGGAGCCATTGCTCAGGCGAAAGAACCCAGGTCACACCAGAAGTCCAAACACGTTGAGAGGAAATATCATCTGATTCGTGATATTGTCAATAGAGGTGATGTGAAGATCAGCCGAGTTCCGACAAACGAGAATGTCGATGATCCTCTAACCAAGTCACTCCCAAGGCCGAAGCATGAGAATCATACGACTGCTGTAGGCATTAGAGATCTTAAGATGTAATCTTGATTCTAGTGGGAGTTTTGGATTTTGTTTTAGTTATAATAAGACGCCCTTGTAAACATTCTTTTAGAAGTGTTTAATGAAATTTGATTTCAGCATTATTTATTGTGATCTAAATAATGGTCCCAAAATAAGTTTATGACATATTACAGGTCATCAAGTTGAGAACTTGATCATGAAACCCTATAAGTTAATAAATTATTTTGTCCCTAGTCAAGGTTGTAGAATCGGGACACTGACAACCGTTAGAGACTAGATTGTGAGGTGAATGTTGGCTAAGTTTCATGGAGCCAATGATATGATTATCGCAGTCAGTCACATAGATATATGTCAGTGGACATATGATCGGACATGACCCGCTAATGAGAAGTCTACAAGATAGTAATATATGTGTCATAAGAGGTTCTCATTACGACTATAGAGTATAGTCCTAAGACCTGAGTTCATCATGCTTTCTTGCATATGAATTGGTACATTTTGACTTTGTCAAACGTCGATCCGTAACTGGCGGCTATAACGACACTGTTCAAGTTTATCATGAAGTGTGTGTTGAAACAGGGATGGAACAAGATGGAATTTGTCCCTCCTGAAAAACGGGAGATAAATATTTCAGGGCCTATCGAAGATTGAATACTGAGAGAATGTGTGGCCGCACTCAAACGAACTGTAGTTCAGTTGTTTGTAATGTTCAGTATGAGATCAGGAGTTCGATAAACACGATGTTGGCTAAATAAGGATGACACAGATCTTGCCTTATGCCAAATCGAGATATAGAGACAAAAGGATTATAGGAATTGATGATTCCAGTACAAGTGGGAGATTGTTGGGATAGTGTCCTGAAATCACACTTGTACTCACTCATGTGATAATTGTGTGTCGAGATCAGACATTCGTATAATACTGGGCGTTTGCAATGCTTTGCTAGAAGCCTCTTGCATTCTGTAAGTCGTGGGCTTACTGCCAGTATTGTATGATCCTATAGGGTCACACACCTAAGCGAACTGGAAGCTACGACATGGGAATGATCATTGTTGCAATGATCATATTATGTGTATTGAAATACACATAAGAATCGATATAATGGTGTTGTGTCGATCGACACAGCTTGTGTGTCGGTCGACACAGTTCGGATTTTCCGAACAGGCTTTTCGGGTTATGGCTTAATTGAGTCTGGCCCGTTAAGCACGTTTAGGTCGAATAAAAGCTGATTAGTTTCGACCTAAACAATGAGCCGTCCAGTTTTCTTGACAGAAACACTTGACACACTAGACACCATCGATCCCCATTGATCCGGCACTAGCATCCCGTTTCCAGCGAGCGTGCGTGTGTATCTGGTAGAGGCAAAGCGTTGCGTTTCTCCACTGATCTCGTTCACCATCTTCTTCCGCTGCCAAAGGTAAGAACGAGGTTGGTTCTAAATTTCAATATAACAAACCCTACATCCATAGGGATCCAACATTAATAACCCGTCTGAGGAGAGGTGCCGTTAACTGGGACAGTTTCACGGTTGAGCGTGTGCAGGCTACTCTGAGGATCGACCCAAGAGGGGTTCCGCAGGACCGATCTCGGGTCTCTCGGGAGTTGCCTTTTCCTCCTGTACCTCCTCGGGCTTCTCTGAGTCGAACCGTCCGACCTCCGCTTCGTATATTCGAGCGGGCGGGAGAGGGTGAGTCTCCTGTTCGTGACGTTTTGTTCGTCGTTATTTGGGAAAGGTCTAAACCCTCCTTTTATTTTATAGGCCGTCCTTCTTTGGGTGAGGGTTCGGATGCTAGCACTCCATCCCATGAGAAGTTATCTCGTAGATCGAGGAGTCGCCGAAACGGGAAGGACCCTATAGATTTGGCAAAAAGGGTGGAGGACGGGAATCTAAGCAACGCACTCTTTTTGCCATGTGTGATTCTCCTCTCCCTTCCACGGTTATCCCTCAGAACTCCGGGGCCTGCGATGCGGCCGCAGAGACAAGGGGGATCCCTCCTTCTCCGGTTGTTCGGAGAGCGGACTCGGTCTCGTCTAGGGAGCCGACTTTGCGCGGTCCTCGTCTGGATGGTTCGGAGAGACCGAATGATCAGAGTGTGGGCGGGGGCCTTTCTCCCGTACCGAAGCGTCGGAGGCTTGATACGGAGGCGAGCTCGAGCAGTTCGAGCGAAGGCATTGGGACGCCCAGGGGCGCGGCCCGTTTGTCAAGGCACGTCGGACCCACGGGTGCTCGGCTTCCGGTTGCCGGGGACATGGCCCTTGGCGACTTGTACGCCAAGATGGCTGAAGCTACCGGGAAGGTATCAATCGTAGTTTCTTGTTCCCACCTTTCTTTTGTACGAGAGATTTTTGAGATTCGTGTGCTTATGTAGTTACTGGAGGCTACGAACGGACTTATGGCTCAGTCCGAGCGCGAGCTTCGTGGGAGATCGCAGGTAGATGAGCTCGAGGCCGCTAGGAGATTGGCCCGCATTTTGACCGCGGAGCTGCAGGATTCCTTCGCTCGAGAAGAGGAGCTCGAAAGGAAATTGGCCAGGTACGAAGGGATAGAAGCCCGGTTATTAGTTCTCAAAAATCGTGAGGAGGATCTTTCTCAGAGGCTTAGGGCGGCCGAAGGTCGGGCGCTGGCCGCTGAAGATGCGAGTCGAGTCGCGGTGGCGCGAGATGCCCAAGATCGAGCCGACCTAGAGAGAGTCCTTACGGGGAGGGACTGATGGAATTTCTAGCAGATCCTAATCCAATTAGGTAATCCTGGTCTGAATTCCAAGTCTAGGATCTAAGGTTCATGTTATTGAATCTATGAGATCACAGATTTACCTGGTGATTAGCAGCGGAAGATTTGCAGATAATCAAGATCTAGAGCGCCTCAAATGCTGCGCCTCTACTGGTATCCACACGCACACAAACTGAACAGAAGGGATGCTAGTGCCTTTAGAGATCAGATCTCTCGAGAGGTTTCTCTTTCTTTTCTGGTGGCTGTGAATTAGGTTAGAAATCAGTTTAGGTCGACCATATATCTTATATATGTCGACTTAAACCATAACGGAATTAACCAACGATTAAACCGAATTAATCTGGTAATCCGCGAGTTGCATCGATCGATGCACTCTTTGCATCGATCGACACTGCCCCAGAATATTGATATCGAATGCATATCAAATATGCATTCACTAGATCATTACATTAATGATCAACCTCGTCTTTAACGTCCAGTTTGCTTAGGTGTGTGACCCTGTAGGATCATATAACACTAGCAATGAGTTCTAAACTCATTGATCATAAGTGGCTTCTAGCAAAGCATTATGACTGCCCAGTGTCATATGATTGTCTCATCTCGACAATACGACTTTCACTTGGAGTAAGTACAATAGATTTCAGGACATTCCCAACAATCTCCCACTTGTACTGGAATCATCTATTCCTTCAATCCCTTCGTCACTATATCTCGATCTGGCATAAGGCAAGATCTGTGTCACCCTTATTTAGCCAAGATCATGTTCATCGAACTCCGATTTATACTGACAAGACAAACGAGTGACAATCACCTCGTTTGAGTGTGTCCACACATTTCTCAGTATCAAATCTTCGATGGGCCCTGAGATATTTATCTCCTGTTATATAGGAGGGACAAATCCCATCTTGTTCCATCCTTGTCTCTTCACACGCTTCATGATACGCCCAATCAATGCCTTTATAGTCACCAGTTACGGCTGACGTTTGACAAGGTTAAAGCGGACCAATTCACATGTAAGAAAACATGATGAACTCAGGTCTAAGGACTATACTCTATAGTCGTAATGAAAACTCTCATGACACTTATATAACTATCCCGTAGAGTTCTCATCAGTGGGTCATGTCCGATCCTGTGTTCTCCAACACATATCTATGTGATTGACTTTAATACTCTTACTAATGACTCCATGAAACTTAGTCATCAATCACCTCACATACTAGTCTCACGCGGTTGTTAATGTCCCACTTTAACAACCTCGACCAGGGACCAACATAATTTATGTCATTTATTATCTATAGGGTTTCAAGATCAAGTCACATACTTGATGACCTATAAAATGTCATAAATTACTTTGGGACTATTATTTAATAACCATTATTAAATAATACAGATGTCAGATTTCAATAACATAATCAAATTATGTTTATACGAACATCATATCATAACTAAAATTAATAACAATGACTCCCACTAAAATTAAGATCACATCTTAAGACATCTAATGCCTTTAGCAGTAGCCTGATCCTCATTCGCCCTTGCTCAGCGTGTGTCGAAAGACACTGCGTCTTGCTAAGAGTAATACCAAGAGTCATTTGCACGAAGCCCTTCTTGGAATCCTGCATATTGGACATGTGCAAGGCCTTATCACTATAAGCATCTTGACACAATCCAATTAGCTTATCCAATCTATCTCTATAGATTCTTATTCCAAGAATGTATACGGTTTCTCCCATAATTTTATCGAAAAACAACTTTCGAATCAAGTCTTAACAGACTGAAACAATGGAATTTCATTTCCGAGAAGTGGTATGTTATCAACATATAATACTAGAAATGCAATTGCGCTCCCACTAGTCCTCTTGTAAACACACGGTTCCTCTTCATTCATGACGAAGTCAAACCTTTTGACTGCTTTATCAAAACGAAGATTTCAACTCCGAGATTCTTGCTTCAATCCATAAATGGTTTGATGAAGCTTGCATATCTTCCTAGTTTCATTAGGATCAATGAAAAACTTCAGGTTGTGTCATGTACACATCCTTTTTCCAGAATTCCATTAAGGAAAACTGTTTTCACATCCATCTGCCAGATCTCATAACCATTATGAGTGGCGGTTGCTAGGAAAATCCGAATGGACATAAGCACGGTGTCTGGGATTAGGTTTCTTCACAGTCAATACCATGAACTTACTTGAAACCTTTTTGCCACCAACCTAGCTTTGTACATCTGAATATAACCATCCATGTCATTTTTTCTTCTTGAAAATCCATTTATTCACAATGGCTTCTACACCATCGGGTAAATCAACCCAAGTCATACTTGGTTCTGTGACATGGATCCCATTTCGGATTCAGCGGCTTTCAGCCATTTTCGGAGTCAAGGCCCATCATTGCTTCTTCAAAATTCGCAGGCCCGTCACTTTCAATGATCAGTAGATCACGGCAATTAGTTACGAGAAATCCATATTTCTCGGGTTCGTGACGGATCCTTTCGGATCTGCGAGCTTCAGTCTTCTGTAAAGTCGCGCACACATATCTCATATGTATACTTTTACCACGACCCAATTAACCAAGATTTAAACCGTAGTTAATTAAGTCATAAACCAAAATCAATGTTTGGTTCGCGATCTGTGTCGATCGATGCAACTTTTGTGTCGATCGACACTTCTTCAGAAACTCGCCATTTAAATGTATATCAAATATACATTCACCAGATCCTTTATAAACTATAGGCACCACGGGTGCAGGTTCTACAACTCTTTGTAGATCCAACTGCTGCTCTTCCTCATCAGGTTGAGCAGTCTCCTGTGATTTTCGAATTTCTTCGAGTTGTACTTTTACTCCCACTGTTCTTCTTGGAAAGAAGGTCTTTCTCAAGAAAACATAGTTCCGAGCAACAAACAATTTGTTCTCGAACTGGTTGTAAAAGTAACATGCCTTGGTTTTGTTAGGACAACCAATGAAGCAGCACTTATCAGATTTGGGTGTGAGCTTATCAGAGATTAAACGTTTTATATAAGTCTCGCAACTCCAAATCTCCATGATGGATAAATCAGAAACATTTACATTCCACATCTCATGTGGTATCTCTGTAACTGATTTTGATGGAACTCTATTTAAAGTAAACTCAGACATTTCTAGAGCGTATTCTTAGAAGGATAATGGAAGATCTAAGTGACTCATTATTGATCGAACCATATCTAATAAAGTCCGATACAGGAGGAGTGAATTGTGAAACACTTTCACACTCTCTCAGATGATCACTAAATTCTTGACCTAAGTATTCACCTCCATGATCTCATCGTAGAGGTTTAATACCTTTGCCAAATTGATTCTGTACTTCATTTTGGAACTCTTTGAACTTTTCAAAAATTCTGACTTATGTCTTATAAATAAGACATAACCGTATTTACTGAAAATATCAGTAAAGGTAATGAAGTACTGAAATTTTCCTCTAGCACTAGTGCTCATCGGCCCATATACATCTGTATGTATAAAGCCCAATAAGCCTCTGGCCCTTTCATTTTGTTCGTTCGCAACCTGTATCGACCGACGCACCGTTTGTGTCGATCGATACTACCTTTGTTGAAAGGGGCCTTCGTCATTTTACCCAATAAACAAGATTCACTTTACTCATTATGATTCATAATCAGATGAGCCCAAAAGCCCATCACTATGGAGCTTCTGAATCTATTTCTCATTTATGTGGCCCAAAACGACAATGCCAGAGAGAAGTTCGATTCGTATCATTTGACTTGAATCTCTTGGTATTAATGTTACAGTTAGGCACATTCTTGTTTAGAACATAAAGTACATTCTCTAATGGATTGCTACTATAAAATATATCACTGTAATCAAATGAATAACACTTATTCTTAACTTGAAAACTGATATCCTTCCATATCCAAAAATGGAATAGAAATAATCTTTATGCTCATAGCAGGTACATAGTAGTAGTTTTTAAGTTCAAAACATGCCATAAAAGGAAAAATTAATGAAATACTCCTATGGTTAATGCAGCAACTCTTGCTCCATTCCCACTCATAGGTCCACTTGTCCTTTCTCCATAGTCCTACTTTTGCTCAGGCCCTGCACATTTTCACAAAATATGAGTACCACAGCTGGTATCCAATACCCAATAAGTAGGACTATAAGAAGTAACATTTACTTCTATAACATAATACCTGAAGAAGAAGTCTCGTACGTCTTCTTCAGCTTCTCATAATCTTCCAAGAATTTATTGCAGTTTCTTTTCAAATGCCCATAACCATTACAATAACGGCACTTAACATCTTCAGAAGGACTGGTTTTAACCTTAGGAACATGGCCAGACTCGCTTGGATTCACAATCGAGCTCGTCTTGAGATCACCTTTGTTCTTACCAAGTTTCTTAAACCTTTTACCCTTTTGTACCATAAGGACATTTGGGGTGTCCTTCTTGATGTTAGGTTCAGCAGTCTTAAGCATCCCATGCAATTCAGTCAACGTCTTCGTCAAGTTGTTCATGTTATAGTTCATAACAAATTGATCATAGCTTGACGGCAGTGACTGCAGAATGATGTCAGTAGCCAACTCTTGGCTAATGGGACAATCCAGTTTCCCCAGGTTATCAATATAACCCATCATCTTAATGACATGAGGACTAACTGGTTCGCCCTTTGGTAGCTTGCACTCAATCAGAGACCTAACCGTCTGGTATCTCTGAGTTCGTGCCTGCTCCTGAAACATACTTTTCAGGCCAGTGATCATCTGTATTGGCGACTCCACGTACTCATATTGCTTCTGTAATTCCGAGTTCATGGTAGCCAACATGAGACAACTCACATCCACCGCATCATTAGAATGCTTATCCCAAGCATCCTTATCTGACTGCCAGGCATTGGCTCGGTACTTCTTGGGGAGAACTTTCTCAAGGACATAGTCCTTTTTCTCCTGTTTGAGAACAATTCTCAAGTTCCGATACCATTCAAGAAAGTTGGATCCATTTAACTTGTCCTTCTCAAGGACGGATCGCAGGGAGAAATTGTTACGATGGTTTGTGCTAGACATAGCTGAAAAACAGGGGAGGTTTTAGTTATGATGTTCAAGAAATGAGAATTCTTAACAATTAAGAAAACTCGCATTATATTCAAACAATGTTTCCTCAGATGAATATAATGATCCAAGACCCATACTTCACTAAACTTGAGTGAGCCACTGGCTATCACCCAAATTTAGCTATCTAGGTAAGCAACAACTTTGCCAGTTATATCCAATATAACTCTTGGTTGTGGATCGACATCTCATGCCCAATCCACCTGATGTCTCTGAGCCCAAAACGATTTTGATGGCCCAGTCAAGTAAACCAATCTCTTTAGTCATGTAATTGTTGATGTCTTGCACTGCAAATCCATCAACACGATTACCTCTGTCTTACTCATGAAATTGTGGACATCTTGCACTGCAAGTCTATCGCACAATTAAATCGGTCTTGACAGTTGACAAGATTGGAAAGACATCAAGTATCACTTGATATTTGGTTGAGGAACGGAACCATTTAAAACGTTCAGTTTTATTATGTTTTAATTCTTCTAATTAAATGATTTGTCTTGGTTTGGTTCTGTGGTTTCAGGTTCCATAACCTAAACCATCGAATCTTGTGTCGACCGACACTACTTTAGTGTCGATCGATGCTGATTAACCAAAACCAATCTGCGATAACCGATCAATCCAATTGATCCGGTTTTGAGTACCGGTCGGTGTCGATCGATGCTACATTAGCATCGGTCGATACCAACCCAATCGCAATAAACCATTCTTAGCGTTTAACCATCATTAACCAAGCTCGATAACCGGTCCTATCCAATTGAACCGATTCATCAATCTAGCGAGGTGTGTGTCGACCGACACAACTATTGTGTCGATCGACACTAGGCGAAACATAAGTTTTATTCGGGTTCTCGCCCTGTGTCGATCGATGACGGATTGGCATCGATCGACACCATGCGAAAAACCCTAAAACGTTTTTCGAACAAAAAGGTTACTTTGATCAAAACGAGTTTTAGCATGCTTGTATCATTCATACAGAGATCCAGATTCAACCAATCTAATCAACATGCTACAGATTCAATGGAACCCTAAAGCTCTGATACCACTGATGGAATTTCTAGCAGATCCTAATCCAATTAGGCAATCCTGGTCTGAATTCCAAGCCTAGGATCTAAGGTTCATGTTATTGAATCTATGAGATCTCAGATTTACCTGGTGATTAGCAGCGGAAGATTTGCAGATAATCGAGATCTAGAGCGCCTCAAATGCTGCGCCTCTACTAGTATCCACACGCCCACAAACTGAACAGAAGGGATGCTAGTGCCTTTAGAGATCAGATCTCTCGAGAGGTTTCTCTTTCTTTTCTGGTGGCTGTGAATTAGGTTAGAAATCAGTTTAGGTCGACCATATATCTTATATATGTCGACTTAAACCATAACGGAATTAACCAACGATTAAACCGAATTAATCTGGTAATCCACGAGTTGCATCGATCGATGCACTCTTTGCATCGATCGACACTGCCCCATAATATTGATATCGAATGCATATCAAATATGCATTCACTAGATCATTACATTAATGATCAACCTCGTCTTTAACGTCCAGTTTGCTTAGGTGTGTGACCCTGTAGGATCATATAACACTAGCAATGAGTTCTAAACTCATTGATCATAAGTGGCTTCTAGCAAAGCATTATGACTGCCCAGTGTCATATGATTGTCTCATCTCGACAATACGACTTTCACTTGGAGTAAGTACAATAGATTTCAGGACATTCCCAACAGGGACTTCGACGTAAAGGTTGCGTCTCACGAGGCGAGGAAGAAGATGAGCGGAGAATACTTGGAAATCCTCAAAGAGGTCAAGGAGAAGAGCGAGAAGCGGAAGCTTGAAACCAACGCTGAGATTCGCCTCCAAGAAACCCTGGCCAATATCGAACTCATCACGGAGTTTGCTTCCGGCGAGCTTGATCTGACTCGGGAAGTGCTGAGGTTGGCCGACCAGAAGAGGACGGCCATGGAAGAGATGAACGCCGCAGCGGTCTCTGATTTTAGTGTTGGCAAGTTGAACTTGCCGGACGTGTCGAGCGACTCGGTTATTTTGGCGCATGCTCCGCCGCCGGCTACTTCCCGCCCCGATCAATACGGATCGGATCTCCCGACTGGGGTTACATCTACCGGTGATCAGGTGGAGGGTGGAAACGAGGCTTCCTCGCGCTCGCGGTAATCTTGATTGTTCTGTCGTTGCCCCAAGGGGCTTTTGATTTTTTTTTTTTTTTGAACATCTATTTGCCCGAGGGAGCTTTGTTTTGCTTTAGTGTTGGGAATCGAGGACATTGTGTCCTCCTTTCAATGAATCTCTTTTTGAGTCTTTCATGCCTTAGCATAGACTTTACTGTTTTAGCACCTTAGCGCGAAGTTGTTCGTACTCGAGTCCGAGTTCTTTCGTAATGTGCAGTACGAGTTTGATGTTTAAAGGGAATAATAAATCGGGATAGACTTACAAAGATTCGTTGTGTGTGGAGGTTTTTCCGTGTGATCGGCTGCCTTGACTTCGACATTTTCGTTTAAAGGGAGAGGGTGGCCCTCTAGTTCTCCCGAGCTGTATAAGGTCGGGGGAATTTTAGGTTTGCGGGAAGTTGTTTCGGAAGGGATAATTTCATATCGCTTTAAATTTGGGAGAGGCCATTTCAGGTCGCTCGGGAGGGATAATTTCATATCGCTTTGAATTCGGGAGAGGCCATTTCTGGTCGCTCCGAAGGGATAATTTCATATTGCTTGTTTTAGAAGAGATAATTTCATATCTCTTTGGCTTTTGAAGAGATAATTTCATATCACTTTGGGGAATGTATTGGTGAGGTATTTCGCAATGACTCCAACCTTTACGACAGAAAGAAGCATTGGATTAAGAGACTTATTTTGATTTCACAAAGATAAGCTAGTATGACTTCGTCAGAAGTTGCTGAGCTCGGTAAGAGCTTTGTGTTTGTGGGGTGGCTGCGCTCGAAGTCGAGCTGCCTACGTACCCTTTTAAGGGGATCAAGCCATTTCGTAGTTCGATTATGTTGTCGTACTCCTAGTGGAAATACTTTTTGAGGTTGATGATGTTCCAAGGTCGTAGTTCAGGTTTCTGGGTTTCCACCGACTTGAGTCGGTAGACCCCGTCCTTTACAACGTCGGTGACCTGGTAAAGACCTTCCCACTTTACTCCTAACTTTCCAGCGTGTTCTTCCTTTTTATGGTCGAACACTTTCCGTAAGACGAGCTCTCCTACTTGAAACCTTCGAGTTTTGATCTTGGAATCGTAGTAATGAGCTGCGGCTTGTTGGTAGTTCTGGATTCGAGCTAGTGCGAGGTTCCTCCTTTCGTCGACGAGATCGAGCTCGTCAGTTATCATCTTGTTATTGAGTTCCTCTTGTTGTGGGCATTCTTCTTTGCGGATGCTTGATACGAGGACTTTGGCTGGTACTACCGCCTCGATTCCGTAAGCCAGCGAGAAGGGAGTCTCGCCAGTGGATTTGCGGGGGGTAGTCTGGTAGGCCCAGAGTACGGCTAGGAGTTCGTCACTCCAGCTAGTTTTGCACTCATTGAGTCTTTTCTTGAGGCTATTCATGATTGCCTTGTTTGCTGCTTCTGCCAGCCCATTCCCTTGGGGATAGCATGGCGTTGAGTAAGTCAGCTTTATGTCCCACGTTCTGCAGAACTCCTTAAAGGCGTTCGATATGAACTGGGGACCGTTATCGGTGACGATCTCGTGGGGTAATCCGTGCCGGCAAACGATGTTTCGCCAGAAGAACTCCTTAACGTGGACGTCTTTGACCTTTTGGTATGACTCTGCTTCAATCCATTTGGTGAAGTAGTCCGTCATTACCAGTAAGTTTGTGGCTTTCTTTTTGCCGGATGCGACCAGGGGCCCCACGATGTCCATTCCCCATCGCATGAATGGGTATGGCGATGAGATAGAGGAGAGTTTTTCCGATGCTTGGTGGATGATCGGGGCGTGCTTTTGGCACTTGTCGCATTTGTTGGAGAAGGACTCACATTCGGTGGCCATTGTTGGCCAGAAATAGCCTTGCCTTTTGATTCGTATGGCCAGGGCTCGTCCTCCGGAGTGACTTCTGCAGGAACCATCGTGGGCCTGTGTGATCACGGCTAGGGCTTGCCTTTTGTCGAGGCATTTGAGATAAGGTCCGGAGAGACTCCTTTTGAAGAGCTCTCCTTGTGTGACGCAGTACCTTGCACTTTGTACCTTGAGTTTTCGTGCCTCCCTTTTGTCGTCCGGAACTTCGCCTTTCGTAATGTATCGAATGATCGGAGTTCTCCAATCTTCGTCATTGTCGGGCTCGGGTCCTTGACTGGTGGATGCGGCTTGGATTGGCCCGTCGGGGACGTTCGCGACGTACACGGTGCTTCTCGGATCAGGATCATCATCAATTTCGATGATGTCGCGACTGGTGTTGCCGAGGCATTTTTGGTGCTTGACATCGTCCTTTATGGCAGATTCGTCCTCTTTCAGGGTCAGAGCTTTTAGGGCTATGTCGATGCTTGGTTTCTCGATCCCTTCGACCGGTATGATCCTTTTAAGGTTAGGATCTGACGTCGATGCTAATGTGACTAGGGCATCGGCTGCGGTGTTTTCCCCCACGCGGGATCCGTGTTAGATTGAAGAATTCGATCTGTTTGGCGAGCGTATGGACTACCTGGAGGTATGCTTCCATGCGCTCGTCCTTGGCCTCGTAGTCGCAATGATATTGGCTCGTGACCAATTGGGAATCGCTGAACGCGTCTACTTCTCGGGCTCCTATTGCTATTGCTAGTCTGAGCCCGGCTATTAACGCTTCATATTCTGCTTCATTATTTGATGCGGCGAAGCCTAGTCTGAAAGATTGTTCCAATACTTCGCCGGTAGGGGAGACCAGTTTTACTCCGACTCCAGATCCTTGCCTTGAGGAAGCTCCACCAACGTAGAGTTTCCATCTTTTGGTGGAGGTCGGATCGAGTTCGACGGTAGGGGGCAGTTCGATTATGAAATCCGCCAGTACTTGTGCTTTTAGGCACGTCCGAGCTTTATATTCTATATCATACTCGCTAAGCTCGATAGCCCATTTGACCAGTCGACCAGACTGGCTTAGACTGTGAAGGATGGTCCTCAGCGGCTTAGAGGTCATTACTATGATCGAGTGCGATTGAAAGTATGGTCAGAGCTTCCGAGCTGATGTCACTAGCGCTAAGGCGAGTTTTTCCATGGCGGGGTATCTGGTTTCAGCGTCGATTAAGGTCTTACTGATGTAATACACCGGCCGTTGTTTGTTCTGTTTTTCGCGGACTAGGACTCCACTTACCGCTGCCGTCGAGACAGCTAGGTAGAGGTAAAGGGGCTCCCCTTCTACTGGTTTCGCCAATATGGGTGGTTCGCTTAAGTAAGTTTTGAGCTGGGTGAACGCTTCTTCGCACTTTTCGTCCCAGAGGAACTTTTTGTTCGCTTTGAGAAAGTGATAGAAGGGCAGACATTTATCAGTCGACCTTGAGATGAAACGGTTCAGGGCAGCTATTTTGCCAGTCAGGCGCTGGACTTCTCGCGTTGTTCTGGGAGATTTCATCTCTATGAACGTTGCGATCTGTTTGGTGTTCGCTTCGATCCCTCTTTCGGTTACTAAGTAACCTAGGAATTCTCCTGAGGGGACCCCGGAAGTACATTTTGCTGGGTTGAGTTTCATCCCGTATTTATTGAGAATGATAAAACATTCTTTTAGTTGTGGGATGTGATCCTCATACTTGGAAGATTTGACCAGCATATCGTCGATGTAGACTTCCATGGTTTTGCCTAGGAGTCCGGAGAACATCTTGTTGACGAGGAGTTGGTAAGTTGCTCCTGCGTTTTTTAGTCCGAAGGGCATGACTTTGTAGCAGTATGTGCCTCGATCAGTTATGAACGAAGTCTTTTCTTGGTCCTCGGGGTTCATTAATATTTGGTTGTACCCCGAGAAAGCGTCCATGAAGGATAGTAGCTGGTTTCCGGCGGTGGCTTCGACCAACCGGTCGATGTGTGGGAGTGGGAAGCTGTCCTTCGGACATGCTTTGTTGAGATCTGTGAAGTCTACGCGGACTCTCCACTTCCCGTTCTTTTTCTTAACCACTACAGGGTTCGCAAGCCAGTCGGGGTATTTGACCTCTCTGATCGATCCGATTTTTAACAGTCGATCGACCTCGTCATTGACGGCTTGAGCTCATTCTGGACCTAGTTTTCGACGTTTCTGTCTTACTGGTTTGCAGGTTGGGTCGACATTCAGATCATGGCTGGTAACGTCGATGTTGGTCCCTTTCATGTCTGCTGAAGACCAGGCAAAGGAATCGATGTTTTGTTTAAGGAAAGTGATCAGTTCGTTTTTGACTGACTCTGATAGGTCGATTCCGATGCCAACGAGTCTTTCGGAATGAGCATCGTCTATGCAGACTTGGGTCGTGAGGTCCTTTGGGGGTCCTATTTGGCTCGGGTCATTCGACCTTTTGGTCTGCATGGTGGCGTGCTCGTCCTCTTTCTGTAATTGCTGCGCTGGGGATTTCTCGATCTGCTTGTATCCATTCATGTAGCAGTGGCGGGAAATCTTTTGACTTCTGTACACGGTTTTTACCTCTTTAGGAGTTGGGAATTTTACGCATTGATGGTAGGTCGATGGTACCGCTTTCATGTCGTATATCCACGGTCGACCTAGAATAGCGTTATAGGGAGCTGGCCGATCCACTATGACGAACTCGGTCATTCTTCGGACCCCTCCAGCGATTACCGGGGCGAAGACAGAGCCCATCGAGTACGTTGTTTCGCCAGCGAACCCTACTAGTGGTGTCTTTTCTTCCACGATCTCGGAGTCGTTGAAGTCCATCTTTTTGAACGCATCGTAAAAGAGGACATCTACCGAACTTCCTGTGTCAATCATTATCCTTGAAAGTTCGACATCTCCCACTACTATACAAACGAGGAGAGTGTTGTCGTGTGGTTTGTCGAGATTACTTGTCTCGCTTTCGTGGAAAGTGATCTCGTGGTCTGGACCTAACATTGGGATCTTTCCCCCTTTGTCGGTTTCGACTCTTCTTTGAAGAGCTTTGATTTAATTGACCGAATCTCGGCAAATCTTGGAGCCACCGAAGATGAAGTCGATTCGTTTAGGGGGTATAGCCCGTACACCCCCCCCCCCCCCCCCCGCAAAGACGAGGGAGATTGATCCGCGAGCGTAAGCTCTTAAAGGGAGCCGGAGGTGGGGATAACGCCGAATCCTTCGGGGTGCCGCTCAGGCTGAGCTCGCCGAGAATAAACTCAACTCGCTTCTGCGACCCTTGAGGGAGTGTTTCGGTAGATTCCGGCTCCTTTGTGCGTTCTCGTTTATTTTGAGAAGGCTTCTTGGTGTTTGATTCTTTGGTTTGTTTATTTTCCTTTTTGTTGGACGGAGTTTCCTCCTCGACTTCAGAATCTTGTTTGCTTTCGGACTCTCGCTTTTGAGCCTCGGCTTTAGCTCGAGTATAGCAATCTTCGGTCGAGTGTCCCCTTTTGTTGTGAAATTCACAGAATTTTTCCTTGTCGAACTCGAATTTCTTCGAGCTCTTTGGGCTCTCGACCGCATTGACGTTTCCCGATTTACGGGAATCCTTTTTCGAGTTCGAGTTCTGCGAGCTCGAGGGGTTCTTTTCTTTTCGGTGCTTTTCTCTGAGGGTCGTGGTTTCGTCCTCGAGGCGAGCGAAGGCCGATGCGCGATGAAGGGCGTCATCGAGTGTTTGTGGTTCGCGGACTGTTATTTCTTCGCGGAACTGGTTGAGTACTATAGTCCACGTCGCAGCGCTTCAATAGCTACTGCGTCTCGTGGGTTTGCGATTTTGGATTTTATTTCCTTAAATCGGTCGATGTACGAGCGAAGCGATTCGTCCGGTTTTTGGGAGACGCCAAATAGAGCTGCCTCGGTAGTCTTTTCCTCAATAAAGACGGAGTATTGTTTGAGGAACGCCGTCATGAACTGGGTGAAATTGTCGATGGACCTTTCCTCCAGTCCGGCAAACCATTCTAGGGCGGAGCCCGATAGGTTTTCGGCGAAGAGCCTGCAGAAAGCCGGCTCTCTTTCCTCGTCGGTAAGGTATACCCTTGCCATTGCTAATCGGAATGCCCTGATATGGGCTTTGGGTTCCGACTTCCCGGAGAATTCCGGAAATTTAGTTTTCTTGATTTCTCGGATTCTCGCGAAGGCGATCCGGTCTGTGAACGGCGTTTGTCGCGTTTCTTCGATCACTCGATCGATGTCAGGTGCCGCGCTTGTCGCCATGTGAACTTTGGAGCTCAGACTGACGAACTGAGCCTTAGCTTGTTCAATATACTGTCTAAGCATATCGTGGTCGTCGCCCGTTGTAGGTGCGAACTGGGCTTGTGCCTGACTGGACATTTGTCCAGGGAAAGTGGGGTCGAGGAGATCGATTGTTGGAAACGATCCTGTCTGGCCGACATGCGGCATTCGGAATTGTACCGTACTTGACCCGTTAGCGGGCCCTGAGCTCGAGGCAAAGGCATAGCCTCCTAGTTGCCTCGGCCGGATATTCGAACTACTCGGGAAGGGTGGTGGCCCGGGTAATGGTTGACTACCCGATCCGTTTGGATCTGTAATCGCCGAGTTCGAACCGAATGGGGTCGGAGTCGCGATGGGCGTCATTATCGGGCGAAGACCGCTATTTGACGTACTGGCGAAATTCCCCGACGTTCCCGGTGGAGTCACCACCAGGGAGAAGTCCAAGCGTGTGCACGGTGGAGGACTTATGGGGGTTCGTGGATCATATGTTGATCTCCCCCCCCCTGGTTTTGGCTGGCGAGCTCTTCAAGACGGGCGTTAATGCGCCTTTCCTGTTCGTCGAGTTGCGCGGCCAGGGAGCGATTCGCGATCTCTTGGGCCTTTTGATATATCATGGTTTTTACCCATTTTATACCATGATATAGATGTGTTTTTAGTGTCTTTTGTGTTCGTTTAGAGTCTTTTACAGGTTTAATCAGGTTTGGAGCTAATTGGAGATATTTGGAGCATTTTGGGACTTTTGGGACGTTTTGGCCGAGAGCTTAACTCACTGTCCGATTTATTGATCAAGCATCGACCGACACACCTTGTGCATCGGTCGACACACTAGCGAGATGGGCCGTACACGTCGGTTTTACAAGTTATGAAGATTTGCAAAGAGGCCCAGAATAGTTCCAGTATTTACACAGAAGCCCCAGCCGAGATTAGGCCTATATATAGAGGATTTTGGTGTTTAATTTACTTACGCTTTCATACTTAGAGCTAAGAGATTTTTAGAGCTTTTGGGGCTGATCTATTTCCTGTATTCACTTATTTTGGAGAAGATTTCGAACCCCTTTGATATTTTATTCTCTTATATGCAATCTACTATTTCTATGATTATGTTTTCATCAATCATGTCTGAGTAGATCCATAGTTAAGTTTAGGGTTTCTCATTAGGGTTTGATGACTTGCTAGACTTGTTTAATTCAGTTAAGGATTCATATGATTAGAATGTTCTTCAAACTAAATTGTGCTTAAAGCTAGTTCTAACCTGATCAATTAGAATCTAGATCTTAGGTTGCTAAATTCGACACGAGAGTGTGTTTTAGAATCTGAACTATTTAGGTTGAGCAATCAAATTATTCGCAAAGAGATTTGGTTTAGTTTAATTGTGAACATATCGAACTTGAACTTAATGCTAGTTTAATCTGTTATTAATTGCAAAGAGATTTGGGTTACTGCACTTAGACTTAGAGAGTTTTCGCAAAGAGATTTGGTTAATTCTATTTCCGTGATTTGAGTTCTAGAACTGAGTTTAATTAGATCCTGACTGATTAGCTTGTCTGCTTGTCTGATTTCCTGAGAATACCCTAGGCTTGACGCTTTTAGTTTATTGCTTTCACAACCAACTTGCTACTGTTTACTTTCTTGCTTCGCAATTTATTTTCTTCACCATCCGCTTATTTCTAGTTTTAATCTCTACGCTTCTGATTCTATTGAGACCAAGTGTCCCTGTGGATTCGATAACCCTATATACTACATTGACTATATTGTGCACTTGCAGTTTAGAATAGGGTAAAACTTAGAACCTATCAAGTTTTTGGCGCTGTTTCCGGGGACTCTTAGAGTCTTCGATAGGACCGAACTTAGGGTTTTTACTAGAAATTTTTCTTTTTGTTTTTGCTTTTTTCGTTTTATTTTCATAATTTGCTAACTTTTTCTCTGTTTCTTTCTGTCGTAGGTACGACTTACGCCTTGCGTCGATCGTTGCATCCCTTGCGTCGATCGTCACTAGGCGATTTGAGATTGAATCGATCGTTGCACTGACAGCATCGATCGTTGCTGGACGATTACAGACAGTTTATGCCAACGCAGAAAACTCGAAGTAATCCGAACTCGAGCTTAGTTAATCTCGGACTAGAGGAACTTGGACGTCTAGAAAGAACTATCAGAAGAGAAAAGAGAGAGAGAATGGTACGAGAACGTCTGATCTTGATACCAGATGCTGAAGGTACCCTGAGGGACCAAGATAACAACCCGTACAATGCTGCTGGGCATCGGGTTGATGCTGAAGGGAACGTGATCCCTGACCCCCCTGAGCCACAACCGCATGCGCAAGGTCAAGCTCAAGGTAGACAGCTGATTGTCCATGAAAGGACTTTGGCTGATTACAACAGACCAGATGAGTTTCATAGAAACCGAACAGCCTTAGTACTTCCTGGTTTTGAGAGGGAGGATTTTGAGATCAAGACCATCTACTACTCGCTGCTGAAACAAAATGCTTTCCATGGACATCCAACAGAGCAGCCTATGGACCACATTGATTCATTTGAGGACTTAATCAATGGCATGAAGTACGATGGAGTTTGCCAGGATTATCTGTTCCTTAAGCTCTTTCCTTACAATCTCGCTGGAGACGCTAGTGCATGGCTGAAGCAACGGGCACCTGGTCAGTTTACCACTTGGGCAGCACTGAAAAGTGAGTTCCTGAGACATTTCTACGATGATGCGCGTTCAGACCACTCCAGACAGGACATACTCACATTTTTCCAAGGAGCTGTGGAGCCTTTAAAAACTGCTTGGATGAGATTTAGGAAGTATCAGCGTGACTGCCCACACCATGGATTCAGTGAAGTCACATTGCTAGGTATTTTCTTCAGAGGCATAGATCTGCCATATCAGTCTGCGCTGGATAACTCCAGTAATGCTAACTTCAACACCAGGACTCCTACACAAGCTAAGCAGTTGATTGAGAACTTAATAAGCAGAAACAGTTGCAAGACTATGGATGAGAGGAGGAAGAAATCTGGTGGAAGTGTTGATATCTCAGAGATAGCTGAATTGAGATCCAGGATGGACAAAATCTGCAATCTTCTAGGTGAAAAGAAAGCTGTCCACTTTGCTCAAGAAGTAGAAGTAATTCAGACTGAGGAGGACATTCAGGAAGAAAATGTGAATTACATCGGAGGATCTGGTTTCCAAGGAAACAGATTTGGATATCAATATGGGAACAGATTTTCCGGTGGAGGACAAAGGAATACCTTCACAGGAAATCAAGTAACCTATGGATCTTCATCTTATCAGCCTCCTCCTGCAGCCACTGCTCATAAGAGTAAGATAGAGATAATGCTGGAACAGGTGCTGGAGAATCAGGTTAAGAGTGCTGCAGACTTCGAAAAAAAGGTAGATAATGTCTATGAGAAGCTGAATGGGAAGTTTGAATTCCTGAGCACCCACGTGAAAGAGCTTGATGCTAAGGTTGCAAGAATTGCTGGACATGCTCAGAGGGAAGATGGATATCTTCCAGGACGAACTGACGCTAATCCCAAGTACCAATGCAATGCAGTGACTTTGAGAAGTGGTAAGGAACTATTACCTAAACAAAACAGGCAGCTGAGCGTTGAGGAACTCGTATAGATTGAAGAATTGGAAGATGAGATTCGTGACATTCGCGATGCATCGGTCGATGCACCCAAGCAACGGTCGACGCAAAGCGATAACGTATAAACTGTCGTCGCGAAGTCGCCCAGCAACGATCGACACAATTCCAGTGACGGTCGATGCAAGGTGACTGCTGAGGATTCAAAACCATAGAAATCGAAACAGTCGACCGAAAGAGTATACAAGCCTAAAATACCCTATCCCAAGAATCCCAGGAAGGCTAGGAACGAGAGGCAGTATGCCAAATGCAAAGAGTTCATAAAAAGGTGAAAGTTGAAGTACCTTTGCTTGACTCCATGGATACCTCGCCTATGATGAGGAGATGCCTTAAAGATATGATTGCTGGAAAATGTGAAGGATTAATGTGTTTTTCCATGGTTAAATTCCCAAATTACAACCTAACACATAATCTTAAACAGATCTAAGTTCTTGCAAAACGAATCATAAAACCAACCTGATCTTTACCTTTTGCAGCGGAGTGATTGGTGGTAATGACAAGATCAGATTAGAGCTGATGAGAATCGGCTCCTCCTCAAGTATCCACACTCTTACAAGCAAGGGACGGCTGCTAGACCAAAAAGATGGATGATCAGAGAGAGAGGTTTTTGAGAGAGAGATGAAAAATGCGGCTAACCGGGAGAAGAAAAAATCGCAGGGATAATTAATTCCTTAGGTTTTTCAACTCCTTAATCTCTCATTAATGGGCCCAAGTCATTTGACTAATGGCTCATTAATCATTTGGGCCCAAGACACAAATCAGGCAAAAGCCTGCATTTTGTCTGGCCCAATTCTCTGATCCAATACAGTAAATGCCACTGCATCTTACCGTATTTATTCCATTTAACTTTCCCGTTAGCTATGGTGTGTGACCCTTTGGGATCATACAATACTGGTAATAAGTCCTGAACTTATAGATCATGAGCGGATTCTAGCAAGCCATCATGATCACCCAGTATTTATGACTTATGTCTGATCTCGACACTTATCATACTTTCTAGAGATAGTACGGGTAGATTTCAGGACATTCCCAACAATCTCCCACTTGTACTGGAATCCTACAAAGGACATTCCCAACAATCTTCCGATTGTACTGGAATCCTACATTCCCTAATCCTTTTGTCTCAATATCTCGATCTGGCATAAGGCAAGATGCGTGTCATCCTTATATAGCCAGACCATGTTTATCGGACCAGATTTGATACTGACAATTCAAACGACTTGGGCAAGTCCGTTTGGGAATGGCCATTCTCTTTCCAGCTATCAAATCTCCGATTGGCCTAGAGATATTACCTCCGTTAAACGGCAGGGACAAATCCCATCTTGTTCCATCACTATGAACTACACAATTCATAATACACCCAACCAAGGTCCGTATAGCTCCCAGTTACGAAACAGCGTTAGACAATGATCAAAGCGCATTACTCCATGTGCATCCACATGCATGCGAACTCAGGTCTAAGGACTATACTCTATAGTCGTATATGAGAACTTCTTATGACACAGATATTAATATCTTGCAGAGTTCTCATCAGCGGGCCATGTCCGGTCATATGCTCCCCTACATATACCTATGTGTCGACTTTGATGCCGCGCATCTATGACCCCTCGAAACTTGGTCATAAGTCTCAACACAATCTAGTCTCAACAGGTTGTTGGTGTTCCAATTTCAACAACCTTCGACTATGGACACTATGATTTATGTCACTTCGTTAAATATGGGGTTTCAGGATCAAGTCTACTCATGTACTTCGATGGCCCATATATAATGACATGAATCATTTTGGAACGATTATTTATATCACAGTTAAAATAATCCAGAAATCATTAGATTTCATAAACATAAAATATTATGTTTACATGAACCTTTCAAAACAATTAAGTAAAGCCCTTTACAAACTCCCACTGAAATTAAGACTACATCT
Organism: Orychophragmus violaceus; assembly: GCA_030180135.1. Classification (NCBI taxonomy): domain Eukaryota; kingdom Viridiplantae; phylum Streptophyta; class Magnoliopsida; order Brassicales; family Brassicaceae; genus Orychophragmus; species Orychophragmus violaceus. Next base: position 58,412,013 of record CM058234.1, on the reverse strand, counting down.
TAATTTCACTCATCCTACAGCTACAGTCCGCGACTCGTGCTTAGGCATAGGAGTGGCTTCTTTAATAGATTAGCAACGTTCTCATTCGATGAAACTTGCTTATCTTCTTAACACCTCTGTCATTTATCTCACGGAATAGGTTATACCTACCCTCAAGGTGTTTGGACCTCTGATGTGCAGCTAGGCTCATCTATGCTGTGAATCACATCAAGTTCAGTGATGAACTCTTCTATCCAAACATCCTCTTTCGCCGCTTCTCAAGCTGCGAAATGTTCAGCTTAAGTCATGGAGTCAGCAACAGTGCCTTGCACCGCCAGTTAGACACAAGATATAGCCGGACTGTGACCAGGAATTATCTTTGTCTATTGGAAACTTGCCTTTCAGACTCTATCGACTTGTAGCACCTCACTTTCTCCGTAAATCAAGAACTTATCCTTAGTATTTCTCAAATACTTTAGGATATTCTATACGGCAATCCAGTGTTTCTTTGCTGGATTTGACTGGTCTTTACTTGTCTTGCTTAACATCAAAGCAACATCAAAACAAGTACGTGTCATGGCATACATGATAGATCCAATTGCCGTCGCATATGGAATCCTATCCATGCATTCAAGCTCAGCAGTTATCGTAGGACACTGTATCTTGCTTAACGTAATGCCATGTGATATTGGCATAAAACCCTTCTTGGATTGCTGATTACGTGTAGGACTTTGTCAATTTAAGAATCCTGACTTTGTCCTACCAGCTCTTTTGGATCTCTATCTTTAGATCCAAAATCCAATAACTACGTGGCTTTATCCATGTCATTCATTAAAACCAACTCCCAAGCCAGTCCTTTACCGACTGCAGCATTGGGACGTTATTTTCGAGAATCAGTATGTTATCAACATACACTATGAGAAATGCAATATTGCTCCCACTTATCTTTTAGTAAACGCACAGTTCCACTTCGTTCCTGTTCAAGTCAAAACATTGACTACTTTAACAGAACGAAGATTCCAACTCCGATATGTTTGCTTCCATCCATGAATGGATCGATGAAGCCAACTTACACAAAATGTAAATTTTCGGAGTCCGGGCTCACTTTCGCTTCTTTGAATTTCGCAGATTCGTCGCTTTCAATGATCATCAGATCATGCGAACTTTTAATGATCATCAGGTTCAACTAATGACGAGAAATCACTCTCGGATTAGTGACTGACTCATTCATATCTGCGAACTTCAGGCGCTACAGGTGTAGATTCTACAGAAATCTGTAAATCCATTCGTTGCTCTCCCTCAACAGGTTGAGCAGCCTCCTGTAATTCTCGAATTTCTTCGAGTTATACTTTTACTCCCACTGTTCTTCTTGGAAAGTAACTTCCCTTCTTAGAAAACAGAATGGACGTAAAAGTAACAAGCCTTGGTTTCCCTAGGACAACCAGCGAAGTAGTACAACTACAAATACTCAGTAAAGACGATATTGGTGTCAATCCACATTTACGTGGTGTCTTTCAACTGATATTGGTGGAACTATTTCAGCGTAAACTTAGATATTTCTAGAGCGTTATTCTTAGAGAATATCCTGGAAGATTCGTGTGACTCATCTTTAATCATTTCTAATAAGATCTGATTCATTCTCACAGAAACACCTCTAGGTTTTTCAGGAGAAGTGAGCTGTGAAACGACTTCACACTCATTCAGATGATCACACAATCAATGACTTAAGTATTCTCACTCGTGATCTAATCCAGAGTCTTAATACTTCTGTCATTCAGATTCTATACTTCATTCTGGAACTCTTTCGACCATGTCAAAGAATTCCGACTTGTGTCTCATCAAATGAACACAGTCACACTCACTGAAGTAATCAGTAGAGACAATGAAGTACAGGAAATTTTCTCTGGCATTACTGCTCACCTACCACATACATGAGTATGTTCAATCTCCAATAAGCCCTTGGGCCTTTCTTAGCTCGGCTAAGATGGGCCCTATGTCTTTTGGTCCAGTAAGCAGAATTCAAGTCTCATAAGATATCCATTCAAATGAGCCCAAAAGTCCATAACTATGGGGTTTCTGAATCTGACTTACTCTATGTGACCAAAACATTTATGCCAAGAAAAATCAGGTTTAATTCATCAGATTTAAACCAATTCGGTATTTATGTTACATTTAGGCACTCTTTGGTTTAAGACATAAAACCCATTCCTTGAATAGGGTGCTACAATTAACATTTCATTAAGATCAAAAGAACAAAACTTGTCTTTATCAAAATGAAAACATTCAAATTCTTCAAAAGAAAATGAAAAAACAACTCTGCTTAAAGTAGGTACATTGTAGCAATTACTTAATAAAACCAAGCCTCAAAGGCATCTACAAGTGAAAACCCTACGGCTGAGGCAGCATCCCATGCTCCTTCCAGACTCGCAGTTCCACTTGCCCTTCCTTCAACGTTCTACTGTTGCTCAGGCTCTGCATATTATAACAAATATCAGTGCCACAACCAGTATCCAATACCTATAAGGTATAACTTGAAGTAATAACATGAATACCTGAGGAAGTAGTTTCATACATCAACTTCAACTCCTCATAATCTTCCATGAATTTAATGCAATCTCTCTTCCAATGCCCAGTCTCTTTACAGTAGCAGCACTTACCAACGTAAGAGGTATCTGACTCGGGCTCAGAAGACACACGCTTGCCATGATTCAAAATCTGGACAACTTTGTCTTCACCCTTGTCAGCATTAGGTTTAGTAAACCTACCCTTCTCATTCATGAGATTGTACAGGGTACTCTTCACGTTTGGCTCAACTGTCTTGAGTATGTCATGCAGTTCAGTCAACGTCTTCGTTAAGCCTTTCTTGATATAGTCCCTTACGAACTTATCATAGCTTGACGGCAGTGACTGCAGAATGATATCAGTTGCCAATTCTTGGCTAACTGGATAATCCAATTTCCTCAGGTTAGCAATGTAACCCATCATTTTACTGATATGAGGACTTACTGGATGATCAATCGGTAGCTTGCAGCTAGTGAGAGATTTAACCAACTGGTATCTCTCCACTCTTACCTGCTCCTGAAATTTCAATTTCAGGCTGCTGATCATCTCTATTGGCGACTCCATGTTCTCATATTGCTTCCGCAACTCTGAGTCCATGGTAGCCAATATCAGACCACGCACATCTACCGCATCATTATAATGCTTATTCCAAGCATTATATACTGCATGACTGGCCTTGGATCCGATCCTCTCGGGGAGAGCTTTCTCGAGGACATAGTCCTTTCTCTCATGCCTGAGAACTAGCCTCAGGTTCCACGACCAAGTCAAGAAATTTGATCCGTTCAGTTTGTCCATCTCAAGGACATACCGGATCGAGAAAGTGTTTTGATTGTTTGTGCTTGTCATAGCTGAAATTTAGAGATAAATAGAGTTTTAGTTATTAAGTTCATAAAAGAGCAATCTTAACAACTATAAGAAAACTCGCATTGCATTCAAAATTTCTTTGTTTAACCTCATAAGAATACAATGATTCCGAGACCCATGTTTAGCTAAATCCAAAGTGGGCCACTGGCCGTCACCCAGAATTAGCTTTACTTGGTAAGCATACACACAGCTAGTTATAACCAATAACTCTCGGTTGTGAATTAGACCCGAGGCCCAAATTCACCAGATGTCTCAAGGCCCGGGACTCCCGATGGCCCAGTCAAGGAAACCAATCTCTTACAGCCAAATAATCACTAAAATCTGGGACTCCCAATGAAATTAGTGACTATATACTACTTTACTTACGCGAAAACAGACACCTCACACTGTAAGCCATATCTGTAATCAAGTAAGCGTTAAGTAGCCGACAAGATTGGAAAGACATCCAAGCTTGATATTGTTTTTGAGGATTTTTAAGTTTTATTTCCAAAAAATAGAAGATTACTATTTTGGGAAACTTTCTTATTTTAGAAACTTTCTAAATTTAGTAACTTACTAAAAATAGAAATTTCTAATTTAATATTTTATTAAATATTTTGGGTTGGGTCACAAATTATAGGCCCAATTCTTTGGCCCAAGACCATAGAATTCCAGCTGGCCCAATAATTTGACATAACCGATTTGGTTTATTAATTCTGGTCCAAGACCAAATTAACTATCAAAACCATCGGTTATTTACTAAACCAGACCAGCTCTAAATTATTTGGTCCAACCAAATCAAACTTAGACCAGCCTTCGGTTTAGGTTAAAATTCAATTTTATGAATTTAAATCTGGTTTAACCAGAAATTAAATAATACCATGTATTAAATTATTTCCAGCAAACCGCGATTTTGGGTTAAGGCTTTAAACCACACAATAATTAAATAATTAATTATTCAATAAAAACCAAAATCATCTGTTACGATTCTACAAACAAACACACACGATTTTGTCAACACGATTTTGTCCTTCACAAAAGACAAAACACATCGATTCAAGCCATTAACTTTTCGGATGATAATTAATTGAACTATCCACTTTGACTTTTCCATTACGAAATGGCTCACGATCATAAAACAAAGAAAGATTTTGTCCTTTTCTGAAAACCTTAACAATTGCGATTTCTTGTTAATTAATTGGCACACAAGAACACACGCACAAACATAATCAAACAACATGATCGAACGATTTAATAATTGGCTCAACAAGATTACACGCCACACGCATACCACAAGCCTATTAATTATTGATCAACAACACACGGCAATATACACAAGCCTTTTAATTATTGATCATACACACATACGATTAGGGTGTTAATTATTGAATGTGCCATTCAATAATTAACATGATCATTCGAATATGACTAAACAGCCGATTATTAACAAGACCACATACGATTTAGATTAATGATTTCTGTAATCAATATTAATTCAAAATTAATTCTAAATCATTAAACATTCATATGATCCAAATTCACAAGAAACCAATAACCTGGCTCTGATACCACTGAAGGATTAATGTGTTTTTCCATGGTTAAATTCCCAAATTACAACCTAACACATAATCTTAAACAGATCTAGGTTCTTGCAAAACGAATCATAAAACCAACCTGATCTTTACCTTTTGCAGCGGAGTGATTGGTGGTAATGACAAGATCAGATTAGAGCTGATGAGAATCGGCTCCTCCTCAAGTATCCACACTCTTACAAGCAAGGGACGGCTGCTAGACCAAAAAGATGGATGATCAGAGAGAGAGGTTTTTGAGAGAGAGATGAAAAATGCGGCTAACCGGGAGAAGAAAAAATCGCAGGGATAATTAATTCCTTAGGTTTTTCAACTCCTTAATCTCTCATTAATGGGCCCAAGTCATTTGACTAATGGCTCATTAATCATTTGGGCCCAAGACACAAATCAGGCAAAAGCCTGCATTTTGTCTGGCCCAATTCTCTGATCCAATACAGTAAATGCCACTGCATCTTACCGTATTTATTCCATTTAACTTTCCCGTTAGCTATGGTGTGTGACCCTTTGGGATCATACAATACTGGTAATAAGTCCTGAACTTATAGATCATGAGCGGACTCTAGCAAGCCATCATGATCACCCAGTATTTATGACTTATGTCTGATCTCGACACTTATCATACTTTCTAGAGATAGTACGGGTAGATTTCAGGACATTCCCAACAAAATGGACTGATGAAGAGAGTGTGATGATGATCAGTGAGGTATGCAGTGCAGTAATTCAGGGCAGAACTCCTGAGAAATTAAAAGATCCTGGGAGCTTTGTACTAGATTGTACTATTTACAGAGAGAGGTTCGAAAGATCCCTATGTGATCTTGGTTCTAGTGTGAATCTCATGCCACTCTCAGTTGCCAAGAGGCTCGGTATGACTGATTTCAGACCCACTAGGATATTGTAGGATTATGTTGGTTCATAGGTTCAATTATCAGATTACAACCTATCACATAATCAACTAGGATCTAGGTGATTTGCAGTTGAATCATAAACAGATCAGGATCATTACCTTATGATTGCAGCGGATTGATCAAGGGAATGAAGAGATCACTGAGAGCTGATGATTACCGGCTCCTCCTAGGTATCCACACGCTTACAAGCTACTGGATCAGGCTGCTAGACCAAGGTGGAACTACAGAGAGAGAGGAGGACGGCCAGACCTAGAAATCGCAGATCACACAGGCTTACTGGCACCTCCTCTTCCTTATATGGGCCCAAGTAATTAAACTAATGGCTTATTAGGATTTTGGGCCCAAGACCCAAATCAGACAAAAGACTGTATTATTGTCTGGCCCAATTCTCTGTACAAATACAGTAAATGTCTTGCATCTTACTGTATTAATTCCTTGTTAACTTTCCCGTTAGCTATGGTGTGTGACCCTTAGGGATCATACAATACTGGTAATAAGTACTTAACTTATAGATCAAGAGCGGGCTCTAGCAAGTCATCATGACCTCCCAGTATTTATGACTTATGTCTGATCTCGACACTTATCATACTTTCTAGAGATAGCACAGTAGATTTCAGGACATTCCCAACAATCTCCCACTTGTACTGGAATCCTACATTCCCTAATCCTTTTGTCTCAATATCTCGATCTGGCATAAGGCAAGATGCGTGTCATCCTTATATAGCCAGACCATGTTCATCGGACCAGATCCGATACTGACAATTCAAACGACTTGGGCAAGTCCGTTTGGGAGTGGCCACTCTCTTACCAGCTATCAAGTCTCCGATTGGCCTAGAGATATTAACTCCGTTAAACGGCAGGGACAAATCCCATCTTGTTCCATCACTATGAACTACACACTTTATAATACACCCAACCAAGGTCCTTATAGCTCCCAGTTACGAAACAGCGTTAAACAATGATCAAAGCGCATCAATCCATGTGCAGCCACATGCATGCGAACTCAGGTCTAAGGACTATACTCTATAGTCGTAAATGAGAACCTCTCATGACACAGATATTAATATCTTGTAGAGTTCTCATCAGCGGGCCATGTCCGGTCATATGTTCCCCTACATATACCTATGTGTTGACTTTGATGCCGCGCATCCATGACCCATGAAACTTGGTCATAAGTCTCAACACACTCTAGTCTCAAGTGGTTGTTGGTGTTCCAATTTCAACAACCTTCGACTATGGACACTATGATTTATATCATTTCGTTAAATATGGGGTTTCAGGATCAAGTCTACTCATGTACTTCGATGGCCCATATATTATGACATGAATCATTTTGGAACGATTATTTTATATCACAGTTAAAATAATCCAGAAATAAAATTTCATAAACACAAAATATTATGTTTACATGAACCTTTCAAAACAACTAAATAAAGCCCTTTACAAACTCCCACTGAAATTAAGACTACATCTTAATTTCACTTATCCTACAGCTACAGTCCGCGACTCGTGCTTAGGCCTAAGGAGTGGCTTTGTTAATAGATTAGCAACGTTCTCATTCGTTGAAACTTGCTGATCTACTTAACATCTCTATCATTTATCTCACGGAATAGGTTATACCTACCCTCAAGGTGTTTGGACCTCTGATGTGCAGCTAGCCTTATCTATGCTAGGAATCACATCAAGTTCAGTGATGAACTCTTCTTTCCAAACAACCTCTTTCGCCGCTACCCAAGCTGCGAAATGTTCAGCTTAAGTCATGGAGTCAGCAACAGTGCCTTGCACCGCCAGACAGACACAAGATATAACCGGACTGTGACCGGAAATCATCTTTGTCTGTTGGAAACTTGCCTTTCAGACTCTACCGACTTGTAGCACCTCACTTTCTCCGTAAATCAAGAACTTATCCTAAGTAATTTCCAAATACTTGAGGATATTCATTACGTCTATCCAGTGATTCTTTGCTGGATTTGACTGGTCTTTACTTGTCTTGCTTAACATTAAAGCAACATCAAAACAAGTACGTGTTATGGCATACATGATAGATCCAATTGCCGACGCATATGGAATCTCATCCATGCATTCAAGCTCAGCAGATATCGTAGGACACTGTTTCTTGCTTAACGTAATGCCATGTGACATTGGCATAAAACCCTTCTTGAAATGCTGAAAACGTGTAGGACTTTGTCAATATAAGAATCCTGACTTTGTCCTATCAGCTCTTTTGGATCTTTATCTTTAGATCCAAAATCCAAGAACATATGTGGCTTTATCCATGTCAATCATAAAAACAACTCCCAAGCCAGTCCTTTACCGACTGCAGCATTGGAACGTTATTTCCGAGAATCAGTATGTCATCGACATACACTATGAGAAATGCAACATCGCTCCCATTTATCTATTAGTAAACGCACAGTTCCACTTCGTTCCTGTTCAAGTCAAAACCTTGACTACTTCAACATAACGAGGATTCCAACTCCGATATGCTTGCTTCTATCCATAAATGGATCGATGAAGCTAACTTACATACAGTATAATTTTTCGGAGTCCGGGCTCACTTTCGCTTCTGTGAATTTCGCAGGTTCGTCACTTTCAATGATCATCAGATCATGGCAATTAATCACGAGAAATCACTCTCGGATTAGTGACGGATTCATTCAGATCTGCGAACTTCAGGCTCTACAGGTGTAGATTCTACAGAAATCTGTAAATCCATCCGCTGCTCTCCCTCAATAGGTTGAGCAGCCTCCTGTATTTCTCAAATTTCTTCGAGTTATACTTTTACTCCCACTGTTCTTCTTGGAAAGAAACTTTCCTTTTAGAAAACAGAATTCCGAACAACCTAACTTCGTTTTCGGAATGGACGTAAAAAGTAACAAGCCTTGGTTTCCCTAGGACAACCAGCGAAGTAGCACAACTACAAATACTCAGTAAAGACGAATTTGGATCATTTCCAGTCCACATTTATGTGGTGTCTTTCATCTGATATTGGTGGAACTATTTCAGCGTAAACTTAGATATTTCTAGAGCGTTATTCTTAAAGAATATCATGGAAGATTCGTGTGACTCATCTTTAATCATTTCTTATAAGATCTGATTCTTTCTCACAGAAACACCTCCAGGTTTTCAGGAGAAATGAGCTGTGACACGACTTCACACTCATTCAGATGATCACACTATCAATGACTTAAGTATTCTCACTCGTGATCTAATCCAGAGTCTCAATACTTCTGTCACTCAGATTCTATACCTCATTCTGGAACTCTTTCGACCATTTCAAAGAATTCCGACTCGTGTCTCATCAAATGAACACAGTCATACTCACTGAAGTAATCAGTAAAGATAATGAAGTACAGGAATTTTCTCTGGCATTACTGCTCATCGGGCCACATTCATGAGTATGTTCAAGGTCCAATAAGCCTTTGGGCCTTTCTCTAGCTCGGCTAAGATGGGCCCTTTGTCTTTTGGTCCAGTAAGCAGAATTCAAGTCTCATAAGATATCCGATCAAATGAGCCCAAAAGTCCATAACTATGGGATTTCTGAATCCGACTCACTCTATGTGACAAAAACATTTATGCCAAGAAAAATCAGGTTTAATTCATCAGATTTAAACCAATTCGGTATTTATGTTACATTTAGGCACTCTTTGGTTTAAGATATAAAACCCATTCCTTGAATAGGGTGCTACAATTAATATTTCATTAAGATCAAAAGAACAAAACTTGTCTTTTATCAAAATAAAAACATTCAAATTCTTACAAGAAAATGAAAAACAACTCTGCTTAAAGCAGGTACATTGTAGCAATTACTTAATACAAAACCAAGCCTCAAAGACATCTACAAGTGAAAACCCTACGGCTGAGGCAGCATCCATAGCTCCTTCCGGACACGCAGTTCCACTTGTCCTTCCTTCAACGTACTACTGTTGCTTAGGCTCTGCATATTATAACAAATATGTGCCACAACCAGTATCCAATACCTATAAGGTAGAACTTGAAGTAATAACATGAATACCTGAGGAAGTAGTCTCATACATCATCTTCAACTCCTCATAATCTTCCATGAATTTAATGCAATCTCTCTTCCAATGCCCAGTCTCTTTACAGTAGCAGCACTTACCAACGTAAGATGTATCTGACTCGGGCTCAGAAGACACAGGCTTGTCATGATTCAAAATCTGGACAACTTTGTCTTCACCCTTGTCAGCACTAGGTTTAGTAAACCTACCCTTCTCCATTATGAGATTATACAAGGTACTCTTCACGTTTGGCTCAACTGTCTTGAGCATGTCATGCAGTTCAGTCAGCGTCTTCGTTAAGCCTTTCTTGATATAGTTCCTTTTGAACTTATCATAGCTTGACGGCAGTGACTGCAGAATGATCTCAGTTGCCAATTCTTGGCTAACTGGATAATCCAGTTTCCTCAGGTTATCAATGTAACCCATCATTTTACTGACATGAGGACTCACTGGATGATCATTTGGTAGCTTGCAGCTAGTGAGAGACTTAACCAACTGGTATCTCTCCACTCTTACCTGCTCCTGAAATTTCAATTTCAGGCTGCTGATCATCTCTATTGGCGACTCCATGTTCTCATATTGCTTCAGCAAATCTGAGTCCATGGTAGCCAATATCAGACCACGCACATCTACCGCATCATTATAATGCTTATTCCAAGCATCATATACTGCATGAGAGGCATTGGACCCGATCCTCTCGGGTAGAGCTCTCTCAAGGACATAGTCCTTTCTCTCCTGCCTGAGGACTAGCCTCAGGTTCCGCGACCAAGTCAAGAAATTTGATCCGTTCAGTTTGTCCATTTCAAGGACAGACCGGATCGAGAAAGTGTTTTGATTGTTTGTGCTAGTCATAACTGAAATTTGGAGATAAATAGAGTTTTAGTTATTTAGTTCATAAAAGAGTAAATAACTCGCATTGCATTCAAAATTTCTTTGTTTAACCTCATAAGAATGCAATGATTCCGAGACCCATGTTCAACTAAAACCAAAGTGGGCCACTGGCCGTCACCCGGAATTAGCTTTACTTGGTAAGCATGCACACAGCTAGTTATATCCATATAACTCTCGGTTGTGGATTGGGCCCAAGGCCCAATACACCAGATGTCTCAAGGCCCGGGACTCCCGATGGCCCAGTCAAGGAAACCAATCTCTTACAGCCAAATAATCACTAAAGTCTGGGACTCCCAATGAAATTAGTGACTATATACTACTTTACTTACGCAAAAACAGACACCTCACACTGTAAGACATATCTGTAATTGAATAAGCGTTAAGTAGCTGACAAGATTGGGCAAGACATCCAAGCTTGATATTGTTTTTGAGGATTTTAGGTTTCAATAGATTTCCTCCCAAAATAGAAGATTACTATTTTGGGTAACTTTCCATTTCAGGTAACTTACTAAATATGGAAACTTTCTATTTAGGGAAACCTACTATTTTTGGAAACTTTCTAAATCGGAAACATGCTAAAAATAGAAATTTCTAATTTAATGTTTTATTAAAGTTTCGGTTGGGTCACAAATTATAGGCCCAATTCCTGGCCCAAGACCACAGAATTCCAATTGGCCCAATAATTTGACATAACCGAGTCGGTTCATTAATTCTGGTCCACGACCAAATTAACTACTAAATCCAACTGGTTATTTACTAAACCAGACCAGCTCTAAATTATTTGGTCCAACCAAATCAAACTTAGACCAGCCTTCGGTTTAGGTTAAAATTCAATTTTTGAATTTAAATCCGGTTTAACCAGAAATTAAATAATACCAATTGTATTAAATAATTTCCAGCAAACCGCGATTTGGTTAACCGCTTGAACCACCAATTAAATTGGATCGGTTCGGTTAAGTCCAAAATCAGGAAGAAATAGATTGGTCTAACCAATCAATTTTAGCTGATTTTGACCTAACTTGCGGGTTAAGCTTAAGCTAACAATGAAACACAATCGGATTGATCGGTTCATTATCGCGGGTTAGGGAAGGACGAACCGCGAAGATCAGCTGAACCGATTGGCTACTCGCGGAACGTATGCCTCGCCAGCATATCGATTGATATGACGCTCTTGCGTCGATCGATACTCACGTGCATCAACTTGTTGCGATCGGGTCATCGGGACAGCGAGAAGCAATCGATCCGATTGATATCGATCGATATCACGCTCCCTCGTCGATCGATACGGGCGTGCATCAGCTCGTTGCGATCGGGTCATCGGGACAGCGAGAAGCAATCGATCCGATCGATATCGATCGATATCACGCTCCCTCGTCGATCGATACGGGCGTCCACTTCGCATACCGATGGGTTTCAATCGGATCATGCGATTTACAAAATAGGTTTTTTCAAGTTTTCTAATCAAATTTCTTAACACAAATTCGATTCTAAACATTTAAAAACATCCTAAATATGATCCAAACAGCAAAAACCTAACGACCTAGGCTCTGATACCACTGTAGGATGATGTTGGTTCATAGGTTCAATTATCAGATTACAACCTATCACATAATCAACTAGGATCTAGGTGATTTGCAGTTGAATCATAAACAGATCAGGATCATTACCTTATGATTGCAGCGGATTGATCAAGGGAATGAAGAGATCACTGAGAGCTGATGATTACCGGCTCCTCCTAGGTATCCACACGCTTACAAGCTACTGGATCAGGCTGCTAGACCAAGCTGGAACTACAGAGAGAGAGGAGGACGGCCAGACCTAGAAATCGCAGATCACACAGGCTTACTGGCGCCTCCTCTTCCTTATATGGGCCCAAGTAATTAAACTAATGGCTTATTAGGCTTTTGGGCCCAAGACCCAAATCAGACAAAAGAATGTATTATTGTCTGGCCCAATTCTCTGTACAAATACAGTAAATGTCTTGCATCTTACTGTATTAATTCCTTGTTAACTTTCCCGTTAGCTATGGTGTGTGACCCTTAGGGATCATACAATACTGGTAATAAGTACTTAACTTATAGATCAAGAGCGGGCTCTAGCAAGTCATCATGACCTCCCAGTATTTATGACTTATGTCTGATCTCGACACTTATCATACTTTCTAGAGATAGCACAGTAGATTTCAGGACATTCCCAACAGATATCACTGGTTCTAGCAGACAGAACGATCAGGATTCCCGAAGGAGTATTGGAGGATGTGCCTATAATGATTGGCCAATGTGCGATTCCTACTGATTTTGTGGTTCTGCAGTATGGACAGGAACCAAAGGATCCACTAATTTTGGGCAGATCTTTCTTAGCTACAGCTGGTGCGATGATTGACTGTCAGAGAGGTAAAATAGTCCTGAATGTGGGTGATCTGAAGATGAGTTTTGACATGAACAAGCTGGTGAAGAGACCAACCATCGACGGACAGACTTTCTATGTGGACACACTTGGTGAATTAGCTGCAGAGTACTTTCACCAGTCCCATGCTAAAGATCCACTAGAAAGAGCCTTACTGAGATCTATAATGGAGTTGGAGTACCTACAGGACGAGCCAGCAATGTGCTATACAAGACTGATGGATTCTGTTGAAGTTGCAATGCAGGTGGAAGTATCTGACGCGACGATGCAACGATCGACACTCACCAAGCATCGGTCGTTGCACGGCGACGCAGATTGGGCAGAGGAAAAGGCTCCGAAAATAGAATTGAAACAACTTCCATCCGGGCTAAGGTACGCATTTCTTGGACCAAATTCAACTTATCCAGTGATTGTTAACGCTAGTTTGAACAACGCAGAGCTCACTTTACTGCTAAGCAAGCTGCGCAAGCATCGCAAAGCTCTTGGCTATTCTCTTGATGACATTTCAGGTATCTCACCAGAACTGTGCATGCATCGGATACACCTTGAGGATGAGTCTAAAACATCTGTTGAGCATTAGAGAAGGCTTAATCCTAATCTACAGGAAGTGGTTAAGAAGGAGATTATGAAACTCCTGGATGTTGGAATCATCTATCCTATTTCAGACAGTGATTGGGTAAGTCCAGTCCATGTAGTGCCTAAGAAGGGCGGAGTTACAGTTGTGAAGAATGAGAAGAACGAGCTGATACCTACTGGGACTGTAACGGGACACAGGATGTGCATAGATTACAGGAAGCTGAATGCTGCAACCAGAAAGGATCACTTTCCCTTGCCTTTCATCGATCAGATGCTGGAGAGGTTAGCCAATCACCCTTACTACTGCTTCCTCGATGGATACTCAGGTTTCTTTCAGATTCCTATCCACCCAGAAGATCAGGGAAAGACTACTTTCACTTGTCCATATGGCACATTCGCTTACCGTAGGATGCCTTTTGGACTCTGTAATGCTCCTGCCACTTTTCAGAGATGCATGATGTCCATATTTACTGATATGATTGAAGACTTTATGGAGGTATTCATGGATGATTTCTCAGTCTATGGATCATCTTACAATGAATGTCTAGATAATCTGTGCAAGGTGCTGACTAGGTGCGAAGAAAAACACTTGGTCCTTAACTGGGAAAAGTGCCACTTTATGGTCAAAGATGGCATTGTTCTTGGGCATAAAGTATCTGAAGCAGGAATCGAAGTGGACCGCGCTAAGATTGAGGTAATGACAAATCTTCAGGCGCCTGATTCTGTTAAATCTATTAGAAGCTTTCTAGGACATGCTGGTTTCTATAGGCGTTTCATCAAAGACTTCAGTAAGATTGCTAGGCCACTAACTGCTTTGCTGTGTAAGGATACCAAATTTGAGTTCAATGTAGACTGTCAGACTGCATTTGAACAGATCAAGCAGGCATTAGTAAGTGCTCCAGTAGTTCAGCCACCAGATTGGGATCTACCTTTTGAGGTTATGTGTGATGCAAGTGACTTTGCTGTAGGAGCTGTTCTAGGACAGAAGAAAGATAAGAAACTTCATGCTATCTATTACGCTAGTAGGACACTAGATGATGCGCAGAGAAACTATGCAACCACAGAGAAAGAGCTGTTAGCTGTTGTCTTTGCTTTCGAGAAATTTCGCCCCTATCTTGTTGACTCTAAGGTGATTGTTCATACTGATCATTCAGCCTTAAAGTATCTGATGCAGAAGAAGGATGCTAAGCCGAGATTGTTGAGATGGATTTTGTTGCTTCAGGAGTTTGATATTGAAGTGAGGGACAAGAAGGGAGTTGAGAATGGAGTCGCTGATCATCTTTCAAGGATGCTAGTTGAGGACGACGTGCCCATAAATGATTATTTGCCCGAGGAAAACGTCAACATGATTGGTGCAGTTTTTCAGATGGACTTGGGAGGAGAGTTGCAGAACTGTCGGGAAATTCGCAATGTGTCGATCGATACCACACTGGCAACGGTCGATACAAGTATCGGGGAAGCAACGATCGATACATGCGCGCGCAACGATCGATGCATACCTGATACGAGCCGAGAGTCCTTCAAGATCAGAATTGGGAATTATGACTTCGAAATCTCTGCTGTAGCAACCTCTGATCGACCATGGTATGCTGATATAGCCAACTACCTTGCTGCTGAGACTGAACCAGATGATCTGAAGGGTTATGAAAAGAAAAGGTTCTTTAGAGAGCTTAGAAGGTACTACTGGGATGAGCCTTATCTCTACAAGCACTGCTCAGATGGCCTGTACAGGAGATGCATTGCTGAATCAGAAGTTCCAGACATCCTCTTCCACTGCCATGGATCAGATTATGCTGGACATTTTGCTACATTTAAGACTGTGTCTAAAGTTCTGCGAGCAGGTTTCTGGTGGCCTACAATGTTTAGAGACACTCATTCTTTCGTCTCTCAGTGTGATGTTTGTCAGAGGAGAGGGAAAATCAGCAAGAAGCATGAGATGCCTCATAATTTCATTCTGGAAGTTGAGGTTTTCGATTGCTGGGGCATAGATTTCATGGGTCCTTTTCCCTCATCCTATGGGAATAAATTTATCTTGGTTGCTGTGGACTATGTGTCTAAATGGGTTGAAGCAATAGCTAGTCCAACCAATGATTCTTCGGTGGTCATTAAGCTGTTTAAGACCATCATATTCCCCAGATTTGGAGTGCCTCGTATAGTGATTAGTGATGGAGGATCTCATTTTATCAATAAGGTCTTCGAGAAGCTGCTGAAAAGGCATGGAGTTCATCACCGAGTCGCTACTCCTTATCACCCTCAAACCAGTGGACAAGTTGAGGTTTCTAACAGGCAGATCAAAGAGATCCTTGAGAAGACAGTTGGAAAGACAAGGAAGGATTGGGCAGCAAAGCTAGATGATGCATTATGGGCTTACATGACAGCATTCAAAACACCACTTGGGACCACTCCATTCCATCTGCTATATGGAAAAGCATGTCATCTTCCAGTGGAGCTTGAACACAAAGCAGCATGGGCAGTGAAACAGATGAATTTTGATCTTAAGTCTGCTGCGGAAAGGAGATTAGTGCAGCTCAATGAGTTGGATGAGATTAGACATTTTGCTTATGAGAACTCAAAGCTGTACAAGGAGAGGACTAAGGCATATCATGACAAAAAGATTGTCTCCAGACAATTTGAGCCTAATGATCAGGTACTTTTGTATAACTCTCGTCTGCATTTGTTTCCAGGAAAGCTGAAATCAAGGTGGTCTGGTCCTTTCACAATCAAAGAAGTGCGTCCGTATGGAGCTGTCGTTCTAACTGGTAAGGATGGTATTGAATTCACTGTGAATGGACAGAGGGTGAAACATTATTGGGCTAAGGCCGAAATTCCAGAAGGGCAGATTCTGCCTCTGGATGATGCACCCTCTACCTAAATCAGTTGAAGCGTCAAGCTAATGACCTTAAACAAGCGCTGAGTGGGAGGCAACCCACTGTTTTCGTTTTTGCATTTTGATTTTAGTATTTTCATAGGATTTTACGCTTGTTTCTGGTTTTTGTGAGTTTTGTTTGCAGGTCTCGGATTAAAACGCAGTGCGTCGATCGACACACCATTGTGTCGATCGTCACGATACGAAAGAATCGCATTGCAGCGATCGTTGCGGTCCTGAGCAACGATCGATTCCCAACGAAAATCGCACAGCAACGGTCGGTGCACCTAGTGCAACGATCGATGCCTGACTGCGACAGAGGTAAACACCCGAGAGAACTAACCATTCCATTAACAAATTTTTCTTTTCTTTCTTTTAACCAATCCCTTGCTTGACACTACTGGGGACAGTGTGTCTTAAGTGTGGGGGAGGTTCTACTAATTACTTTCTTTTGTTTTCTTAGAGTCAGTTAAAGTTAAATTTTTAAAATTTATTTTTTGAGTCAAAATTTGTTTAAGTAGGAAACAATGATTTTTTGAGAAGATTAGCAGCATTTGCAGGAACTTAAGTAACCATTGGGATGAAGCTGCAGATTATCTATGACTATTAGAAAACCCAGACACAGATCAGCCTACTAAGAACACCCACATCGCTTCAGGTATCAGAGGATCTTTTACTGACTTCAATTTAATCCTGACTTTAGATTTCTCACCTAAGGGCTTGGTATACTTTATGTCGGACTCCCTTGTTGGTTCTGACACAGCCTGTAAACCTGTCCTATTTGGTTCCCTTCTCCCCTTCCATAAAGTAAAAAAAAAAAAAGATAATAAACTGCGGATGAGTTAGTAACTCCGAAGTGGTCATGGGAATGGTAGAAACACTATTTTCTCTCATGTGATCCATGGAATGTGTCCAAAGTACACCCCAAAACGGGAAGAATACTGATAAAAAAAAATAAAATGATACCCAGTGGGGAAAAATCAGTTGTTAAGGAAGGGAAAGAGAAGAAAGGGACTAGAGAAAGACAGTTTGGTGGTCTAGAGCTGGCAAGGTAAGAATCCATGTGCCTTTAGATCGATACCCCTTAGGTGAGACCGCACTTAAATATATGCAGAAGTCAGTAGGGAGAATTTGAATGCGTGAATGTGATTGTGGCGTTTACTTAGGACAGTTGCTAAGTGTGGGGGAAGTATATGTTGGTCTTGATGTTTGTGGATTGATTCTTTCATGTGGATTACTAAGGGGAATCTGAATGCTGCTGTTTCTAAGACAAAATGAGTTTCTGAAGAGTTTTCAAACCTCTTCACTACATTTTAGTTCTCTGTTTTGCTTGAGGTCAAGCAAAGGCTAAGTGTGGGGGAGTTGATATATCATGGTTTTTACCCATTTTATACCATGATATAGATGTGTTTTTAGTGTCTTTTGTGTTCGTTTAGAGTCTTTTACAGGTTTAATCAGGTTTGGAGCTAATTGGAGATATTTGGAGCATTTTGGGACTTTTGGGACGTTTTGGCCGAGAGCTTAACTCACTGTCCGATTTATTGATCAAGCATCGACCGACACACCTTGTGCATCGGTCGACACACTAGCGAGATGGGCCGTACACGTCGGTTTAACAAGTTATGAAGATTTGCAAAGAGGCCCAGAATAGTTCCAGTATTTACACAGAAGCCCCAGCCGAGATTAGGCCTATATATAGAGGATTTTGGTGTTTAATTTACTTACGCTTTCATACTTAGAGCTAAGAGATTTTTAGAGCTTTTGGGGCTGATCTATTTCCTGTATTCACTTATTTTGGAGAAGATTTCGAACCCCTTTGATATTTTATTCTCTTATATGCAATCTACTATTTCTATGATTATGTTTTCATCAATCATGTCTGAGTAGATCCATAGTTAAGTTTAGGGTTTCTCATTAGGGTTTGATGACTTGCTAGACTTGTTTAATTCAGTTAAGGATTCATATGATTAGAATGTTCTTCAAACTAAATTGTGCTTAAAGCTAGTTCTAACCTGATCAATTAGAATCTAGATCTTAGGTTGCTAAATTCGACACGAGAGTGTGTTTTAGAATCTGAACTATTTAGGTTGAGCAATTAAATTATTCGCAAAGAGATTTGGTTTAGTTTAATTGTGAACATATCGAACTTGAACTTAATGCTAGTTTAATCTGTTAGTAATTGCAAAGAGATTTGGGTTACTGCACTTAGACTTAGAGAGTTTTCGCAAAGAGATTTGGTTAATTCTATTTCCGTGATTTGAGTTCTAGAATTGAGTTTAATTAGATCATGACT
Organism: Orychophragmus violaceus; assembly: GCA_030180135.1. Lineage (NCBI taxonomy): Eukaryota > Viridiplantae > Streptophyta > Magnoliopsida > Brassicales > Brassicaceae > Orychophragmus > Orychophragmus violaceus. The sequence continues at coordinate 58,393,084 of CM058234.1, read as the reverse complement.
GATTAGCTTGTCTGCTTGTCTGATTTCCTGAGAATACCCTAGGCTTGACGCTTTTAGTTTATTGCTTTCACAACCAACTTGCTACTGTTTACTTTCTTGCTTCGCAATTTATTTACTTCACCATCTCCTTATTTCTAGTTTTAATCTCTACGCTTCTGATTCTATTGAGACCAAGTGTCCCTGTGGATTCGATAACCCTATATACTACATTGACTATACTGTGCACTTGCAGTTTAGAATAGGGTAAAACTTAGAACCTATCACCTTTTCGCTTGCCTCATTATTTCTCGTTCGATCTACCAATAGGCTTAACATCGAACGGATTTCGGCAAGATCATTTGGCCCTTGTCTCTGCGGAGCAGAAGGCAGTGGTGAATTGGGTCTGGTTGTTCCAGATCCGCCTCCTGGGGTGGGAATCGAATCATTTCTCATCCATACCTAGTTTCTGCTCGGATCGTTAGTTCCTGACAAAACATTTGTCGGAGTCTGGCTCGTCGTGATTGTTTAAGCGACTGAGCCGGCTGGTGCCGAGGTCGTGGAGACTGAGACAGAACTCGTCAACACTCCGTCGGTCTGACCCATGATCCTTACCCCGGCGGTGTTCTGAGGAACGTTGTCGACCATTTGAGGGTGGTCAACCGGTGGTGTGGCGCTGGGTGAGCCAGATTGGTCGGGATTCTTAAGACAGGAAAACTATAGATGTCCCCACAGTCGGCGCCAAATGTAAGATCCGGGATTTACACTAAGAATTTGTATTCGTGGATTTGGACTTTAGGATATAGAAATGGTATAGTTTCCTATGAATCAAAGACTTTATTGAGATCGATCGTCGAGATAGAACAAACACAGTCGAAAAGAGAGTACAAAGTGTAGACATCGAGCTATCTAGTCGAAGTGTTCTAAACTAGGGTTGGAATGTCTTGAATGAGTCACCACTTCTTCTTTTAAATAGTCTCGACTCTGACCTCTCCGTTCCGATATTTCGGCCTCTCCTTTGTAACGATCCCCGTGATTCTCGCGGATCAGTTGAACTGGAAAAGACCGAGATTCTCTATCTCCACGTCGTCTCTCGCCGAGCTCGAGCTCGATCGCTTCTTACTTCGGCGTCGCTTGGGCCTTGTCTAAGCGTCATTCGTTTGGGCCCAATGATCGGATCGGCTCGTCTCTTCGTCTTTGATTCTGGAACGGGCTCATGAGTATGGGCCCTTGTCTTGTTTGTTAATGGGCCGGATTTCCTCCAGTACCAACAATGCACAATAAGAATGTTGTCCGATATTAGACGATCGGACACAAAAGCACCTTGTGTATCTGATATTAGCTGAGGAGGGATCCTTTTAAGTCTCTCACATAAGATTTTGGAGATGATCTTATAGTGGAACCGAACAAAGACTTATAGGGTGCATATCCTTCATCATTGTGGGATTTTGTATCTTTGGAAGGATACATAGGTGAGTGTGGTTCCAGCCAGGGGAGAGGATGGACGTTTGAAAGAATGTACGAACCTCGGCTGAAACTATGTGCCAACTATGTGCCAGAAACTCTTGTAAAAGGCTTCTATGAACCCATCAGCTCCAGGCGAGCTACTGCATTGATACTGAAGACTACTTTTTATATCTTCATCTGAGACAGGGGGTGTGAGGTTCTCATTCATCAGTGGTGTAACTTTGGCTTGGAAGCCCTCAAAAAGCGATTACAGATCAGTGGGGTTGGTACTTCAAAACAGGTCTTTGAAATACTCTGTAGCAATGTTGCCCTTGGATCCTTCTGAGAAGAATTCTCTGCCCATATCGTCTTTAAGATACATTGTTTTGTTTTGGATCTTCCTTCCTTTTACCGCATTGTGGAAATACTTGGTATTGAGGTCTCTTGATTTCAGATTTTCTTCTCTACACCTCTGCCTCCAGAACCTTTCCTCATCCACATAAGCTTCTGCTAGCTCAAGTTTGAGCTTCCTCATTGTATGTGAGCATGGCCACCTTTTAGCTATTTATGCTTCAAGGATTGCGTGAGTTCGCTGTATTTTATCTCGAGAGTTGAGATCATTGCTCCTTTTCCATTTCGCAAGTTCCTTTCTACATCTGCTTATGCGATCACTGACATACATGTTCTCATCATTTTGATTCCCTTGCCATCCCTTCCTCACGGTATCCTCAATATCCGCACGATTTATGACCCTTTTGTCAAAATAGAATCGTCCTTTGCTTGGATCATCTTCCTCAAGAGAAAAGCATAATCTTATGGGACGGTGATTTAAAGCCCAAATGTCAAGATATTCAGTTTTGGATCTTGGAAATAGGTGGTACCACTGGTCATTACCAAAGCTCATGTCCAACCGACATTGCACCCAAATCTTATCACGCCAGCATGCCCATGATAATATATTGCCCGAGCTTCTTATTTCCTTTAGCTTGCAGTTTTGTACCAGGTTTTGAAAGTCCCAGAAAGTTAAGTCGTTCATCACTGGTCCTCCAAGCTTCTCTGTATTGTTTAGAAGATCATTGAAATCCCCTAGAGTTATCCATGCTTCATCTTTGTTGAGACCAATGATCGAGAGCTGGTCCCATACTGATTTCCTCTTTCTCTCACTGGATCTCCGTAAACGGAGGTTAAATAGAAACTTATGGATCCAACTTCCACCTTTAGATCGATAATTCTATTATTCTGCGAAATGACTGTAACCTTATAAATGTCCTTCCACATCACAGCTAATCCACCACTCAAACCAACATGATCAACCATAATCATCTTATCGTAACCCAAACCACTTTGCAAAGTAACCATGTAACTAGATTGTTGTTATGTTCCATTAAAAAAAAGAACATCGGAAAAGTACTTAGAACGCATTTCCCGTAACCTCCGAACTGTCTCAGTTCTTCCTGCACCTTGACAGTTCCAGCTCATAAGGCTCATTGGAACTGCAGCGGCTTCAAATTGGAAGCCACCGTCTTCTCGTTTTTTTGGGTTTTTGCTTGGGGATGAAACTGCATTCTCAGTATGTTTCCTCTTGTTGGTACTGTCTGATGAGTTGAACTCCTCCTGCAATGCAGAGGGATCTCATGCTTCACTGGTTTGTCTCGCTCTTCTTAGCCAGGATGATGGTCTGCCTCTTGCCTTCTTCCCTTCTTTCTGGTTACCGACAAAAGGGCCTTTTGATGGTCCCAACTGGAAACCCGTCGAACCATCAGCAGGGAGAGCAAGTTACCCCATAGGGGATGATGATGATGATGAAATTTCATCTTCATTTGGTTGCACGATTGTTGATGCAGAGAGTGCCTGGTTTCCTTCTAGACGACACTGTCGTTTATGCCGTGAGGGTTCTTCCTTGTAGCCAAAGACATGGCCTTTCCCTTTCTCCAGGTCATGTGTGATCTTAGTTAGCTTAATTTGTGGGTTCTCTGCTTCTTCAAGGATTTGTTGTCTGACTCTGTTGATTCTAGCCATTCGTATGTCGGGTCAGCATGCGAGATGTATTGCATAGTCATTTTTTGCTTCTGCTTCGACAGCTCAGGGAACAAAGGAGGGAAGCCTGGAGGACCCTCTAAAGCGTCTGTTTGTTGATTCGTGATTATCAAGCTTTGTGATGGCTTCTCTGGTTCTTCCCTTGTCTGCTGTGTTTCCTTGTTTCTCCCATTGTTCTTCCGTGTAAGGGACACTTAAGCTTTTCATGGGTGAGGCAGAAGCAATGAAAGCATTTCTTGTGGATTTTTTCATACTCGTACTTTATTATCACAGATTCACCCGAGGGAAGATTGAGTTTCCGTTCTTCCCTGTCCGGTTTCTCCGTGTCAAAGATCACTCTAGCTCGTACGGAATCCCTGGTCAGAGAGAATTTTGGGTCATACGCTATTTCTTCAACATGACCTAATTTGGATGCAAGCATCTCCATTGTCTCCACGGTGAAATAGTTCACTGGTATATGTATAGTATATTAGTAGAACTAAAGATATTAACTTTACTATTCTTTTATAAAGTATTTACAAAACAAAATCAAGACATAAAATGACAAATAATTGTTCAGGTTTTATTTTTATGTATTAGGTATTGTGGTTTTTTTTAAATAAATTAATAAGTTATATATAATCTCTATATAATATTTAAACTGTTTTCATAAGTTATATTGTTTATATTCATTTCCTAAACAGAAAATATTAATCTTGTTCAAAAAAAAATATTTTTAAAAAATGTTAATCTCTCTTAGATAAATTGCTTAAAATATTGTTTACAACAAATTTGGATCATATAACATACTAAATCTATCTCTCTTAAATTGAAAATATTAATCTTGAAAATATTTAAGCTGTAAAGTATATTGTTACAATTGAATACATTAACTTTATTATTCTTTTGTAAAGTATGTTGAAATATTTTCATAACATAAAAATGACAAATTATCTTTTATGTTTTATATTTTATTTAACGGTATTAACTCTGGTTTTAACTTTTAAAGACTACTATTTTATATTATTATATAGATATATATGTAACATTTCAATTGTTTTTATAATATTGTTTATAATAAGTTTGGATCAAATAACACTCATTTACTAAATCTATCTCTTAAATAGAAAATGTTAATCTTGAAAAGCTATTTTTGTATATATAGATTTTGTATCCAATTTTGGTTTAATTAATGAGTAATTCAGTAAACAATATCTAATTTAATAAGGTAAATTAAGATTAGTACAACACCTAAGAACCAATTGAGAGAAAGAAGAAAAGGATGAGAAGAAAACCTTAATGTTTGAATCTTAAAATTTTAAAAAGCTAAAAAGAGTCATTTTGGAATTGGAATAAGAGAGATGTCCAATATGAGCAAACATGAATATTTCTCACTTCTCTACTACTATTGAGTTAGTAATTTTCCTCTACTACGTAGTCTTGATCTTGTTGTACTCCTCTACTTCTTTCTTCTGTGCTTCCATTATCTTTGCAGTTTTTCTATTATATATTTGCCTCTCTTCACATTCTTCTTCACCAAGTTTCTACAGCAAACCAATTTCACAATTAACAATGTATAATTATTTTACAGATATTATGGTTTGATTAAAAAATTTGTACATACTTTCCATGTCTGTAAATCATTCTACATACATTATGGTTTTGGTTGCTTTTTCCAATAAAAATTGCTTCTTTGTCTTCTATTAATTTTCTTTCACACAACTCGAACTGGACACGAATAGTGAGTGGCAGTTTGCCAGTGGTGGAGTGGAGACCCACATAATACAAACCGGGACTAAAAAATCTTTCCAACATATCTATCATGATGCAATGCACACACGAGCAAAGGAATTAAATATATAAAGAATATTACTTAGGAAACCCTTGATCAGACCTTACTTGCAAGCCACAACATCCATGTCGTCTCTAGCTTGTTTGTAAAGCTCGAGTCGTTTGGCTAAGGTTCCTCTTCGTTCCATCAGTTGTGGGTCTTCGTCCAACATCACTTTCTTATGGGACTTCTTGTACTCTTAAATTTCCTTCTCAGTATAATTCCCTTCTGCAATTAGCTGCCTTTTCATTTCCTCTTGCAGCTGGAATAAAGCATATGCACCTAAGACGACAGAAAATAGCTAGAAAAGAAAAGTCACTAAACATTTCTCCTTAAGAGAGGAGTCCATGTTCTAGAAAGCTATGAAAGAATTCTTGGGGTTTGTTTTCATTTGTTTACTTAGATGTTTTCGTACCTAACCCATTCTACAACTTATAGCCTTTCTTACTAAATCACTAACATGTAGTAGTTGTTACTTGGGATTTGATGAAGTGACCTTTCGTCTGAAACCATATATATAGCTTTCTTCCCAAGCTCTTTAGCCGCTTGTCTTACATATATATCTGATTGTGTTTAACATTTCCACACCTTATGATGTTGAAGAATAGATAAATAAGGAGGTCAATCTGCTTTTCAGTCATGGGTATGGTATTGATTGAAAGAGAAAGTATAACCTATGAAAATGGAACAATATGCTACATAACGTATTACCTGCATTTGAGTGTCTTGTTTTCAGATTCAGCATTGCTAATAAATTCATCTTTGTTCATCACATACAGGTTGAGGCGGTCCTTAAGAATCTGAGCAATCTTGTCCTATCTTTCTTTCTGAACAGCCTGAAACCAAAAGCAATCTAACTTGCTTAGCAAATTATGAAAATGGTGAATTTGGGTACTCCGTACTCTATGTCCAAGTGATATGTCAAATACAAATTTTTTATTTCTTCTGATAATCAAAACAAACTTCCTCACAAACAGATGTTTAATTTTTCAATAGTGTGTGAGAAGAGTTGAGAAAAATTAGATAAATTTTTTTTGACCAAAATTTAGATGAAAAGCTTACTCTCATTTTTTCTATAATCTTTCTGGTATCAATCTGATGCCCTTGAGAAAGATAATCAAGTGAAGCCATTGATGTCGTAGCAAGCTGCCCTATTTATTCTTCAAAAAGTTCATTCCCAAAAAGCATAGCAAATATTGCAGTGTATGGTATAACAGTTGTATCACCTTCTTCCCTCAGCAATGTATCTAACTCGGGCCACAATTCTTCTCTCCTGCAAGAGATAGCAAACTGAGCTCAGAAAACAAAAACAGGTTTCCAAAGAAGCAAATATATATGCATGAGAAGGCGATAGAAGAGAAAGAAAAAAAGTATAGTCAAGTAAATAACATGCCGTAAAATCATCTTCAATACACTGGTCATCATCTCCAAGACCAACACGCTGTGCACTTGTAAAAACCACTCATCTAGGTAAAAAACAATAATCTAGCCACATAAAAACACTTCAAGACGAATTATGAAATAAAGAAACAAACAAACCTTGTTCAACAAAAATGTCATCAACAACTTTGGCAATCTGCAATACAGATTTACAAAACAATTCGAATATTAGCTCCACCAAAAGTATTGAAAGGAAACTGGAGTAAGCGTGAAACAAAATGAAACCACAAAAAAAGGAATTAAAATGTTCACATTGTCTGTTTCCTACTTCAAGTTCTTGACCCATTCTCCTCTGTCATTCATTCCCCTATAACACACTTGTCTAAACTTCAGATATACACGTTACAATAACTAAATGAGCCAAAGCAAAGCAAAAAGACTCACCTCGGTGAACCATTTGTTGAATCTCGCTGCATTGTCTGTAGGCTCACCGTTCCGTATCTACATCCAGATTGTAAAACCAGATCAGCCACAAGAATAAAAGCAATTTCAATCAAGGGAAAACCAGATAAGATGCGATAAGAAGAAAAAAGCCACTTCCTCTTTCTTCAGTTTCTCCTCATACTCATCATCATCAGCCACGTAATCATCAATCAGATCGAAATTAGATTTCCAAAAATATTTCACTTGATAACAAAAAGCATCAAGCTTTTCATTTTCCTTTTAGGCAGGCACCTGCCTAAGAAGGGAAATTATTGTGTTAGACTTTAAGGTGTGATGCTCACTACTGCAATTCGTTATGAAAAACAAAATCGTATAAGTGTTATAAAACCCACTACTGCAATTCATAAATCGAAAACAAAAGTTAGCATCCAAACATGAATATAATCAATTATCAATCCCAGTAACATGTCTGACTTTGGTCATCCACTCCTTATACTTATACCTAAATAGCAGATAGATATAAAGCGATATCTTGTACTGTAAAAATCCAAGATTTAACATGAAGACATCAAACCCAAACAATAGTAGAACTAGTAGAATTTGATAATACTGTTGCAAATTCGATTGTGCTAATGCACATTTCATTCATTTTTAGAAGAGGATGGGTTGTCCTATCACAAACATGCATTTTCATTATGAAGGAAATTATTCAAAGATCGGAGATGGCTATGAATGAATTTCTAGAGAAGCTCGGTTGTATGGTATATCGTTTAAGACATAATATATGGAGGAGATAATTTGTTCGATGTTTGTGGAGAGGATATGCAGAAAGATTTCGATAGATGATTCTACAAGGAGGTTGAATTTGGGTTAAATTCCATTGGTAGTGAAACCTCAAAGGCAATCATATATCTTTGATGACGAGGATTTTTATGTGTAACTAACATTTGTGGATAAAGAGTAACGAAGAAGTGTATTGCATGAGGTTATCACAGATTTGGAAATATTCTGGTGGCCGAGCAACTTTCTGTTGGAATTGTGTCCAGTAATCTCGGTACTGTCTCTAGAAAGTAAGAGTATGTCAAAGATCAGACATAAGTCATACAATGCTGGGGGTCATGATGGCTTGCTAGAGTCCGCTCATGATCTATAAGTCTTGGACTTATTACCTTTATTGTATGATCCCATATGGGTCACACGCCTAAGCCAACAGGAAAACGTGTAGGAACGGTAAAGCAGAGGCACGGTAAAAGTGCTAGGCATTTACTGTGCTTAGAGAGTTTAAAGGGCTTGATTAAATCCATGGGATTTAATCAAATTGGGAATTGGGCCTTAAGGGCCCAACAGAGCTAAAGAAGGGTTTTATAAGCTGAAGCCAAAAACCCTTCTCTCTAACCCTAATACCCACGGCCGCGAGTCACTCTCCCCTGCGCCTCCTCACTCTCTCGGTCTAGCAGCCTCATTCCTGACGGTGTGCGTGTGTGAGCCTTTGGAGGATTCATCCCTTGGTGTATCTCCCTGATCTCTGACTTGTTCATCAATTCCGCTGCAACAAACAGGTAAAAGGTGAGATCATAATGTTTCTAAATAAGAACACCTAGATCTGATGCATGTTTAGGTTGATATCAATATGAGAATTGAATCAGGATCAACCGAACTTTCCTACAGTGGTATCAGAGCCATTGGTTCTTAGGTTTCTTGTTTTAGATTCATGTTTAGGTTGTTTAATCTGTTTAGAATTGTTTTTGAATCAATTACTGATAAGATAAAACAGTTAAGAATCAGAATTGAACTCTAAACAAATTGATTGGATCACAAAACCGAGCTATATGACTCGGGTTTTGTCGATCGGCCAAGGAAGAGATCGACCGGCTTGGCCGGTTGATTATCACGGCCGTGAGTTGGACCGGACGGACGGGATCGCGGGTCGGACGGTCGGGATGGTCGAATGGATCGGATCGGATCGTATGATCGATCACGATCGATCGTCGCGTCGCATCCGATCGCTCGTCTCGATCGCGTCCCGGTCGCATGCGTCGCGTCCCGATCGCTCGGCGATCGTGGAGCGTCGGTCCGAGCAACTCGTCCGCGTCCCAGCACCGTCCCGATGAACCGTCCCGAGCATGCCAAGCGTATCGATCTCGGATCATGGCGCACGGCTTGCGGCTGGACGATCATTGCTTGATCCGAGAGCTAGGGTTGAGTGTTCACGGTTCAACCGGTTCGATTTCGGTTAGCTGGTTCGGTTTAAAACTTGATTAAAATCTTCGTTCTGGTTTAATAAACAGATTTTAATAATTTTATTAAATCTGGTTAAACCGGAATAAGAAATCCAATGTCGAAAGAAATATTGGATTTAGTGCCTAAACCAGGAATTTCTAATTTGATTTGGTTGGACCAAATAAATTGAGAAATTCCGGTTTAGTAAATAACCGGTTGACAATTGTGGTCATCGTAGTAATTAAAACTTGGTTAGACCAGTTTTAATGAACCAGACCGGTTATGTCAATTAATTGGACAATTGGGTCATGTCTTGGACATGGACCAATTCTTGGGCCTCGGGCCAAGAAGTTAAAACAATTGGGCCAGTTAATTGAGTCTTTCTTCAGATCAATTTAAAATTTATTTTATAATATTATAAAGTCGATTTTAAATTAAAGTTTCCGAAATTTTATAATTAGAAAGTTTCTTAAAATAGAAGTTTCTGAATTTGCGGGTTTTGGATTTTAAAGAAGTTTCTAAAGTTAGAAAGTTTCCAATTTTAGAAAGTTTCCAAAAATAGTAGGTTTCCATAAATAGAAAGTTTCCCGAAATAGTAATCTTCTATTTTGGGAATGATTTTAATAAACCTACAAACCTCAAGTAATATCAAGCGTTGGATGTCTTGTCCAGGCTATGCCAGCTGTCAAAGCCCATTCAATTGCATTCATGGCCTTACAGTGTGAGGATGTCTGCTTTTGCGTGGGTAAGACGGTTTGTGATTCATAAATGTCATTGGGAGTCCCAGACATTAATGATTACATGACTGTATAGTCCGGTTTTCTTGACTAGGCCATCGGGAGTCCCGGGCCTTGAGACATCAGAGTGGATTGGGCCTCGGGCCCAGATTCACAACCAAGAGTTATATCACGGATATAATTAGCCGATATAGGGCTTACCGATATAAGCTAAGATTGGGTGACGGCCAGTGGCCCACTTTAATCTTAGTTATATGTGGATCTTGGAATCATTATATTCTATTGAGGGTAACTTATGTTATTGAATATAATGCGTGATTAATCATATTAAATTTAATACGAGATTAATCATATTGAACATATTAACTAAAATCCTTTTATCTTATATTTCAGTTATGACTAGCACAAACAATCAAAACACTTTCTCGATCCGGTCTATCCTTGGGATGGACAAGCTGAACGGATCAAATTTCTTGACTTGGTCGCGGAACCTGAGGTTAGTCCTCAGGCAGGAGAGAAAGGACTATGTTCTTGAGAGAGCTCTCCCCGTAAGGATCGGGTCCAATGCCTCCCATGCAGTATATGATGCTTGGAATAAGCATTATAATGATGCGGTAGATGTGCGTGGTCTGATATTGGCTACCATGGACTCTGACTTGCGGGAGCAATATGAGAACATGGAGTCGCCAATAGAGATGATCAGCAGTCTGAAATTGAAATTTCAGGAGCAGATAAGAGTGGAGAGATATCAGTTGGTTAAGTCTCTCACTAGCTGCAAGCTACCAAATGATAATCCGGTGAGTCCTCATGTCAGTAAAATGATAGGTTATATTGATAACCTGAGGAAACTGGATTATCCAGTTAGCCAAGAATTGGCAACTGAGATCATTCTGCAGTCACTGCCGTCAAGCTATGATAAGTTCGTAAGGAACTATATCAAGAAAGGCTTAACGAAGACGTTGACTGAACTGCATGATATGCTCAAGACAGTTGAGCCAAACGTGAAGAGTACCCTGTACAATCTCATGAATGAGAAGGGTAGGTTTACAAAACCTAATGCTGACAAGGGTGAAGACAAAGTTGTCCAGATTTTGCATCATGGCAAGCGTGTGTCTTCTGAGCCCGAGTCAGATACCTCTTACGTTGGTAAGTGCTGCTACTGTAAGGAGACAGGGCATTGGAAGAGAGATTGCATTAAATTCATGGAAGATGATGAGGAATTAAAGTCGATGTATGCGACCACTACCTCAGGTATTCATGTTATTACTTCAAGTTCTACCTTAAAGGTATTGGATACTGGTTGTGGCACTGATATTTGTGATAATATGCAGAGCCTAAGCAACAGTAGAACATTGAAGAAAGGGCAAGTGAAACTACATGTCTGGAAGGAGCTAGGGATGCTGCCTCAGCCGTAGGGTTTTTCACTTATAGATCCCTTTGAGGCTTGTTTTTGTATTAAGTAATTGCTACAAAGTACCTGCTTTAAGCAGTGTTGTCTTTCATTTTCTTGTAAGAATTTGAATGTTTTTCATTTTGATAAAAGACAAGTTTTGTTCTTTTGATCTTAATGAAATATTAATTGTAGCACCCTATTCATGGAATGGGTTTTATATCTTAAACCAAAGAGTGCTTAAATGTAACATAAATACCAAATTGGTTTAAATCTGATGAATTAAACCTGATTTTCTTGGCATAAATGTCTTGGTCACAGAGAGTAAGTCGGATTCTGAAATCCCATAGTTATGAACTGTTGGGCTCATTTGAATGAATGTCTTATGAGACTTGAATTCTGCTTACTAGACCAAAAGACAAAGGGCCCATCTTAGCCAAGCTAGAGAAAGGCCCAAAGGCTTATTGGAGATTGAACATACTCATGTATGTGGTCCGATGAGCAGTAATGCCAGAGAAAATTTTCTGTACTTCATTGTCTCGACTGATTAATTCAGTGAGTAAGAATGTGTTCATTTGATGAGACACAAGAAGAAATTCTTTGACATGGTCGAAAGAGTTTTAGAATGAGGTATAGAATGTAAGTGACAGAAGTATTGAGACTTTGGATTAAATCCAAGTGAGAATACTTAAGTCATCGAAGGTGTGATCATCTGATTGAGTGTGAAGTCGTTTCACAGCTCATTTCTCCTGAAAAACTGAAGGTTTTTCTGTGAGAAAGAATCAGATCTTATAAGAAATGATTAAAGATGAGTCACACGAATCTTCCATGATATTATTTAAGAATAACGCTCTAAAATATCTAAGTTTACGCTGAAATAGTTCCACAAATATCAGTTGAAAGACACCACGTTAATGTGGATTGAAATCGATCCAAATTTGTCTTTACTGAGTATTTGTAGTTGTGCTACTTCGCTGGCTGTCCTGAGAAACTAAGGCTTGTTACTTTTACGTCCAATCTGTTTTCTAAGAAGGGAAGTGATTTTCCAAGAAGAACAGTGGGAGTAAAAGCATAACTCGAAGTTTTCTTAGGGAAACCAAGGCTCGGTATTTTTACGACCATTCTGTTTTCTAAGAAGGGAAGTTACTTTCCAAGAAGAACAGTGGGAGTAAAAAAAAATATAACTCGAAGTAATTCGAGATATACAGAAGGCTGCTCAACCTGTTGAGGGAGAGCAACGGATGGATTTACAGATTTCTGTAGAATCTACACCCGTGGAGCCTGAAGTTCGGAGATATGAATGAATCAGTTACTAATCCGAGAGTGATTTCTCGTTATTAGTTGAACCTGATAATCATTGAAATCTGCACCTGTAGAGCCTGAAGTTCGCAGATATGAAAGAGTCAGTCGCTAATCCGAGAGTGAATTCTCGTCATTAGTTGAACCTGATGATCATTGTAAGTTCGAATGATCTGATGATCATTGAAAACGACAAATCTACGAAATTCAAAGAAGTGAGCCCGGACTCCGAAGAATTACATTTTGTGTAAGTTGGCTTCATCAATCCATTCATGGATGGAAGCAAACATATCGGAGTTGGAATCTTCGTTCTGTTGAAGTAGTCAAGGTTTTGACTTGAACAGGAACGAAATGGAACTGAGCGTTTACTAATAGATTGGTTAAAGGACTAGCTTGGGAGTTGGTTTAGTGATTGACATGGGTAAAGCCACGAAAGTCTTGGATTCTGGATCTAAAGATAGAGATCCAGAAGAGCTGGTAGGACAAAGTCAGGATTCTTAAATTGACAAAGTCCTACACGTTTTCAGCACTCCAAGAAGGGTTTTTAAGCCAATGTCACATGGCAATACGTTAAGCAAGAAGCAGTGTCCTACGATAACTGCTGAGCTTGAATACATGGATAGGATTCATATGCCACGACAATTGGATCTATCATGTATGCCATGACACGTACTTGTTTTGATATTGCTTTCAAAGTTAAGCAAGACAAGTAAAGACCAGTCAAATCCAGCAAAGAATCAAGTTTCCTAAAGTATGTCCTAAAGTATTTGAGGAATACTAAGGATAAGTTCTTGATTTACGGAGAAAGTGAGGTGCTATAAGTCCATAGAGTCTGAAAGTCAAGTTTCCAACAGACAAAGATGATTTCCGGTCACAGTCCGGTAATATCTTGTGTTTGTCTGGCGGTGCACGGCACTGTTGCTGACTCCATGACTTAAGCTGAATATTTCGCAGCTTGGAAAGCGGCGAAAGAGGTTGTTTGGAAAGAAGAGTTCGTCAATGAACTTGATGTGATTCCCAGCATAGATGAGACTAGCTGCACATCAGAGGTCCAAACACCTTAAGATAAATGACAGAGATGTTAAGTAGATCAGCAAGTTTCAACGAAAGAGAACGTTGCTAATCTATTAACGAAGCCACTCCTTAGCCTAAGCACGAGTCGCGGACTGTTGCTGTAGGATATGTGAAATTAAGATGTAGTCTTAATTTCAGTGGGAGTTTGTAAAGGGCTTTATTTAGTTATTGATATGTTCTTGTAAAACATATAATGATGTTTAATGAAATTATTATTTCAAGATTATTTTAACTGTGATGAAATAATCGTTCCAAAGTGATATGAACCATTTTATAGGTCATCGAAGTAAATGACTTGATCTTGAGTCATCGAAGTCATTTAGCTTGATCATGAGACCCTATATTTGATAGATGTTTTATATCATCCCGTCCCTAGTCGAAGGTTGTTGAAATTGGAACACCAACAACCGTGTGAGACTGGATTGGTACGTGACTTATGACAAAGTCTCAGTGTGTCATAGATGCACGGCATCAAAGTCAGTACATAGGTGTATGTTTGGGAACATACGACCGGACAAGACCCGCTTATAAGAACTCTTCAGGATATTTATATCTGTGTCATAAGAGATTCTTACTACGACTATAGAGTATAGTCCTTAGACCTAAGTTCACATGCATGTGACTGCACATGGACTGATGCACTTTGATCATTGTCTAACGCTATCGTTCTGCGATAGTTATAAGGACCTTGTTTGGGTACATTATGAAATGAGTAGTTTACAGTGATGGAACAAGACGGGATTTGTCCCTCCAATATAAATGGAGTGAATATCTCTAGGCCAATCGGAGATTTGAATACTGGAACACGCATGGCCATGCTCAAACGGACTTTCCCGAGTCGTTTGGATTGTCAGTATCAAATCAGAGTCCGATGAACAAGATTAGGCTTTATAAGGATGACACCAATCTTGCCTTATGACTAATCGAGATATTGAGACAAAAGGATTATGAATACAGAGATTCCAGTACAAGTGGGAGATTGTTGGAATTGTGTCCAGTAATCTCGGTACTGTCTCTAGAAAGTAAGAGTATGTCAAAGATCAGACATAAGTCATACAATGCTGGGGGTCATGATGGCTTGCTAGAGTCCGCTCATGATCTATAAGTCTTGGACTTATTACCTTTATTGTATGATCCCATATGGGTCACACGCCTAAGCCAACAGGAAAACGTGTAGGAACGGTAAAGCAGAGGCACGGTAAAAGTGCTAGGCATTTACTGTGCTTAGAGAGTTTAAAGGGCTTGATTAAATCCATGGGATTTAATCAAATTGGGAATTGGGCCTTAAGGGCCCAACAGAGCTAAAGAAGGGTTTTATAAGCTGAAGCCAAAAACCCTTCTCTCTAACCCTAATACCCACGGCCGCGAGTCACTCTCCCCTGCGCCTCCTCACTCTCTCGGTCTAGCAGCCTCATTCCTGACGGTGTGCGTGTGTGAGCCTTTGGAGGATTCATCCCTTGGTGTATCTCCCTGATCTCTGACCTGTTCATCAATTCCGCTGCAACAAACAGGTAAAAGGTGAGATCATAATGTTTCTAAATAAGAACACCTAGATCTGATGCATGTTTAGGTTGATATCAATATGAGAATTGAATCAGGATCAACCGAACTTTCCTACACTTTCAAGACTAGAGAAGGGAAAACGAGTTGGTGAGAGTTATGGTGAGATTATTCTAGTGCTATGGATAATATTGGGATTAATTCTGGTGATGTTACTCATGATACTGGCGAGGTATCAGCAGAAAAACCTAATGAGCCGATTGAGACGTTGTAGAATGTTGATATTGGAGATGATAATGTACAACATGACGATGTGCATATTTCTAGTCTTGTTGAATTTCTTGAGCTTCCACTGGTTGTAGAAGAGAGAAATTGTTTAGATGACTGGGAAGATGGTATGGGTTTGGAAATAGGTCAAGAATTTCAAAGTCAAGAAGATGTGAAGTATTTGGTTGATAGAGCCGCAAATGAGAATTTTTTTGGATTTGGTATAACCAACTCAGATACGAATTGATACATGGTGAAATGGCATGAAGCGAAAGAAGGTTGTAAATGGCAGTTGAGAGTTGCAAAGGTTAATAATTCAACTATTTTCTCGGTTAGAACATAGAAGAAGATATATTATGCTCTCAGACAAAATCAAGTGATGTAAGAAACAAAAGGAAAGGTACTCCACGGTTAGTTGCAAGAATCTTGAATGAAGACTATCCTAGTAACTTTAATACTCCATGGCCTAAACTATCGTCAAGCTTGTCCCAGGAAGAGCTTGTGTGCAAGTATCATACTCTACAATATTTAGAGGGAAAAACCTAGTTGTTAATGATATTTGTGGTAGTCCAGATGAAGGTTTCAAGATTTTTCATTCATATTTGTATATGTTGAAGAAGATGAATTCTGGTACAAAAACAAGTTTGTTTCTGGATGAAGAAAAAAGGTTCAACTACCTATTTATGGCTTTGGGAGTTCCATTGAAGGGTTTCAAGCGATGAGGAAAGTGGTCATTGTTGATGCAACTTTCATCAAGAATTTATATGGAGATGTTCTAATTTTTTCCACAAAGAAAGATTTGAATCATCGCCACTACCCCATTGATTTTTCTATAGTTGATGATGAAAAAGATGATAACTGGAGGTGGTTTTTCAATACGCTGAAAACCGTTATACCGGATAATCCTGACTTGGTGTTTACTACTGACAGAAATGCAAGTTTCATCAAGGCAATAGCTGAGGTGTACCCGAGCTCGCAACATGGGTATTGCATTTATCATATGTCCCAGAATGTAAAAGGATCAGTTTCACACGTGAGTAAAGATGAAGTTTGAAAAAAATTCAAGGAAATTACTCGGTATACAGAATATGAATTCCTACAACAATTTGGTGATTTTAGGAATAGATATCCTTCTGCAGCTGCGTCTCTTGACAAAAGTGTAGAAGAGAAAAAATAGGCAAGGTGTTATTTTCTCGTTGCAAGGTACAACAAAGACACTTCTAATTCTGTTGAGTCTATGAATTCAGTTTTTAAGAAGGTAAGGAAGTATCATTTACTGCCTATGACCGATATAATTGTTGCAAAATTGGTTGAGTGGTTTAACAATCATAAGAAATAATATGTTGCTTAATTGAACGCACAAAAATTGGTGCCTCTTGTGGAGAATGAATCGCACGATAGATGTATGATTACGTCCAAACTTACGGTTACTGAGCTTAACGCATTCAGGATTGAATACGGTGTCATTAAAAGCGACAGAATTACTTGTGTGGTGGATTTGAGACATAAAACCTCTGCAAGCTCTATGATATATATAGGTACCCATGTGTCCATGCAATAGCCGCTACCATTAAATTCTTGGTGCAAGAAATTAGGCCAACCGACTTAAGGATTTGTATGGTTTGTACTCGCCTTATTACATGGTAGAGTTGTGTGCTTTGGCATATTCAAGGACAATTTTTCCAATTCCGCATATGTTTGGATGAATTGTTCCGGAAGCTATCAAAACATTGTACGCTTTACCTCTAAACTCTACAAAAAGGGAGAATTCAAGAAACTAGGTTTCCGTCGGTTGGAGAACGACGGAGAAAGAGCAAGAGAGTGGCAAACAAAAACTTGGAAACTTGGTTCCAGTGCGGGAGTGGGAGCAAGAGAATATAAGCCAAATTAGTTTGTGTTTGTATTTTTAAAACTTTATAATTGTTTGCGTCTGTGTAACTTCCAATAATTTGGTAAAAATACGATTCATAGAACTATGTAATACTTGGTGCAACAACGATGATTCGTTTGCAATATTCAATTTTCTTATAAAAATATAAAATATAACAATTACAATATAATACATTTGATAAATTAAAATAACTTTTGTTTAAACATTGAACATTTATATAATTTTAAAAGATATTTGTTGTAAAATTCTATATTGACAATGAAATATCATACACTTTTAAGAGTTATTTGTTGATATTAACCACCTAGATTTGAAAAATTGACATAAAATAATGTTTTACATATTTTATTGAATGAATATATTGATAGTGAACCTAATTAGGCAAAAAAACACTGGTATAACCCAAATTATTGAATTAAGATCACAATTACAACCAATAAATTTGAAATTGGACAGAAGTAGCACTAGAACCTTGGTAAAATTTTCGTGTGTTTTCAAAAATTTTGATTCTCTCGAAAGCTTAAATTCAAAAAAATTCATTTCCCTCCCAAATTTTCAAAATTTTTGATTCACCAAAATTTCATAAACCCCATATTAATCACCTAAATTTCTCTCTCTCTCTCTCTCTCTCTCTCTCTCTCTCTCTCTCTCTCTCTCTCTCTCTCTCTCTCTCTCTCCTCTCTCTCTCTCTCTCTCTCTCTCTCTCTCTCTCTCTCTCTCTCTCTCTCTCTCCTCTCTCTCTCTCTCTCTCTCTCTCCCTCTCTCTCTCTCTCTCTCTCTCTCTCTCTCTCTCTCTCTCTCTCTCTCTCTCTCTCTCTCTCTATCTATCTCTCGGTATCCATCTCTTCTCTCCATCTCCTCTTTGCATCTCTTCTCTCTATGTCGTGTTTTCAATTTCGTTTTTTCAATTTTATATTTTTGTTTCCCTTTCTTTTTGATTTCGTATATGCGATTTCGTTTTCGATTTCGTGGTTTGTGATATGAATGTTGATGTTTAATTTTCCTTTTGTAAGTGACAGAGATGGGTCGTTACAACTATCGCCAACCTTTGATGTCTGGTTCTACTGGTAGAAATCAGTTAGCTGTAGCTTATGAACTTGAAGAGGGGAAGCAGAGAATTTGTTACTACGAGCATAAGGCGATAATCGGCACTTCTCGGTCAGATTTGAATCCGGGAAGAAGGTTCTATACCTACTAAAATATTGATGATGGAGAGTGTCATATTTAGAAGTGGTGGGATGAGTCAGTCACCGAGGATTTGGTGGCTTTGAAATGTGATTTTGCTGAAATATGCAAGAAGATAAGATCCATCTTCACTGATGATATTCAACAGGCCAATGACGAAATCGGGATGAAGGAGAAGTTGGAAAACCTTGAGAAGCTTGTTACGAAGAGAGAAACTGTGATTTTTGGTTTGGAGATTAAGATCATAGTGGCTGCTGCACTTGGTCTTCTTCTTGGTTGTTTTACCTTCATATTGTTAAAGTAACTGTATTTGTAGAACTTTGGAATGATGTAATCGGGAGGTAATAACAAAACATAATTTAGTATAACTATGTATTTTTTTGTCAAATTTGTTCATAGTTTTACTAATTATACCCTACAAAATACTATAACTTTTAATAAGTAAACAAAAACAAAATATTCACACCAAAATATTCAAAACCAAAATATTTACAACAAAATACACATAATAGGTACCAAAACAAAGCTTAAGTTCAAACCAAAATATTCAAACCGACATGTTAACAAGATTTCCATGATTTCTACCATATTACACCAGATTAAACCGACATGTTATCATAAGTTCTACCAGATTAAACCAAAACGAAATAACATAGGAAAGCTAGTTTGCTTGGGTCGATTCCTCACTCGCACATGTAGTTGGGTTGGTTTCCATATTCTTCCCTCTAGTAATCACGAGACTCATATGCACAACTTTAGCCCCTTTCTTCCCCTTCTTTATAACCTTCACCCTTTTTGTAGGAGCTTTTTCAGTTGGTTCTACTGCTCTCCTTTTCCTTTTCTTTCCTCTTTCTTCTCAGATCATTTATTCTCATTCTTCTCACTACCTCTCTTTGTTCCCTTTCTTCATTTTATTTCTTCTTTCTTCTTAGCATCACCATCTTTACCTTCTTCTTCTCCCAGCTTCTCTAGACCATCCACACCATCACCACCCTCTAGATCATCATTATATTTACCTTCATTCACAGTCTCCTCATCTACAGCATCACGCTCACCCTCTTGATCATCACCATCTTTACCTTTCTCTTCAGTCTCCTTTACAGCGCAACCTTCAAAATCTATTCCATCACCACCTAAACCACCTAGTAAATCACCACCTAGTCTACCTCTTAATATATTCACTTGTTCCAGAGATCAACAGATTATAAGTATCTCTCACACCTAAATCTAAAGACAAGAACAAACTCAAAGAAACTCTCTTTGAAATAAAACTGTTTTTTGTATTAACTTGATTGAAAGGGTGATTTTTACAAGGGATCATTCTGAGCTTAAATAGGCTAGAAATACTGTGTTTATAAAGTCTATATCAAGAAGCAAATCACAAAAATAAATGAAAAACTAGTTGTTGGAGAATTAATGAGAAACATGTCCAAATAAGGTAAGTTGGAGGATCCTTGTATCTTGACAACTTGGAAAGGAATTGGTGCTCCTTTGGAACATCCAGGATTATGTAGGGATTCTAAATCACGAGAACAACTTGATAGAAATGTGACCGTTGTGGTTTATTGCTCCAAAGTTCCAAATAAGGCAAGTTGGATATCTCTTGGTTTAGAAGTTGAATAACTTCAAAACCATAAATTATTTTGAACTGAATCCAACTTTCCCTGAGCCTATGTTGAGTAAGATTTCCGAAACAAGTTGGGTTACATTTTGATTCGTCCTGGTCCGATCTTAGATCTCCAATAAGTGGCAGTTGGTCTCCAGCAGTTTCTTTGGAAATCTTCTGAGTTGTAACTTGTATATCTTCTTCATCTGGAAAGATTTTGAAATATTTACACTTTGTGATGATTACTTGATGAGTTAGATTTCTGGAACAGGTTTATTTGTTACTTAAATCTTCCTGGTTGGGTAGATATGCTCCAATACATGAACATATGTCTCTGGTGGGCTCAAACTGCTTCTCTCTAAGGATCTTGGTTGGTTGATTTATGTCCTCTTCATACTCTTTGGTTGATGATTACTTGATGTCCTCATCATACTCTCCCTCTTGAAAAGGTTTTGACCTCGAAAATGGATAATTTGCACCAATAGAAAGCAAGTTAGCTTTCATTCTCTTATGTGAGCTTAGGATCTTACCTTGGTAACTAATTTGATTGGTGATGTGTGCTGCATCAGGGGGTTCTCCTTTGAACATGTATGACAGTAGTACTCCTCTTCTTTGGGCTGGTATGGCGTCTCCTTTTCTTATCTTGGGTCTGCTCTCCTTAAGACCTGATATATGTTCAACACTTTGGTAAAGAGACAAGTGCATTATGGACTCATTATCACATAATAAACAATTGGAGTCATTCTCCTTATATTCAACTTCATGTGCTTGTAATATCTCATCTTCTTGCAAGCTTAACAAGTCCTTTAACACAGCTGTTGAGTCATTGGAAATAAATGGATCAAAGATAGACTTACCTTGTTAATAAATATTTTGTCCTTGCTTTGGTCTAGATTTTTCTCCTTGATGTTCTCTTTTTATCTACTGCCTTGATCAGTATGATCACTTAGTGTAAGGGTTGTTTATGAGCTTATCTTCACATTTTCTTCTCCCATGTGCTTTATATCTGTAGAGATGCTCATTGGGAAGAACAAGTGCATTATATTTGTTCTTGGAGTAATTAAAACAGATTGTATGATACTTGTACTTACATGGTCAGATTCAGTAGGTTGTATGAGGGTTTGGAGCTTCTGCTCTTGTGAGCTAGTGATCATTAAAAGTTGATCTTCTTTCCTGATCACCAAAACATGTTGCTCTGGTCTTTGATCTTCCCTACTGACTTTGGCTTGCTCATGCTCTTTCATGCTCAGTTCTTCTTTCCCTACATCAAATCCTTTTGGAAAAGACAAATGCATGAGTCTTGAATTGGAAATTAAATTATCAGATTGCACAAAGCCTTTATTTGTTTCAGTTACTTCCAATTTCAACTCTGATGTTCTATCTTTAATCAGCTTCCTAGATGGACAATTTGTAGCAAAATGCCTCTCCTATGACACCCATAACATGTTGGATCTTTGAAATTTACAAAGTTAGAACACTTACCTTGTGTTGGCATGTTTAACAACTTGAGTGAGGCATCAAAGCGGGGTTTGGTTGCATTGGGTGAAGCTTTGTGGCTCTGATTCTGCTCTGGTTTCTTTGGGTGCAACATCTCCATGATCCTCCGCTATTCCTGATCCTGTTTTTCTTGAAGAGTCTGCTTAGCTTGTGCTTGGTAGGTGTAACTGTTTGAGATTACATCCTTGGGCTTTAGATAGAAAACATACTTGTGCTTTGGAGCAGTCAGCGTTTTGGATGTAGGCTTCACTCTCTTGGCTGTAGCCTGAAGCTTATCTACAAATTCCTTATGCATTATGGACTTGAGATCTCTCCAATCTAGTACTGGCTTCTTATAGATGGTTGGTGTGCTCTCATTTAGCCACCATTCATAAGCCTTTTCTGTGAATGCTGAAGCAACTTGTACTAGCTTCCTTTCTTTTGGAATCTTGTTAGCTTGTAACCATTGCTCCATGTTTCTTTCCCACTGCAAGTATACTTCATGATCTTTGCTAGTTCCTTAGAATACTAGGGATCCTCTCCTTTTGTTGGCTGGTTTCCTTGTGCTAGTTGGTTGTGATTGATCCTTCTTTGCGCCAGTGGTTTTATATTGAGCTGGTATTCAGTATGGAGTAACTCCATAGCTGATAAGCTTCTCTTCTTCCTTGTAAGGATTATATCCTTCATCTGCTTCTCTTTCTGATTCTATCTCTGCCTCTTCATGGAAGCTTCTGGTTTTGGATTCTTCATTCCATGAGTGCACCTCTTCTTCTTCATAATCAGGTTTATGCTCTCCTTCATGGTTTTCTTCAAAGTCGGAGCTTATATAATCTCCGGGTCATGGTGGGGCTGCATAGTCAGCCTCTACTTCTGAACAAGTTAGACTCTCTTCTTCTTCGCTCCATTGGTCTTTATTTGTTGGGTAAGGAATGTCTTCTTCTGATTCTTCCATAGCAGTTGCATCTTAGATTTAATCTTGCACAAACAATGAAGAAAAATGTTTCAGAATTTCGAATTATACCAGAATGGTTTAGCAAATCAACTTTCCTTTTCTTTGAACTCTTGGTTAAAACAGGAAAATGTAAATCTTCTAGTATTTTTTATTTATTTTTGGTTTGTAATTCGAACTGCTAGACTAAATAGGGATACCAAATAATAGATTAAAGGAAACACCTACTTTTGATAAGGGAAAAGAGGGGGAAATGGATTCAAGCAAGCAAATATCTTCTTTTGGGGTTTTTGGTTCTTAAGAACAATATGAACTTCTGGAAATACTAAACTCTAACAAAACACAAAACTGATGCAAATCTTTTGGTTTTTGGGTTTAAAGATGCAAGGGATGAATGAAGAACAAAGTTAACTAGTTAACTAATGCAAAACAGAACCTTTTGTATTTTTATTTTTTCGATTTGGATAACTAAGATAAACTAAGAACAGAAACTAGATGCATTAAAACACTTTTTATTTTCATGGATGCAATGAATCAAATGAAAATCTAAACAGAATAGATGGATCTAAAAGACAGAAGTATGGATGCAAAACAGATTGTAAACATAAAATTTTTATGGACTTTTCGGTTTGAACTAAATGAAAACAACATAAACTTAAAAAGATAAAGGTTGTATTGATACAACCTGGGGGATAGGATCTTTTGAAGCTCTGATACCAGATTATGCAGCCCTCTCCAATGCTAAACCACTAGATGGTCAGATGATTCCAAGCCTAGCGTTGTGGAAGTTGATAAAAGTGGTGGTAGATGGTTGATTGACTCTCTCAATATGGTGGGATAATTGACTCTCTCAATCTATAGGGAATCAAGGATGTTTGAATCACACAAACAAGCCTTAATCCAGAGATCAATAGATTATAAGTATCTCTCACACTTAAATCTAAAGACAAGAACAAACTCAAATAAACTCTCTTTGAAACAAAACAGTTTTCTGTATTAACTTGATTGAAAGGGTGATTTTTACAAGGGATCATTATGAGCTTATATAGGCTCGAAATACAATGTTCTAAAGTCTAGATCAAGAAGCAAATCACAAAAATAAATGAAAAACTAGTTGTTGGAGAATTAATGAGAAATATGTCCAAATAAGGTAAGTTGGAGGCTCGTTGTATCTTGAAAACTTAGGAAGGAATTGGTGCGCCTTTGGAACATCCAGGATGATGTAGGGATGCTTAAACACGAGCAAAACTTGATAGAAATGTGACGTTGTGGTTTATTGCTCCAAATAAGGTAAGTTGGATATCTCCCGATTTAGAAGTTGAATAACTTCAAAACCATAAATTATTTTGAACCGAATCCAACTTTCCCTGAGCCTCTGTGGAGTAACGTTACCAAAACAAGTTGGTGTACAACTTGATTAATCCTGGTCTGATCTGAGCTCTCCAATAAGTGGTAGTTGGTATCCAGCTGTTTCTTTGCAAATCTTCTGAGTTGTAACTTGTGTATCTTCTTCATCTAGAAAGATTTTGAACCACTTCCACTTCTTGATGATTACTTGATGAGTTAAGTTTCTTAAACAGGTTTACTTGTTGCTTAACTCTTCCTGGTTGGGTAGATATTCTCCAAGACATGGACATATGTCTCTGGTAGGCTCAAACTGCTTCTCTCCAAGGATCTTGGTTTGTTGATTTATGTCCTCTTCATACTCCTTGGTTCATCACTATTTTCTGTTTTCTGAGCCTTAAGTCATTTCTAGAGAGAGAAATATTTGTGGTTATAGAGAGAAAGTGAGGAAAATGAGCGGATTAGTGCGGGAAGTAGCGGACGACTAGGTCGGGGAGTTTGGATTAAGCCTCGAGAAGTCAGTTAGCCATATATCTGAGTATTTCTGTCAACCTAAACCTTAATTCTGTAAATTTCAACTTATTTAGATCCTTATTTCTAGATCTAGCGGGGAGAGTCTCAAAGATAAGGAACGAGCCGTAGAAAGGGTGAGTCCTGGTAGCTAGGACTAACGGGTTTTGTGCAGGTTGTGTCTTAAAGATTCAAATACTCGGATTGTTTATCCTTAAGCACGTTTTGTGTTATTTACATGTATGGTTATTAAGGTTCTCACCGTTTTGATTTGGTAATTGATTCATGCTTGATTGTTGTGATATTTCGGTTAAGGCATGTGCATGTTGAGATGTTTACCCATTGATTATGGGAATTAGATTCCTTGCGGTATTATGGCATGCTTTAATTGTTGATATGGTTGCATGCATGATCATTTTGTTGATTGGTATAGTTAATGTTCTCTTTGATTATGTTTTGAATCATTGCGAATATGTTGGCATGCATGTTGTGATGAGAAGAGTTGTTTACCCGAGGGTTAAGGATGCGGTACGTCCATGAGATCATTGATCCACGTGAGTCTCCCTTCCATTTGACACAGGGCTGTAGTGGTTGTCGTGATCTTTGGATCCTTTGCAAGACCTTACGCCTTATGTGATGTGTTGTTAACCGCATGTTTTGTGATGCATTCTGGTTAGAAGTGAGTTGGTCCTAAAACATGCATCATATTTTTCTAGGACATGCATCATGGGGTATGTGTAGATACTCTAGGTAAATGATATCGGTGCCACCTGTTGTGTCTTCTTGTGTGATAGGAGAAAGCTTGGACGGTACTTGGATTGCTCCCTTGGCCAAGCAGCTCGGACGGTACTTGGGTCGCTCCCTTGGCCGAGATACGAACTTGAGGGATAGCTCCCTATAATCGGGTGTGACGGTTGGACCATGATACTTTATGGTGATTGGCCGTGAGTAGTCACGTGAGAAAATGGGTGTAGTGGTGCCGGTGCATTTAGGATCCATGCTTGAGTAGAGTCTAGAGATTCTAGACGTGTGTTGGCATTCACGATAGGAATCGTGTTATGCATTGAGATTGAGTTTGATGTGTGTTGCATTCATGATAGGAGTCATGTTTTGCATTGTTATTTATATGCTTCCGCATTGTGCATATCTTCGATATTGTTGTTGCATGTTGATGCCTGTGAGATGATTGATGCATTGTGCTTCGGCTATGGGATAGGATTGGTCACCAATGCATGTTAGAGGGTCATGGACTCTGTAATACCCTGTATCAAGAAATGGTCAAACGGGCAGCGGAAATGTCAACGGAGGGCATTTTCGTAAATTTGTGAAGTTAAAGGGTATTTTGGTAATTTTACCAAAATATGAGCCGAACGCAAAGACGGGAAAAATGTTATTCTTTTTAAAGAAAGAAAACATTTAGAAGATCAATAATGGTGGAAACGGACCGTAGATGAGTTTTTCGGGTTATCGGGAATGGAAACCGATAAAACCGACAAAACTTGTAAAATTCATAACAGAAGCTACGGGTGTCCGTTTGAGGTGATTCAAATTTCTAAATTCATCTAAGAGCATCTAGAATCTGAAGATGAGACTTGGTGGATTTATAGAAGCGGCTAAAGGGTTTTGAAAATATTAACCGTAAAACTAGTTTTTCCGAGAAACCGATACAATGTTCGGGCAAGCGAGAAGACCTTCTAAACTCCACCAAAAATTATTAAATTTTGACCACAGCTCCATTATAGGATGAAGAAGACACGGCTAAAAGGATGAAGCAAGATTTGATTCCAAGATCAAGTTATAAATTTTAGATCATTAATGGGTGATTAATGACTAAAACTCCAAAACAAATTCAAAGGAGCTTGGGCTTGGTTTGGGATGATTTGAGCTGATGTCTGAAGTTATTATGGACTTGATTCAAGCCCATTTACAAGCTTGTTCCACGAAATTATGCAAGAGGAAAATAAAAGGAGTTTTGTGAGCTAGATTCAATGAATCTACAAGAGGGTTTTGGCCCAAACTTAAAGGGCTTTACATGGGCTCTTCACATGTGATAACTATCTTGTAGATTCATATCACATGTGAAGTACGGGTCAAGGTCGGGTCAAAGCGATGGAGGTTCGGGGAAGGTTCGGGTTAGCGTCGGGTTCGTGCCGGGTCTCGTTGTTCCGCTAGTCCGTCAAGCCGTCCGTCCACGTCATCATAGCACTGTGAGTCGGCTCATACACCGTAGATAAGAGCATATAGAACGGGGAAAGAGAAGCCGTATAATTAGGGTTTGCATACCCGGTTGTGAATGGATTGTGATTAAGAACCGACTTAAATGATTAACAATAAACTGGTTAGGGTATAAGACGCATGTTCGGATCGTATAAGTTAAACGGATTAAACCTGTTGTGTGCCGCTAGGTGGCTAGTAATGTTGGGTGATGCATACATATAGTCGTGGTGTGATAGGACGGTATATGCATACATATGCATTAACGAAATGAATATGAATGAACGTATTTACGGGAAGTAAGACGGAATTAAAAGACGGGCGAAAACCTAACAAATGTGTAGAATATGAATTGGTATCGGGAATACATTAAAGGTTAAAGAAAAGTAAGTGGATTAAGTAAGTGAATAATGAGATATCGGGGAGCTTAGCAAGCTGCTAGCTCTAAAAACCGACAGATCGGAGAGTGATTAAAAGACACATAAGAAATGGGTATGAGATGAGATATGTGTGAAGTGTGTGATGAGCCGTCTACGGGTTAGCAATCCGCTAATCCAAGGTAGCGAATTTGAATCGGTTAAAAGACATTTGAAACCCCTAATAGGCCTGATTGTGTGGTGATACTGTTATTGTGTGGTTGTGCTGTTGTTGTTGTGTG
Organism: Orychophragmus violaceus; assembly: GCA_030180135.1. NCBI lineage: Eukaryota > Viridiplantae > Streptophyta > Magnoliopsida > Brassicales > Brassicaceae > Orychophragmus > Orychophragmus violaceus. The sequence continues at coordinate 58,365,671 of CM058234.1, read as the reverse complement.
TTCTTGTGCAGGCCTATTAGATTGTCTCGGTGTTGGGCCGAGCAATCCGTATGGATACTTAACTTGGTCATGCGACCGGTTAAGTCGTGGTTGTTGACTCGGTGTGGTGCCGAGTCAGAGCGGTGATGTTGGTGGGTGTGTAGACTTGCGGGATGGGGTGTTGATATGGTGGTTGACTGTTGATCGAGTCGGATTGATTGCTAGAGTCCAAGCGAGTCTGCGTGTTTACTTTTCTGCACTAGGACTCTAGGGTGCGTTAGATCCCGCAAGTCTAGGTGATTGGATACGTTCTGGTACTTCCGACCCGATTGGATCCTCGGGATTTGAGAACCTGGTCAGTTCACGTACCTTCGGTAGTGGTTCTGGCAGGTGCGAACCTATGGAGTGACGTCCATAGGGTGTAGTCCGGAGAATACGGGGTCGCGTCCTAGGGCCGGACTGCATGAAAGCTCGGGTTGCCGGGGGTAATCAGAGTCACTGCGTATCGATGGACTGAGAACAGTGTCCTAGCCGTTAGACTTCGTGTTGACGTCTAGGAGTCATGGGGTTAGTTACCATTTGGTGACAATGAGAACCCGTGGAAGTTACCGAGATCGTAAGGGCCCTGTGTTGAGTTTACATTGTTGGTGTTGCGCGATAGATAGATCGAGTTTCGATCGAGAGCATGTGCCGCAGTGCTTTCGATTCCCTTCGTTATTGTGTTATGTTATTATTGAATTGCTTGTGTGTTGTGGGTTCGACACGACGTGGTAGTGCGTGATCAACCGTTATCTTTTTGTTTGTTATTTTGGGGTTTCGGGGCGGGAGAGTGTAGATGCTAGATAGCATAGAAGCCGTAGCGAGGAGCCGTCTCACTGGGTAATCTTAGATTGCTCATTAGACTCTTTTGTGTTTTTCAGGTTTAGCAGTGACAGACGCGGGAGGACCTCGGTGTAGTCTCGGGATTGCTTGTGGCGGGATTTTGATTCGAAGACTTTTGGGATTTTACTTCGGTTCGGCTTTTGGCGCCATTTTGTATGAAAACACGTGGATTGTTTTTATTAATGGCAATTGTTTTGTAAAGACTGATAAACAGTGTACGTAACGTTTGATTACTCAGAAAAGAATATGCTTCCCTGATATTGTGTTTAGTCCGAACCGACACAACTCATGGAAATGATACAAGTTGAAAAGCTTTGTATCATGGAAGTGAGGATAGCGGGGTCAAAGACGGGTTAGTGCGAGCCTTTGTCTCAAACCGATCTATCTCTGACTTCGTCTTGTGAAAAACCTTTTCTGTTTGACTTGCTCGGGTTCGACTTGGTCATGTTCTTGTTTGATTGTTGACCGGTCAGCTCGACAGTCTGCGGATAATGGGAAAGGGGCGTTACAGACTCAGTGGTCAACTCTAGGTTGCTCATTCTACTACTTTTGTCTCGCAGGAATCCATAGATGGGCTAGAGGGCAGATTCAAACGTTAAGCCACTGGTGTAGCTTCGCGTTGTGAGTGTTCTAATGTGGAGTTTGTAAAATATTGAATTTTTGACTTGTGAACAATAAACTTTATTTTTTTGGGTAACGTTTTGTAATAGATCTTACATATTATTAATAAAACGAGTTTCCTAAACTCCAGAGTTCCAATGATATGAGTTTAGTCCGAACTAACATAACTCGAGGTTGTAGTACAAGTTGCAAAGCCTAAGGCTATGACCGAGAGAAACATTGGATATCACGGATGGGCCGGCCTGACCTTGGGACGGCTGGACCGTTCGCGGTATATGGGTTATGTGGCATCTCTGGCCGTCTATGTCTATAGAACGTGTCGGGGTGTTACAAATCCCGGTATCATGGTTCATGATCATACTCACGGAACTCGTGTTGTCAAACATTTTATCGAGTCAAATGAGTCGCACTCACAATATTAGAAACCAATACGTCCGACAATAGTTGGGTAGGTGGGGTTTAGGATTTACTTTTATTCAATGCAGCGGAGAAATGCAGTTTGAATGAATGTAATCTAGGTAGTCCACTATCCACACGGATCGTCGGGAAGATGGAGATAGAACGTATTGATCAACCACGGCTGCGAGAAGGTAGAACCAGATAGTGTAGTTTTTTTTTCTAAGCCTTCATGATCTTTTATGAGATCTCTTGTAAGGTATGTTGGGTGCTAACTCTCTTTTGTGTTTGATTGAATTTTGGCATGTTGTTGATTGATGAGTGGTTAATAATTTATGTTGTTTATGATATGAAATTGTAGAAGTGTGTTAGAACGTTAGTGTGACCGGATGCATGAAAATAGTATGTGTGGGTATTGTTTTTGCATGTAGGTCACTTCCTAGTTGGGTTTGGTGTGAGAATATGTAGGTTTTCCTATAAAAAGTTTCTGAAGACCGTAAGAAGTATATGTGTGGTATTGCCTTAGGAAAACATGATGAGGACTTAAAACTAGAACCAGAAGATCCAATACCCATTGTGAGAAAAGGTCCATTGACAAGATCAGCCACTAAGGTTCTGAGAGATCAAGTCAACAAAGTTGTGCAATGCTTACTTAATCAAGCTTCTGAACAAGTGCAAGAGCAAGTTTACATCAAGATGGACGGTCCAAAATTATTCAATTCATCTCAGAAGGGACTTAACATAAGCAGCATCACATCAAGCTCAGAATATCAAGTCAAAAACGCAGCACTTGAAGGCAGCATGTTATCAACGGCCAAAACATACCAACCAAGCTGCATTCAAGCTGAGGTATGGTTTCATATATTTTATACACATTATATGACCGTTTTTTCTTTGTCTTACAGGATTGTTTCTTTGTTTTTTCTTAGTTGTTTTCAATAAAAAGTAGCTATTGTATTATGATTCTTTAGGTCTTAAAATGAGTCTGATTTCTTTTTTGAGTCATTTGCTTTCAAGTCTCCTAGAAGGGAATATATATTTGGACTATTAATAAAGTCCTCTCATAGCAGTGTATCATTTACCCTATAATCAATAAAGAAATCGATTTTTCCTCTTGCAAATAAGAGCATCGTGTTTTCTGCTTAAACTTGTGTGATTCAGTTTTAGAGAAGGCTTTGTCTTATCAGAGATCAACCCCATAGTCTTAGTGGCGACATTCAATCCTTCAACATCCACGGATTTTTTCTGAGAGAGTTCTTAAACCAGCAGAATCAATCCCATCCTCATTCCATTTCATCCAATCGAGCAGATCAAGAGACCTTTAAAGTCAGTTTTTTGTTCTCCATCAATCCAACATTGTAGACTTTGTCCAGGGGCTAATCATCTAGTATCCGAGTCGAAAGGCTCCTAAACAGGTGTTTTCTATCCTTTTTCTTTGTTATTTCATTAGATAGCACTTGATCCATTCCATAGAAATTGATTGCATTCATTCATCTAGTTTCGGTTTCATTGCATCTTAAATCAAAACCGATAAAAAATCGTTCTGCTTTTGCCATCTTGTTTAGTTTTAATTTTGTTTCTTTGCATAATCAATAAGAAAAACTAAAGAAAGTATCCTATTGATCTAGTTTGCTATTGTTCATCATCACTGCATTCAAAAAAACCAAAAAGTTCATAAAAATCGATTATGTTTTACATCACTTTCATAGTTCTATTAGTTATGCATCTAATTTTGTTTTACTTGGGTCACTCCCTTGGTCGAGCATTGTGTGACGATACAAACCCGAGGGATAGGTCCCTGTAATCGGGTGTGATGCTCTGACCATGATACTTTGTGGTGATTGGTCGCGAGTAGTCACGTGAGAGAATGGGTGTGGTGGTGCCGGTGCATTTAAGGCCCATGCTTGAGTAGAGTCTAGAGATTCTAGACGTGTGTTAGCATTCACGATAAGAACCATGTTATGCATCGAGATTGAGTTTGATGTGTGTTGCATTTATGATAGGAGTCATGTTTTGCATTGATATTTATATGCTTCCGCATTGTGCATATCCTTGATATTTTTGTTGCATGTTGATTCCTGCGAGATGATTGATGAATTATGCTTCATGGCATGGGATGGGATTGGGCACTAATGCATGCTACAGGGTCATGGACTCACTGGACAATTCTAGGTTACTCATTATACTAATTGTTTTCTTGCAAGAAGCCATAGATGGGCTAGAGGGTAGATTCGGACGTTAGGCCGCCAGTGTAGCTTTGCGTTATGAGTGTTCAAATGTGGAGTTTGTAATATATATAATTTTTGACTTTTGTGCAATAAACTTTTATTTTTGGGTAACGTTTTGTATTAGATCTTACATATTATTAATAAAACAAGATTTCTTAATCCAGAGTTCCAATGATATGAGTTTTGCCGAACTAACACAACTCGAAGTCGTAGTATGGGTTGCAAAGTCTTAGGCTATAACCAAGAGGAAAGTCGGATTTCACGGATGGGCCGGTCTGACCTCGGGGATGGCTTGCCCATTCACGGTATCCGGCTACTGTGGCATCTCCGGTTGTCTATGTCTATAGAACACGTCGGGGGTGTTAGTCTCTTTCGGATGATCCTTAGCCTCATGTGTCTTTTTCGCATCCTCAATAGCAGAACAATCATCTGCATTTGCATGAGATGCATGAACAGCCACATCTTGGTTGAAAAACTCTTCGAACCACTACGAGAAAGTAAGCATACTGTGATAGATTTGTCATCACAATAAAAGGTAATTCGTAACAATACATATATTGTCACGAATTAGTGACCAGTAGTTAACAGTAACAATACAGTCGTCACAAATTTTTTGGTATAACAAAAAACGTCACAAGAATTATGACAATATATTTAATAACCATTTAGTTACAAACACTGATGATAGAAAAAGTCACAAAAATGTCAATATAATATTAATAACTTCAAAAATTGTTTTAAAATCGCAATACATTGTGATGGTTCAGACGTACCAAATATGTCATTCATTGTTACAATATTATTGTCGCAAAACGTCACCAATATTGACTAACGACTCGTTGCATATCCGTCACAATTAGTGACTTAATTTGTTGTCTCAGACTGTTGTAATTTGTTACTATTACAACGTTTTCAATTTGTTTCCCATTGCACGAATAAACGTAACAAAAATTTCTTGCCACGTGTTTTATATTGCAACTCTCATTACATAGCTAATCAGTCACTTATAATATAGGAAAAATGTAAGAAACCGTCACAATATTGGAGCTGATACAACGACTTTTTCAGCCTCGACCCTAACATCAAAGGTTCTAAAGATGGATAATATGAGTGAGAATCCGAGAACGGCTACTGCAGATGAGTATTCCAACTACTCTGTGAGGTTGGATGTAAATTGTGGATGATAAAGTAATGTGTAGATGATTACCGAATGTGGAAAACTGCACTTCAGAACCAAAAGTTCATAAAAAATAAACCGTAGATATGCCACAAACCAACGTACATAGTACGCCGTCTTATCTTGTTTGAGAGGCAACTTATAGTATAGTGTAATGAAGAAGGACATCCAGCCATGGAAATGCATCGCTAGGTTGAAACAAAGAGAGAAACAGAAGCAAGCTCCTGACAACGAGCAAGATAAAATTAAATTGCGTGCTCCATCTAACTATGGAAAAAAATAATATAAGGGCTGATTGAAGAAAACAATAATTGTTAAGGTGAAAAAGTCTGACATGAATCCCAAGACCCGCTTGAAAGGCCATTTACCATGATACTTGACTGGGGCTTGACCGAGAGTTTCATTCTTTCTCTCTAATAACTATATTGCAGTGATAAGGGCAATCACCTTGACAGCCTCACTTTTGCCATTGTAGATACAAAGGTTCTTGTATGACAAACCACCATTGGATAAAGAGTTGCACTGAGGAAAGCATAATTGTCCAATGCAGCCTCTTACCTCGCATTCCGTAACACATGCCCTAATATGAAATTGCCATATTATTCATAATTTTCCATGAGGTAAATGCTGCCAACATGCGAACTGTAAGTACTGAAACCCAAGTTCATGATAGAAATAAGAACAAACCGGCTATCTTGAACATCAATGTCTAACAATACAAAGTAAGAAAGATGAGATAGGTACGAATCCTAGAGAGACTGAGAAAGGATATACATGTAAGCTTAGGCTTTGCTATGATAATTTACATGATTCTCATACATAAAACACAAAAAGAACGGAGCTAGTAATCTCTTTATCTGGTAAAACAAAGGCTCTTAAAACTGGTGAACACATACAGTGGCGGAAGCAGAAAAAATATTGATCAGGGTCATAGTAATTTTCAGACTTAAAAAATGCATAAATTTTATTTTAAAATAAAATACACTTAAACTAAATAATTTACTCTACGCTCACTCATATTTTGGATTCGTTTTATCACTGTTTCGATTGTGACTGTCTCAAGCACATGTTTCTCAATAAAACAAACTAAACAATCACTCAGAAATTCATCACCAATACTATTGCGCGAGGTCGTCTTCACAATATTCATCGCAGAGAAGCACATTTCCACACTCGCAGTCGCAACAGGAAGAATCAAACATAACTTCCGAAGACGATAAACCAAAGGATGAGAATGATGTTTCCTTGTCTCCACCAATACACGAGCAAGATCACTGAGACTTTCTAGACTAGCAAATCTTACATCTTTATCAAATTATCAATGTAGATGTCAAGTTGATGATCAAGAGATCTTCGCTCCACAAAACTAAAATCCTCTGGATAAAGCTCAGCCAATCTCACCAACTTTGACTTATCAAACTGACGGAAGGAATCTATCGGACTTAAGGATGCCATACAAACAAGTAGTTCGGAATTCACCTCGTCGAAACGATCGTTAAACTCTTGAAGTTGCATATCTAAGACAGTGTAGAAACAATCCACCTTATAATGATGCAAGTTGGTGATGCCAGTTTTCTTCCGCCACTGAACACATAGGAGGCTCATGCCCAAAATCGAACAATTTTTTCCTTAGGAATGTATCTGTTTGTAGTCTAATATTTTCCAGAATCTGCACTATTGTTGTGGTTAGAAGACAATGGTGTAATTCGTTGCCATCATTAGTTGCAGCATGTTACCTATAGAGATTAGTTAGCTTAAACACATGGAACTGGAAATTAGATGTGTAACTGTTGGATGCATGTAATTTGAGGTTACCTCTTGAATCAGTGTGGATGCTGTTTTTGAAGTGATCTTCGTTATCTATGACTCTAAGACATCAAAGTTAAGTTTTTAATCCCATCTGTCACGGCTAGCTCCACTCTGTACCTAGTACAAAAATGATATCACATGTTAGTATTTGTTCTTGTTTTTTGCTTTGGAAATGTATAGTTGTATTCAGTACTGTAACATCCCAAAACCCATAGCCCAAAAAAATTTGAAGAAAAAAGAGAAGGCTTAGCAGCCAAAGCCCAAAGTCCAATTATTCTTCTAAAACTCTAGTTCCCTTCTTATAAATAGGAGCCTTCAATCCTTGGAAAAGAAAAAGAAGATGTCTCCGGCGAAGCCCTGCTCCTATCCCGTCACAACCACCACTCTCTGAGCCTAGATCTAGGGCTCCTCCATCTTCTAATGTTGAAGGTAATCCCAAAAACATGTTTTCAGATCTCATTCTCCCTAACCCTAACACTAAAAGTCTTGTATCTTTCTATCCGTAATGAATCTTGGAAATCCGAGACCACCAGCGCGTTCAGCTCGACGAGACAGAGCCAACGAGACCAGCCATGCCTCCAGAAGCAACAGGATGCGCCAACACGCGCCTCTAGAAGACCGACGCATGGATCTGACGCGCCGTCGCCGCCTCCGTCATTCGCCGGCGACCGAGTCGACTCGGTTGACCGGGTCGGGTTGGTGTTGACCGGTCTTGTTCGCTTTGGTTCGGTTTAATTCGGTTTTTTCGTTTTCCAATTTTAATTTCAATTTCGGTTTAGCTGGTTTGGGCTGGTCATTTTCAATTGATCATAACTAGCTCATCATTAGGCTGATTTTAGGGAAACAAAAGCCTATCTCACTCGATTTTCCGTCCTCCTTACGGATCTGAAATCCGTTTGGGCATCAGAGATTCTTAAATTATGATTTTTCCCTTCTTTGGCCAAAGGTTAGGACCGGTTGTGATCTTCCCTTACTTTATTTCAATTCCGGGTGTGAGTCCTTCGTTAATACTGTCTTTCCTAGGTAGTGTAGGATATTTATACACGTATGATGTGATTGAAAGAACGTAGAACTGCTAGGTTATCGCTTAAACCGAAAATGTTGAGTGTGCGTGATGGATTTGTGTGGAGTAGATGTGTGGTAGGGCCCCCGTAAGGGTGTTGTGTGCATCACGCGTAGGCCGGTAAAGATAACGCTTCATTTGTATCATCGGAAGGGGGTTTTGGCGAGCCCCCCCATGTTTGGCTTTGGGTCGTAAGTTTGGCTTCGGGCCGTTGTTGTGTGAGCTCCAGGTTGTAGGTGTCCAAGAGTGTGAGAGATTTGTGGCTTGGTAAGAACGAATGGACATTAGAATTGTGTGGTGAGATTTCGGGCGTTGATTGAAAGATGATATTAGCCTAGACTTGTCTCGTAGTTGTGTGGTGTAAGCCGAGATCGCGGGTTCCTTTAATCCGCCTTCACTAGGTAATTGTGTTATGAAACAATTACTCATGCCTTTTTCCTTTTCCATCTTTTTTTCCTCGCAGGTCCGGATGCAGGATTGACCGATTGATAGATGCTATTGGTGGATTTAAACCGAAGGAAGCGCGCAGATTCCTGGAACCAATTGAGAAGGCAGCCCGGTTAGACCGTTCCACATTTCTGGTCCGCCGGAAAACGGGTGTTACAAGTACCGTGCTATGCATGTTACTTTAGATACAATACATTTATTTTGTTTGAACTGAGGCTTAGGTAAAACACATTTGTAGCTTAAAATTCTTAACTTTGAAAGTAACTTAGTGATAATTATTGGTTACTTTAACTTTGTTGCCTTCTTAAGATTATATTTTGATTTGTTAAAATATATTATTTTGCTTATTAGTTATGAGTTCTAAGATGCTATACACTATTGTTTTTAAGATTTCTATAAATTGTTTCACTTTCTAACATATATTTAGAATTTTTTTTTTGATCTCCAGAACGTTTGTTGTATGCTATGAAAGTAACAATGTTATATTCGTGAAATAGTTGAAAATTTGTTGTTACTTATTTGTGTCTTATTTCTTTTGCAAACAAAAAACGTATGCCTTCAAACCTCCCCTACATTTTTTTTTGCATTACGACAACAATATAAATGGTTTTTTTCCTTAAAACTCCTCCATTTCTTTTTAGAATTGTACATGCAAAGAATTTTCATGCTTATTTTCACTAACCAGCTCCATAAACAAAAAGCTTCAATATTAAATTTTCTTAAAATCATATTTGCAAGCATACTATAATTCCAATTGAAATCAGTATATATTATTATAAAAACAGTATATATATTATTGGTTAATGAGTTATCTATAGATATAATAAATAAATAAAATCATCACTATCAGTCAGATTTTTTTATTTTTTTATCAGATCATATAATTTTGTTGGTGCAGATCATATAAAGACGTACATCTTTATATTGGTTACAACATTATTTACTACAAAAAAAAAAAAAAATAGGCATTGAAATCCAGTTTTTTATCACAAATAAAATCCAGTCTTTAATATCCTCACATAACAAATAGAGATGGACTTGCTCTCGTGGCTCTTCTTTATATCATTTTTAGCTATCTGCTCGCAGTGGCGGAGCTAAGAAATTTTTTAATTGGAGGCATAAATATCAAATATTAAAATAAAATATTAAATTAAAATAATATTATATAAAAAATTATTCTCTTAAATAAAAAAGTGTTTCACAGATATTATAAAAAACCTTACAAATAAACTCTACGTTCAGCCATGGTTTGCCACCTTTTCACGATTATCTCATTTGTAGCTGATGCAAATATGTTTTTCTCAATGAAACAAACAAGGCAGTCATTTAAAAATTAAACTCCAATTCGGTTACGCGAAGCTGTCTTCACAAACTTCATTGCAGAAAAACATCTCTCGACAGTTGCCGTAGCGGCAACTGGCAAAGTCAGTGCTAACTTCAAAAGCTTGGAAACAAGAGGATGTGAAAGATGATTCTTTGTTTCCACCATCAAATGAGAATGAGCTCCAACACTCTCCAAATTATTAAATCTTTCATATTCTCGTATATTGTCAATGTAGATATCAATTTGCTGCTCAAGAGTAGAACGCTCAAAAGAGTTAAAATCCTCTGGATAAAACTCAACCAATTTTACCAACTTGTCTTTGTCAAATAGCTTGAACGAACTTGTGGGACTCAAAGAAGCCATACATATAAGGAGTTGAGTGTTTACCTCATTAAAACGGTCATTGAACTCTTGAAGCTGCAAATCCAGAACAACATTGAAACAACTGATCTTGTAATTATATAAATTGGTCATGTTGGTTTTCTTTCTTGGCCTCCTTTGATCAACAAAGTCGTCTTCCATCATGATCATTTCAATATCATGTTTCTTACAAAAAGAAGAAACTCTAACCAAAAGAGAGTCTCATCCGTCATCTCTCAGTTTCTGCAGTTCTTGCTTAGTAGATCCGACCAATGAAATAGTAGTCAAAATGTCTTGATCTTTTAATTGCAAAGCCATGGATAAATTTTCAGTTAATCCCAAAATAAGCAACATCAACTGCATATATAAGACACAATCAAATGTGCAAAACTACCTCACAAGACCATATGCTTGCGTTTCTTTGAGTCATCAATGCCTTCATTTTGGATATACTCAAGCACCTCAATAACTATTGAAAATAACTCGACCAAACGCAACAATGTCTTATGATGGGAACCCCAACGAGTATTTGTTGGCCTTGGAAGAGAACGCTCCTGATTCTTCCCTTTTCCAGTGCTCATTTCACCATCACTAACTCCTTTTTCAATATCTCTACGATATTTATCTCGAACCACATCTTGTCGTTTACAAGAAGCTCCAACCACATTTAACAATGTAGAAATCATATAAAAAAAAATCACCAACTTCATAATGTTTCTTCGCAACTGCCACTACAACCAACTGAAGTTGATGAGCAAAGCAATAGACATAATGACTTGAACTGTTTTCCCTTATAATCAAAGACTGGAGACCATTAAATTCACCCTTCATATTACTCGCTCCATCATAACCATGAACTCTTACATTTTTCAAGCTCAATCCATACTTAGCAAGCAAATCATCAATAGCTAGCTTGAGTGTCAAAGAAGAAGTTTATTTTACGTGAACAACACCAATAAATCTTTCTTTGATTATTCCACTTTTATCGACAAATCGGAGAACATCTGCCATTTGTTCCTTGTGAGAAACATCAGCAAATTCATCCACCAATATACCAAAATCGCCATGATCAACTTCTTCGATAAAGGATTTCACAACTTCTCCCGCAAAACAATGTACAATATCTTTTTGAATTGGTGGAGAAGTCATCTGGTTATTTTTTGGATCATTCTCCAAAACAACCTTGTTTACCGCCTCGTTCTGATCTGTTGTGTATCTTATGAGTTCTAAAAAATTTCCTTTATTACCAGACTCTTCTGACTCATCATGAGCACGAAAAGATATTCCTTGTCGCTACAAATATCTAGAAGCATCAATTGAAGCATTTACCGAAGACGATATTCATTTTTCACCACATCATCATGCTTATAAAAGGCCTGCGCAATAGAATGGTCTTGCTTCATCAAAGAATCATACTTCTTAACAGCAATATTGTGAAAGCTATTCATAGCACCCACATGAGAAGCTAATTGCTCAGATTTATTCCAACCAGAAAACCCCCTGTCACAAACGCATCATTCCCACCTTGTTTCTGTATATCATCTCTAAACAAGTAGCAACACAAACAGAAAGCTTTATCTTTCGATACGCTATACTCAAGACAATTACCATACTGATCAAACCAAACTGGATTAAACCGTCTCAATGATTTTCCAATCATCTTTTTGGAAAATTATGACCATACGGTTTACAAGGACCTCTAGCTAGATACTTGCGTCTTACCTCATCTCTTTGATTTAGATGATATGTTAAAATATTTTTCCTTTTAGCTGGATCATATGGAAAATCATCCAAATTTTCTTCGGGTGTTGGTGTGAATGGCTTTTTAAGATATTTTTCAATCGATTAATCTGAAAAAAATACTAGTTATATTATTGTTTTATATCAATCGAACAAGAAAAAAAAAAATCAAAACAGTTATTTGAAACGATTTGAATAACTTACCAATTGAAGAGACAAGCTTTGAAAAAATGGTTAACGTTGCAAAATAATACTTTCGATGGAGTGGAGTTGTCAGAATAGGAATTGACTTTTTTTTAGGTTTTGCTAACTAATTGGGCTACAATATATTACAATTATTATATATTCAGTATGGATTTAAGATATGATTCTCTTAATTAGCTGGGCCATAAATTTTTTTTTTGGGTTTAGATAAAACTGAGTTGATAAATAATAGAATGGGGGCAAAAATATTTTATGGATGGTGGCATTTGAATTGGGCTTCAATAACTTAAACCAGATTACAAAAATCCATTGGGTTCATTGTCCCCCGACCCAATCCATGTGGCTCTGCCACTACATGCCGGTCTTCGAGAACCAACCAATATCATTTAACCCTGCTAACATTATTATCTTCAGGGTCATGCACTGGGGATGTGAATCTGCTTTTGTATTATTACTAATATGATCGTAAAAGACTTATGAAAGAATTACTGGCATAGATAATAACACATCAGAATCACTTGTATTGAATTTGCGGAAGGAAGCAGCTTCAAAAATCTGAGAAGCTCTATTCAAATGGTGAAGGGGTCCAGGTTAAGAGAAAGCCTCGATGATCTTGCTCTTGACATTCCTTCAGCTAAAGCCAAATTTGATTTGATGGTTCCAAAGTCTATCTCATGAGGTTGTCTTAATGCTTCATTTAGTCATCCCTCTGGTGAAAGTGGATGACAGCTGATTGAGAATGAGAAACCAAGCGGTTCAAGGAAGAGGTTGGAACCATCATTCATGAGTATTTCAATTTTGATGACATAACTGAGCTCATTCGCAGTCTGGATGATTTAGGAGCACCCGAGTACAACCCAATATTTCTAAAGAAGCTGGTAACACTTGCTCTGGACAGGAAGAATCGCTAGAAGTAAATGGCATTTGTTCTCCTCTCTTCACTTAACATCGAGAAAAGAAACAGCTTTCAGTGGAAACCTAATATCAGTTCTATTGATGGTAAAGCATGATTGCATATGCACCTTCACGTACTGCAATTGCAATGTCAGAGACTTCCGCTCTTGTAGGTGTAGGATGATTAATCATACTCTATACCATGTTTGCAGCGACAAACATTGGTTTATGAATGCTCATACACCTTCTGATTTTCTCTTCCTAACATTAAAGGAAAATAACAGAAACATAAATACCAAAAAAGTCTAAGATTGTAAGGTAATATGTCGTAAACCATGTTTTGGATTTCCCTGTTACAAGGGGACCTCTTCAATGGGAAGTTAACATCACAAAGCAAGATGTATATGATAACTCTGGCACTCCAAGCACAATCTCTGGTCCATAATTCCTCTTTAACACTTCAGGAGACATGTAATATGGACTTCCTAAAATCTCTGTAAACTTAGCTTTGTCAGGTGATGCTTGTTGAGCCATCCCTAAAGCTTGTGGGTGTTGAATAAAGTAGCTCGGTTGTTGTATCGAAGGATGTGGTGTCGTCTTGTAACATAATTCACACAATAGTAAGGAACCCCAATATATATGTGTATATGTTAATGGTCTTGATTGATCCCAACTAACTTTTATCATCACAAAAAAAAACTGGGAAGCGTTGACATAAAAGAAAAACCTGGGAAGTCGTAGCTGGTGTCGGTGCAGTATCAGCAATTGCATAAAGGCACATTAAGTTTTTCTGGAGAATAGCTTGGAACCTGAAAATACAATGGAGCCTAACCATTGCAACTCTCAGATTCCATTACTATTCAAGATATGGGAGATGGATATACAAAGGAGAGATACTTACTGTGCACATTGTGCAAGTTTTCAGAGATTCTGATTTTCCATGATTGCTATTATAAGCTTTTGTTCTCTTCAAGGTACTGAATTTAAGCAGATGAATCATATAAAAGAAAAGAGAAGGTGATGAAGTATAAAATAACAACGACAACAAACCCACAAAGCATCAAACCTCAATGGCCAAAACCTGATTGTAAGTCCAATTAACAAAATCAAAGCAGGAAATCACCAAGGAAAGACCGAAGTTTTGTATCATATAGCCAGAACTGTTCAGTGACATCACAAAAGCAGAGTAAATACACTTTCACTTTTGAGTCTCCAATAAAATTAATGAAGAAAGTTCCAAAGATGGACACTTTCAGACCAATTGCTACAATTACCCCCAAATAATCGTTAACTTCACTCAAATCACAGGAAGCCATTGACTATTGGCACACAACTAACTAATAAGACTCTAAAACCCGAGTGATCACATACTATTAATATGTGATCTGAAGACCTTAATCAAGAGTAATAACCCTGAAACAGAAAGAAATTGAAGAAAGACCAAACCATTTGGATATGTTTTGTGGTTATGTTAGTTGGCGGAATCGAAGGATCCATCAGAAATAATTGCAGAGACTGATGCATCTTCTTTACTATATTATGCGGCATCAAGAATCACCATCGGGATGAAGCCCTAAATCATCAAGATTTGATCTTCATATTACGGACCTGAAAAGGCAGAAGCGTCAGTTGTGCTTACCATTATGGATGATTCCATATTGGTCTTGCAATATGATTCTATATTTCTCTTAGTTGTGAGAAGGGGGTTGGAAGGCTTAATAATGATTCGATCTTTACAAATTGGAGACACTGAAACGATCACCTAAAATCTATAAAACATTGTTCTGCAAAATACCTTCAAGGACCGTGAAGAATAATGGTGTATCCAAGGCCTGATCTTCTCAATGAATCTTCACCAGCTTGAAAAATTTAGCGGTCAATGAGATAAAGAGCAAGATATGTGAAAACATAGAACCCACTGGCTCAAAAAGCCCCGACAATTTATACCTTTGCATCATGTGATAATCATTAAAACTTGGAGGGAGAAAATCCTCAAAGATGAGTGATTGTCGGAATTAAGAGACATGTCGCAATTCCTCGGTATCATGTATGTCTTAGAGGGTAAGAGATAGAGTGTGATCGATGCTTCTTCCCATGCTTGGCTTCCTTCTCTTGCTAAGAGAACATCTTAATTTGCTAGAAGCCTTCGATGGTTCCTTTATAACTCATATCTCAATTATTTTAATCATTTACTTGAAATCCTGGGCGTAGATTTCACTTAGCTGATTCGGGATTACAAAGTCAATTCCTTGGAGACTATAATTTGATGTTCCTTATCGACTGGTTATAAATTGAATGATCATTATGTATTCCAGTAAAAACATAATTGTAAACACATTTAGTTGAAGTGTATGCTACAAATTTTTCCTCTTCTTTTCCCATCTCCAAGTTTTAATTTGGAAAAAAATTGAAAATTAGAAATTCTTTAGTGTGTAGCTTACAGACGAGTACGAAAAATTTGTTGAAGAGGACAAATTGTTTGAAAAGAAATTTGTCTTTGATTATAAATATGTATATATAATATAACTAATGAAAACAATTTTAAGAAACAAAAATAATATTCTACGTGGAGAAGATATTTATTTTCAAAATAATCATAAATTTTCAAAATCTTTGACATTTTATATGTTTAGAAAGAGCAAAAAGTTTTCGATACATTTTATGTAATTTTGTGTTCACTTTATATAACTTTTAGTTATAAATACATATATCTTCTATCTCATTCTATGTTTAAAAGTTATTAAACTATAAATTAGTAATTTGTCACAAAATCTTAATTTGTTTTTATGTAAATACAAAAATCAGTAAACATTTATTATTTGTAAACAATAGAGTATGCATATCAAATTCATAATGCCACAAAATGGATCATGTTTTCACCATCATAAAAACCAGACATGATTCAAAATATGAACAAGATTTTATTTATTTACAAAATGAACTACTCAATGTTACAAATTACCAAAAAACTTTACTCCCATGTAAACTTATTTACAACAAAAAATAACAAGATATATTATAGTTTTCTAAATTTAATACATTAGAGTTTACACAATTAAACAGTTTTATGTTGTAAAAAAAACTAAATGGATTTTTTCCTTCTCTCGAATCATTTATTAATTTTAAATCAAATCCAAGAGTTATTACATTATTGTTTATTTTCAGTCAGTCGTTTTAAAAGTAAAAAATAAGTTATTGATTTTTAAGGGAAGGATTTTTTTAACGCAAATGATATTATGATAGATGAAATGAGCTTTAAACAAGCATCACATTACAATCCGTTTATACTACCCAACAAGCTCAGACCTGACAAAGCTGAGAGAGTAATAGCCAAAGACAAAGTCCAAAAGAGGGAGACAAGAGACGACGGAAAATTACAATTCCCCGGAAGCAAGATAAGTACAAAGGAAAAATACAAAGAGATAAGAATTGTACCTTAAGACGTTGAATAACAAAAATAGCTAGAACCAAACTCCATAAGCCACATGTCGAACAACCTTATCCAAAGAGCAGTTGATGCTGGGGTTTACCCAAAATCGAACTCAACAGCAACTAAACCGATCGAAAGAAACGCAAAACCGGCAGAGATGAAAGCAAGCCAAGACGACCACAAAGCTAATAGCTACTAACACCAGCCTTCAACAAGATACGAATACCAACCTAAAACACCGGCACAAAGTCGGACCTTGTAACTCCCAGCAGAGGAACACCCCAAAATCTTGAACACCTCAAGCACGCGAACAAACGTGAGCCCAACCTCAACCATCTAACTCCAAAACAGAGCCACAGAGGAGATGCAAGGAGATGTGAATGCAATAAAATAACAACCAAAGAGTGAATCCTACTAGCGCGTCGAGAGAAAACGCCAACAACGGGAGCTCGAGAAAGCGAGTTGATATATCATGGTTTTTACCGGTTTTATGCCATGATATAAGTCTGTTTTAGTGTCTTTTAGTGTTCTTTTAGAGTTCTTTGCAGGTTTTATTAGGTATACGTACGTTTGGAGCAAAAGTGGAGATTATAGAGCTAATTGGAGCACTTTGGAGATTTGACCCGAGAGACTGTGTTCACTGTCCGAAACAGAGTACTGTGTCGATCGTTGCACACCTGCATCGATCAATGCACAGCGAGTTGGGCCAGACTCTCGGCGGTTTAATGAAGATTGCCAAAATTGCGAAGATGCCAGAAGTTCCAGATATTTACACAGAAGCCTCAAGTCGTGTTTTAGCTATTTAATTAGGTTTTTAGCTTATGTTTTAGATACGCTATTATAACTTAGAGCAGAGAGTTTTTAGAGCTTTTGGGGCTGATCTGATCCTGTACTACATTCGTTTTGGAGAAGTTTTTGAACCCCTTTATTATTCTAATCTCTTTTATGATTTCTATTAATTCATTGATTATGTTTACATCATCTATGTCTGAGTAGTTTCATAGTTAGGTTTAGGGTTTCTCATAGGGATTTCATGACTTGCTAGATATAATTAATTCAGTTAAGGATTCACATCAATAGATGTTCTTCAAACTAAATTGTGTTTAATGCTAGTTCTAACCTGATCAATTAGAATCTAGATCTTAGGTTGCTAAATACGACACGACAGTGTGGTTTAGAATCTGAACTATTAAGGTTGAGCAATTTAATTACTCGCAAAGGAATTTGGTTTAATTAGATTGTGAACATATCAAACTTGGAATTAAGGCTGGTTTAATCTGTTAGTAATTGCAAAAGAATTTGGATTGCTGCACTTAGACTTAGAGAATTCTCCGCAAAGGAATTTGGTTAATTCTATATCTGTGTTTTGAGTTCTACAACTAAGTTTAATTAGATCATGACTTAATGATTTATCTGCTTGTCTGATTTCCTGAGAACGCCCTAGACTTAGCGCCCTTAGTTTATTGCCTACAACAACAACCTGCTACATGTTTACTTTCTCGCTTGCTTTTTAATTAAATCAATACAATTTGCTTTTTGCTTTCTCCTAGTTTTAATCTCTTTAAGTTCTTAATCCTATCGTTGCCTAGAGTCCTCGTGGATTCGATCCCTAAGTACTACAATTGATATACTGTGCACTTGCAGTTAGTATAGGGTAAAACTCGAGACCTATCAAGTTTTTGTTGCCGGGGAATCTTATAGTCTTCGATAGCTTCGAACTTAGGGTTTTTACTAGGATTTTTATTTTTATTTTTGTTTACTGATTTTTTTTTCTCTGTTTTCTCTCTGTCGCAGGTTTCAAAATCGCATAGCATCGACCGTTGTACTTCTTGTGTCGATCGACACTAGACGATTGGAGTTGAATCGATCGTTGCACTGCTAGCATCGATCGTTGCTTGGCGATTACAGACGGTTTATGCAGACGCGTGATACCAGAAGTAATCCGAACACTAATCTCGTAAACCTCCAACTTGAAGAGCTTGCTAGACTAGAGAGGACCAACAGAAGAGTTAGAAGAACAAGGATGGTTGTTGAACGTGTGATCATAAAGCCTGATGCTCAAGGTACCCTCAGGGACCGACACAACAATGCTGCTGGAGAACCGATAGATGCTGAAGGGAATGTTATCCCTGATCCTCCAGAGCAACCATAGCCACAGCAGGAGCAAAACCAAGGTCAAGGACAAGGCCAAGGTAGACAGATGGTTGTCCATGAGAGGACTTTAGCTGACTATAACCGTCTGGATGAGTTCCATGCTAACCGGTCAGCTCTTGTGCTCCCTGAATTTGAGAGGAATGATTTTGAAATCAAAACCGTCTACTACTCTCTCCTGAGGCAGAAAGCCTTCCATGGCTCTCCAAGTGAGCAGCCGATGGATCATATAGATGAGTTTGAGGGCATAGTCACTGGAATAAAATACGATGGAGTTAATCTAGACTATTTGTTCCTCAAGCTTTTCCCCTACTCTCTGGCTGGAGATGCTGCAGCCTGGCTGAAACAACTTCCATCTGGGACATTTGTTACTTGGGCCGCTCTGAAGAGTGAGTTCCTGTTGGAAGTTTTGGTTGATCCTGATTCAATTCTCATATTGATATCAACCTAAACATGCATTAGATCTAGGTGTTCTTATTTAGAAACATATGATCTCACCTTTTACCTGTTTGTTTGCAGCGGAATTGATGAACAGGTCAATGATCAGGGAGATACACCGAGAGATGGATCCTCCAAAGGCTCACACACGCAATCACCGGAAACTGGCTGCTAGACCACAAGGAGGCTGGCGCAGAGAGAGGAGAGAGGCGCGGCTAGGGTTGGGTTCAGGGAGAAGAGAATTGGCTTTTAGTCATTTAAAAGCCTTCTCTTTCCCTTTTGGGCTTTTGGGCCCAATCTGATTAAATTCCATTTAATCAGACCCATTAGTCTTTCTCTCTTAGTACGACAAATGCCTAGCACTTTTGTCGTACTTCTGCTAAGCCGTTCCAACATTATTTCCTGCTAGCTTAAGCGTGTGACCCATATGGGATCATACAATAAAGGCAATAAGTCCAAGACTTATAGATCATGAGCGGACTCTAGCAAGCCATCATGACCCCCAGCATTGTATGACTTATGTCTGATCACTGACATACTCTTACGTTATAGAGACAGTACAGAGATTGCTGGACACAATTCCAACAATCTCCCACTTGAACTGGAATCTCTGTATTCATAATCCCTTTCGTCTCAATATCTCGATTAGTCATAAGGCAAGATTAGTGTCATCCTTATAAAGCCTAATCTTGTTCATCGGACTCTGATTTGATACTGACAATCCAAACGACTCGGGAAAGTCCGTTTGAGCATGGCCATGCGTTTTCCAGTATTCAAATCTCCGATTGGCCTAGAGATATTCACTCCATTTATATTGGAGGGACAAATCCCATCTTGTTCCATCACTGTAAACTACTCATTTCATGATGTACCCAAACAAGGTCCTTATAGCTATCGCAGAACGATGGCGTTAGACAATGATCAAAGTGCATCAGTCCATATGCAGTCACATGCATGTGAACTCAGGTCTAAGGACTATACTCTATAGTCGTAGTAAGAATCTCTTATGACACAGATATAAATATCCTGAAGAGTTCTTATAAGCGGGTCTTGTCCGGTCGTATGTTCCCAACATACACCTATGTACTGACTTTGATGCCGAGCATCTATGACACACTGAGACTTTGTCATAAGTCACGTACCAATCCAGTCTCACACGGTTGTTGGTGTTCCAGTTTCAACAACCTTCGACTAGGGACATGATGATATAAAACATTTATCAAATATAGGATCTCATGATCAAGCTAAATGACTTCGATGACTCAAGATCAAATCATTTACTTCGATGACCTATAAAATGGTTCATATCATTTTGGAACGATTATTTCATCACAGTTAAAATAATCTTGAAATAATAATTTCATTAAAACATAGAATAATGTTTTACAAGAACATATCAAATAACTAAAATAAAGCTCACAAAACTCCCACTCAAATTTAGATTACATTTCAATGTTTCTAATGCCTACAGCTTCAGTCAGGAACTCGAGCTTAGGCCTTGGGAGTGGCTTTGTCAACGGATCAGCGACGTTATCATCTGTCGGAACTCGGCTGATCTTGACTTCCTTTCTATTAATGATGTCACGTATCAAGTGATATCTTCTTTGAACATGCTTGGATTTCTGGTGTGATCTTGGTTCCTTTGCCTGAGCTATAGCACCATTGTTGTCACAAAACAGTGCCAGAGGCTCAGCCGCATCTGGTATCACACCTAGTTCCATAATGAACTTTCGTATCCAAACAGCTTCCTTCGCTGCTTCTGAGGCGGCGATATATTCAGCTTCTGTAGTGGAATCAGCAACGGTGTCCTGCTTGGAGCTTCTCCAACTTACTGCACCGCCATTCAGACAAAAGACATAACCGGACTGTGACCGGAATTCATCTGTGTCTGTCTGGAAACTTGCGTCCGTGAATCCACTGACTTTAAGCACATCACTTCCACCGTACACTAAGAACTTATCCTTAGTATGTCTTAGATACTTCAAGATGTTCTTTACGGCAATCCAATGGTTTTCACCTGGATTTGACTGGTATCTACTCGTCATGCTCAATGCGTAAGCAACATCAGGACGAGTACAGATCATGGCATACATGACAGATCCTATTGCAGATGCATAAGGAATATTCTTCATGCGCTCAAGCTCAGCAGCCGACGTAGGGCTCTGCTTCTTGCTTAGCGTTGTGCCATGTACCATTGGTGTGAAGCCCTTCTTGGAATCTTTCATGCTGAATCTTTGTAGGACTTTGTCAATGTATGAGTCTTGACACAAGCCTATCAGCCTCTTAGGTCTATCCCGATAGATCCTAATTCCAAGAACGTATGCGGCTTCACCCATGTCTTTCATGGAAAAACAACTTCCAAGCCAGTCTTTTACAGACTTCAGCATTGGAATGTCGTTTCCGAGAAGCAGTATGTCATCAACATACAGAATAAGAAAAACGATTTTGCTCCCACTAGTTTTCTTATACACGCATTGTTCTTCTTCGTTTCTGATAAAGTCAAATTGCTTGATCGCTTCATCAAAACGAAGATTCCAGCTCCTCGATGCTTGCTTCAATCCATAAATGGATTTATGAAGTTTGCATACTTTCCCAGCATTCTTTGGATCTATGTAACCGTCAGGTTGCGTCATATACACATCCTCTTCCAGAATACCATTCAGGAAGGCGGTTTTCACGTCCATCTGCCAAATTTCATAATCATGAAAAGCTGCAGTTGCTAGTAGAATCCGAATAGATTTCATCATAGCCACCGGTGAGTAGGTTTCATCGTAGTCCACACCGTGAACTTGTCTGAAACCTTTTGCCACCAACCTGGCTTTATAAATCTGGACATTTCCATCCACGTCAATCTTCTTCTTGAAGATCCATTTGCACTCGATGGCTTTTACACCAACGGGTAAGTCAACCAACGAAAATACTTGGTTGACCGACATGGAGTCCATTTCGGAATCAGTGGCCTTGCGCCACTTAGAGGAATCTGGGCCCATCATGGCTTGATTGAAGTTCGATGGTTCATCACCATCAATGATCAAAAGATCATGACAGTCAGTCACGAGGAATCCCTGATATCTCTCGGGTTCGTGACGGATCCTCCCGGATCTTCGAACTTCAGGTACTACAGGTTCAGGCTCTACAATTTCTTGTAGATCCTCCTGCTGCTCTTCCTCATTAGGTTGAGCAGTATCCTGTTCATCTTGAATTTCTTCAAGCAGTACCTTACTCCCACTGTCTTTCTTAGAGAGAAACTCTCTCTCAAGAAAGTTACAATCCCGGGCAACAAAGATCTTGTTCTCGGAACGTAGATAGAAGTAATAAGCCTTGGTTTCCCGTGGATAACCAATGAAGTAGCATTTATCAGATTTTGGTGTAAGCTTATCTGAGATTAATCTCTTAACATAGGCTTCACAACCCCAAATTCTTAGATAAGACAGCACTGGAGCTTCTCCAGTCCATAATTCATATGGTGTCTTTGCTACTGCTTTTGATGGCGCTCTATTTAGAGTGAACACTGCTGTTAGCAGAGCATATCCCCAAAGGGATATTGGAAGGTCTGTGTGACTCATCATAGATCGAACCATATCCAATAAGGTCCGATTTCTCCTCTCAGACACACCATTCCATTGAGGTGTTCCAGGAGGAGTGAGTTGGGATACAATCCCACACTCTCTCAGATGATCACTGAATTCTTGGCTTAAGTATTCTCCTCCTCGGTCGGACCGAAGAGCCTTAATGCTTTTGCCAAGTTGGTTCTGTACTTCATTTTGGAATTCTCTGAACTTCTCAAAAGATTCAGACTTATGTTTCATCAAGTAAACATATCCATACCTACTGAAATCATCAGTGAAGGTAATGAAGTATTGATAGTTTCCTCTTGCATTAGTGGACATTGGGCCACACACATCAGTGTGTATCAGGCCCAATAAGTCACTGGCCCTCTCGTTAGGTTTATTAAAGGGGGCCCGTGTCATTTTGCCCATCATGCAGGATTCGCATTTCTCACATGACTCAAAGTCAAATGAGCCAAGAAGTCCATTCGAATGGAGCCTCTTGATGCGTTTCTCGCTGATGTGCCCTAAACGACAATGCCATAGAAACGTTCGGTTTTCCTCATTAGGTTTAAACCGTTTTGTATTGATGTTATAAATTGGCGCGGATTGATCGAGTATGTAAAGCCCATTCGTAAGAGGGGCAGAACCATAGAACAAATTGTTGCGATTGAAGGAACATAATTTATTCTTAACTGAAAAATCATAACCTTCCATATCCAACAAGGAAATTGAAATAATATTTCTGCTTATAGCAGGTACAAAATAACAATTATTAAGTTCTAAAATCAATCCCGAAGGTAAAGACAACAAGTAAGTTCCTACAGCTAGTGCTGAAACTTTCGCTCCATTCCCAACTCGTAGTTCCACTTGTCCTTGCTTCAGCCTTCTACTGTTGCTGAGTGCCTGCATATTAGTACAAATATGAGCCCCACAACCAGTATCCATGACCCATGAGGTATTATCAGAAGTAGTTGTATTAACTTCTATAACAAAAATACCTGATGAAGAAGTCTCGAAAGTCTTCTTCTTTAATTCCTTTAGACCTTCCTGGAATTTCTTACAATCTCTTCTCCAATGCCCCAGTTCTTTGCAGAACCTGCACATGTCAGTAGGCCCAGCCTTGGACTTGGGCTTGGGCTTTGGCGTGTCTGAGTCCACGACTTGGACACCCTTGGCCTTTCCCTTATCCTTAGCAGAAGACTTCTTAAACCCCTTGCCCTTTTGTACCATAAGTACATTGGGGTCCTTGGCGGTTTTCTTCAAGTTGGGCTCTGCAGTCTTGAGCATTCCGTGAAGCTCAGGCAGTGTCTTACTCAAGCCATGCATGTTAAAGTTCAGAATGAACTGATCATAGCTTGCAGGTAAAGACTGCAGAATGATGTCGCAGGCAAGTTCCTGGCTGATTGGGCAGTCGAGTTTCTGAAGATGATCGAGATAACCCATCATCTTCAAGACATGAGGACTCACTGCCGCATTCGCAGCCAACTTACAGTCCAAGAGGTTCTTAACTGTCTGGAACCTCTCGGTCCTAGCCTGCTCCTGAAAAAGCGATTTCAGGCTTGCCATGATCTCGATTGGAGACAATACACTTTCGAACTGTTTTTGCAGCTCAGGAGTCATTGTCACCAACATCAGGCAATAAACATCATTTTCATCTGACGAATGCTTTTCCCAAGCATTGTGCAGAGTCCTGGCAGCATTGGCAAGAGGCCTCTCGGGGAGGGGATCTCGAAGGACGTAATCCTTCTTCTCCTGCTTGAGGACCAGCCTCAAGTTCCTTGACCATGTCAGGAAGTTCGTTCCAGTCAGCTTCTCCTTCTCGAGAACAGACCGGATCGAGAACGTGTTTTGTGTGCTTGTAGTAGTCATATCTGAAATATATAAATAAAAAGGTTATTAGTTATATGTTCAAAATGATTAATCTCGTATTAAAGTATAATATGATTAATCATGCATTATATTCAATAACCTAAGTTACCCTCAATAGAATATAATGATTCCAAGATCCACATATAACTAAGATCAAAGTGGGCCACTGGCCGTCACCCAACCTTAGCTTATATCGGTAAGCCCTATTTCGGCTAATTATATCCGTGATATAACTCTTGGTTGTGAATCTGGGCCCGAGGCCCAATCCACCCTGATGTCTCAAGGCCCGGGACTCCCGATGGCCTAGTCAAGAAAACCGGACTATACAGTCATGTAATCATTAATGTCTGGGACTCCCAATGACATTTATGAATCACAAACCGTCTTACCCACGCAAAAGCAGACATCCTCACACTGTAAGGCCATGAATGCAATTGAATGGGCTTTGACAGCTGACATAGCCTGGACAAGACATCCAACGCTTGATATTGTTTGAGGTCCGTAGGTTTATTAAAATCATTCCCAAAATAGAAGATTACTATTTCGGGAAACTTTCTATTTATGGAAACCTACTATTTTTAGAAACTTTCTAAAATTGGAAACTTTCTAAAACCGGAAACTTTCTAACTTTAGAAACTTCTTTAAAATCCAAAACCCGCAAATTCAGAAACTTCTAATTTTGGAAACTTTCTAATTTCGAAATTTCGGAACTTTATAAAATTTAAAATCGAATTTCATAATTTTATTTTATAAAATAAGTTTTAAATTTAAATCTGAAGAATGACTCAATTAATGGCCCAATTGTTTTAACTTCTTGGCCCGAGGCCCAAGAATTGGTCCATGTCCAAGACATGACCCAATTGTCCAATTAATTGACATAACCGGTCTGGTTCATTAAAACTGGTCTAACCAAGTTTCAATTACTACGATGACCACAATTGTCAACCGGTTATTTACTAAACCGGAATCTCTCAATTTATTTGGTCCAACCAAATCAAATTAGAAATTCCCGGTTTAGGCACTAAATCCAATATTTCTTTCGACATTGGATTTCTTATTCCGGTTTAACCAGATTTAATAAAATTATTAAATCTGTTTATTAAACCGAAACGATGATTTTAATCAAGTTTTAAAGCCGAACCATTAACCGAACCGAACCGATTGAACCGTGAAACCCTAGCTTTCGGATCAAGCAATGATCGTCCAGCCGCAAGCCGTCAACGATCCGAGATCGAGACGATGCGCAGGACAGCCGGGACGGTTCACCGGGACGTTCGGGTGGGACGGTCGGGAAGGCACTCGGCCTCGATCACGCGGGACAGCCGGGACGAGTAAACCGCGATCGTCCAAGCCAAGCTTCACGATCGGGATGCTCGGGTCGATCACTTCCAACGATCGCCAAGCGATCGGGATCGATCCATCCGGCCGGCCAACATCTCGGCCATTCGATCCAACCGGCCAAGCCGATCAGATTTCACTCGGCCGATCACAAACCTGAGTCATATAGCTCAGTTTGCGATCTGTTCTTGTGTGTTTAGAGTTCAATTCTGATTCTTAACTGTTTTATCTTATCAGTAATTGATTCAAAAACAATTCTAAGCAGATTAAACAACCTAAACAATGAATCTAAAACAAGAAACCTAAGAACCAATAGCTCTGATACCACTGTTGGAAGTTTTGGTTGATCCTGATTCAATTCTCATATTGATATCAACCTAAACATGCATTAGATCTAGGTGTTCTTATTTAGAAACATATGATCTCACCTTTTACCTGTTTGTTTGCAGCGGAATTGATGAACAGGTCAATGATCAGGGAGATACACCGAGAGATGGATCCTCCAAAGGCTCACACACGCAATCACCGGAAACTGGCTGCTAGACCACAAGGAGGCTGGCGCAGAGAGAGGAGAGAGGCGCGGCTAGGGTTGGGTTCAGGGAGAAGAGAATTGGCTTTTAGTCATTTAAAAGCCTTCTCTTTCCCTTTTGGGCTTTTGGGCCCAATCTGATTAAATTCCATTTAATCAGACCCATTAGTCTTTCTCTCTTAGTACGACAAATGCCTAGCACTTTTGTCGTACTTCTGCTAAGCCGTTCCAACATTATTTCCTGCTAGCTTAAGCGTGTGACCCATATGGGATCATACAATAAAGGCAATAAGTCCAAGACTTATAGATCATGAGCGGACTCTAGCAAGCCATCATGACCCCCAGCATTGTATGACTTATGTCTGATCACTGACATACTCTTACGTTATAGAGACAGTACAGAGATTGCTGGACACAATTCCAACAGTTCCTGCGTCATTTCTATGATGATGCCCGTTCTGATCAGTCCAGACAGGATATTCTTACCTTTACCCAAGGTCCAACAGAACCTCTTAAGACAGACTGGATGAGGTTTAAGAAGTACCAACGTGACTGCCCGCACCATGGATTCACTGAGGTAACACTTTTAGGCATCTTCTTTAGAGGAATAGATCTTCCATATCAGACTGCGTTGGACAATTCTAGCAATGCCAACTTTAACACTAGGACTCCTGCTCAAGCTAAGCAGTTGATAAGATAATCTGGTAAGCAGTAATAGCTGCAAGACCACTGATGAGAGAAGGAAGAAGTCCGGTGGAAAGATTGAGAATTCTGAGATAGCTGATATTAGATCTAAGTTGGACACAGTTTACAATCTTCTAGTTGGGAAGAAAGTTGTCCACTTTGCTCAAAAGGTTGAGATGATCAATGATGAAGTAGATGATCAGAAAGAGGATGTGAATTACATCGGAGGATCTGGTTTCCAAGGAAAGAGGTTTGGTAATCAGTTTGGTAACTGGTTCTTCAATGGAGGACAGAAGAGTGGATTTCAGAAACCTTTCCAACCAGGTAATCAGAGAACTTATGGATCTTCCTCTTACCAAGCACCTCTTGTAGCTACTACCCATGAAAGTAAGATGGAGGCTATGTTGGAACAGCTGTTGAAAGGTCAGACTAAGAATGCTGCAGACATCGACAAGAAGATAGGTACTGTCTATGAGGATCTGAACGGGAAATTTGAATACCTGAGCGCACATATGAAGGAGCTTGATGCTAAAGTTGCAAGAACTGCTGGGTATGTTCAGATGGAAGATGGATATCTCCCAGGACGAACTGATGCTAATCCCAAGTATCAATGCAATGCGGTAACATTGAGAAGTGGTAAGGAGCTGTCTCCTGGCCAGAAAAAGCAGTTGAGTGTTGAAGAACTCGTAGAAATTGAAGAATTGGAAGATGGGATCCGTGATATTCGCAATGCATCGATCGACGCTACTCAGCAACGGTCGTTGCAAAGCGAAAACGGAGAACCTGTCGTAACAAAGTCGCCCAGCAACGATCGACACAACACCAGTGACGATCGACGCAAGGCGACTGCAGAGAGTTCAAAACCAGAGAAGCTGAAACAGTCGAGTAAGGGTTTACAAACCTAAAGTGTCTTTTCCCAAAAATTCCAGGAAAGCTAGGAACGATAGACAGTATACCAAATGCAAGGAAATCATTAAAAAGGTGAAAGTTGAAGTGCCTTTGATTGACTCTATAGAGACTTCTCCTGTGATGAGGCGATGTCTTAAGGACTTGCTTGTTGGTAAGTGGTCTGATGAGGAGAGTGTGATGATGATCACGGAGGTATGTAGTGCGGTAGTTCAGGGCAGAATTCCTGAGAAGCTGAAAGATCTAGGGAGCTTTGTGTTGGATTGTGCCATCTATAGGGAGAGATTTGAAAGATCCCTATGTGATCTTGGTTCTAGTGTGAATCTTATGCCCTTCTCTGTAGCTAAGAGACTTGGAATGACTGACTTCTTGCCAACTAGGATATCACTCGTCTTAGCAGACATAACTATTAGGATCTCTGAAGGAGTGCTAGAAGATGTGCCTATAATGATTGGTAAATGTGTGATACCTACTGATTTTGTGGTTCTGCAGTATGGAGAGGAACCGAAGGATCCACTGATTTTGGGCAGGCCTTTCTTAGCTACTGCTGGCGGGATGATTGACTGCCAAGGAGGTAGAATAATTCTGGATGTGGGTGATCTGAAGATGAGTTTTGATATGGATAAACTGGTGAAGAGACCAACCATCGACGGACAGACCTTCTATGTGGACATACTGGGTGATTTGGCTGCAGAATACTTTCACAAGTCACATGCTGAAGATCCACTAGAAAGAGCTTTACTGAGCTTTATAATGGAGCTGGAACACCTGCAGGACGAGCATGCAATCTGCTATGCAAAACTGATGGATTCTGCTGAGCAAGTAATGAAGTTAGAAGTGTCTGCCGCGACTTTGCATCGATCGACACAGACTAAGCATCGATCGTTGCAAGTCGACAGAGATTGGGCAGAGGAAAAGGCTCCGAAAATTGAACTGAAACAACTTCCATCGGGGCTAAGGTACGCGTTTCTTGGACCTAATTCAACTTATCCAGTGATTGTTAACGCTAGTTTGAACAACGCAGAGCTCACTTTACTGCTAAGCAAGCTGCGCAAGCATCGCAAAGCTCTCGGCTATTCTCTTAATGACAATTCAGGTATCTCTCCGGAGCTGTGCATGCATCGGATACATCTTGAGGATGAGTCTAAGACATTTGTTGAGCATCAGAGAAGGCTTAATCCTAATCTACAGGAAGTGGTTAAGAAGGAGATTATGAAACTCCTAGATGCTGGGATTATCTATCCTATTTCAAACAGTGATTGGGTGAGTTCAGTCCATGTGGTGTCTAAGAAAGGCGGAGTTACAGTTGTGAAGAATGAGAAGAATGAGCTGATCCCTACTAGGACTGTGACTGGACACAAGATGTGCATAGATTACAGGAAACTCAATACTGCAACAAGGAAGGATCATTTCCCTTTACCCTTCATTGATCAGATGCTGGAGAGGTTAACAAATCACCCTTACTATTGCTTCCTATGGATACTCAGGTTTCTTTCAGATTCCTATCCACCTAGAGGATCAGGGAAAGACCACCTTCACTTGTCCATATGGCACATTTGCTCACTGTAGGATGCCTTTTGGACTCTGCAATGCACCAGCTACTTTTCAAAGATGCATGATGTCCATATTCACTGATATGATTGAGGACTTTATGGAGGTATTTATGGATGACTTCTCAGTCTATGGATCATCTTATAATGAGTGCTTAGATAATTTGTGCAAGGTACTGACTAGATGCGAAGAAAAGCACTTGGTTCTTAACTGGG
The DNA here is from genome assembly GCA_030180135.1 of Orychophragmus violaceus. Lineage (NCBI taxonomy): Eukaryota > Viridiplantae > Streptophyta > Magnoliopsida > Brassicales > Brassicaceae > Orychophragmus > Orychophragmus violaceus. Next base: position 58,335,885 of record CM058234.1, on the reverse strand, counting down.
AAAAGTGCCATTTCATGGTCAGAGATGGCATTGTACTTGGACATAAAGTCTCTGAAGCAGGAATTGAAGTAGACCGCGCTAAGATTGAGGTAATGACCAACCTTCAGGCGCCTGATTCTGTAAAGTCTATAAGAAGCTTTCTTGGACATGCTGGTTTCTATAGACGGTTTATCAAGGACTTCAGTAAGATTGCTAGGCCACTAACTGCTTTGCTGTGTAAGGATACCAAATTTGAGTTCAATGCAGATTGTCAGACTGCATTTGAGCAGATTAAGCAGGCCTTAGTGAGCGCTCCAATAGTTCAGCCACCGGATACCTTTTGAGGTTATGTGTGATGAAAGTGACTATGCTGTAGGAGCTGTTCTGGGGCAGAAGAAGGATAGAAAGCTTCATGCTATCTACTATGCTAGTAGGACACTAGATGATGCACAGAGAAACTATGCCACTACAGAGAAGGAGCTGTTGGCTGTTGTCTTTGCATTTGAGAAGTTCCGCCCCTATCTTGTTGGCTCCAAGGTGATTGTGCACACTGATCATTCAGCCCTGAAGTATCTGATGCAAAAGAAGGATGCTAAGCCATGATTGTTAAGATGGATTCTGCTGCTTCAGGAGTTTGATATTGAAGTGAGGGACAAGAAGGGGGTTGAGAACGGAGTTGCTGATCATCTTTCAAGGATGCTGGTTGAGGAAGATGTGCCTATTAATGATTACTTGCCTGAGGAAAACGTCAATATGGTCGGGACAGTGTTTCAGACGGATTTGGGCAAAAATCTGCAAAACTGTCGGATAAATCGCACTGCGTCGATCGATGCCACATCTATGACGATCGATGCAGGTGTTGAGGATGCGACGATCGATGCAACCTTATGCGATGATCGTTGCGATGCGGAAACAGAACCAGAACCTTTCACGGTTCAAATTGGAGACTATGTCTTCGAGGTAGGTGCTGTCGCAACCACTGATCGACCCTGGTACGCGGATATAGCTAATTATCTAGCCGCAGAGGCTGAACCAGATGATTTAAAGGGATATGCAAAGAAGAAGTTCTTTAGGGAGCTCAGACGATACTACTGGGATGAGCCTTATCTCTACAAACACTGCTCAGATGGCCTTTACAGGAGATGCGTTGCTGAATCAGAGGTTCCAGACATCCTATTCCACTGTCATGGATCAGATTATGCTGGACATTTTGCTACTTTCAAGACTGTATCTAAGGTTCTGCAAGCCGGTTTCTGGTGGCCTACAATGTTTAAAGACACACACACTTTTGTCTCTCAATGTGATGTCTGTCAAAGGAGAGAGAAAATCAGTAAGAGACATGAGATGCCTCAGAATTTTATTCTTGAGGTTGAGGTTTTTGATTGCTGGGACATAGACTTTATGGGTCCTTTTCCCTCATCCTATGGGAATAAGTTTATCTTGGTTGTTGTGGACTATGTGTCTAAGTGGGTAGAAGCAATAGCTAGTCCAACCAATGATTCTTCGGTGGTCATTAAGCTGTTTAAGACCATCATATTCCCTAGATTTGGAGTACCTCGGATTGTGATTAGTGATGGAGGATCCCACTTTATTAATAAGGTCTTCGAGAAGCTCCTAAGAAAGCATGGAGTTCATCACCGAGTTGCTACTCCTTATCACCCTCAGACCAGTGGACAAGTTGAGGTCTCTAATAGACAGATTAAGGAGATCTTAGAAAAGACAGTTGGGAAGACAAGGAAGGATTGGGCAGCAAATCTAGATGATGCACTATGGGCTTACCGGATTGCATTTAAGACACCTCTTGGGACCACTCCATTCCATCTTCTGTATGGAAAAGCATGTCATCTGCCAGTGGAGCTTGAGCACAAAGCAGCATGGGCTGTAAAACAGATGAACTTTGATCTTAAGTCTGCTGCAGAGAGGAGATTGGTGCAGCTTAATGAGTTAGATGAGATTAGACATCTTGCCTATGAGAACTCAAAGTTGTACAAAGAGAGGACTAAGGCCTATCATGACAAAAAAATTGTCTCCAGACAGTTTGCACCAAATGATCAGGTACTTTTGTATAACTCACGTTTGCATTTGTTTCCAGGTAAGCTGAAATCAAGGTGGTTTGGTCCTTTCAAGATCAAAGAGGTGCGTCCCTACGGAGCTATTGTTCTAATCACTAAGGAAGGTAATGAATTCACTGTGAATGGACAAAGGGTGAAACACTATTGGCTAAGGCCGAGATTCCAGTAGGACAAATTCTGCCTCTGGATGATGCACCCTCTGCCTAGATCAGCTGAAACGTCAAGCTATTGACGTTAAAAGAGCGCGGAGTGGGAGGCAACCCACTGTTTTATTTTTGCATTTTGATTTTTGGCGTTTTTATAGGATTTTACGTTTTGTTTCTGTTTTTGGTGAGTTTTGTCTGCAGGTCTCGGCCAAAATCGCAGTGCGTCGATCGACACACATTGTGTCGATCATCACAACACGAAAGAAATCGCATTGCAGCGATCGTTGCGGTCCTGAGAAACGATCGACACACGACGAAAAATCGCCAAGCAACGGTCGATGCATTTATGCAACGATCGGTGCCTGTGCGACAGAGGTAAAAATCAGACAGAACTCAACACATCCATTAACATTTTTATTTTCTTTTTACCAACCCTTAGCTTGACACTACTGGGGACAGTGTGTCTTAAGTGTGGGGGAAGTGCTACTGACTTTATCTTTTTGTTTTCTTAGAGTCAGTCCAGTTTTTCAAAAAAATTTGTTTTATTGAGTCAAAACTAGTTTAAGTAAGAAACAATGAATTTTGGAGGAGTTTAACAATATCTTGCAGGAACTTAAGTAACCATCGGGATGAAGTTGCAGGATCTATCTATGACTATTAGAAAACCCCATCACAGATCAACCTACTGAGGACACCCACATCACTTCAGGTATCAGAGGATCCTTTTACTGACTTCACCTTAATACTGACTTAATTTTCTCACCTAAGGGCTTGGTATACCTTGTGTCGGATTCCCTTGTTAGTTCTGACACAGCCTGTAAACCTGTCCTATTTGGTTCCCTTCTCCACTTCCATAAAAAAAAAAGATAATAAACTGAGGATGAGTTAGTAACTCCGAAGTGGTCTTTGGGAGTGGTAGCTACAACTATCATATCCTGTGCATCCATGGAATGTGTCCAAAGTACACCCCTTAACGGGAAGAGCACTGATAAAAAAAAATGAAACCCAATGGGAAAAAATCAGAAAGCTAAGGAAGGGAAAAGAGAAGAAAGGGACCAAAGAAAGATAGTATGGTGGTCTAGAGCTGGCAAGGTAAGAGTCCATGTGCCTTTGATCGATACTCCTTAGGTGAGACCGCACTTAAATACTTGCAGAAGTCAGTAGGGAGAATTTGAATGCGTGAATGTGATTGTGAAGTTTACTTAGGACAGTTGCTAAGTGTGGGGGGAAGTATATGTTGGTCTTGATGTCTTGCAGGTGATTCTTTCAGTGGTTTACTAAGGGGAATCTGAGTGTTGTTGCTTCTAGGACAAAAAGAGTTTCTGAAAGTTTTCAAACCTCTTCATCACGTTTTAGTTCTCTGTTTTACTTGAGGGCAAGCAAAGGCTAAGTGTAGGGGAGTTGATATATCATGGTTTTTACCGGTTTTATGCCATGATATAAGTCTGTTTTAGTGTCTTTTGGTGTTCTTTTAGAGTCATTTGCAGGTTTTATTAGGTACACGTACGTTTGGAGCAAAAGTGGAGATTATGGAGCTAATTGGAGCACTTTGGAGATTTGACCCGAGAGACTGTGTTCACTGTCCAAAACAGAGTACTGTGTCGATCGTTGCACACCTGCATCGATCGATGCACAGCGAGTTGGGCCAGACTCTCGGCGGTTTAATGAAGATTGCCAATATTGCGAAGATGCCCAGAAGTTCCATATATTTACACAGAAGCCCCAAGTCGTGTTATAGCTTTTTAATTAGGTTTTTAGCTTCTGTTTTAGATACGCTTGTTGGATCTCCTAGGATCTAGGGTTAGTTATATTGAAATTACCAACCTCGTTCTTACCTAGAACTGGCAGCGGAATGATTGGTGAACGAGATCAGTAGCGAATCAAGTGCTTCGCCTCTACCAAGCACACACTCACACAACCTGGAACGCCGGGATGCTAGTGCCGGATTCAGGGATGAGTTTTCGATGTCTCTGCTTTTCTCCCTGAGAATTACTGTGACGGCTAGGGTTCAGGTCGACCATATAAACCTTTATATATCGACCTGGAATTGACATGACCAAACCCGTCGGAGAAGCCCGGCTCGTTTATGTCAAAACCCGATATGCATCGATCGACACACTTACTGTGTCGATCGACACACCTTCTCGAAAATCCTGCATCGATCGACACACTCATGTATCGATCGACACATACATCATAAAAACTCTATGTCAATGTGTATCCAATACACATCAACGTGATCATTATCAAATGATCATTCCCATATGTTAGCTTCCAAATTGCTTAGGTGTGTGACCCTACAGGATCATATAATACTGGCAGTAAGTCTACAACTTACAAATTACAAGAGGCTTCTAGCAAAGCATTACAATCACCAGTATTATACGAACGATTGATCTCGATACACAACTATTATCAGGAGTGAGTACAAGTGTGATTTCAGGATACAATCCCAACAATCTCCCACTTGTACTGGAATCATCAATTCCTACAATCCTTTTGTCTCTATATCTCGATTTGGCATAAGACAAGATTAGTGTCATTCTTATTAAGCCAATATCATGTTTATCGAACTCCTGATATATGCTGAACAAAACAAACAACTGAACTACAGTTCGTTTGAGTGCGGCCACACATTTTCTTAGCATAAAATCTTCGATAGGCCCTGAGATATTTATCTCCCGTTATTCAGGAGGGACAAATCCCATCTTGTTCCATCCCTATTTCAACGCACACTTCATGATGCACCTGAGCAGTGCCTTTATAGCCGCCAGTTACGGATCGACGTTTGACAAGGTCAAGGTCCACCAATTCATATGCAAGAAAGCATGATGAACTCAGGTCTAAGGACTATACTCAATAGTCGTAATGAGAACCTCTCATGACACAGATATAACTATCCTGGAGACTTCTCATTAGCGGGTCACGTCCGATCATATGTTCACCAACATATATCTATGTGACTGACTGTGATACTCATATCATTGACTCCATGAAACTTAGTCAACAATCACCTCACAAACTAGTCTCTCGCGGTTGTTATTGTCCCACTTTAACAACCTCGACTAGGGACACATCATAATTCATGTCATTTGTTACTTATAGGGTTTCATGATCAAGTCCTCAACTTGATGGCCTATAATATGACATGAACTTATTTTGAGACCATTATTTAATTATCCAATAGTCAAATAATGTTGATGTCAGTTTTTTCATAAACATGACCATATCATATTTATCTGAACATCATAACTAAACTAACTCCCACTAGAATCAAGACCAAGTCTTCAGATTCTAGTACCTACAGCAACAGTATACAACTCGTGCTTAGGTTGTGAGAGATGTTGCGGTGTTCTTGCTTGGAACCATTCCAACAAACCACACCGCTATTCTTCAATGAGCACTATTCTACGGTCCTCTGCTTGGAATCCTTTCCAACAGATAGCACCGTTACACAGACAAAGAGACATAATCAGGTGGGAACCGTGAGTCATCTTTGTCCGTCTAACTACTCTTAACAGAATCATCATTTCTTCAGTTGAACTAGAACCTATCCTTAGTGTTTCTCAAACATTTTTGGGATATTCCTTACAACTGTCCAGTGATTTATACCGGAACATGTTGGTATCTTCTCGTCATGCTATATGCGTAAGCTGCATCTATACGAGCGCACAACATGGCATTTATGATGGATTCTATTGCTTAAGCAAAAGGAATCACATTCATAGATACTAGCTCAGCCAGTGTCCAAGACACTTCATCTTGCTAAGATTATTGCCATAAGACCTTTGGTGTGAAGTCATTCTTGGAATCAAGCACATTTGAACTGTCCAATACCTTATCACCATAAGGATTCTGACACGATCCAATTGGTCTTTGCAATCCATTTCAATGGATCCATATTCCAAGAGCTTACACGGCTTCTCCCATGTCCATTGTTAAGTTTGACTTCCGACCCAAATCTTGATAAGACTTTAGCGTCGGAACGTCGTTTATGAGATTAAGTATATTCTAAACGTACAGTTTTGATCATTGCAATTACGCTCCCACTAGTTTACTTATAAACGCACTGTTTCTATTCGTTCCTGATCGAGTCAAAGCCTTTGACCGTTTTAACAGAACATTGATTTCAACTCTAAGATGCTTGCTTCAACCGGTGAAGCTAACATGCATAACTAGCCAATTTTTCAGAGTTGGGGCTCACCATCGCTTCTTTGAATTTCGCATGCTCATCACTTTTCAATGATCAACGGATCACGACAATCGGTCACGAGGAATCACCCTCTATTTAGTGATGGATCCTTTCAGATCTGCGAATTTCAGGATCCACAGGTGTAGATCCTACAGCACTCTGTGGATCTAACCGCTGCTCTCCCTCAACAGGTTGAACAGCCTCCTGTGTTTCTCGAATTTCTTCGAGCTGTACTTTTACTCCCACTGTTCTTCTTGGAAAAACAGAGTTCTGAACAACAAAACTTTGTTCTCGGATTGGTTGCAAAAGTACTAAACCTCGGTTTCCTTAGGACAACCAGCGACGCAGCACTTATCAGATTTGGGTTCAAGTTTGTTTGTTGACAACTGCCTTACACAAACCTTCCAATCCCAATTAATCAGAAAAACATATTTGGAGATCACCCAGTCCACATCCAATGTGGTGTTTTTTACTGATTCTGATAGAAAACTTATTTAAGGTAAACATGTTCATTTTAGAGCGTATTTTAAAAGAATAATGGAAGATTCATGTGACTCATCATTAATCGGAGCATATCCAATAAGATCCGATTCATTCTCTCAGAAACACCATTCAAGGTTTTCAGGAGAGATGAGCTGTGAAATGACTTCACACTCACTTAGATGATCACCCAATTCTTGACTCAAGTATTTTCCTCCGCGATCTAATCGAGAATCTCGATACTTCTGTCAAATCGGTTCTATACTTCATTATGAAACTCCTTTGATCATTCCAGAGGATTCTGACTCGTGTCTCATCAAATGAACACAGTCATACTTACTGAAGCCATCAATAAGTCAATGAAGTAAGGCCCAACGAGCCTCTGGCCCGTTTCTTCAGCTCTGCTAAAGAAACCTTAGTCTTTTGGCCCAGCAAGCAGAATTCATGTCTCAATTGATTTACAATCAAATGAACCTGAAGCCCATTACTATGGAACTTCTGAAGCCGCTTCACTCTATTTGGTCAATATGACTATGCTGAGGAAAAATCGAGTTCAAGTCATCAGACTTAAATCGTTTGATATTTATGTTATATTTAAGCGTATGTTGGTTTAAGACATAAAACACTTTCAAAAGGGGTGCTACCATATAATATTTCATTAAGATCAAAAGAGCAAAACTTGTCTTTTATCAGAATAAAAAGCATCCAAATTCTCACAAGAAAATGAAAGACATTTCTGCATAAAGCAGGTACATAGTAGCAATTACTTAATTCAAAACCAAGCTTGAAAGGCTCCTACAAGTGGAGAATCTCTACGGCTCATGTAGCAACCATTGCTCCAGACTCGCAGTTCCACTCGTCCTTTCTTCAACGTTCTACTGTTGCTTAGGTCCTGCATATTTCCAAAATATCAGTACCACAACTAGTATCCTTCATCTCTTGTGAATCTTCCAAGAATTTAATGCAATCTCTCTTCCAATGCCCTGACTCATCACAGTAGAAGCACTTTCTCACACCAGATGGGCCGGACTTGGGCTTATAAGATGACACAGACTTATCCTGATTCCAAATCTGGACGGCCCTACCTCTACCCTTGTCAACACAAGATTTCTCAAATCTTTTACCCTTTATGATGTCTTGCTCTGCTGTTTTGAGCATCCCATGCAGCTCAGTCAACGTCTTCGTCAAGTTATTCTTGATATAGCTTTTGATAAACTTATCATAACTAGACGGCAGTGACTGCAGAATGATGTCAGTGGCCAACTCTAAGCTGACAGGACATTCCAGTTTCCCCAGGTTATCAATGTAACCCATCATTTTAATGACATGAGGACTCACTGGAACATCCTCTGGTAGTCTGCACCCAGTGAGAGACTTCACCATCTGGAATCTCTCAACTCGTGCCAGATCCTGAAACTTCAGTTTCAGGCTAGTGATCATCTTTATTGGCGACTCCATGTTCTCGTATTGACTCTTCAAGTCCGAGTTCATGGTAGCCAACATCAGACCACGCACATCTACCACATCAATATAATGCTTGTTCCAAGCATTATATACTGCATTCGAGTGATTGGCCCCAAGCCTTTCTGGAAGAGCTTTCTCAAGGACATAGTCCTTACTCTCCTGCTTGAGGATTAATCTCAAATTGCGATACCAATTCAGGAAATTTGACCCATTTAACTTGTCCTTCTCAAGGACGGGTCGTAACGAGAAGGTAGTTTTAGACATAGGCTGAAAATTTTAATCAAAGAAAATTTTAGTTATGATTTCAGGAAATGAGGAATCTTATCCAATAAGAAAACTCGCCTTATATTCAAACAATGTTTCCTCTATGAATATAATGATCCAAGATCCATACATCACTAAAATCTGAGTGGACGACTCGCCATCACCCAGAGTTTAGTAATCTAGGTAAGCAAATCACTGCTAATTGTACCCAGTACAACTCTTGGTCGCAGATAAGACAATCCATGTCCTATCTACTCTAATGTCTCTGGGCCCAGAACTTCTGACAGCCCAGTCAAGTTAAACCAATCTTTTCTGTCTTGTGATCATTGACAGTCGCACTGCAAGTCTATCGATGATTACCTGCCTTACTCACTTCACTGTGGATACCAAGGACTCCAAGACTATCCAACAATGAAACGAGTTTCGACAGTAGACAAGATTGGGCAAGACATCAAGGTCACTTGATATTTAGTTGAGGAAATGGAACTTTAAAAGATTAGTAATTGAATCTCTTAGGTCACGTAATTGTAGATGTCAAGCACTGCAAGACCATCAACGCTACTATCTGCCTTACTCACGTAATTGTGGATACCAAGCTCTTGGCAAGACTATCCAACAACCAAACGAGTCTTGACAGTAGACCTTGTTGAAACTAAGCTTTGATCTAACACACATCCAATGTGTATTAGACAGGTTTAGAACATTTTACTTCTAATTTTAATTAAGTTTTAATCGTTCTAATTTCAGTGTGTTAGGTCATTCGGTTCGGTTTCTTAATCATTTGGTTCAAAACCAAACGATTACGGTTCGCATCGTCACCATATGTGTCGACTGACACACTTGGTCGACTCTTGATATGCAACCTTCAGATTATTCGAGATAACCGGTCAAATCCAATTTGACCAGTTCATCTAATCGAACTGATTCAACCAGTTTTAATTAATCGCGATAACCGGTCCAATCCAATTGAGCCGACTTATCTAATTAAACTGATCTTAACCAATCTACCTTAACCAAGTATGATAACCAGTTCAATCCAATTGAACCGATTCAACCATCACAAGGCTTGTGTCGACCGACACTTAACCTGTGTCGATCGATACAGTAGAGAATCAGGGAATTTTAATCGAATTAAACCGACATAACCATGCGAGATAACCGGCTCAATCCAATTGAACCAATCTATCCTTTCGCACAGCCTGCGTCGATCGATGCACCCAGTGTGACGATCGACACAGTGCAATTTCTAGATCGAAACCCAATGATTTAATAGGCGAATTCGCGATGCATCGATCGACACACCCAGTGCATCGATCGATGCTGTGCGAAAACCCTAAAATTATTTTACGCGAGTTTTCGCTCTGTGTCGATTGATGCACGCTTTGCAACGATCGACACGCTGCGACAAACCCTAAATTGTTTGCGAGTTTTCGCTCTGTGTCGATCGATGCACACTTTGCAACGATCGACACGCTGCGACAAACTCTAAGAGTTTACGTGTTTTCGCTCTGCATCGATCGATGCATCCTTGCAACGATCGATACACTGCGAAAAACACAGATATCGAATTTTCAACAGAAGATTTTAATCCGAGATTAACAAGTTAAAACTCGATTTCAGCAGGCAATCAACAATTCAACAAACCCAGTTTTCGAATTAATTGCATCAGATTCAATAGCTAAACCCTAACAACGCTTTGATACCACTGTTGGATCTCCTAGGATCTAGGGTTAGTTATATTGAAATTACCAACCTCGTTCTTACCTAGAACTGGCAGCGGAATGATTGGTGAACGAGATCAGTAGTGAATCAAGTGCTTCGCCTCTACCAAGCACACACTCACACAACCTGGAACGCCGGGATGCTAGTGCCGGATTCAGGGATGAGTTTTCGATGTCTCTGCTTTTCTCCCTGAGAATTACTGTGACGGCTAGGGTTCAGGTCGACCATATAAAACCTTTATATATCGACCTGGAATTGACATGACCAAACCCGTCGGAGAAGCCCGACTCGTTTATGTCAAAACCCGATATGCATCGATCGACCCACTTACTGTGTCGATCGACACACTTACTGTGTCGATCGACACACCTTCTCGAAAAGCCTGCATCGATCGACACACTCATGTATCGATCGACACATACATCATAAAAACTCTATGTCAATGTGTATCCAATACACATCAACGTGATCATTATCAAATGATCATTCCCATATGTTAGCTTCCAGATTGCTTAGGTGTGTGACCCTGTAGGATCATATAATACTGGCAGTAAGTCTACAACTTACAGATTACAAGAGGCTTCTAGCAAAGCATTACAATCACCAGTATTATACGAACGATTGATCTCGATACACAACTATTATCAGGAGTGAGTACAAGTGTTATTTCAGGATACAATCCCAACAACGCTATCATAACTTAGAGCAGAGAGCTTTTAGAGCTTTTGGGGCTGATCTGATCATGTACTACATTCGTTTTGGAGAAGTTTTCGAACCCCTTTATTATTCTAATCTCTTTTATGATTTCTATTAATTCATTGATTATGTTTACATCATCTATGTCTGAGTAGTTTCATAGTTAGGTTTAGGGTTTCTCATAGGGATTTCATGACTTGCTAGATATAATTAATTCAGTTAAGGATTCACATCAATAGATGTTCTTCAAACTAAATTGTGTTTAATGCTAGTTCTTGATAACTAGATTTTTGCAATCCTTTGAGGTACCAATTCCTCAAGCTTATCGAAGTAGCTTTGAGGTATCGAACCTATTCTGGGATGGATAAAACCAATAAGCACTCACTAATCCTCTAGAGTCAAATCACTCAATTAAGTTGTTGTTTCTAACAATCCTAACGAAATCAAATCAAGCCAAAGTAAACAAAAGCAAATAAACAAGTGATTCAATCAATGATAAAGATAGGGCATAAGGTTAAGGTCAACGGAGAGGTGACTCGGGATGATCAAGGATCCTAATTCAAACTTCAAACAAGCTAATCTCCTAGTAAGGAACAAAACGATACGATCAGTTTAATCTCTTAATACTAATCTCTTTACTTAATCCTAATCCAAGAACAAATTCTCATTTGTGAATTAGGATCAAGCAAGCAATCAAACAAGTTCCAAACAACTAACAATCACTCTAAACATACATTCTCATGCGCTAGAATGTGAAAGTTCTATCAAAGCTATGAACAGGAATTTCATCGAACATGTTGTGAACAAGAAATCTTAAGCATTCTAATCAACTTGATCAAGGCTAATTAGACATTAAACACACTTTGACAGATGAGATTTTAAACAATCAAGCACTAGAAATCCATTGATCACCCCTAATCAACCTAATCCTACCTAACCCATAAGCCCTATGAAGAACTACTCACTAATCATCATATGAACAACAAAATCCATAGAAACAATGTTGATCATAGAAAAATAGAGATAGATTGAAGGATTTGATGAAGGAATCACAAAAGAAGTACTAGATTAATCCAAGAAATCCAAATTTGTTCTTCCAAGTGTTTAGAACATAAAATAAAGCTTAAGATCCAATAAAAAATAGGTTTTTGGCTTAAATAGTCAATAGGGTGCGAGCCGGGTCAACCCGGAATAAACCGGGTGTTGACCCGGATCCAAGGCAATTTCTGGGACGCGTATCGGTTGGCTGGACCGATACGCCGACCGATACGAGCTCTCGGATTTTCTGTCGAAGGAGCGTATCGGTTGGCTGAACCGATATGCCAACCGATATGGATGCACAAAAATTAATCCGAGAGGTCGTATCGGTTGGCTGGCCGATATGCAACCCGATATGAAGATTGTGTTGAGATGCATCCAGTAAATCAGGCATAACTCTTTCCATATAGCTCCGAATGACTTCAAACCACCTCCATTAGAAAGCTAACTCAATTTCCCATGATTTGTTTTCATAAACCCAGAGCTAAAAGTCAACGTAATATCTTCATATGACTCAATATTTCAAGTTTATCGGTTTGGTCTTTCATCACCATTTCACTTGCAATCACTCCTTTGGCCTCCAAACTCTTCCAAACATCCTTAGCAACTCCAAGAACCTACAAAACATAGGAAACACTCCAAATGCAAGCCTAGAATGCCTAAACCTAGCTCTAGATGATCCTATACTCTAAACACACCAATGACCAAAGAAATGAAGCTAAAGGAAACTAAAAAGAAGTAAAACATGATCCTGACAATAGCCTAAATGCATGAAAATACAAGTATATCAATTCCCCCAAACTTAAACCTTGCTTGTCCACAAGCAAGCATAAGACTATCAACGCAAGTTGGGAGAAAGGTTTGAAGGCGGGAGCTCGTATCCAAAGACAAAACTGAGATCAACAAGTTCCAATTCGAGTCAACGTCACCAAGATGCAGCCAAGTTAGGCTTACTCCAAAAATTTAGCCATGCTCATCAAGACAAAACTCTTATCTCAATTCTCAACCTAGACAAGCATTCCTATCAACTAGCTCTTTAACATTCATTATGTTTTCAAGTGGATCTTACTCAATGCAAGGTGATCAAACTCTTTTGGCAAAGGGACAAGGTTTTGAGATTAAAGTGATCTCAATCAAAAGAGGGGTTTATTCCAAAAGCATGAAGGTTCTCTCATAAAGAAGTGAATGAGCTATAGTAAAATGCTAAGAGTTAGAGGCAATTGGTGCATACTAGGTTGATTTCCATCTACCCATGCCCCAATTACTTCTTCTCCTAATCTAGCCCACCTAAATGGATACTACCCTTGACCAAGGCTATTTTTGTCTCATCCGCTTTTTCTCAATCAGATACCTTCCAATCAAACTCCCCAAGGATCAATAAAGACTTTTCAAAACAGTGGCAAATCTTTTCTTTTTAACTTAGCTCAAATCTTTCTTTAGCAATGGTCTCTTTTCTTTCTTTAAGGTGAGCCTTTGGCTTCTTTTCATTTCAAAATATAAGACACTTTTCTTTTCTTTAAACACATAAGAGCTTTTCTTCTTTTAAAACACTTTGCCAACAAACATAAGATCCCAACCAAAATCCCTTTCATTCTTCCCTTTCTTTACTCTCTTTTTCCTTTCCCAACTCTTCCCCCAAACTTTGATCCTAGCCTATTGCAAAGCCAAAGATGTTGAGCTTGCATCTATATGGAAATTTCTCCTAGTCGCCTCATACTCAACACTTTTTACCTAGCTCATTCCAAATAGGCCTACCACTCAAGATAGTGTTTGTGGCTTGAAAGAAGGGTGGTGAAAGGTATGGAAGTCTATTTGAGCAAGTAGAGAGAGGTAGAAAGGATAAGAGTGCTCAAATATTTTAGGGTATGTCCTGAAATCTACCGTACTATCTCTGAAAGTATGATAAGTGTCGAGATCAGACATAAGTCATAAATACTGGGTGATCATGATGACTTGCTAGAGCCCGCTCATGATCTATAAGTTTAGGACTTATTACCAGTATTGTATGATCCCTAAGGGTCACACACCATAGCTAACGGGAAAGTTAAATGGAATTAATACGGTAAGATGCAAAGGCATTTACTGTATTTGTACAGAGAATTGGGCCAGACAAAATACAGGCTTTTGTCTGATTTGTGTCTTGGGCCCAAAATCCTAATAGGCCATTAGTTTAATAACTTGGGCCCATATAAGGATGAGGAATGGCGCCTAGGGCTTATAGACATAACCCTCTGCGATTTCCTTGAGCCGTATTCCTCTCTCTCTGATTCATTCCAGCTTGGTCTAGCAGCCTGATCCATAGCTTGTAAGCGTGTGGATACCAAGGAGGAGCCGGTAATCATCTGCTCTAAGTGATCTCGACATTACCAATCAATCCGCTGCACTCTAAAATAGGTAATGATCCTGATCTGTATGATTCAACTGCAAATCACCTAGATCCTAGTTAATTATGTGCTAGGTTGTAACCTGAGAATTACACCATGAATTCACATAATCCTACAGTGGTATCAGAGCCAGGTTGTTAGGTTTTTGCCTTTTGGATCATACTAGGTTGTTTATTAGTTTGATGAATCGATTTTAATGAGTAAAATTGATTGAAACTTGGAATACCTAGAAATATGTGAATCGAAAGTTGACTTTGTTGATCGGTTTGTTAATATCAATTATGTCATCATACGATAAAGAGAAAGTCATGATCGTGTGAATTGCAAGAAACGATTTGATTTGTTAATGTTTAAGGATCACAACTTTGTCTTTAGTGAATGACTTGAATCAAAGTTGATTGTTATTGAAGTTTTTGTCTTTAGTGAATGTGATAATTAAAGATGACTTTGTTTGACAATCATGAATCGATTTGATTAGTTTTGTTAGGGTTTAGAATCGTTTTGTCCTTTAGTGTCAAAATCGCCTATTGAACCTTTAATTAAGAGATCGATTTGTTTAATTTGTTATTGTACAAGAATCGTGATTTGATAATCATAAGCAATTGGAAAAAGTCAATATCACTTTTTGAATTAAAGTGAATCGATTTGTTGATAGGTTGGTTAAGATTTTGAATCGATTAATTATTTAATTAATGTATGGTTCAAGCGTTAACCCAAATCGCGGTTTGCTGGAAATTATTTAATTTCTGGTTAAACCGGATTGAAATTCAAAAATTGAATTTTGACCTAAACCGAAGGCTGGTCTAAGTTTGATTTGGTTGGACCAAATAATTTAGAGCTGGTCTGGTTTAGTAAATAACCAGTTGGATTAAGTAGTTAATTTGGTCTTGGACCAGAATTAATGAACCGACTCGGTTATGTCAAATTATTGGGCCAATTGGAATTCTGTAGTCTTGGGCCAAGAATTGGGCCTATAATTTGTGACCCATCCGAAAACTTTAATAAAATATTAAATTAGAAATTTCTATTTTTAGTATATTTCTAAATTTAGAAAGTTTCTAAAATAAGTAAGTTTCCCAAAATAGTAATCTTCTATTTTTGGAAATAAAACCTAAAATCCTCAAAACCAATATCAAGCTTGGATGTCTTGCCCAATCTTGTCAGCTACTTAACGCTTATTCAATTACAGATATGGCTTACAGTGTGAGGTGTCTGTTTTTGCGTAAGTAAAGTAGTATATAGTCACTAATTTCATTGGGAGTCCCAGACTTTAGTGATTATTTGGCTGTAAGAGATTGGTTTCCTTGACTGGGCCATCGGGAGTCCCGGGCCTTGAGACATCTGGTGTATTGGGCCTTGGGCCCAATCCACAACCGAGAGTTATATGGTTATAACTAGATGTGTGTATGCTTACCAAGTAAAGCTAATTCCGGGTGACGGCCAGTGGCCCACTTTGGATTTAGCTGAACATGGGTCTCGGAATCATTGCATTCTTATGAGGTTAAACAAAGAAATTTTGAATGCAATGCGAGTTTTCTTATAAGTTATTAAGATTACTCTTTTTATGAACTAAATAACTAAAACTCTATTGTCTCATAATTTCAGCTATGTCAAGCACAACAACACAAAACACTTTCTCGATCCGGTCTGCCCTTGAGAAGGACAAACTGAACGGATCAAATTTCCTGAACTGGTCCAGGAACCTGAGACTTGTGCTCAGGCAGGAGAAGAAGGCTTATGTCCTTGAAAGAGTTCTCTCTCCTAGACCTGCGAATAATGCCGCACAAGCTGTGAAGAATGCTTGGGATACGCATTCTTCAGATGCTAATGACGTGGTTTGCCTAATGTTGGCGACAATGGCTCCCGAACTGCAGATGCAGTGGGAAGGCCTGACTTGTCCCATGGAACTGATGGCAAACCTGAAAGCGTTGTTTCAGGAGCAGGCTCGTACAGAGAGATTCCAAACTGTAAAGAATCTCTTGGACTGTAAAATGGCTAAGGATACAGCAGTGAGTCCACATGCTCTGAAAATGATGGGTTATCTCGATCATTTGACTAGACTCGACTGTCCTATAAGCCAAGAGCTTGCTTGTGATATCGTTCTGCAGTCTCTTACTCCTGCATATGACCAGTTCATCTTGAACTATAATATGCATGGGTTGATAAAGACTTTGCCTGAGCTACATGGTATGCTCAAGACTGCAGAACCTAATCTGAAGAAGGCCAAGGAGCCGTCTGTACTCATGGTGCAGAAGGGCAAGGGTTTCAAGAAATCCGCTGCAGACAAGGGAAAGGGCAAGGCAGTCGAAAAGGCCAAGCCCAAGCCCATGTCTAAAGCTGGGCCTTCTGATATCTGCCACTTTTGCAAAGAGGCAGGGCATTATCGCAGGGACTGTAAGAAATACCAGGAAAGTCTGAAGAAGAAGAAGAAGTCCTTTGAGACTACTAATTCAGGTATTTTTGTTATTGAAGTAAATACTACTACTTCTGATAATACCACTTGGGTATTAGATACTGGATGTGGGGCTCATATTTGTACTGATATGCAGGCGCTCAGCAACAGTAGAAGGTTGAAGCAAGGGCAAGTAGAGTTGCGGGTTGGCAATGGAGCGAAGGTTCCAGCACTGGCCGTTGGCACTTACTTGTTGTCTTTACCTTCTGGATTGATTTTAGAACTTGAGAATTGTTATTTTGTACTTGCTATAAGCAGAAATATCATTTCAGTTTCATTATTGGATTTGCAAGGATTTGATTTTTCTATTAAGAATAAATTGTGTTCCTTTAATCTCAATAATATGTTCTATGGCTGTGCCCCTCTTATTAATGGGCTGTACATGCTGGATCAATCTGCTCCAGTATATAACATTAATACAAAACGGTTCAAATCTAACGAAGAAAATGAAACGTTTCTCTGGCATTGTCGTTTGGGGCACATTAGTGAGAAACGCGTCAAGAGGCTCCATTCAAATGGACTCTTGGGCTCATTTGACTTTGAGTCTTGTGAGCAATGCGAATCTTGCCTAATGGGCAAAATGACACGGGCCCCTTTCAACAAACCCACAGAAAGGGCCAGTAAACTATTGGGCCTGATACATACTGACGTGTGTGGCCCAATGTCCACAAATGCTAGAGGAAACTATCAGTACTTCATTACATTCACTGATGATTTCAGTAGATATGGATATGTCTACTTGATGAAACATAAGTCGGAAACCTTTGAGAAGTTCAAAGAATTCCAGAATGAAGTACAGAACCAGCTTGGTAAGAGTATTAAGGCTCTTCGGTCGGACCGAGGAGGAGAATACTTGAGCCAGGAATTTCGTGATCATCTGAGTGAGTGTGGGATCATCTCCCAACTCACACCTCCTGGAACACCTTAGTGGAATGGTGTGTCTGAGAGAAGGAATCGGACATTGTTAGATATGGTCCGATCCATGATGAGTCACACAGACCTTCCTATATCCCTTTGGGGATATGCTTTGCTGACCGCGACGTTCACACTGAACAGAGTGCCATCAAAAGCAGTAGCAAAGACACCATATGAGTTATGGACTGGAAAAGCTCCAGCAATGTCTTTTCTCAGAATTTGGGGTTGTGAAGCCTATGTCAAAAGATTAATCTCAGACAAGCTTACACCAAAATCTGACAAATGCTACTTCATTGGTTATCCTAGGGATACCAAGGCTTATTACTTCTATCTGCGATCCGAGAACAAGATCTTTGTTGCTCGGGATTGCACTTTTCTTGAGAGGGAATTTCTCTCTAAGAAAGATAGTGGGAGTAAGGTACAACTTGATGAAATTCAAGAAGGATAGGAACCTGTTCAACCTAATGAGGAAGAACAGCAGGATGAATTACATGAAGTTGTAATAGAACCTGAACCTGCAGTACCTGAAGTTCGAAGATCCGGAAGGATCCGTCACGAACCTGATAGATATCAGGGATTCCTCGTGACTAATTGCCATGATCTTTTGATCATTGACGGTGATGAACCCTCGAACTTTGCAGAAGCCATGATGGGCCCTGACTCCTTAAAGTGGTGTGAAGCCACTGAATCCGAGATGGACTCCATGTCTGTCAACCGAGTGTTTTCACTGGTTGATTTACCCGCTGGTGCAAAAGCCATCGAGTGTAAATGGATCTTTAAGAAGAAGATTGACATGGATGGAAATGTCCAGATTTACAAGGCCAGGTTGGTGGCAAAAGGTTTCAAGCAAATTCATGGTATAGACTATGATGAAACCTATTCACCAGTGGCCATGATGAAATCAATTCGGATTCTCCTAGCAACTGCCTCTTATTATGATTATGAGATTTGGCAGATGGATGTGAAAACCGCCTTCCTGAATGGAATCTTGGAGGAGGATGTGTATATGACACAACCTGACGGTTACATTGATCCTAAGAATGCTGGGAAAGTATGTAAACTTCATAAATCCATTTATGGATTGAAGCAAGCATCGAGGAGTTGGAATCTTCGTTTTGATGAAGCAATAAAGAACTTTGACTTCATCAGAAACAAAGAGGAACAATGTGTGTATAAGAAAACTAGTGGGAGCAAAGTAGCGTTTTGATATACCATGGATTTTAGGGCTTTTAACCATGGTATATGTGTCATTTATCGAGTCTTTTACTATGTTTTACAGTCTTTTCAGGTATTTATTAGGTACAAGCACATTTGGAGCATATTTGGTGATTATGGCACTTTCTGGAGCTAATTGGAGTATTTGGCCGAGAGATCAAGTTCACTGTTGATATTTCCGAGCTGCATCGATCGTCACACTTATGGCAACGATCGTTGCACCAGCGAGATGGGCCAAACGACGGTTTAATAAAGAATGAAGAAATTGCAGTTTTGCCCAGAAGTTTCTGATATTTACAAAGAAGCCCCAATTCGTGTTTTAGGTTATAAATAGAGTTTTTAAGCCATTGTTTAGGCTACGCTTTACTTTAGTTTTATTTTATTTTCAGAGAGCCTTAGGGGCTGATCTTGCTCTCGAAAGAGACTTGATTTCGAACCCCTGTTGATTATTCTGTTTTTATGATATTTGGTTTTCTACTTATGATGTTTTCTGTCTCGATGAACATGTCTGAGTAGATCACCTGTTAGGTTGAAGGATTCTCATTAGGGATTTCAGAGAATTACAGTTCTAATTAGTTAATAAGGATTTATATCTGCCAGCTCTTTATCTAAGTTGTTCTTAATGCTTAATCTGAAGTAGCTAATCAGAATTATGATGTTAGGTTGATTAATTCAGCGGAAGTTGGTTAATTTAACTAGAAAGAACTTAGACAAGCAATTAAACTATTCGCAAACGGAAGTTTGGTCTAGGTTAATTGTGAACATATCAAACCTGGAATTAATGCTAGTTTAATCTGTTAGTTCTCGCAAACGGAAGTTTGGTTTGCTGCACTTAGACTTAGAGAATTATCGCAAAGGAATTTGGTTAATTCTATATCTGTGTTTTGAGTTCTAGAACAGTTATTGATTGGATCCTGATTGATTGATTGCTTGCGTTCCTGATTTCCTGAGAACTCCTGATACCTAACGCTTTGCCCTCTTGCTTACAAACTCACTTGATTCGCTTTGATATTTCGTTTACTGCTTTCACATCTGCTTCGCTTAATTTAATCCGAATTACTAATAATCTATTGTGTGACTGAGAGTCCTCGTGGGATTCGATACCTTATATACTACGATTGCATTAACTGTGCACTTGCAGTAGAATAGGGAAAACTATACACCTATCAAGTTTTTGGCGCCGTTGCCGGGGACTCTTTGAGTTCACTGATAGATTTAGTACTAGGATTTAGACTAAGCATTCTTTTTAATTTTCTTGTTTACTCACGTTTTTGATTGCTTGGATTGCAGGGAATTCGCACTGCATCGATCGTTGCTCTCCTTGCAACGATCGACACTAGGCGAAGACAGCGATGCTGAGATCTGAGACGTTCAATAGGTTCCGCGC
Organism: Orychophragmus violaceus; assembly: GCA_030180135.1. Classification (NCBI taxonomy): domain Eukaryota; kingdom Viridiplantae; phylum Streptophyta; class Magnoliopsida; order Brassicales; family Brassicaceae; genus Orychophragmus; species Orychophragmus violaceus. The sequence continues at coordinate 58,315,479 of CM058234.1, read as the reverse complement.
CATGGAACCTGTGATTTTAATTCGCGGTGAAAACGGCGTTTTACGAGACCAAGAGGGTCACATATGCAACGCAAAAGGTCAGAAAATAGATAGGGAAGGAAACCCCATCTTACCAGATTACCATGTATTGGTTGGGCAAGTAGCTGAAATGCAACATAAGATAGATGACATCCACGACATCTTACTTAGGGAGAGACAGTTCCGAGCAGAGGCAAACACTGATAAGTTTGCAGAGGTACGCTACATGGCTGGAGCCAACTCTTATAGACATACCTTGGAACATCAGCAAAGACAGAGTTCTAGGCACGCTCTAGGATCAGGAGACCACAATTATACTTCTAATCTGGCATCTCCTACACAAAGGAGCAAACTGGAGATGATGTTAGAGCAAACAATTGAAAGGCAACAGCAGAACTCAACTTCTTTCAGCTCGAAGCTAGAGAACCTGTACACTAATTTGAATGAGAAATTTGAATCCTTGAGCACTCGTATAAAGCAGCTGGACACACAGATGGATCAAATTCCAAGTTCTACCCCAACAAAGGATTCCCATGAAGCTCCTGACAACAACATCCTCACTCAGGATCATGCACAAATGGATCATGGATCATGTCTAGCAGTTAAAGCTGTGGAATTTGTGGAAGACAGAGGGGGATTCGATGTTGAATTACCAGAGCTCGAAAGCTTCGATGCACCTGACTCAGCAGAGATTGACATGGATCTTTTGACTTGGATAGTCCAGATTGAAACAGGACCGAGCCAAGAAGAGAAATTTGAGTCTGAGATGGCTGGAATGGACCAAGAAACAGATAAACCCGAGACTACAGTTGAAACCCGAGTTGAGATGACAGCATCGATCGTTGCATCACACGCATCGATCGTTGCATCCCGAAAGGAACCAGTTTCAGCCAAATCTCGAGAACCTGCTAAGGAAGGAACCTACAAACCTCCGTTGCCATTCCCAAAAGCTCCCGTTAAATCTACAAATATGGCTCAGTGCACATTGGTGGTTGACAAGAAGATGGTGGTTCCACAAGAGCCTATTCTAGCATCATCAAGACCTAAATCTACTCATAAACAAAAGGCCCCGAACATCAAATCTTTGCCAAAGGTAAAGCATAAAACCTCTAAGTTTAAGCCTCCTGACTCCACTGTTTTGAATAAAGGAAAGAGCGTTAAAACACCCAAGTGTCAATCTCACCCTACATTCCTCCCGACGTTCCTTGGACGACATCATGCTGCTACTGCTTACACACCACCATGGATGATAAGGCATTCACAGAGACACTCAAAGTCTCTGTTGAAACCTCCATGAGTCTGACCCCTTTCCAAAAGTCAAGCTAATGACTTAAAACAAGCGCTGAGTGGGAGGCAACCCACTGTTAGGTTTAACTATTTTTCTTTTTCATTTTTAGTGTTTTTCTTAGGATTTCACGTTTTTATTTGTCTTTACTAAGTTTTTCAGATACAGAACCAAGTCTGGAGAGGAGCAACGATCGTTGCTTACATGTGCAACGGTCGTTGCAATTGGTCTTAATCGAAAATTAAGGTACATGTCGCTAAACCGGAATCGATTAGGTTCAACCAGCATCGATCGTTGCTGCCCTGCAACGATCGTTGCAGCCACGACCAGGTAAGTTACCTTAAAACCCTATTTTCTCTTTTTCTTCTCAAAACTCCTTTGGTCGACACTCCGAGCCTCTACCCGAAAAACACCATTTCTCCATCAAATTTCCTGTTTTCAAGTTCTATTTCACTCGTTTTTTAACCGACCAATCCATTTCCTTTAGCCATATCTCAAGAAATCAAGGTAATGTTCTTCAATTTTCAAGCTTTCAGATTGGGTTTTTAGGGGTTCTAGATTGTTAGATTTTTGAGCCGAAATTGATCAATGCATGCCCAAATAGGTATGATTTAGGTTGCTAGATGATATATTGTTGCCGACTGTGTGATTGATTGCATGATTTGGAACGAAATTTGTTGACTGTTGATTGCGGCCAGAATCGCCCTGCAACGATCGCTGCCTTTGATGCAACGGTCGTTACTCGACGATTCTGGGGAAATGTTCGATTACACGGAATCGCCCTGCAACGATCGCTACCTTAGTGCAACGGTCGTTGCACGACGATTCAACAGAGAGTTGCCGAGACTAATTTGTTCGAATTTTCTGTTTTGCAGATGGTAACCCGGAATCAACCCCGCAAGAAACGAGCACAAGCTGCAAGCGCCTCACGACAATACATTCCGCCACCGGAATGGTTACACAGGGAATCAGATCCTCCACAGCCGTATAATTTGGTTCATGCGACCATAGGACAGCCATGGCCAAGGCCAGAGAAAGTTTTGATTGAATCTGATCGCATCTGGAGCGGTTCTATTAAGGGGATACTGAAATCAGTTGACTTCACAGAGAGGCCGCTACACGAGTACTGGGATGAATACGATACCTTGCTGTATAATGGTTGGTGTGGTATGGAGATAGCGCCGACAAAGTTCGCTGATTTCTCAACCTGCAAGAGTCTCGGAATGGACAAGAAGGTGATGGAGCTGTGCAGAGGTATTGGTCTGGGGACAATGCCAATGCAGCCTTACGATTTGTACCCAGAGCTTGTGAGGCAGTTGCTTGCCACGTGCAGGGTTGTATACCCAAACCCAGAGAGCAGGAATGCCCAAGGAGGCACCTTCACTTTCATGTGTCTCGGAGCAAGGTATCGAGTGCCCCTTCTCGATATCTGTAGGATCTACGGGTTCAGCACCACGCAGCCATGCACCGATTTATCCCTTCCGTGGGAACCACCAGAGGCTCGTGATTTCTGGGAGTACATTGGAGGTGGACGATATCACTCACGGCTTACACCAGTGATTCAGGTTAGGCATCCGGTTCTCAGATATGTCTTGCGTATCTTGGGACGCACTTTATTGTGCAAGCATGAGGCGAACAAGATGCGCAAGACCGAGATGGAGATTTTATTCAGAGGGCTGAGGGAGCAGTTCAGGGGTACTGATGTGAGGAACCCGGCTGAGAAGGTAAACCTAGGAGCTGTATTTGCCCATCACCTTTGCGAGCTGCAGAAGAAGCCTTATGAAGGCGCGCGCAAGGAGACAGTAGGGAGTCTTCTCACTCCTATTTTCAGACACTGCAGGATCCCTATGGGGGGTATAGAGTGCGTTACTGAGCGCGAGTTCTTGGATCTCAGTCACTTGCAGAGTGCTACGTGGCTGAAGGAAGGGCGAGTATGGGTGTACTATGACCCTGAGGATACACAGTATGGCATCGATCTTCCTGCTGCCAGGTACACTCGGATCGATACCATTGATGATTTGAGCTTCCACCCTTCCGCTAGAGATCGATGTGCAGTACCTACTATGGCTCATCCGCTGGGAGAGCCTTCTGCGAGAGCTTCGTCCTCCTCTGCGCCTGCGCCTGCCCCAGTCGACGATGTAGGTCCTTTTCCCGAGCCTACGATGCCTTACGGTGCATATTCTGATGCCGAGTGGAGAGAGAGATCCGATAGCATGTTTCGAGTTGTTTGGAACTTCATGCGCAGCTGCAGGAGGCCACCACAGGTCCATCAGCCCGTACACGTTTCTCGACGCAGACATCGATCCCCGACTCCTCCTTCCCCGACTGATACTGATCCCGCAGCCGAGGCAGCCGATGACGATGCACGTTATGGTGGGATAGATGATGAGAGCGAGTGAGAGTGATCCCCATGTTCAGACTTTCGGTTCTGTATTCTGACTTTTTATCTTTTCTTGCACTTTTGTTTTTCGTTTATTTTTAGGATTTGCTATGTTTGGATGGTTATGCTTGATCAGACATATTTGTTATTTCGATTTTACTCTGTTTCTAGTGTTTTCAGCTTGCAGGATTGAAAATTGACATAAACCGACGAACTAACCTGCTAACTTGCTGACTGATCCGATATGCGCATTGCAACGATCGTTGCTGCTTTGAGCAACGATCGACACTCAACGAAAAATCGCCAAGCAACGGTCGATGCACTTAGTGCAACGATCGATGCATGAGCGACAGAGGTAAAACCCGACAGAACTAAAACATCCATTAATAATTTTTCTTTCTTTTTACCAATCCTTCGCTTGACACTACTGGGGACAGTGTGTCTTAAGTGTGGGGGAGGTGCTACTGACGTTTATCTTTCTGTTTTCTTAAGAGTCAGTCCGTTTTTCAAAATTTTTTGTTTTATTGAGTCAAAATTGTTTAAGTAAGAAACTATGATTTTCTGAGGAGATTTACAAAACTTGCAGGAACTTAAGTAACCATTGGGATGAAGTTGCAGGATCTATCTCTGACTATTAGAAAACCCAGACACAGATCAACCTACTGGGAACACCCATATCACTTCAGGTACCAGAGGATCCTTTACTGACTTCACCCCTAATACTGACTTAGATTTTCTCACCTAAGGGCTTGGTATACTTTATGTCGGATTCCCTGTTAGTTCTGACACAGCCTGTAAACCTGTCCTATTTAGTCCCCTTCTCCCCTTCTATAAAGTAAAAAAAAAAATAATAATAATAAACTGAGGATGAGTTAGTAACTCCGAAGTGGTCATGGGAATGGTAGCAAACACTATTTTCTCTCATGTGATCCATGGAATGTGTCCAAAGTACACCCCATAACGGGAAGAACACTGATAAAAAAAATAAAATGATACCCAATGTGGGAAAAATCAGTTGTTAAAGAAGGGAAAGAGAAGAAAGGGACTAGAGAAAGATAGTATGGTGGTCTAAAGCTGATTAGGTAAGAATCCATGTGCCTTTAGATCGATACTCCTTAGGTGAGACCGCACTTAAATACTTGCAGAAGTCAGTAGGGAGAATTTGAATGCTTGAATGTGATTGTGGAGTTTACCTAGGACAATTGCTAAGTGTGGGGGAAATACATGTTGGTCTTGATATCCTGTGATTGATTCTTTCAGTGGTTTACTAAGGGGAATCTGAGTATTGTGGCTTCTAGGATGAAATGAGTTTCTGAAGAGTTTTCAAACCTCTTGACTACATTTAGTTCCTTGTCTTGCTTGAGGGCAAGCAAGAGCTAAGTGTGGGGGAGTTGATATACCATGGATTTTAGGGCTTTTAACCATGGTATATGTGTCATTTATCGAGTCTTTTACTATGTTTTAGAGTCTTTTCAGGTATTTATTAGGTACAAGCACATTTGGAGCATATTTGGTGATTATGGCACTTTCTGGAGCTAATTGGAGTATTTGGCCGAGAGATCAAGTTCACTGTTGATATTTCCGAGCTGCATCGATCGTCACACTTATGGCAACGATCGTTGCACCAGCGAGATGGGCCAAACGACGGTTTAATAAAGAATGAAGAAATTGCAGTTTTGCCCAGAAGTTTCTGATATTTACAAAGAAGCCCCAATTCGTGTTTTAGGTTATAAATAGAGTTTTTAAGCCATTGTTTAGGCTACGCTTTACTTTAGTTTTATTTTATTTTCAGAGAGCCTTAGGGGCTGATCTTGCTCTCGAAAGAGACTTGATTTCGAACCCCTGTTGATTATTCTGTTTTTATGATATTTGGTTTTCTACTTATGATGTTTTCTGTCTCGATGAACATGTCTGAGTAGATCACCTGTTAGGTTGAAGGATTCTCATTAGGGATTTCAGAGAATTACAGTTCTAATTAGTTAATAAGGATTTATATCTGCCAGCTCTTTATCTAAGTTGTTCTTAATGCTTAATCTGAAGTAGCTAATCAGAATTATGATGTTAGGTTGATTAATTCAGCGGAAGTTGGTTAATTTAACTAGAAAGAACTTAGACAAGCAATTAAACTATTCGCAAACGGAAGTTTGGTCTAGGTTAATTGTGAACATATCAAACCTGGAATTAATGCTAGTTTAATCTGTTAGTTCTCGCAAACGGAAGTTTGGTTTGCTGCACTTAGACTTAGAGAATTATCGCAAAGGAATTTGGTTAATTCTATATCTGTGTTTTGAGTTCTAGAACAGTTATTGATTGGATCCTGATTGATTGATTGCTTGCGTTCCTGATTTCCTGAGAACTCCTGATACCTAACGCTTTGCCCTCTTGCTTACAAACTCACTTGATTCGCTTTGATATTTCGTTTACTGCTTTCACATCTGCTTCGCTTAATTTAATCCGAATTACTAATAATCTATTGTGTGACTGAGAGTCCTCGTGGGATTCGATACCTTATATACTACGATTGCATTAACTGTGCACTTGCAGTAGAATAGGGAAAACTATACACCTATCACGTTTCTTATCCTATATGTCAATGACATATTGCTTCTTGGAAATGATATTCCAATGCTGAAGTCTGTTAAAGACTGGCTGGGAAGTTGTTTTTCCATGAAGGACATGGGTGAAGCCGCGTATGTTCTTGGAATCCGAATCTTTAGAGACAGATCTAAAAAGCTGATTGGACTTTGTCAAGATGCTTATATAGATAAAATCCTGCATCGATTCGGAATGGATAAATCCAAGAAGGGGTTCACGCCAATGATACATGGTGCTACACTAAGCAAGGATCAGTGTCCTAAAACACCTGATGAGCTTAAGCGCATGAGTAGGATTCCTTATGCTTCGGCTATAGGATCTATCATGTATGCCATGATCTGTACTCGTCCTGATGTTGCTTATGCACTAAGCATGACGAGTAGGTACCAGTCTAATCCAGGTGAGAGTCACTGGATTGCCGTAAAGAACATCCTGAAGTATTTGAGGAATACTAAGGATAAGTTCTTGGTTTACGGAGGAAGTGAAGTGCTTGAAATGAGTGGATTCACGGATGCAAGTTTTCAGACAGATAAAGATGATTTCCGGTCACAGTCTGGTTACATCTTCTGTCTGAATGGCGGTGCAGTAAGTTGGAAGAGCTCCAAGCAGAGCACCGTGGCAGATTCCACAACTGAAGCTGAATACATCGCTGCTTCAGAAGCTGCGAAGGAAGGAGTTTGGATAAGGAACTTCTTGATTGAACTCGGTGTATTCCCAAATGCCACTGAGCCTCTAGCACTGTATTGTGACAACAATGGTGCAATTGCTCAAGCCAAGGAACCGAGACATCATCAGAAATCCAAACACATTATGAGAAGGTATCACCTGATTCGTGATATAGTGAATAGAGGTGAAGTGATGGTCAGCAGAGTTCCCACTGATGAGAACGTGGCTGACCCGTTGACAAAGCCACTCCCGAGACCTAAGCACGAGTTGCATACTGCTGCTGTAGGAATTAGAGATATTCAAATGTAATCTCTTTTTGAGTGGGAGTTGTGAGGGCTTTATTTTAGTTATTTTGATTGGTTCATGTAAACATTTTAAATGTTAATGAAATTTTATTTCTGGATTATTTTTAACTGTGATATAAAATAATCGTTCCAAAATGATTCATGTCATCATATACGGGCCATCGAAGTACATGAGTAGACTTGATCCTGAAACCCCATATTTAACGAAATGACATAAATCATAGTGTCCATAGTCGAAGGTTGTTGAAATTGGAACACCAACAACCACTTGAGACTAGATTGTGTTGAGACTTATGACCAAGTTTCGAGGGGTCATAGATGCGCGGCATCAAAGTCGACACATAGGTATATGTAGGGGAGCATATGACCGGACATGGCCCGCTGATGAGAACTCTACAAGATATTAATATCTGTGTCATAAGAGGTTCTCATATACGACTATAGAGTATAGTCCTTAGACCTGAGTTCGCATGCATGTGGCTGCACATGGATTGATGCACTTTGATCATTGTCTAACGTTGTTTCGTAACTGGGAGCTATAAGGACCTTGGTTGGGTGTATTATGAAGTGTGTAGTTCATAGTGATGGAACAAGATGGGATTTGTCCCTGCCGTTTAACGGAGGTAATATCTCTAGGCCAATCGGAGACTTGATAGCTGGTAAGAGAGTGGCCACTCCCAAACGGACTTGCCCAAGTCGTTTGAATTGTCAGTATCAAATCTGGTCCGATTAAAATGGTCTGGCTATATAAGGATGACACGCATCTTTCCTTATGCCAGATCGAGATATTGAGACGAAAGGACTAGGGAATGTAGGATTCCAGTACAAGTGGGAGATTGTTGGGAATGTCCTGAAATCTACCGTACTATCTCTAGAAAGTATGATAAGTGTCGAGATCAGACATAAGTCATAAATACTGGGTGATCATGATGACTTGCTAGAGCCCGCTCATGATCTATAAGTTTAGGACTTATTACCAGTATTGTATGATCCCTAAGGGTCACACACCATAGCTAACGGGAAAGTTAAATGGAATTAATACGGTAAGATGCAAAGGCATTTACTGTATTTGTACAGAGAATTGGGCCAGACAAAATACAGGCTTTTGTCTGATTTGTGTCTTGGGCCCAAAATCCTAATAGGCCATTAGTTTAATAACTTGGGCCCATATAAGGATGAGGAATGGCGCCTAGGGCTTATAGACATAACCCTCTGCGATTTCCTTGAGCCGTATTCCTCTCTCTCTGATTCATTCCAGCTTGGTCTAGCAGCCTGATCCATAGCTTGTAAGCGTGTGGATACCAAGGAGGAGCCGGTAATCATCTGCTCTAAGTGATCTCGACATTACCAATCAATCCGCTGCACTCTAAAAGAGGTAATGATCCTGATCTGTATGATTCAACTGCAAATCACCTAGATCCTAGTTAATTATGTGCTAGGTTGTAACCTGAGAATTACACTATGAATTCACATAATCCTACATTTAGCACACAGAGCATGAGTAAGATAATTAGATGTCATCATTAAAGTTCTCACTTAGGTAGAGCTAGTGTCAATTCAAAGCCTATTTCAGTTTCAAATCAAGTTTCAAAGCAATCAATCCTAGCATGGTTCGTCTTAACTTTCTAGCCTTTCTTGAATTGCAATCTTAGGACAATCAACTAGCTGAAACAACTAGCATAAAGAACACGTCATCACTCAATCAGTCTTACAAGGAATTTCAATCATTTCTCCCTATGCATGCGTCCTATATGATGCAACTAGACTCGATCATATGATGCAAGTGCAACTACATGCTTTCTTTTTGAAAATTTTTGAAATTTTTTCAATTTTTTTGGTTTTTTCTATGCCATAAATGAAATGCATGAGACTTAAAGTGCAAAAGAGAAAAATAAGATCAAAAGAAACATGATTAGCAACTGGTCTCTCCCCCAAACTTAAATCACACGGTCCCTTGTGTGATCTAGGAAAGGAAAAGAGACCGAAAACACACACAAAATGCAAACAAAGAAAATATGTACAAGGATGGAGTGTTACTTGGCTAGTTGTGGAATGATGGGGGTGATGATTCCCCATGGAGTATGTTGGGTTTGATGAAGAGCAGGGCTCAATCCCAAAACTCATTCTCTTCTTCTTTGCATTTACCCCAAAGCTCCCCAAAAGGATAGGCATGGGAATTCCTCCCAAGTGAGCTTGTTTTGAGTCACTTAGCTTGACTATCCCTTCACTCTTTTTGGTTAGTGATGTGGCATGAGTTTGTATTACCGGGATCATACTCATCGTAGAACCACCCCCTAAACTCCTTCATCCTTATCTCCTGAAAAGGGATCTTCCTTGGATCATGAGAGCTCAATGGTGTGGTAGAGACTATACCAAGAAGCTTGTGAGGGGGGGTGAGCCATTGGACATCCATCTTCTTCATCCTCCTTGAAGGCTTCTTCCTTGAGGTCATCTTGCTTCTCTATAAGATTTCCTCCAATTGGCTCTTTCTTGTGAATTGGCTGCTTTGGCTCTTCTTCCATGATTAAGGGCTTATCTTGTATGCTCTCGTCCTTGATGTTCTTGCACTCAATCTCTCACAACTTCTCCTACTTCTTCATTGTTGATATTGGTTGAGTGACCCATGATTGTCCCTTCATCCTCATCATTTTCATACCTCACTACAAGGTCTTCACCAATTGTACAACCAAGAAGCAATTCAAATTCCTTAATAGTCTCTTCAGCTTCTTTCAGGAAGTCATCTTGAACTTGAATATTCTCCTCATGTGTTGGCTCAACAATACTTGCACCTGACATCAAAGCTAGAAGAAGGAGCAAATTTAGTAACAAAGACTTGAACTAAAAAGGATTAGAAATCGAATTGATCTATCCAAAATCCCAAAATGGCAACGGCGCCAAATTGATACCATATTTCATTTGGATCTTAAGCTGTTTTTGATGTTCTAAACTCTTTTGTAAGAACATATTGGATTCTTTTGATTAATCTAGCACTTCTCTTGTTATTCCATCAACAAATCTTTCAATCTCCCACTAATCTACCATGATCAACTCTATTCCTATGAGTTTTGTTGATCTAGCCATGATTAGTGAGTAGTTCTCCATAGGCTTATGGGTTAGGTAGGATTAGGTTGATTAGGGGTGATCAATAGATTTCTAGTGGTTAATTGTTTAATATCTCATCTAGCAAAGTGTGTCTAATGCCTAATTAATATTGATCACATTGATTAGGATGTTTAGAATTTCTTGTTCACAACCTGTTCGATGAAATTCCAGTATCTAGCTTTGTTAGGACTTTCATATTCTAGCGCATGAAAATGTATGTCTAGAGTGATTGTTTGCTGTTTGGAACCTTTTTGAATGCTCGTTTGATTTTAATTCACAAATGATGATTTGTTCTTGAGTTAAGATTAAGTGAAGGATTGGTATTAAGAGATTAAACTGATTTACTTGATGTGTTCCTTGCTAGGAGATTAGCTTTTAGAAGTTTGAATTAGGATTCCTTGATCATCCCGAGTCACCTGTCCGCTGACCTTAACCCTTAGGCCTTATTCTTGTCATTGATTGAACCGTTTGTTTATTTGCTTTTGTTTACTTCTATTTGATTTGAATTCGTTAGGATTGTTAGAAATTAAAAACCAAATTGTTTGATTTGACTTTGGAGGTTTAGTGCCTACTTATTGGTTTTATCCGTCCCAGAATAGGTTCGATACCTCAAAGCTACTTCGATAAGCTTGAGGAATTGGTACCTCAAAGGATTGCAAAATCCTAGTTATCAATTTGGCGCCGTTGCCGGGGAACGAACCCGGGTCACCCGCGTGACAGGCGGGAATACTTACCACTATACTACAACGACAAAATCAAAAGAATGTTACCTCAAAAGGATCCTAAAATCCTAGTTATCAATTTGGCGTCGTTGCCATTTTGGGATTTTGGATAGATCAATTCGATTTTTGCAATCCTTTGAGGTACCAATTCCTCAAGCTTATCGAAGTAGCTTTGAGGTATCGAACCTATTCTGGGATGGATAAAACCAATAAGCACTCACTAATCCTCTAGAGTCAAATCACTCAATTAAGTTGTTGTTTCTAACAATCCTAACGAAATCAAATCAAGCCGAAGTAAACAAAAGCAAATAAACAAGTGATTCAATCAATGATAAAGATAGGGCATAAGGTTAAGGTCAACGGACAGGTGACTCGGGATGATCAAGGATCCTAATTCAAACTTCAAACAAGCTAATCTCCTAGTAAGGAACACAACGATACGATCAGTTTAATCTTTTAATACTAATCTCTTTACTTAATCCTAATCCAAGAACAAATTCTCATTTGTGAATTAGGATCAAGCAAGCAATCAAACAAGTTCCAAACAACTAACAATCACTCTAAACATACATTCTCATGCGCTAGAATGTGAAAGTTCTATCAAAGCTATGAACAGGAATTTCATCGAACATGTTGAGAACAAGAAATCTTAAGCATTCTAATCAACTTGATCAAGGCTAATTAGACATTAAACACACTTTGACAGATGAGATTTTAAACAATCAAGCACTAGAAATCCATTGATCACCCCTAATCAACCTAATCCTACCTAACCCATAAGCCCTATGAAGAACTACTCACTAATCATCATATGAACAACAAAATCCATAGAAACAATGTTGATCATAGAAAAATAGAGATAGATTGAAGGATTTGATGAAGGAATCACAAAAGAAGTACTAGATTAATCCAAGAAATCCAAACTTGTTCTTCCAAGTGTTTAGAACATAAAATAAAGCTTAAGATCCAATAAAAAAATAGGTTTTTGGCTTAAATAGTCAATAGGGTGCGAGCCGGGTCAACCCGGAACAAACCGGGTGTTGACCCGGATCCAAGGCAATTTCTGGGACGCGTATCGGTTGGCTGGACCGATACGCCGACCGATACGAGCTCTCGGATTTTCTGTCGAAGGAGCGTATCGGTTGGCTGAACCGATATGCCAACCGATATGGATGCACAAAAATTAATCCGAGAGGTCGTATCGGTTGGCTGGCCGATATGCAACCCGATATGAAGACTGTGTTGAGATGCATCCAGTAAATCAGGCATAACTCTTTCCATATAGCTCCGAATGACTTCAAACCACCTCCATTAGAAAGCTAACTCAATTTCCCATGATTTTTATTCAGAAACCTAGAGCTAAAAGTCAACGTAATATCTTCATATAACTCAATCTTTCAAGCTCATCGGTTTGGTCTTTCATCACCATTTCACTTGCAATCACTCCTTTGGCCTCCAAACTCTTCCAAACATCCTTAGCAACTCCAAGAACCTACAAAACATAGGAAACACTCCAAATGCAAGCCTAGAATGCCTAAACCTAGCTCTAGATGATCCTATACTCTAAACACACCAATGACCAAAGAAATGAAGCTAAAGGAAACTAAAAAGAAGTAAAACATGATCCTGACAATAGCCTAAATGCATGAAAATACAAGTATATCAGTTCTAACCTGATCAATTAGAATCTAGATCTTAGGTTGCTAAATACGACACAACAGTGTGGTTTAGAATCTGAACTATTTAGGTTGAGCAATTTAATTACTCGCAAAGGAATTTGGTTTAATTAGATTGTGAACATATCAAACTTGGAATTAAGGTTGGTTTAATCTGTTAGTAATTGCAAAGGAATTTGGATTGCTGCACTTAGACTTAGAGAATTCTCGCAAAGGAATTTGGTTAATTCTATATCTGTGTTTTGAGTTCTAGAACTGAGTTTAATTAGATCATGACTGAATGATTTATCTGCTTGTCTGGTTTTCTGAGAACGCCCTAGACTTAGCGCCCTTAGTTTATTGCCTACAACAACAACCTGCTACTTGTTTACTTTCTCGCTTGCTTTTTAATTAAATCAATACAATTTGCTTTTTGCTTTCTCCTAGTTTTAATCTCTTTAAGTTCTTAATCCTATCGTTGCCTAGAGTCCTCGTGGATTCGATCCCTAAGTACTACAATTGATATACTGTGCACTTGCAGTTAGTATAGGGTAAAACTCGAGACCTATCACGAGTACAAGCAAAAAGTCCCAAGTTCAAAAGCTACAATCAACTAAAGAGAAACATCTACAAGACTCCACACCCGGAATACATAGCCTTGCCATATATTAAACCGTAGATTTGATTCCAATAACACTTCTACTCCTTGGGCGAAGGACAAGATACAAACCTGACTAGACTAAACCCATAGAGAATAAACTAAAGAGCCTCACCAAGACTAACAATATACAAAGTCGTTGGAAGCTGAGACCACGACCAAATAAAGCAGGAGAGCAACAGAGAACTTCACACCACCGAATGAACTAGAGCTCGGCGTTTGATACCAAGGCAGAGCCCCTGAATCCGTCGACAAAGTCCAAGAAACCAGAAGGGAGAAGGAGCAGACAACTTCGGCAACAACAAAAACCCACCAACCGAAGACGCCTCCCTTTAGAATCACTGCCGATCCAAGCCAAATTACTAACCGCAAAGAGAAAGAGGAAGGGGAGAGGAGATCGGATGACGCCGGTGCTGTCAGAGCCACCATGCGCCGTTAGGAGCATGGTTCGTGAAGAAGACTTTAACGGCGGCTGTGAAAACGCGAGAGAGAAAATAGGGCAACCTTCTACAGAACACTGATAATTCAACTTGATCGAACAACATCCAAACAACCAAAACGTAGATATCTATTTAAATCCATCTTAGAATTCTATCTCAAACAAGCATAAACCATTTAAAAATTAGCTGATAAGCACATGCATCAAATAAACCATTATTCAATATGAAAGTATTAAATTCCATATAAGAAATCGAGATCAATCCGAGATTCTGAAACCTAAAGATTGCGATAAATCGAGAGATAGGAAAAACAATTACAGAGAGAGAACTTTCAAAACTGTGTGATGAAGATAAACAAGGTCAGAATGACATACAAAGGATTCAATGTACTCGGAATCAAAGATAAAAATGGTCTTCGCGTAGGTATTGAAGAGGATCATTATTGATTTTGTTAGAGAATGGATGAGCTCAAACTAATCACGGTTCTATCTGTTTTTTTGTCAAACCACACATCGTTACCTTTTTTTTAGGCCAATCCACAAATGCCACATTTTGTATTTTTTTTTATTTATTTCTTTTATGTTATAATAAATTTATTCAAAATGTTATTATTAGTTTTTTATTTTATAATACACTGTGTATTAAAATTTGATAAAATAGTAAATAAACATTAGTCCGTACAAAACACGGAACATAATACTAATATATATATATATTCCATAAAACGTGGGGAAAACTGAAATAAAAGGAGAAAGAAACGGAGGTCCAGTTGTGTGAGACATAAGAATCGGTCCCTAATTTTCAACAAAACAATACAATGAATGCCTAGAGAGAGAGAGGGCCGAGACGAGCCAGCTCTTTATTTGATCCCTCTCTCACCACTACAACCATCGCTATTTTATAACCCCCTCCTCTATCGCCACGTGTCTTTTCTCTCTCCCCTAACTGAAAATTATTTTCTGGTTTCCCTCGCTCACTCCTCTTAAAACCGTAAAACAAGACCTCCCTTCCCCCATTTTTTAATTCCTCTCTCTCTCTCTCTCTTTTGTTGATTCATGCTACGCCAGAATTTGTGTCTCCTCGTCTCTGCTTCAGGTGAATCGATACCTCTTCCTTAAATTTGTTTCCGGCGAGAAATTTGTATATCCTTTGGTAAACTCATTGCCTCTTTTGTTAAGTTCATAAAAAAAAAACTCATTGCCTCTTTTGTTTGCGTTTCTTCAATCTCTCCAGGGAAGGGGATCTAAGACCTCTGCGCATCCAACGTGAGTCCTCGTTTTGGCTGTGTTTTTTTCCTTTTGTTTTGCGTTCCATGCATGTCGATTTAGCTTCCTTTGATAGAAATTATGAGAAGCGAACATTCAATCATGTCGAGTTTAAGTTTTTGGTTTTTCTCTCCTCAGCGTGTGTATTTTTGTAGCTATTCATTCTTAGGTCCTTTTGTATGCGTTGCGATCCAGAGATTTTCCTGCGGATTTCGGGTTTCTTTGTGTAAGAAATTATGAGATGAGACCATTAAATTGATTCCAGTTTTCGATTATTCTCGCCTTTACATGTTCGTCGTTATTGGTTATCAGATCCTTTTGCTCGCGTACGATATCAGAGATTTTCCTGCGGGTTGAATTTTCTTCAACGTTTTTAGGAATTGGTATCAATCCCTCTTCCGTGTTTCGTTTCCTTCTGGATTTCGATTTTCGTCGTCTGCTCCATTTTGATTGTGCATGTGTTTCCCCGAATTTGGTTGTAGAGAAGAATCGAGAAAACATCATTTCGTAAACTAATGTTTTAATCATATTGTTTGTATACCTCAAATATCAAACGAAGCATCTTAATCTCTTCATATTACGCTGTTTCTCGTCAATAATTTCCTTCCATCTTTGTTCTTTTTTTTGTTGAAAATCTCGGTTTGATTTAGGAAATTGGTGTTATCATTTCTATCCACATCAGGTTGTTTACTGGATTTTAGGAATTGATTTTAGAGAAGATTGATGTTTATCACTTTGGCTTTTGGTTGTTATATATTAAGATATTGTATGCCTTGTAAGATATCAAGGAATTTCAAGTTATCTTATTATATATTCTTCTCTAAACTTCTCTGTGTTACTCTTTGCTCGACAGAATCTGTGTTTTATGAACATTGATTCTTTTATCAATTCGATTGTCGGTTTTCACTTATCACGGTCTCATTGTGATTCAATGTTTCGTGCAGGAAGAGATGGCTCAGAGCAGTACATCTCATGACTCTGGCCCTCAGGGGCTAATGAGGCGGCCATCTCGTAGTGCCGCCACAACTGTGTCGATTGAAGTTTTTGACCATGAGGTGGTTCCAGCCTCCCTTGGCACCATTGCCCCAATTCTGCGTGTTGCTGCAGAGATTGAACATGAGCGCCCTCGTGTTGCTTACCTCTGTATGATTCTGCAATTTCCTTATTTTTTGCTTCCAGGGTAAAGTTGGAATACTTCGATTTATGTTCCTCACATAAATTTCCTTGTGTTCGTATACAGGTCGATTTTATGCGTTCGAGAAAGCTCATAGGTTGGATCCAAGCTCTAGTGGCCGAGGTGTGAGGCAGTTCAAGACACTTCTCTTCCAACGATTAGAAAGGGTGATCCACTCTTACCTCTCTATCTCTCTCTTGTTTGCACACAGTAAATAGCCATAGGGGAGCTTTTAGCATCTTGATGCCACACGGATAGCCACCAGTATAATATGTGGATTGCTTCATCTGCATTAGTTTTCTTGCTATTCCATAACTTAGTCTTCTCGAATAGCGTTTTCAGGTGTATCCACATTCCAGATTAATAGTTCATTGTCTCAGACCTTCATCTTATGATACAAACTGCTGCTCGACAATCCCCATTGCTGACAAGATTTTGTTTGCAAATAACTCAATGGGAATTACAGAGCAGATTTTCACTTTACTTTGAGGATATCAATTTTCAAATGTATACGGTATTGAGCTTTTCTTCTAGCATGAGTGGAGCTAATAACAAATTTTTTGATACAGGACAATGCTTCAAGTCTTGCTTCCAGGGTGAAGAAAACCGATGGACGGGAAGTTGAGAGCTACTACCAACAATATTATGAGCACTATGTCAGGGCACTTGACCAAGGGGATCAAGCAGATAGGTAAGATGGTTTTTGTGTCTATATAATCACCTGTTTTTTCCAAACATGGTCATGTTGGCATATTCTGATTACAAGGACTTTAAAGATAATTAGTAGTGTTCTTATTCTGACGAACTTTATGAACCAACTCTCGCAGAGCTCAGCTTGGTAAAGCATACCAGACTGCCGGAGTGCTCTTTGAAGTGCTCATGGCAGTAAACAAGAGCGAGAAAGTTGAAGCAGTAGCTCCTGAGGTTTGTGTCTAAAATCTATTTCCTCAAAGCAACCAGCTGAGCTATAAAAAATTCTAAATTCAGTTAACCGAGATGGGAGTTTGAATCATTTCCCTATGTTTTTCTGAATAGATTATCGCAGCTGCTAGAGATGTCCAAGAAAAGAACGAAATTTATGCACCGTACAACATTCTTCCACTGGATTCTGCTGGGGCCTCGCAGTCTGCTATGCAGCTTGAGGAGGTATATATTATTCGTATGAATAATCCCATGCTTTAATCTAATGAGTTTTGTATCTGTTTTCTTACACCTCTATTGGCTTGACAACTAGGTCAAAGCCGCTGTAGCTTCCTTAGGGAACACTCGTGGATTGAACTGGCCAGCTGGATTTGAGCAGCACAAAAAGAAATCCGGAAATCTGGATCTTCTTGACTGGTTAAGAGCTATGTTTGGATTCCAGGCAAGTTGGTGATCTGAAAAGAGTAACAAGACGAACTAATGTATTCATGTTGAACCTGTGAGATATATTTCTTACATGTTATTTCAATTATTTTCGCAGAGAGACAATGTCAGGAACCAGAGGGAGCATCTGGTTTGTTTACTTGCTGATAATCATATACGGTTAACTCCCAAGCCAGAGCCTCTGAATAAGGTACCTCCGATAGTTCCCTCCGTTCACTTTAGAGCATTTGGGCGTGTGCATTGAGACCCAGTGACCCACTGACACTTTAGTGATGAGCTTTGAATATTGTCGTAGTAAAATAAAATAAAAAGATAAAGCATTATCTCAATATTCCGGACTTTTGGTTTAGCAAATGAATCTTTATCAATTTAATCGATAAATGCAGCTCGATGACAGAGCCGTTGATGCCGTCATGACTAAGCTTTTTAAGAACTACAAGAACTGGTGCAAATTTTTAGGACGTAAACACAGTTTAAGGTACCAGGCAACAGTTTATTTTATAAGTGGCTTGGATGGGAATCTTTTTTAATGATGTTCATACTGACATAAAATTCATTCATCTGTTTTTATGCAAAGGCTTCCTCAAGGTGCTCAAGATATACAACAGCGAAAGATACTATACATGGGTTTGTACCTACTTATATGGGGCGAAGCTGCAAATATTCGCTTCATGCCAGAATGCTTATGCTATATTTTCCACAACGTCAGTAATATACAGATTTTCTTCATTTACCTTTTTGTTAGTGTTTTTTAACTGATATAATGGGTCTTCATTTATCTCCTGTTTATGCTCAGATGGCTTATGAACTCCATGGTCTCTTGGCCGGGAATGTCAGCATCGTTACTGGAGAAAACATTAAGCCTTCTTACGGTGGAGATGATGAGGCATTTCTACGGAAGGTCATTACACCAATCTACCGTGTAGTTGAAAAGGTACATGTTTGAATGATAAGTCGATCACATTTTAAGAATCTTGACCTTGTCTACGCCATAGCTAACTTTCTTATGAATTAGGAAGCAAATAAGAATGCGACTGGCAAGGCTGCTCATTCAGATTGGTCCAACTATGATGATCTTAATGAATATTTCTGGTATGTTACTCACGTCTGTAAAATGAATATTTACTTGATTGGGATACCTAAATTTTCTTGTGTCATTTGCACATCACTGTTATATAGGTCTCCGGATTGCTTCTCTCTTGGCTGGCCAATGCGTGATGATGGAGATCTTTTCAAATCAACGCGTGATATGGCACAGGTATGGAGTTCCTTGTAGTTTTTCAAATCAACGCATGATATGGAGTTCCATGTAGTTTTCCTTTCCCTTAGCAGTTTCTCTGCTCCATTGAGCTAGTCAGTTTTTTCTTAATACTTTTAAATTCACTTGCAGGGGAAAAAAGGATCCTTGAGAAAAGCGGGAAACACAGGCAAATCAAATTTCACCGAGACTAGAACATTTTGGCACATATATCACAGTTTTGACCGACTGTGGACATTCTATCTGTTAGCACTCCAAGTAAGAAATATGGGAAGTGCTATACGCATGAACCCTAATAACATGAGACAGTAAAAAATGACTTTTCGACTTTTAAATACAGGCAATGATCATTCTTGCTTTTGAACGAGTAGAGCTGAAGGAAATCTTACGCAAGGATGTTTTATATTCTCTTTCCAGTATCTTCATTACAGCAGCTTTTCTACGCTTCCTTCAGAGTATGCGACCTCAATGCTGCGCAAAATTTTGCTTTATTTGGTTACTTATCCAGGAAATAACGGTTACCATGTTTCTTGCTTCTATACTAGGTGTCTTGGACGTTATCTTAAACTTCCCGGGTTTCCACAGATGGAAATTTACTGATCTTTTGAGAAATATTCTCAAGATCATTGTAAGTCTTGCTTGGTGTGTTGTATTACCCCTTTGTTATGCACAGTCCGTCTCTTTTGCTCCTGGCAAGCTGAAGCAATGGCTATCATTCCTTCCACAAGTTAAAGGGGTTCCTCCGCTCTATATCATGGCTGTCGCTCTTTACTTGCTCCCCAATGTTCTGGCGGCTATCATGTTCATTTTCCCAATGCTTAGACGCTGGATTGAGAATTCAGATTGGCATATATTTAGATTGCTATTGTGGTGGTCACAGGTACGAAAGCTGGGTTTTTATTTTTTCCTTCTTATCGGATGAAAATTATTATTTTGTTTAGTCAAAAAATCCCTTAGGCATGTTAGAAGAGCTCTGAATTTGATAGTCTAGATTATCTGTGCACCTTAGGATCCATTTTTCCCGTTAGTTATATGTTTATGCAAGTCGTGAGCAAAATTTTACTTTTATTCTGGCTATATCAAAGATTAATTAAGTTTTTGAATATGGGTTATGCTCTGGAGAATCTTATATGTGGTTTGAATACCCATCTATTGATTCATTCCATGTTTTTCCTTTTCAGCCAAGAATTTATGTTGGAAGGGGGATGCATGAAAGTCAAATTGCACTCATAAAGTAAGTCTTGGGAGCCAAACAAGTTCTATTGTAGAATCCATTGCACATTAAAAAAAAAATTATGTCAATAGTTGACAAAACATTCTTTTGTGCTGATATGTTTCTTGGAATTTCCAGGTATACACTCTTTTGGCTGTTGCTTTTCTGTTGCAAATTTGCATTTAGCTACTTTCTACAAGTGAAGCTTTTAGTGAAGCCAACTAATGCAATTATGAGCATTCGCCATGTAAAGTATAAGTGGCATGAGTTTTTCCCTAATGGTAATATTGCTACTTAAGCTCTTCGCTTGGAAATCTACTTTTCGATTATTTTTTCTTTTAGTGTTTTAAGTAAGCTATGCTTCATTCTCCATGTAGCTGAGCACAACTATGGAGCAGTGGTGTCGTTGTGGTTACCTGTAATTCTGGTATAGTTTTATTAACCACATCTAAATGAATTATTTAGCTAGTCCCTGGATATCTCATGTTCCCTAATTCTAATTTTTCCTTCAGGTTTATTTCATGGACACTCAAATTTGGTATGCTATTTTCTCCACTATATGTGGTGGTGTCATTGGGGCCTTTGACCGACTGGGAGAGGTAATGTTTTCTTGTTCTATCCACACTCACTTTTTGTACGCTTTTTGTGGTACTACGATGAAATTAAGGTCGTCCGGCAAGACAATATTTGAAGACAAACTCATTTCTATTCTTCTTCGTCCAGATACGAACGCTTGGAATGCTAAGGTCAAGGTTCCAATCATTACCTGGTGCATTTAACACTTATCTGGTTCCTTCTGATAAAACAAGGAGAAGAGGGTTTTCCTTGTCGAAAAGATTTGCAGAGGTTTAAACAAGATTGATGCTCCTTTTTATCTATAAAGTGATTTCCGGAAGAATGTTGCCATACATCTACTGAATTATATCTGTATGCAGGTCACAGCAGCCAGAAGAACTGAAGCGGCAAAATTCTCCCAACTCTGGAATGAAATCATTTGCAGCTTCCGCGAGGAAGATCTCATCAGTGACAGGTAACAACTTATGTATTATACTTCCTTTTTATGAATTCCATATTTTCCGTGTCTAAAAGCAACTGTTTGTTCAGGGAGATGGATCTGTTGCTCGTTCCTTATACTTCAGATCCTAGTTTGAAGCTAATCCAGTGGCCACCATTTTTGCTTGCAAGCAAGGTTTGTGGTTTTCTTTTACCATCCCAGATACCCTTTTTCTTTTTACTTTTTCTAAGTTTCTCTTGTTGTAACAGATACCGATAGCATTGGATATGGCAGCTCAATTTCGAACAAGAGACTCTGACCTCTGGAAGCGCATATGTGCAGACGAATACATGAAATGTGCTGTCATTGAATGCTACGAATCTTTCAAACATGTCTTGCATACCTTGGTAATTGGGGAGAATGAGAAACGGTAATTTTCTTTTTATTCATTCATCGGGGAAGTTCTTGATTATGATTCATGAAGCACTTAGAATATTCATTAAAATCTTAGAGGATACACACACTCCAAAGTTTATCTTCCACTGAACCTACTGGCTCTCTAACTCGTTCTGATTGTAAATGTATCTACCATGTCTCAAATTTAGTAGCTGATGTAGTGCAAAAACATTTCTCCTTGTAAGACTGCATATATATATATATATATGCCTTAACGTTCCTCTGTTTTGATCAGCAAAGAATTCCTTCTTTTGAGCTTTAAATTTCATTTGATAGATGCTAAAATAAGATATAATACCACAGGATCATTGGTATCATCATCAAAGAGGTGGAGAGCAACATATCAAAGAATTCATTCCTTTCGAATTTCAGAATGGCTCCTTTACCTGCTCTTTGCTGTAAATTTGTCGAGCTTGTCGGAATCTTGGTAAGTGAATCACTTCCTTGTGTTATCAATGATATTGATTTTAGATTGTTCGTGGTAGTGGATACTTTCTATGCTAGAGACGATGCAAGCCCCAAATATAGGTCTGCTAGTGATTGTAAGCCAAGCTGGCTGTCAGTTTCAGTAGAGAATTCGTGCTATGAACCTTTTTAGGAGTTCCTTGGTTAGAGAAAATATGACTGATGCTAAATAATGTACTGATATGGACAAATTTTAGCAAACCGAAGATTAAGGATAAGTTTCGGTGGAAGTGATAATACTAGCGAACTGTTAATGTCTTCTGAGAAACTAAATAAGCATGTGTAACTTATGATGCTGCAGAAAGATGCGGACCCATCCAAAAGGGACTCAGTGGTGCTGTTGCTACAAGATATGTTGGAAGTAGTGACTCGAGATATGATGCAAAATGAAAACCGGTTAGTGGACTGTATATCTAGAGTTACAGTACTGGAAAGTCTGTTTAGTGTGTATGTGAACATGTATATATATATATATACCCACACAAACAAAATAACATGGGTGGCACCTTTCTGCAGTGAATTAGTAGAACTTGGGCATACTAACAAGGAATCCGGACGGCAACTTTTTGCTGGTACTGACGCAAAACCTGCTATTCTATTCCCTCCAGTGGCAACAGCTCAATGGGATGAACAGGTAGAAGCTCGAAAACACATGATATTAAGCTAATCCTTATGTATACTCTGCATTCTTGAGACCATTTTCAACATAGTGGTTTTTTTATTGTTGTAGATAAGACGCCTTCATTTACTCTTGACTGTAAAAGAATCTGCAATGGATGTTCCCACAAACCTTGAAGCACGAAGAAGGATTGCGTTCTTTACAAATTCATTGTTTATGGATATGCCACGAGCTCCTCGTGTTAGAAATATGCTCTCTTTCAGGTGTGTGCTCTTGTTAGTACCATTTCTTAATATAACTATGCTTCTCGGATGATATCTTATTTTCCAGTTTATTCGTATGATTTTTTCCGGTCTGGAATAAGTGTCAAATATGCAATCCATGTAGTTGATACAATGGAGATACTATGAATTCCTACTGCAGAGATGAGCTCTTCCTTATCAGTAACCTTAAGAGTTTTATTTTTTGCATTTGCAGTGTTCTGACTCCTTACTATAGCGAGGAAACCGTGTACTCTAAAAACGACCTGGAAATGGAGAATGAAGATGGTATATCGGTTGTATACTATTTGCAAAAGATCTTTCCAGGTATGTCTTATTGATGAACATTTGTCGTTGGATTTAGTTACTTCTCAATGCTTTCGGATAATTGATATGACCCAACATTTCAGATGAGTGGACGAATTTCTTGGAGCGGCTTGGTTGTAAAGATGAAACTTCTGTTTTGGAGAGTGAAGAAAATATATTGCAGCTTCGCCATTGGGTTTCTTTAAGAGGACAGACTCTGTTTAGAACAGGTACTATATATATCATACACACCTACTTATAATTTGCTATATGTTTTTTTTTATTGCTTAAAACCTTTTGTATCTTGCAGTTAGAGGAATGATGTATTATAGGCGGGCACTGAAGCTTCAGGCTTTTCTTGACATGGCTACTGAAAAAGGTGATGCATTGTTGCTTAACTTGTGTTGAAATCCAAAATACTGAAGCAGTAGTGATCAATGTGTTAAGTTTTCATAGTTCCATATCGAAAAAAATGTTCAACATTTGCTAAGTAAACTTATAACATCTCTTGTGATTACAGAAATATTAGAAGGGTATAAAGCCATTTCAGAGCCAACTGAGGAAGACAAGAAAAGTCAGAGATCCTTGTACGCTCAGTTAGAGGCAGTAGCAGATCTCAAATTTACTTACGTTGCTACCTGTCAGAACTATGGAAATCAGAAGCGAAGTGGAGACCGGAGAGCTACTGACATCCTGAATCTAATGGTTAAGTAAGTCCATCCTCCATCCTTACTTCTGAATAGATTCTAGAAATTTGAAAATCTTCTTTCATGCATTTGGTTGGCTTCCCTGTTAAGGCTCATTTTCATATCCAATGCTGCAGCAATCCCTCTCTCCGTGTAGCATACATTGATGAGGTTGAGGAACGAGAAGGAGGAAAAGTGCAGAAAGTGTTCTACTCGGTGCTTATCAAGGCTGTTGAGAATCTTGATCAGGTGACTTTCTTACTTTTTGAAGTCTTAACAGAGAAGCTAAAGACTATGTCCTTTCGTGAACCCTCAGATTTCAACTTTGTCTCTGTTACTTTTCAAAGGAAATCTATCGGATAAAATTGCCTGGTCCAGCAAAAATAGGAGAAGGCAAACCCGAAAATCAGAATCATGCTCTCATTTTTACAAGAGGAGAAGCTCTCCAGGCTATTGACATGAATCAGGTAAAACTATTCTTTCCCAACGGGAGCATAAATGCACTGTTAATTGTTTGAAGGAAGTTACTTACCATGGTATCTAATTAATAGGACCATTACTTGGAAGAAGCACTGAAAATGAGGAACCTGCTCGAAGAGTTCAATGAAGACCATGGAGTACGTGCACCCACTATTCTTGGTTTCAGAGAACATATTTTTACTGGCAGGTATTTGGGAAACTTGGTAATTATGTTTTTATGCTGAGTATAAAACTTCCTTCTTTCTTTTTTCTAGCTGACATATATATGTATTTCGCTTCGGCATGGTACTTTCAGTGTTTCTTCTTTAGCCTGGTTCATGTCGAATCAAGAAACAAGCTTTGTTACCATTGGTCAGCGAGTCCTCGCAAGCCCTCTGAAGTATGTCTTGGTCTTCCTTGTTTCATTCTACCCAATATATAGCACAATACAAAACATGAAGCTATGTCTGATTTCTGATTTCAGGGTTCGGTTTCACTATGGTCACCCTGATGTCTTTGATAGAATCTTCCACATCACACGAGGTGGCATCAGCAAAGCATCACGTGGCATAAATCTTAGCGAGGATATCTTTGCTGGTTGGATTCTGAACCTTACTTTTAAGGAGAAATAGTTATATATGTTCCTTCATTATTTTACTCTGTATGCATCTAGGTTTCAACTCAACTCTGAGACGTGGTAATATCACTCATCACGAGTACATCCAAGTAGGGAAAGGAAGAGATGTTGGATTAAACCAGATATCCCTCTTTGAAGCCAAGGTTGCTTGTGGTAACGGTGAGCAAACATTGAGCAGGGATCTCTACAGACTTGGGCATCGCTTCGATTTTTTCCGCATGATGTCTTGCTACTTCACAACCGTAGGCTTCTACGTCAGCTCGATGGTAACTTCTGATCTTCTAATGTCAAACTTAGATTTAGCTTTTGCTCATAATTTTGTTAACGTAACTGAGTTATTATCTGTATTGCAGATTGTCGTCCTCACAGTTTATGCATTCTTGTATGGGAGACTTTATCTGTCATTGAGTGGAGTGGAAGAGGCAATAGTAAAGTATGCAGCGGCTAAAGGAGATAGTTCGCTCAAGGCAGCAATGGCTTCACAGTCCGTTGTGCAATTGGGCCTGCTTATGACGTTGCCAATGATAATGGAGATTGGGCTAGAGAGAGGATTCAGGACTGCATTGTGCGACTTAATCATAATGCAGCTCCAGTTAGCGCCCGTGTTCTTCACCTTCTCGCTTGGTACCAAGGTTCATTACTATGGACGAACGATACTACACGGAGGAGCCAAGTACAGAGCAACAGGTCGTGGGTTTGTGGTGAAGCACGAGAAGTTTGCAGAGAATTACAGGATGTATTCGAGAAGCCACTTTGTGAAAGGATTGGAGTTGATGGTTCTTCTGATATGTTATAGGCTGTATGGGAAAGCAACAGAGGACTCAGTGGCGTATGCGCTTGTGATGGGGTCAACTTGGTTTCTCGTTGGTTCGTGGTTGTTCTCCCCGTTCCTTTTCAACCCGTCGGGATTCGAGTGGCAGAAGATAGTTGATGACTGGGATGATTGGAACAAGTGGATAAGCAGCAGGGGAGGGGTTGGAGTGCCAGCAAACAAAAGCTGGGAATCATGGTGGGAGGAAGAACAGGAGCATTTGCTTCACTCTGGGTTTTTCGGAAAGTTCTGGGAAATATTTCTCTCGCTTCGCTACTTCATCTACCAATACGGCATTGTGTACCACTTGAACTTAACAAAGGAGAGCAGGCTTGGAAAACAGCAGAGCATAATAGTATACGGACTGTCATGGCTAGTGATAGTAGCAGTGATGATCGTACTGAAGATAGTGTCAATGGGGAGAAAGAAGTTTAGCGCAGATTTCCAGCTGATGTTCAGATTGCTGAAGCTGTTTCTGTTCATCGGATCAGTGGTGATAGTAGGAATGCTATTCCACTTCCTGAAACTAACAGTGGGAGATATAATGCAGAGTTTGTTAGCGTTTCTACCAACGGGATGGGCACTGCTTCAGATTTCGCAGGTGGGGAGACAAGTGATGAAGGGTGTAGGAATGTGGGGTTCGGTTAAGGCTTTGGCACGAGGATACGAGTACATAATGGGGGTTGTGATCTTCATGCCAGTGACGGTTCTCGCGTGGTTCCCCTTCGTATCGGAATTTCAGACCAGACTTCTATTCAACCAAGCATTTAGCCGTGGCCTTCAGATCCAGCGTATTCTTGCGGGAGGTAAGAAGCAGAAATGAGACTTCTCTCCTTTAAAAAAATTCTATGATTAATTACTCTCTTCCCCGTTAATCTCTGTTTTACTCGATTCTTGGTTTGTGTGTTCCTCTTTTAAATGTTGTGAAAAACAAAACTGATAGAAAAAAGCAAGTACCCTATTATTTTGTGTTTTTGTTTTTCAAACCATACCACAAAACTAGCTTTAACGAAGCAGTAAGAGAGTTACCTAACACTGTCTTTGGGGAATGTTTTGTTTTACCTGCAATTCTGCACCTCTAAGAAACGACCTACGCCACCAAATCTGAAACGCTTTGCTGAGATTAGGACACTCAGTCCCATGCTTAGAGAAGCACCTGAACCATTCCATGAACACTTGATACTGCTGCTTCAATGGCAGTGTTAAAAGCGTTTGCCCCATCCCTTCTTCCACTTCCTTCATATCCAATCCCTTCTTGCATCTTTGTAGCCACCCGAAATCTACCAACATTGGTCTGAACCACGCTTCTACTAGCCCCGCCCTTCCTTCTCCTCTGCACTGCACTCTCCTTTTCCCCATTGCTATGAACATTACCCCTGTTACTCTGCTTAATTCATACCTCACCATTGGCGACGCCTTCTCGTGCATCTCCACTAGCTTTCTTTGCTTCCCCCATATCTCCACAAACTCCTCTGCTATTTCCCCATCTATCATGATTTCCAAAAGCCAATTTATCTTCTCCACCTCTCTCGATATACCTTCAATCAATGGCTTTCCTCTTTTGCTACTACTGCCCTCTTCAAACAGCTTACCTAGTGAATCCACACAGTACTTTCCTGCTTCATATATGTCTTCCTTGTTTATCTCAGGCTGTTCTTTCTCGTACACTGAACTTTTGCAAAGAATACCTTTCACCAGATATTTGAGCTCGTTTCTGGGATTTACATCACTGCACGAGATTATTGACCAAACCAGCTGATTCGATAAGCTTTCTTGTGTCTCGTTTGATCTAAATCTCCCCAAAATTTCATCAGTTGCATCAAAGTTATAATTTGCAACAACTCTTCTCAGTCTTTCCTCTTCATCCTCTGTCCACGGAACAGCTTCAAGATATTTCAGACAGGACAAGACGGCTCTTGAGAATTTGATTCCAGCCGCAACCTGTTTGTGGTTAAGATTCTTTGTTAGCTCAACCATTACACAGACAAGAACATTAGAGTGTCCCCAAAATAGTTCATTGAAATGTAAGTATATCTAACTAAAAGCCCAATGCAACAAAATCCAAAATACTTATTGTTAGTCTACTATATCCTATCAAATTGTAGATTTCTTCAAATAAAGGGTTTAACCTGAGCTGAGGTGTTTTTATATGTAAATAACTCAAGCAAATATACTAATAACATAATCTCCAAACCTCGAGTACATCAATGGCTCTGTAAACACCCATTTTCATTAACTTGTTGATAATGCCATTACTTTCCTCAAACATGAGTTCTACAGTTTCCCTAAAAACGCCAAGATTCTCCACATCAGAGACTTCCATCCTGCATAAAGCTGAAGACTTGTCAGCAATCAAACCGGCGAAAACATCCGAATTCGCTAGCAAAACCTCTGAGCTCAGCTCCAGCACCAAAACTCCACCATTTCTCCCCTTCAGGCTCAACCTAGCGTCGTAATCCGAATCTGAGACACTTTTCTCCATCTTGAAACTCTCTGAATGAATATTTGCAACTACATCTTCTTGCATTGTATTGATGGTGAGATCCAAATCAATGGGAGAAACCCGACCAGGAGATAAGATCCGACGAGGGTCGATTCGACCAATTAAAGCAGATTTAGAGCTCTGCGGTGACCAAGGTACCGATTTGGGACCCGGTTTATCAACATTTTCCGGTTTGGTCCTCTCTTGCTGCAGCTGGGTCTTGGCTTGTAAGTGGTTACGAGATGAAATTGAACGAACATCAGGACTCGCTGGAGGAACGGCAAAAGAGCAACACCATGATCTTCGCCGGGAAAGAGGTCCGGTGCCGGAATATGTAGGTTTACGGGTATCAGACTCGCCCATTGTCATCATGAGAGAGATAGAGAGAGAGATGAAGTAAACTGTTTGCTTTCTATTTCTGGTTTTCCTTTTTGTTTTATATTTTTAACATCTTGTTTGTTTTATATTTCTGGGCCATGGAAAGCATGGAGTTCTTCGACCAAAGACATATCACTTTTGCAACAGATTGTTCGGAAGTGGTCAAAATAATGTCGGAGCCAGACGACTGGCCAGCCTTTGAAGTATACATTGAAGAATATGACAGGAGGAAGAGGTCCTTCGAAACCTTCCACCTCAAGCACATACCACGCACACAAAATCAGACGGCAGATA
This sequence comes from Orychophragmus violaceus, assembly GCA_030180135.1. Lineage (NCBI taxonomy): Eukaryota > Viridiplantae > Streptophyta > Magnoliopsida > Brassicales > Brassicaceae > Orychophragmus > Orychophragmus violaceus. The sequence goes on along the minus strand of CM058234.1, from coordinate 58,286,531 downwards.
GACTAGCACGAAGTGCTCGTCTCAGGCAGTCATCAAGCACGCATATCGGGCCGGAACCACCGATATGGATGATAGAAAAGTAGTGTTCTATTTTTTGTTACAATTGTTGTCAAACAAAAAAAAAAAAAATAAAAAAAAACATCGTGTTTCTACTTTTTTTTTTTCCTTCTTTTTCATATTCGCATAATGAAATCTTGTCGACACAATTCCCTAAATTTTCTTGCCAAAATATCAAAAAAGTTATGATTGGGTCATATGTATTATGTGCTACCATCTTTTTTTGTCAACACATCTTTTTAAATTTGAGCTACATGTAGTTACTATATTTTGCTAAAGATATCATGCTTTATACCAAAAATTTTAACTTTATATTAAAGGTGAAATGGATCAATATACATGTATAATGCAAAAACTAAATTAAATATCTAACAAATTATCTAAAATTTCAGACGATTCTACTCCAATAGAACTAGAGTCTCTTGTGTCAAAGTCAGTCTCCAAAATTCCACACTGCTATACTAATTAACAACCGCGCATTGTTATTGTAAACTATACTTGCTATCGATAAATATGTTGATTACTAATTATATTATATTATAGGATTTCATCCCCTATGTACGCGAAAAAGTTCGGGTGTGCGACAGCCGTTTTTGTGGTTCATTGTGTTGCCTTTTCTCAAGGTGTGGTCCAACTTTGTCGTAATTTATACAGTGTTCATTTAGTATTGCACCTTGTTTTGTCTCATATTTACCCTCGGATCCTTTTTTAATCTGGAGCAATTGTTTATTAATAATATTTGTTGTATATTAGTTACGAAATGTAATCGTAGGCCCCATAGTTGCTTTTCACTGCTAATCCAATTAATGTTAAAATTGAAAATAGTTTTTTTTAACACTTGAGAAGTTTATTGAAATAGAATGTCTTACAGAGCTTAGAAGGTCAGAAATAGAGGAATTAAAGCTGAAAAAGAGGAAACAGTAACTAATACCGATAGTCGATAGGCATCATGTGAAAATACAATAAAAAACCGAGGAGAGCCCCTCTCAACAAAAGAAATAAGGTATATAAAATGGAAGGATCGTTCCATGGCATGCTCTTGCTTAATGGACATGAAAAGAAGACTGAACCGCCAAATCCGAGCAGATCGCTGAGTATAACCATCGAGGACCTTGACGTGCAATATATGAGTGACGCCTGGAAGCTGTGATGGCACTCTCCGTAATTGCTAATGCTTGCATGTTACATGCATTCGGGATGTGGAGAAAAGACCATTTCAAGAACGACTGAAGTCTTATGAACATGTTCTCAAGTAGAGCCTGATATGTAGGAAATGTGTGCAGAGCAAAGAAGGCATCTTTTACTTGGCTGGAATTAGATTCGAAGATTATCACCTTATGGTGTAATGTAGCCATCAAATCAATGGCTCATGACATGTCCTAAATGTCAACTTCAACATGGGAAGAGACTTGTTCAAAGGAGTGACGACTATAGATCACTGCATTTCCTTGGTGATCACGGACCAACCATGATGTCCCAACTACCTCTGATGAAGCATCCCAAAAGACCCCCACATTACATTTGAGGTAACCAACTGGTGGTTTTCTCCATTGAGGATGAACATGTTGTGCAGATGAGATGGCAAGGGAATCACAAACAAGGGCCACACTTTCTTTCTAATTTGCGGTAATTCAGTGAAAGAGGTTTTCTTTCGCTTTGGACCATATAAAGAAAGGAGCATACCTTGAGCATACCTTGTGTTTTCAAATGTGAATGCGTTCCGAGATTTCCACAGTTGCCATAAGATCCAGGGGAAGAATAAGCTTACATCTCTATGACCATTCTGTTTTTACCCCAAGCCAACAAGTAATGAATGTTGAGGAAGACTGTAACATCTTGTTTTCAAAAATATGGTCAACGGGCAGAAGAAAAGTCAACATGAATAAAATCGTAATTTTGCCAAAGTTCAGGGGCAAAATGGTTATTTTGCCAAAAATTGAGACGGAAGCCGAGACGGGCCAAATGTTCTTGTTTTTCAACAAAAAGAACATTTAGAAGACCAGTAGTGGAAGAAACGGAGCTAAAACAAGTTTTTTCGGACTATCAGGAATAAAAACCGATAAGACCGAGAAAACGTGTAAAATTCATAACCGGAGCTACGGAAGTCCAAATTGAGTTATTCAACTTTCTAAATTCATCAAAAATCATGGAGAATCGGTTTTTGGGATTTGAAGATTTATGGTAACAGCCAAGGATTTTCTAAAATATTAAACTCAAAGACGGGAAACCCGAAGTATCGGGAAAAAGCGGGTCTAAGCATTGGTTTAGGCGGTTTGGGGAAGGATTTTTGATCAGAAAAACACCATAGAGGACAGGTGTTCTCCTCTTTATGGCGCCATCTCTTGGGTCTTGATTCATTGAAAGGTTTTTGGATGCATGAACTTGGTTTTGCATGGCATCTTCTTTCACATCAAGTTCATTCACCCAAAAATCTCATCCAAATACTCAAAAACCTCTCTCTAGCTCTCTCCCACGACCAAGAAATGCATTGAAGATACAAAGAAAAACACAAGAACATCCTTTGTGTTCTTCATTGCTTGATACACAAGAAAGACCATAACTTCCAAAGCATAAGTCCAATTCACTCACCACTTGAACCATTGGATTCATCTTGACTCCCTCTACAACAGCTACTTCTCCATTGCCATCGCCGTTGCTGGATCTTTTCCGGAGCCGCCGTGAGAAGGGCGTCGCCCGCGAGACCTATTGTTTCTTTGGGTGATTCTTCTTTTCCATGGCTCATTCACCTTCCTAGAAGCTCCATATCACCTTTTCAAAGATCTACATCTCCAGAGGATCACTTTAACCACAGGAAAAGCTTCCTTCTGCCGCGGTCAACGCCCTCCGCCGCCGCGGTCAACGCCCTCCGCAGCCGCGGTCAATGTCGGAGCCTGCCGCCGGAGAAGCTCCTCCGCCTTCAAATCTTCAACTGGTTTATCAGAGGAAGTTTTGCATTTATTTGGGATGGATTTGGTTGGGTTAAGCATTGAGATCGGTTTAGGTTAAACCGGTCAAACCCAAAGTCAACGCCAGTCAACGGTTTGGTTTGGGCCGGTTTAACTAAACCGGTCAATTGGAGTTGGTTTAGCTCAGTCAACCGGTTCAGTGGGTGGTCAACGGTCAGAAGAGGTTAAAGTCAACGCCGGTCAAACTTCGGTTAACGGCCGATCAACGCCGTCGTCAACGCCGGTCAATGCGTTTGACTCCGGTCGGTTCTTATTCAGGTGATTATAGGGGTGTTCGGGAATCTTCGGAGTTCGTTTCGGAGTGTTCGGGGGTTCAATTTGGGGTCTCGGAGTTTATATCCGCATCCGTACCGTCGTTTCGACTTATTCACTTTGAGTCGGCTCAATCCGTAGAGTAGTTAATTGCATATAGATCGGGAACCGGAAAGCTGTAGAACTAAGATTTGCATACCCATATTTGAATGACTGATTGAGGATTGGAATTGATTGGTTAACTGTAAACCGGATAGGTAACTTGAGATGCATGCTAGGAACTTAGGATTGTTAGAGTTGTTAATTGATGCATTCATATAGACGTGGCATGATAGGACCGTATATGCATATATATTTAATATAGAACGATATCGAATGAATCTAAATACATGAATTAAGACGACATTAAAATACGGAATTAAACTCAAACAAACGTATAGAGTATGTAACGTGATCGGGATTAGGTTTAATAGTGGGTGAAGGGTTAAGGGTTATTAAAGGAATGAGTTAAGTTAATCATGAGACGTCGGAAGTTTAGTAATCTACTAACTCTGAACCGACGGATCGAGCAGTTATTAAAAAGACACTTAGGGTAAGAGTAAGGAGTAATTAAGAAGTGGCGTGTGCAGTGAGCTGTCTACGGATTAGCAATCTGCTAATCCAAGGTAGCGGACAAGAATGGATTAAAAGATGTTAGAAACCCTAATAGGCTTGCTTGTGTGGTTGATTGTGATGATGTGTGGTTGTTGTTGTTGAGCTTTTTGTGCAGGCTTGTTTAGACTGTCTCGGTGTTGGGCCGAGCGGTCCTTGAGGACACTTAATCTGGCCACGGGGCCGATTAAGTTCGTAGCTGCTGACTCGGTGTAGCACTGGGTCAGAGTGGTGGAGTTGGAAGGTGTTAGGATTACGGGATAATTCGGTTGATTATCATGTTGTTGTTGATTGTGTGATTGGTGTTAGAGTCCCAGTGAGTCTGCTTGTTTAAATTTCTGCACTAGGACTCTAGGGTGCGTTAGATCCCGCAAGTCTAGGTTTTGAAGGCGTTTTGGTACTTCCGACCCGATTGGATCCTTGGGTAGTTTGCTAACCAAATCATGTGCCTTCGGGTGGTGATGTCGGTTATGGTGTGAACCTACTGAGTAAAGCCGGTAGGTCTGCGGTTTGGAGAATACGGGGTCATGTCCTAGGGCCGAGCTGCATGGAAACTTAGGTTACCATGGGGTAACCCGAGTCACTGCATATTGATGGGCTGAGAACAGTGTCCTAGGTCGTCGGACTTTGTGTTAACGTCTAGGAGTCGTGGGTGGTTGTAGTTACCTGGTCGGTGATTACGTAAACCCGTGGAAGTTACCGATTTCGCATATAGTGTGCTCAGTGGAGTAAGTTGGTTTGCGCGATAGATAGATAGAGTCTAATCGAAAGCATGTGCAGCAGTGCTTACGATTTCCGTAATCGTTCCTTCTTCTTTTGGCAAGTGCTTGTGTGTTGTGGGTCTATCACGTCGTGGTAGTACGTGATCAACAATTTCTTTGTTGATTGTTATTTTGGGGTTTTGGGCGGGAATCATATTTGATAAATAGAATAGAAGCCTTTAGTGGGGAACCGTCTCGCTGGGTGATCTTAGATCGCTCATTAGACTCTATTTGTGTTTTCAGGTTTAGCAGCGACGGACGCGGGAGGTCCTCGGTGTAGTTTTGGGATCGCTTGGGGCGGGAGTTTTGATTCGATGATTTTGTTGTTTTCTCGGTTCGGCTTTGGCGCCATTTTATTGTGTGTTTTGGATGTTGTATTTGATGGCAAATTGTTTTGTAACTCGGTAAACGTTATGTAAACGTTTATTTACTCATTAATGAACATGCTTCCCTGATATTTGGTTTAGTCCAAACCGACACAACCCACGGAAGCAATACATGTTGCGAATCTTTGTATTGTGGAAGTGGGGATAGCGGAGTCAAGGACGGGTCAGTATGAGCCTTTGTCTCAAACCGATATGTCTCTGGCTTCGTCTTGTGATGAACTTTTCCTGTTTGACTTGTTCGGGCTCGACTTGGTCATGTTCTTGTTTGATTGTTGACCGGTCAGCTCGACGGTTAGCAGATATTGGGAAAGGGGCGTTACAAAGACTGAATTTGCAGAGAAACCACCTTGGGGAGGAGGGATCCCAGATAACCTCCATGTGTCTATGGCTACCTCACAGTGGAATAAAACATGAAAAATGGTTTCCGAAGTTACCTGATGACAAAGTTGGCAGCTAGAATCCAATTGAACTCCACTGCTTCTTAATTCATCATTGATTGTTAATGGCCTATTGATACACTTCAACAGAAAATGTCTGATCATGGTGGCGTTTTTGTTTTCCAAAGATCTTTTCTTAGCTTTTATTCTATAGGAGGAGTTATCTGAGGTGACTGTGCTTGGTGCAAGTTCTCCAAAAGTTTATACCCGCTTTTCGCAGAGTGTTCTCCATGTTTTTCTGCACACCAAATCATTTCATCTCCTGCCGATAATCTTGGCTTCAAAGATAGGATATGTGATGCATCCTCAGCCATGAAAGTTTGTTGAACTAGAGAATGATTCCATTGTCATGTATGAGGGTCCAGTAGGTGTGCAACATTGTGAGAAAGGTCGATATCACCATCCTCATTGTAACGAGGAGGACGAGGGACCCCATCTAAAATCCAGTTGTCTGTCCAAATTTTGGTGCTTTCCCCATTGCCAATACCCCATATCAGGCCATGTTTTAAAAATTATCGACCATGAATAATGTTACGCCAAGCATAAGAAGGACGAGAGCCAATACCACAGTAAAGAAAGGAAGAGTTTTTTAAAGTACTGGTGCTTAAGGACTCAATGAATACGGTTGGCTACATATTCTCCATGCATGTTTCCCCACTAACGCTTGGTTGAAATATGTTAGGTTTGCATAGATTCTTCCAAGCTACCCCATGTATTTTTCTCTTGGAGTCCCCACTATTCCACCAAAATTAATCATAGCACTTGTTAGCTTCTCACAGACTTTTTTTGCAATTTGAAACATGACATTGCAAATACCAGAATTTTTTTTCCACCTTGAGAGAGAGATTTTGAGTACCATCCTTTCATACGACCACTGAGATTTTCTTTAAACAAGTTAAGAAGGTTGCTTTTGGAGCAACTAAAACATCCAGGGAGCCCCAAGTAAGAACCTTCACCCCTTTCAGTGCCTATACCAAGCTTTTGTTTCACTTCCAATCTGACATTGTCTGGAACCTTAGCCCCAAATATGATTGATGATTTGAGTTTGTTAATCTCCTTACCAGATGCATCTCCAGACAATTTCAGGCGATTACCGATTTCCACCGCTTTTATCACTGATGCTTTACACATCAACATGCTATCATCGGCGAAAAGTAAGTGGTGGACAGCAGGACCCGTACAACAGAGCTTAATATCGTGGATGCGACCAGCAGCTTCCGAGTCATTCATACAGTTCACCAATGCTTCGACACAAATGATGAAAAGGAAAGGTGACAAAGGATCTCCTTGACGGATGCCTCTTTTGGGTTTTATGAAACAATGAGATGTGCCATTTAGAAGGACTGAGTATGACACTGTACTGATAGATCCCATGATCCAATGAATCCAGACATGAGCAAACCTCATTTTCTCAATTAAGGTCTCTAAAAAATTTCATTCAACACGATAATAGGCTTTGGATATATCGGTTTTGATGGCCATGTATTCATCCAAAATTGATTCATTAGTTCGCAAGCCGTGGACCATTTCATGAGCAATGATTATGTTGTTTGTTATGAGCCGACCTGACACGAAAGCCCTTGAGTGTCAGATATTATTGTTGGTAGGAATCGTTTGATGTGGTCACAGAACTTTAGAAACAATATTGTATTGCACGGAACAAAGACTAATAGGTCTCATATCTTGCTTACAAGTAGGCTTTGCGATTTTAGGAAGCAAACATAGATGTGTGGGATTCCATCTGTCAGGTAATATGGTCGACTCAAAAAAATTTCATGATATCATGTGTTGAGAAACAGACCCACAATTTTCCATTGTTTCTGATATACTACGCCTGTAAATCCATCTTCCCCTGGTGCATTATTAACCTTAACCACAAATTTTGCATGTTTAATCTCTTCATCTGAAACCCTTGCAGTCAGAGTTGCAATTCATTTCCTCAGAGACCCTGGGAGAGAAACCTTGAAACAGGGAGTCGAGGTCCGAAGGGTTGTTGCTCATAAAAAGGTTTCTGAAATATTCCACTGCAATGTGGCCCTTCGCTCCTTCAGAGTAGTTTTCTTTCCCTTGTTCGTCTAGCAACATCAATACTATATTTTGAAGTTTTCTTCCTTTCGTACAATAGAAAAAGTATTTGGTGTTCATATCTCATGATCTCAACCATCGTTGTCTGCATTTTTGACGCCATAACTTCTCTTCATCACGGTAAGCTAGGCAAAGCTCCCTCTTAAGGTTCTGCATCATTGTCTGACTTGGAGAAATTTTGTTATCTCCTTTTCCAACATCTGCCTGAGCCGAGTAATCGTATCTTTCGAGTTCATGTCTGATCGTCGTTTCCATTTCGCAATTTCTGCTCTACATCTCTAAAATTCTGTCCATCACGCTCATGCCTTCTGATCCTTCTCCTGACTAGCTTTGCTTAAAGATCTCTGCAAAACCATGTTTCTTTATCATCCTCTTGTCAAAATAAAATCGTCCTCTGCGTTGTACTTCACCTTCCAGGGCAAAGTTAATTGTCGTGGCACGATGATCAGAGGCCCACATCTCTAAATACTCCATACTCAATCTTGGAAACAGAGTGAACCAACTATCATTACCGAAACTTCGGTTTAACCTGCACTGAATCCAGATTCGATCTCTCCATCCAGACCATGAAAAATGGTTACCATAACATTGCAATTCTCTGATCCATGATCCTAAAGTCCCAAAGTTGAAAAAATAGTTTAGTAATGATATTTTGTGTATAACATATTAGAATGATCGGCATAGGTGTAATTGGGCCTTAATATACAGTTTTTGGATGCTTTTTTATATTTAGATTGATGATATAACAAAAAAATTGTAATCTAAAAACAACCAACTGCTTTCATATATATATATATATATATATATATATATATATATATATATATTAATGTGTCTTGTGTCTCTGTGTATAAGTTGTTTTCTCGCATAAGCTCTACATAATAAAATAGACAATGGTAATCTTAACTTTTTCCTAAATTTTAGATTACAATTAATATTTATTTCATAATATATTTTTTTATTTTTTAAATTCAAAATAACTCCTCACCTAAAATTTAGCAACTAATAACTATCGATAATAATGAGCAAATTTCAAATTAAAATTTCTTATAGAATATTCTAATTTTTCATTAGAAGATTTCGAAAACTTAGTTTAATCCTAAATAATTGGATCCTTATAAGTAGAGCCTCTACCACACTTATTGAACATCCATATATCGAGACATTTTTTATTTGAAATTAACATGGTTTTAGTTTTGTTTTGTGATTTTGATGAATTTGCAGGTATATTTCATACCAAGTTAAACGAAAGGTATTTATTTCTTAAAATTAATCAGAGTTTTTTTATTGTGCTATTTATGATTTTGCAGGTTTTTTCAAACCAAACATTATAAAAAGGTATTGTGTTCTTTTCATTATCATCGGTCAAATAAAATATGATTTTTTCTTTAAATATTTTGATACTATGCTCAATAGATAAAATCATTTCATATAAGTGTTTTCGAACATGCAGGGAAAACCTTTCCTTTTCTTTTCTCGCTATCAGCCACTAAAAATTCAAATTGATTCAAATAAAGAGGGAAAGAAAGAGATTATGGGTGCTTACAGGTTCTTTGGAAATGATGCAGAGTTCGCCATCGGAGACACATCTCCTCATGAATTCTAGAGCTGCATACACGAACGCTATTACTATGTCCGTTTAGTTTCTTCTTTAACTTTCTCGCGAAAATCCTAAAACATGGCAAAAAGCTATATGTACATTTTTTTCTCCTGAGAAAAATAATTCTTTTAGGCACTACAAAAATATAATCTGTTATCGGATGATTTCAACCAGTGAATGACATTGCACGATTACATTAGTCATTTTCTACCCCTCTTTGACCTTTATTAACAAACGTTGGATGTTAAGTTAAAAAATGATTACACTAAATCTGGACCATCAATCTTCTGAATAAACTATGACAATGGGACCCAACTTAGCTCTTTGCTTGCACGAGTTGCTTGGCCCACCATCATTTGTATAATGATTATATAAACAATATCAAATTCGTCATCAAATTACTAAACTAAAAGTATATTGTATATATATATATATATATATATATATATATATTTTTTTTTAATAAACAAATAAGTAACTTTTTTTTGGTAAAAAACGAGACGAGTAATATTTTAGATGCAAGTAATTGTTCCCTTCTAACCTTTACGATAGATACAAGTTATATCTATTATATATTATTTACAAAATCGAATTATTGAAACCGTGTATTGATAATTTTTGACCAATCAAAACTATAATGCTACTGATGACATGATTTTAATGAAATGTTTTGATTAGTCAAAGATTTTTTCGTCTTAAAATAAATCAACATTCATTTAAAAACAAATTGTTTTTTATTTAAACGAATAAAATTTAAATACACATTAATTCGTTCGGTTTTCTAAAATATCGTATAAAATCTTGATGAAAATATTTGTAATTGATATATTTTTTTATTATGAATAATTAATATCAATTTCCTAAATTAATCACCAATTATTTCTTTAATTCGTAATACACCATAAAAAGAATATGCCAATAAAGTTGTTATTATATTCTATATTTGTAGTCATTAAAAAAAATAATGAAGAATGATTACAATACTAAAAATAATGTTGTCCACATCGAAACAAATGCATATTCCAATACCAAAATAAAGATGTTTCAAATGAAAATGTTAGTCACAGAAATCACTACAATACTCGTGGTACATTTTCTTTGTTTGACTCTTTAATGTAATTTAATATTTGAAACAACAATTCTCTTTTGTATCTAATATTTCTGAAAAGATCACATGAAGAAATAGTTTAGAATGTACAAGTGGTAACTCAAACTCTTTGATGTTACAGACCGTGAAGTCAATAGTTACATCAGGTTTTGCATGTCTATTAATCTATTACAAAATCAGGTATTAATTAAAACATTGCACTAATTGTATACTTTTTGAATGCAATTACAAGCTACTTCATCTCAAGGAACATGAAAAGAGAAAAGTCAAAATACATTATATCCATCATCAGTAAATGTAGAGGAAAACCCGTTTAATTATTCTCCCATAATTGAGATTAATTACCATGCTCAAGGTATTGTATTAGCTTTAATCAATGGACAAATATAAATTACTATAAAAAATAAAGATTATAACGATGGTTTACATCGATGTTAGTAACATTTTTGAAATATGATCTCTAAATATCTTTATTTTTAATCCAGAATCGGTGAATATCAATGAACAATATATTATGAGAATAGATTTTATTATTAGGTTTTTTTAATTAATTTGTAATATATCATAAAAGGAATATGCCAAGTTATTATATACCATATATGTAGGTGATGTTTGCGTTTTACACACCAATTAAAACCTAATGTGCACGCTACCACAATCGAATGGTATGTCGATGTAACACTTAAGGATCGAATCCACAGGGAGCTAGTGACCTATGACACCAAGAATACACAAAGTTCCTTAATCTAAGCTAATACAAGAGATTTGGTTTTTTTTACTAACAACCTAAGTAAGATGAAAGCAAAGAAACTAATATACAAATGATACAAATAACAAAAGTGAAATAAAGACAGAACAAACCATTCACTAAACAAGATACTAAGATTCAAAAAAAATAGAGTAAAAACAGAGATGATAAAAGACTAAGTTCTTTGGATTGAGATTTCGGTTTGGGTGATCAACAATTAATCTAGAAGTGTTTAAGAACAATAGAATGGTTTTTTTAGGCTAAGAACAACATATCAAGCTACTCCACTCTCATGATAATAGCCCTACACCTATCAAGCATTAACATCAACTCTCGTTGGCAATTTCAAGATATATATGCATTATTAACAAGTTCTTATTACCACTAAACACTTAAACATCAATTCTCATTGGTTAAGTATGTAAAACACTTGATAGAGTTTCAAACATAAACTACACCTCTCGGTGCTAGCAACATTTAAGATCAATGAATTGATTAGCTACTTCAATCCTAGCATTAAGAACTTCTAACAAGTAAGAAATCAATATTTCCAAGTTTTAAACATCCTAAACCATCACTAAATCACCCTCACCTTACTCAAACCCAGAAACTTATGGAGAACTACTCAGTAATATTCATAGAAACACAAAATACATATATGGGATGATATAAGATGAGAGAAATATATGAATGAACAAGAACAACACAAGAAAATCAAACCAAACTAGAAAAGAAGATGAAAGAAAATAAAGTTATGATCTAGATCCATAAATGGATCAAGAAGTAGATAATGCTTCTCCACATACACCAAGAGGTCTTAAATAATAGAAAACAAAGTGTCTTGGTCGACCTCAGAACATGGGAGGGTCTACAAGCCAAAAGAAAAAGAGAAAAAATGGCATGTGGGCAAAAGTTGGTCTCACCACGACATAATTGATATTTGTCCAGTAAATCGGTCATAACTCTTTATGTATAGCTGCAAATGACTTCAGAACCACCTCCATTGGAAACCTAACTCAATTGCCTACAACCTTGGTTTGAAGCTCCAAAGCTAAATATAAACGCAAGCTCTTAAAATGATTCTATCTTTCAAGGTCAAATCTCACAGCGGCCGGAGGACCTCGCTGCACAGGCCGCTGTGAAATCAGGCCATCCGAAAATACTTCACAGCGGCCTGGTGACCTCGCTGTGGCACCTCGCTGTGAGTTCCTATCACGACCCTTAGCTGTGTTTCTACTCCTTTTTGGGTGTTTTTCAGTCCCTACCTCCTCCATATCATTTGGGTGCTTCATCATGTCTTCCACCACCTACAAAAAGAGAAAAACAAAACACATGCACTCCTAATGATGCCTAAATGCATTATCTAAAGCTAAAACATGCTCCAAATCATGATTAAATCTTCTCAAAAACACAACACATCAACTCCCCCAAACTTGTTTCTTTGCTTGTCCTCAAGCAAACACCAATAAGAACAAAGGGGAGCGTTTGAAGCTGGAGACTCATAACCAAGAAATCTAGCAAGCCCTCAACATGATGTCCTTAGAAAATAATAATATGTTGCATGAACAAACACTCTAATCCACTCTAATTTCTCAAGGCTTATCAACACACCAAATATTATTCTCTTAAGCACATTGTCAAGAATCAACTAACTCAACATTTCACCAACCCCTAAATTCATTCATTCATTCACCAATGTATAGTTCTCACCAATGGGAGTTTGATCTCGATCAATCGGCTTGGCATAAAAAGGTTTCAAATGGTGTTTAGAGGAGGGTCATGTTATCTTATTTAGTGGCTAACTCTCAAAGAAAAGGAATGCTAAACATATGTAAAATGTGGCAAGACAAGAACAATTTATGCATACAATTCTTAACTCTCATTGTCTTCCCAAAGTGTTTCCCAATGTGTTTCCCAATCTTATTACTTTTTTAGCCAATCTCCCATTCTTTTCAAACTTAAACCATTTGACTTTTTTTCATTTTTGGGTCTTGAGAAGTTATTCTTTCAATTCACTAAGATTCTTTTTCTTTTGATTTCTTTTCATTCCATACTTAGAGTTTTTCCCATTTTATCTTAACTTCCCAAGTGTTTCCCTTTACAAGCCATTATGGTTCCTTCTTTTCCTTTTTCTTCCCATTTCACTCTTTCTTTTACTTCACTCCCATTCCCATTTCAAGTGCTAATACTCCAAATGCTAATCAATTACATGAACTCCTAGACTAGCCTATGAGAGCTAATCATTGTCGTTCTCATACTTTAAACCTTTTACACATGTTAGCATTATCAGAAAAGGCCTCACTCAATCAATCAAATGAAGGTTTAAAAAGAAAGGGTAGGGTTCTATGGTTTGGAAACCATCCTAAGAGTGAGAATGGCCACTTGGATTAATAAAGGGTGGTAAAATGTGGTAAAAGATAACCCAAGTGTGTATATGGTGACCATGACCAAGCATCAAAAACCCATAAGTGAGAAGGTTAAATTCATTCAAGTCCAATAAGTGAGTTGGTTTCAAAGTTGAGGGTATCCTACTTGACAAATAGATTGGAGTGGTGTGCTCAAAACTCGAAATGTGCAAGTGTTTCAAGAGTTGTTTAAGCAACATAGTATGATTATCAAGGGCATCATGTTAAGTTCTAAATCTAAATTTCTTACAAGGCAATTAAATCATTGTCTCCTATGCAAATTCAACCTGTAATGCTACTAGACTCTATCCTAAAAACAAATATGAAGCTACATGTTCTTTTTTTTATGTTAACTGATTCTTCAAATGTTTTTTGTTTTTCAAAATCTGATTCAAGATGGTAAAATAAAATTAACACACAACACTGTTGAAGGTGGTGGTAGTGTTACCTGAAGCGGAAGGTGAAGCGGAAGGTAATAGTGTAATCCCCCAAACTTAGCTCTTGGTAGCTCATGTCTTCAGTGGAAATCTCCAAACTTAGCTTTTGATCTCTTGTCCACATGTTGAAAACACACAAAACAATAAAACACAAGTAAAATGCACACAAACACATAAACCAAAACAGATATATACAAAGGATACCATGGGACTTCCTCCCAAGTGAGCTTGTTTAAAGTCTCTAGCTTGACTATCCCTTCACTTTTTCTGGTTGGGAATGTGGCATGACTTTGGATCACCAGGGTCATATTCATCATAGAACCATCCCCTAAACTCATTCATCCTAATCTCTTCAAAAGAGATCTTCCTTGGACCATCAACGCTCATTCTTGTGGTGGAAGTTATACCAAGATGCTTGTCAAAAAGTTGTGTCATTTGAAATTCTTCTTCTTCACCATCCATGGAGATTTCTTCCATGAGACTCTCTTGTTTCTCCTTAGGCATTTCACTCTTTGTCTCTTGCTTGGAGTTGGGTTGGATATGCATTTCTTCCTTGGTTGAGAATTCATCATCCATTGAGATCTCCTTTATGCTCTCTATGCATCCAAAAACCAAGCCATCTTCATGAGAGTCTTCAATAGTTATTACCACCATGTCTATCTCTTCCTTGTTGCTCCTTGCTGGATGACTCATGAGTGTTCCAACATAAACTTGTTCTTCATAATCATATCTTATCTCAAGAGCTTCATCAACATTGCAATCAACAAGTGCTTCAAATTCTCCTTCATGCATTTTATCTTCTTATAAGAACTCATCCTTGATTTGAGAATCCTCTTCATATGTTGTTTTACCATCCCTTTCAACTTGAGACATTTCTTTGGTGAAGGCTGACAGGCTAGAGGCTAAGTTGTCCAACGCAATCATCATAACGCGCATCTCCTCATTAATCTCCAAAAATTGTTCCAGAAGTTGTTGCATCGTGTCCTCCTCGGATTGTTGGTTCGAATAACTCCATTGACCTTGGAATTGTTGGTCTCCTTGGTTTTGATAAAAACCTTGATTGTTGAGAATCTCTTCTTCATTTGGGGAGTAATGATCCATTCCATGCTCGTACTCCATGTCCCAAGATTGATAGACCTCATCATGTCCATATTGATGCTCGTGAACAAAGTTTTCATATGGAGGATCTTCTTGATAAGTGGGTGAGCCTTCAAAGCTTTGGTAGCTTGTGGGGTCCCAAGAATAGTATCTCTCAGCATCTCTATATTGGTATTCTTGAGCAAAATTTCCATATGAAAGATCTTCTTGATAAGTGGATGAGCATTCAAAACTGTGGTAGCTTGTAGGGTTCCAAGCCATCCCTCTCTCTTGAACTTTCTCTCTTGTGATTATGCCCTGTAAAAAAAAGAGCAAACACTTGAAAGAAAATCAATAACCAGATAAACAAAAACAAAAGAAAGCTTAGTCTCAAGGAAATTTGAAATCCTAATGATAAATTGCCTAGCTCCCCCGGCAACGGCGCCAAATTGATGTTTGCGTTTTACAAACCAATTAAAACCTAATGTGCACGCTACCACAATCGAATGGTATGTCGATGTAACACTTTAGGATCGAATCCACATGAAGCTAGTGACCTATGACACCAAGAATACACAAAGTTCTTTAATCTAAGCTAATACAAGAGATTTGGTTTTTTTTACTAACAACCTAAGTAAGATGAAAGCAAAGAAACTAATATACAAATGATACAGATAACAAAAGTGAAATAAAGACAGAACAAACCATTCACTAAACAAGATACTAAGATTCACAAAGCAGAGTAAAAACAGAGATGATAAAAGACTAAGTTCCTTGGGTTGAGATTTCGGTTTGGGTGATCAACAATTAATCTAGAAGTGTTTAAGAACAATATAATGGTTTCTTAGGCTAAGAACAACATATCAAGCTACTCCACTCTCATGATAATAGCCCTACACCTATCAAGCATTAACATCAACTCTCGTTGGCAATTTCAAGATAGATATGCATTATTAACAAGTTCTTATTACCACTAAACACCTTAAACATCAATTCTCATTGGTTAAGTATGTAAAACACTTGATAGAGTTTCAAACATAAACTACACCTCTCGGTGCTAGCAACATTTAAGATCAAAGAATTGATTAGCTACTTCAATCCTAGCATTAAGAACTTCTAACAAGTAAGAAATCAATATTTTCAAGTTTTAAACATCCTAAACCATCACTAAATCACCCTCACCTTACTCAAACCCAGAAACTTATGGAGAACTACTCAGTAATATTCATAGAAACACAAAATACATATATGGGATGATATAAGATGAGAGAAATATATGAATCAACAAGAACAACACAAGAAAATCAAACCAAACTAGAAAAGAAGATGAAAGAAAATAAAGTTATGATCTAGATCCATAAATGGATCAAGAAGTAGATCATGCCTCTCCACATACACCAAAAGGTCTTAAAAAATAGAAAACAAAGTGTCTTGGTCGACCTCAGAACATGGGAGGGTCTACAAGCCAAAAGAAAAAGAGAAAAAGTGGCATGTGGGCAAAAGTTGGTCTCAGCACGACATAATTGATCTGTGTCCAGTAAATCGGTCATAACTCTTTGTGTATAGCTGCAAATGACTTCAAACCACCTCCATTGGAAACCTAACTCAATTGCCTACAACCTTGGTTTGAAGCTCCAAAGCTAAATATGAACGCAAGCTCTTCAAATGATTCGATCTTTCAAGGTCAAATCTCACAGCGGCCGGAGGACCTCGCTGCACAGGCCGCTGTGAAATCAGGCCATCCGCAAATACTTCACAGCGGCCTGGTGACCTCGCTGTGAGTTTCTATCACGACCCTTAGCTGTTTTTCCACTCCTTTTTGGTGTTTTTCAGTCCCTACCTCCTCCATATCATTTGGGTGCTTCATCATGTCTTCCACCACCTACAAAAAGAGAAAAACAAAGCACATGCACTCCTAATGATGCCTAAATGCATTATCTAAAGCTAAAACATGTTCCAAATCATGATTAAATCTACTCAAAAACACAACACATCAGTAGGCACTAAAAAAAATTATGAAGAATGATTAAAATACTAGAAATAATTTTGTCCCACGAAGTTTTTGAGTTTTTTCGCTATAAATAAGTAGACATGTGGAGATTATTGTAATTGTCACTGGACTTTGTTCTAATGAGCTTTTAAACTGACGCTCATTTTGGGTCATTCTGATCCTCAAGTTAAAAGATTTACGTTTTAAATTTGTAATTACTCCAATTAATCTTCTTAATCAATGATTAATGATAATTAGTCAGATGTCTGATTTTTAGTAGTACAAGGCAAAATCACAACAGGCCAATGCCGTCGAGCGGCTTAGCAATCGAGTAATCGGTGACTCGCCCGAGTTTTAGAACAATACATATACCTAAAGTGTTGATGATCTTTTCATAGGATAATTTCCTTAAAAAAATAAAGATTATAACGATGGTTTACATCGATGTTAGTGACATTTTTGGAATATGATCTATGAATATCTTTATTTTGAATCCATAATCGGCCAATATCAATGAACAATATATTTATGAGAATAATTTTATTATTAGTTTTTTATTATTAATTTGTAATACACCATAAGAGGAATATAGCACTAAAGTTGTTATTATATTCCATATTTTGTAGTCATAAAAAATATTGTGAAAAATGATTAAAATGCTAAAAAATACTGTTGTCCCATATCAAAAGAATGCAAATGAAGGATTTTGGTTTTTTTGCTAAAAGTAAATAGACAAATTGAGATTATTATAATTGTTACTAGACTTTATTACAATAAACTTTAAAATGAAGCCCGATTTTGGGTCATTTTGATCCTCAAGTTAAAAATTTACATTTAAAATTGGTAATTAACCCAACTAATCTTTTTAATCACCGATTAATGATACTTAGCCGAGTTTCGATTTTTAGTAGTATAAATATGTAAGTTTTATGTAACGTTTATGTTTCGTACACATGTTTCTTTTAGATATAGTAGATACAAAAAATAATCAAATGGTAGAATTTTTTTTAATAAGACGCAAATAAAGCTCCACTAATTCCGTTTGTTTAAAAAAATTAATGTTCACATTTAAAAGTTTTAAACACATAATTATTCAAAAGGAATTGTTAGAGAATATCTTTGTTTAGTACGGAATACAATTTTACTTTACAAAATACGAAAATCTTTATGACTTGAAATATGAAAATAGTTACCAAATGTAAATAAAATATAAAAGAATTATACTATATAAAAGAAATAGATGGAGATTAAGTAGGCAACCAATGAGATATTTTAGTCATTAAAACGTTTTTCTGTTTTCATAAACAATTTTATATTTATTTCAGGTGATTCCGGACGTTTAATTGATCTTATGGAAATTTTTCTTATTGTTTTTCCTTCTTCACAAGTTTTTTTGTCGATGATGTCAGTTTGAAATATCAACAAAACGAAGGTAAATTTCAAGCATGGATAAAATGCAATCAAGTTTATTTTCAAGCAAGAAGTCTTCTATATTCAGATATAACAACTAAATTTGTTTGGGATCATAAAAGGCATGAATGAAAACCCCGCATAAAAGGTAAATCATGTTTATGTGATTTACCCTTATATGCAGAAGAAATTGGAGAACTATATTACTTACGCCTTCTATTAGATGTAATAAAGGGATCATGTGGCTATTTAGATTTAAGGACGATTAATGATGTTGTTTATGACACATTCCGAAATGTATGGTTTACCCTTGAAGATTGAAATTCTCTAATTTATGTTCACCTATTTGAATCAGCTATTTAAGTGCTTATTTTCAATAATTGTTGTATTTCTTTTCAATAATATTCCATTTTAATGTTTCTTGATTCTTTTTATTATTCTTAATTTCATTTTTTCATAAAATCACGTTTCAATTCAAATTTGTCTAGTTTCTAATATTTATACATGTTTAACTCCTTAACTAAGTGAAACAATCCTTGACGAAATCATTCGCCCGCACAAAGTGCGGGAGACTCATCTAGTTTTTTTTATATATTTTAATGTGTCTTGTGTCTCTGTGCATAAGTTGTTTTCTCGCATAAGCGCTACATAATAAAATAGGCGATGGTACACTAAAGTTGTACCTCTGAAGAATCAATCAAGCTTTTGAAAAATCGGGCGATATGGCCACCATCTCTTTGATATACAAAGAGCTCTAGTTCCCTCAGTTTCAGATTGTGAAGAAATTTCTCTACCTCTTTCATATCAAATTCAACAAACATAAGTAACCCTTGAGTAACTTAACTCCTCTGATAGTTTTCTCTTTCTAAGAAATTCCTTCCAAATTGCAAGCTTTTCTCACTAGGTAACTTCCAATCTAGCAAGGCGGTAGAAGAATGTTTTTTATTGTTCATATATTCAAGAAACATTGATGATGAAATTAATAATAAAGTTATGGCTATTTTATAAGAAGTTTCAACCAAGCAAACAAGTATTTAGTGAAAATCAAATGCATCCATCTAAATGTATATGCACTGACCTGAGACACCCAAATCTTGGCTTAGTTTCTTCTTTGCCTTTGTCTGAATCCTTGCATTTCTATCAATGATTTTTTGAGAGATCCCTCTGTTGCCTCTAGATCATCATCCCATGCATTTTCTCCAACATAAAAACTATGATGGACAAATGTTCCATCAGGTTTTTCAATGAACCTTTTTAGTTTCAAGCTTTTAGGTGTTGTCTTCCTCCAGAAATTTCTCTCAAACCTGAAACGCTAGAAAAATTAGGACATTCTAACAAGTCTTCAGCTAAACACACTCTTTCTCCATAGCAGAGCTTGTACCTTTTTATGGATGATACCATTGTCTAAATATGAAACCAAATTTTACCATGTCCCAGTAGATAAACTACAATTGGAAACTGATGATTATGAAGTACTTACTTATCTATATTGTCAGGATAAGTCTCGAGATCAAGCCTCCATAAAAGACTCTCTTCTTTCTCGTTATATCCGGGGAGCTTGGATGGCAACATAAACTCTTCGACAAGAAAATAACAGCGTAAAAGCATATGTCATCAATGCAGCAACTCGTCTGCCATCCCAATTTCTGATATCCTTGTACAAAAATTCTACTCTCTTTAAGAAACTACGGCTAATGCACCACATGGACTCAGTTAGATTAGTGAAGTTGTTAGTCATTCATCTCCATACATCAGCAAAATAAAGAAATACAAAACCTTGTTCCTCAGTGTTTCTATACACAAACATAATCATTGTCTACCAATACGTCAGAATCAAAGATTAAAAAGCTGAACAGTTTACCTTTCAGTGCTCCAATTTGTTGCAATGAATAAACAATGGCAGTATCTCAGTCTTAAAGCGATTTAACTCTTGCTGGCCATTCTGCATGCTATCCTTAACTCGACCCACATAATCATCAACTCTCGCACCTGATTCTTCCGAGTCAAACCCAATTTCCTTCTTTACATAATCCTTGATCCTCTCCCCAATCCGCTCCACACCAACACGAATAGACTGTGTCAATCTCACCCATTAAAACCCTCCATCGTTATTAGACGAAGACCCATTAGAACTTTTAGAAGCGTAAACACGACCGGGAGGAACCATTGATTGAACCAAGCAAACCATTGGATCCCACTGGTTCCAGTTAAGCGAATCCACAATTCTCTTGTCTCCAGCAGCAGTTTCAGTTTGAACTTTCACCGGATCAAACAACAACCCGGACAAACTAGACTAACCAAACTAAATCAATCCAATGGTCAATGAAAATAAAGAGCTTTCTTTGTTTACTTTTTGGTAAAGAACAATCTCTGGGTTTCCATCTTCAGTTTTGATACAAAGAATCTTTTCTTCCATTTCTCATGCAAGTCACTTGTGCCGTTAAGAACTCACAGTGATCCTCTTTATACAACGGATGCGTCTCATTATCAAAAACCCATTCTCCGGTGAACAAATCACTCTCCTCCGGTGACAATTCCATTTCACCTCCGTCGTCTTCTTCCTTCCTCACAGAGACCAACTCAATCTTCTTCTTGTCCTTTGTTTTAGATACATGCTCCTGAACTGGATTGATATAGGAAATGGTGTTGGTTTTATTATTTTAATTTGGTGTTGATATCCTTAACAGTATATGCACGTGGATGAGCTGTTTTGAGATTGACTTTACTTCCTAGATTCTAGGAGAAGGTTTTACGGTTTGGTGTAATCGTTAAGGTGTTATATTAGGTATTGTAACTCATTTTTTATGATATCAAGCAATTATCAAGAAACTTATTCTTTTTAATCTCTCTTTTATCTCTCTGCACTTTCGATCAAGACTTCCTTTGTTGAAGCTCTTGGTAAGTTGTGATTCTGCTTTTTACAAACGTTTTTTCACTTGTTCTTGGTTTTAACAGAAGATACAATTTATTGTATCAAAGGTATCAAAGCACAAGTCGTTTCTCGGAGTCAATGGCAGAAACGAGAGCTCATGCTTTGAAAGATGCAGTCCGAAAGGTCGAGGAATCTTTAGGATCTCGGATCGAGCACTTGGAAGGATCAATAGCAACGCAAATCGCAGCGGAGATGGCGACGCACAATGATAAGATGGATAAGAGTATTGCGGATATGTTTGAGGCAATACACTTACTCAAAGTGCACAGCGAGGATACGTCGGGCGGTAGTAAACGCAGCAAATCGTCATACCCAGGATCACAGGAGGACAGTTCGGATCGCTCTCGGGATAAGGGAGGTACGACTGCACCATATTCGGCTGTGACAAGGTTGGCTAAGATTGAGTTTCCGCATTTTGGTGGGAATGGGAACAAGGAATGGATGTTCAAAGTTGAGCAATTTTTCAAGGTTGATAAGACACCAGATGACCTCAAAGTCGGGATAGCTTCTATACACTTTGACGGCAACACAGTTGCGTGGCATAGATCGCTTGTTGAGTCCGAAGTGGGTGAAGAGGTGTTACAAGATTGGGAACATTACAAACTGCTTCTCCATGAATGGTTTGATGACTTGCTGGATGACCCTATAGCCGAGTTAAAACAGCTACAGGAGACATAGGGAATTGTTGAATATCATGGGCGTTTTTAGGAATACCTCATGAGCGCATACCTTACTGGGTTGAGAACGGACATGCATATGCATATCCGCATGTTCCAACCGCAGACGGTGTGTCAATGCTTGATGCTGGGAAGACTGTACGAGAAATCTCATCCCCGGAAGGCTACCACGATTGTCTGGTCCAATCCGAGACCTCCAAATGGTAATAAGGGATTGTTGCAGTACAAGAAGGGGTCTGATCAGGCTATGGCGAATCAGAACTCGCAAGAGAAGCCTAGAGAAAGATCGAGCCAGCCAAAGCCATTCCTTTCCAAGGAAGAGATGAGTAGAAGGAGAGCCGAGGGTTTATGTTACTTTTGTGACGAGAAGTATACCCCCGGACACTACCTAAAGCACAAGAAAACCCAGCTGTTTATGATGGAAACAAAGGAGGACGAGGACGAGACAGAATTAACAGAAGAAGTGGTTACGGAGGATGTGGAAGATCATTGCTGTGCCCATATCTCGGTCAATGCGGTAACAGGGATGACGGGTTATCAGACCATGCGAGTAAAAGGTGTCTATGGGAAGCGCATCTTGTTTATCTTGATAGAATCAGGATATACACACAATTTCGTTGATGCCCAGGTAGCTGCGAAACTAGGCGGTAAACTCGTTCCCACGAGCATAGCAAGGGTGTTAGTAGCTGATGGAAGGAAACTCGGATTGAGTTCAAAGATAGAGAAATTCAGGTGGAGTTTTGGAGGAACCGAATGGGAAGATGAGATGTTGGTTTTCCACTGGGAGGTTGTGATATGGTATTAGGGATTCAATGGTTGGGAACATTGGGACCTATTACATGGGACTTTTAGAAGCTTGAAATGCAATTTAGATGGGGGCAAAAGAAGGTAGCATTGCACGGCATTAAGAAAGGTTCCATAAGAGAAGTAAAAGCTAATAAGCTTAACAAAATCAGAGATGAACAAGTTCAATTGGCTATGATATGTGTTCAGGATGTGAATGAAGAAGAGGCAGTGAGTCTATGGTCAATGGAGATAAGAGAGGAAGCATCACTCACGGACACACGATTACATGTACTTTCTGATTTTGCGGACATATTTGCTGAACCTACTGCACTACCGCCTTCGAGGACTTTGCACGACCATCAGATTCCTCTTGTAGAAGGATCCAATCCCATTAATCAACGCCCTTACCGCTATGCGATCCATCAAAAAAACAAGATAGATAGGATCGTCCAGGAGTTGTTGGATACGAGTACCATAAGAGATAGCTTGAGTTCTTTCGCTTCGCCGGTAGTCTTGGTGAAAAAGAAGGATGGAACTTGGAGATTGTGCGTTGATTATAGAGGGTTAAACAACATGACAGTGAAAATCAGGTTCCAATTCCCTTGATTGAGGATTTGATGGATGAACTAGGAGGATCCAATATCTACTCCAAGAACGATTTGCGCGCAGGGTATCATCAAGTGAGAATGGCGACAGACGATATTCATAAGATGGACTTTAAAACTCGAAGTGGGCATTATGAATATCTTGTTATGCCGTTTGGACTCACTAGCTCTCCTGCTACTTTTCAAGGACTCATGAATGTTTTCTTCAAGGAATTGATGCGGAAAAGTGTTCTTATATTCTTCGACGACATACTGGTTTATAGCCCTACACTCGAGCTCCACAGAGAACATCTACGACGGGTCTTTGAATTGATGAGGCAAAACAATTTTTTTTGCCAAAAGGAGCAAGTGTACGTTTGCAACCAGTCGAGTGGAATACTTGGGTCATTACATAGCAGCTGAAGGCGTTTCTACAGACCCACACAAAGTCACTGCAGTAGCTTAATGGCCGATACCAGCTTCTCTAAAACAGCTACTCTAGGCTTAGCAGGATATTACAGGCGATTTGTTCGTAATTTCGGGGTAATAGCGCGACCATTGACAGCCCTCACGAAGAAATACTTGTTTGTGTGGTCTGATGAGGCAAGAGAGGCATTCGACAGTCTGAAGCAGGCGTTGTGCAGTGCTCAATTTTTGGCCTTAACTCGTTTTGATAAGCCTTTTGTAGTGGAGACGGATGCGTGCGGACAGGGCATTGGCGCGGTACTTATGCAGGAGGGTCATCCTCTTGCGTATATTAGCCGACACTTGAAGGGAAAACAGCTGAACCTTTCGATATATGAGAAAGAACTTCTGGCCGTGGTCTTTGCAGTTCAAAAATGGAGACATTACTTGTTAATGGGGGCATTTTGTGATCAAAACTGATCAAAGGAGCTTGAATTATTTATTGGAACAGAGGTTAAACACGCCTATCCAGCAGCAGTGGCTTCCAAAACTGTTAGAATTCGATTACGAAATTCAGTACAGACAGGGCAAGGACAATGTGGCAGCAGATGCACTCTCACGAGTTGAAGGGTCAGAGGTTTTGCATATGGCCATGTCTGTCCTCGAGTGTGATTTACTACAGCGTATACAGGACTGTTATGATACCGATGCCGCAATGAAAGACATTATTGAGTCATTGAAATCGAATCCCTTATCCAAGAAACACTTCTTATGGTCGCAAGGAATTCTGAGAAGGAAGAGCAGAATAGTAGTCCCACAAGACTCTACAATCCGTAAAACACTATTGGAATGGATGCACGGTTCAGGGAATGGGATGTCAAAAGATATCCAATCGTATATACGCAGTTGTGCTACATGTCAGCAATGTAAGTACGATAATTCAGCTTATCCAGGATTGATTCAGCCTCTACCTATTCCAGAGACGATTTGGACCGACATCTCAATGGAATTTATCATTGGATTGCCCTTGTCTTTCGGTAAATCAGCGATCTTTGTTGTTGTGGACCGGTTGAGCAAGGCAACTCATTTCATAGCCTTGGCGCATCCTTACACAGGATCATCGGTTGCACAGGCTTTCCTAGACCACATCTTTAAACTGCACGGCTTCCCTCGTTCAATCGTCAGTGATCGGGATGTGATCTTTCTGAGAGATTTCTGGCAAGAACTGTTTACTCTGCAGGGTGTAGCATTGAATCTGTCGAGTACATACCATCCGCAGAGCGATGGACAAACGGAGGTGGTAAACAGGTGCTTGGAGACCTATCTGCATTGTATGTGCAGTGATAGGCCACATCTATGGAGTAAGTGGCTACCATTGGCAGAGTTCTGGTACAATACGAACTACCACACAACTATTCAAATGACACCTTACGAAGCAGTGTATGGGCAATCTCCACCGATGCGTTTACCATACATTCCGGGCGAGTCAAAGGTGGCTGTTGTTGCCAAGAATCTTCTGGAACGTGAAAACATGCATTTAATCTTGAAGTTTCACCTTCTTCGAGCTCAACACAGGATGCATCAATTCGCAGACCAGCACCGGACAGATCACACTTTGGACACTGGTGATTTGGTTTATGTTAAATTGCAACCTTACAGGCATCAATCAGTGGTAATGCGATCAAACCAGAAGCTGTCTGCGAAGTATTTCAGGCCATACAAGATCATCGACAGATGTACTGATTAAGGAACCATAGAAAATCTTGGAGCGTAAGATGGTTAATAGACAAGGTAAGCCGGCGACGATGGTCTTGGTCAAGTGGAGAAACCAACCTGTAGAGGAGGCAACTTGGGAGTTCCTTTTTGAGCTGCAGAAAAGGTTTTCTTCATTCAAACCTTGAGGTCAAGGTTTCTTCAAGGGGGGAGATTTGTTGTAGGAAATGGTGTTTTGGTTTTATTATTTTAATTTGGTGTTGATATCCTTAACAGTATATCCACGTCGGATGAGATGTTTTGAGATTGACTTTACTTCTTCGATTCTAGGAGAAGGTTTTACGGTTTGGTGTTATCGTTAAGGTGTTATATTAGGTATTGTAACTCATCGTTATGATATCAGGCAATTATCAATAAACTTATTCTCTTCAATCTCTCTTTAATCTCTCTGCACTTTCGATCAAGACTTCCTTTGTTGAAGCTCTTGGTAAGTTGTGATTCTGCGTTTTACGAACGTTGTTTCACTTTTTCTTGGTTTTGACAGAAGATACAATTTATTGTATCATGGCTCTGATTCTCTCACTAACTCTTGATCCGTGTCAGTGGTTTTGACCGATTCTGAATTGGGTATACGTTTATGAGATGTGTCTGAGTTTGTGTGTCGATGAAGAAGCGAGAATTTATAAGTTACTTACATGAAGTGTTTGAAATCATGATTTGGAGTCTAATTGAATGGTTGTTGTAGAGCATCTGATGGGATATTAATGACAATGATGAATGTATGAAGCCCTGAAACGGTTTAACGCTATGGGAAAGCCCATGAGTGGTTGTCGGTTTGCAGGAGGTAAAGGAATGAGAAAGGGCACGAGAGAGTGTGGAATTTATTTGTTGGCTAAACATGTTGAATCTTGGCCAGTGAACTAAATTTTGAGGCCCATTCACAAACCTAAAACCTAAAAGAAAACGACATGTGGCACTTTCTGTAGAGAAAGAAATGCATAATTATATAATAAATTGTAACTAATTATCGAATCAAATTAAAATTATGATTTGCTCAAAAGTAAGAGATGATGAGTTAGAGGCTAAACCTTAAATCCAATACCTAAACCAAAAACACTAAATCCTGAACTTTAAACTCTAAATCTTAAACCAAAAATCGTAAACACTAAACATTAAACCTTAAATCCAAAACGCAAATCCTAATCCCTAAACCCAAAAGAATAAAATGTAAACCCTATCCTTTAAATAATCTTATTTTTTAATTAATTACAAAATTGCCACCACCAAACACTGTGCATACAAATTGTCAAACATTATTCATTGGTAATATATTGATTATTTGCATTAACTTGCTAACTATAATAATTAGCACTTATACCATCCTAACAATAATATTAGTTATTTATGATGTGTTGACAACAATGTATCAGATATTGTTGTTTGTTAATATTCAACATAACATATTGTTATAATCGTGTTAACAAAATAAATGATTTGATCTAATAATCTTAGACAAACATATCTTTTTGTTTTTCCCCTATTTTTCCTCCACTCAATAACTTCTAATTATAAATATAAAATTAAAGTAGATTCTCTCACATCTAGTAGCACTTGTTATCTATATCACATTAACAAAACGAAAAACAAAGTCCATAGGAGCATTAATGTCTTTTTATGCTTAGTAATTACTGTCAGAAAGTATATTTTAGTGTTGGTTTATTTACTCAACTTCTTAAGGTATCAATTACAACTTATCTTATATTAAATGAGAAGTGATTTGAGCTTTCATTGATCTTCAAATTGATTGATTACTTGCTTAACCTTAATAAAATTAGGTTTTTACTATGTTAAACTTAATATAGATTTAAAATTCATTATTTCTTATATTAATTTAAAAAATTATTTTCACGAATATATACATAATCTCTAGTAATAATGTTTTTTAAAGAGATTAGATAATTTTACTATAATATATTTTCTATTTGAGTTTCATATATTAATATATTTGTTTGATTTCGACCATATATATTTATATATTTGTTTGATATAGATAACACGATTATATATATTGAATTATATGATTTTTTAATATCATATTTGAAAATATATATAAGATAATTTATTTTTTAGTAAAAAAGTTTAGATAAAATTTTAAATATATTGATGTTCGAAATCTTGTATTCGCACATGGTACGGGTAAATCATGTTAGTTAAGTTTAAAAGTTAAGTGAAATACATGTATATGGATGATTGATTAAAAATTACAATCTTAATCAAAATGAAGTAAAACTATAATTTAATTTAAATTATAATTTCACTTCATTTTAATTAATATTATAATTTATAATGATTTATACAAAAAATTAAATTAATTTTAAAAAATTAAATGAAAGAAGTCTATATAAATGATTGATTAATTAAGTTAGTGGTATCGTATGTCGCATATTTAGTTATACAATATAATTGTGTTCCAAATACGACCATTTTGCCCCTACATATTCTTAAAAAGTAGACTAAAATGTATTAAATTAGGTTATGTTGTTGTTTGTAATATCTTATCTCATTCATAAATCTAGACATTACAATAAAACAATCTTGTAGGAATAAATTTTAGCGACGAAATTTTGTCATTGTTAAGAAGTGACGACGTTACAACGTTTCATCAACGAACGTAAAATTCGTCGTAAAATCATCGCCTAGTAATGAGGATTTATATTCGTCGCTAAAACGTAGTTCTTAACTATGAAGTAACGATGAAATGTAGATGTTGCTATATTTCGTCGTTCTTTGTTGTTACACTGCGACGAATAAACGCAGACCATATATCATAGTAAATCGCGACGAATTAACGTCGAATCTACACATAGTTATGTGGTAGATAGACAAGTTTTAATAAGGTATACCGGTTTTTTACGACAGAGGTATATGTTGTTATTTCGAAAGTAAATCGTCGTTAAATTGTTGAGGACTTCTTTCGTTGCTAAATCGTTGTTAACTTTTCGTTGCCAACCGCAATTTTTTCTCTAAATACCTCATAGTCCAAAACCAAAATTATAACTCAAAACACCAAAAAACTTAAAAACTCTACAAATGTCTATATACGAATTACAATGTTGGATGTATCGACACAAGGATGCAAAAGGAGAGGTGACAAAAGAATTTCGAGATGAGCTTCAAATATTCATGTATCAAGCATGTCAAACATCAATAACTAAGTGGTAAGATGTTATTTCCTTGTCGAAAAGGAATGAATAAGAAGTTTATTCCAGTTGAGACAGTTTAGCGTCACTTATTGAATATATGATTTACACCACATTATTATATATGGTATCAACACAGAGAAGATTATAGTAGTGAATATGATGTGAGAAATAGTAGTAGCAATGTTTAGCATGAAAATGAATTGACTGCTAATCATGATCAATTCAGTTCTCACAGTGAGCAAAATTATCATGAGCATGATAGATTGCATAAAATGGTTACTTATGCATTTCATCAAACAATAAGTACTGGTCATAATGATGTTGAGGAACCCAACCTAGATGCTAAACGATTTTATGATATGTTATACGCAGATAATTAGCCACTCAACGATGGATGTAGAGAAGTAGTAGTAGCAATGTTCAACATGAAAATTAATTGTCTGTTAATCATGATCATTTCAGTTATCACGGAGAGCATAGTTATCATGAGCATGATAGGTTGCATGAAATGGTTACAAATGTATTTCATCAAACAATAAGTACTGGGCATAATGATGTTGGGGAATCCAACTTAGATGCCAAAATATTTTACGATATGTTAGACACATCAAATTAGACACTCGACGATATATGTAGAGAAGAGTTGTAAAAATTATCGTTGGCAGTTAGGATGATGAACACTAAAATTGATCATAACTTAGCTGAGGTTTGCATGGATGACTAGAGAAATATTTTTTAAAAATATTTATCGGATGATAATTTGGCTGCCGAAAGTTATTATGAGATTCAGAAATGCTTTATAGCCTTTATTTGCCTTCTAAGATGATTGATGTATGTGTTTATAACTGCATACTTTTTTGGAAAGACGATGATAAACTGCATGAGTGTCATTATTGTGGAAAACCAAGATATAAGCAGCAAGGAAGGGGACGGAACAAGGTACCGTACCAAAGAATGTAGTACCTTCATATAACAGATAGGTTGTAACATATGTTTTAGTTGGAAAGAACATCTTCTTCTATGAGATGACATTCTGAGAATTCACAGACGGATGAGGCGGTCACTCATCCTTCAGATGCTAAAGCATGGAAACACTTAAAGATGGTACATCCCCAATTTTCCAGACATATTGGAAATTTATTGGAAATTTATACATTGGTTCATCCAAAGCAGACGATAATTTATTTTTTGAGTATTTTATTCCCATTTCCTAAGCATCCAATGTGGCCGCTCCATGTATTTCTACAGCCCTTGATACATGAGTGGAAACAATTGTGGTCCACCGGTGTTCGAACGTATGATTGTTTTAGGAAAAATAATTTTACAATGTGGGGCGGTTCTTATGTGGACGATAAGAGACTTTACCGCATATTGAATGTCATCAGGTTGGACGACACACATGAGACTAGCGTTCCATATTTCATGAATATGACAGAAGCGTTTCGGTTGAACATGGTCGGAAAATATGTTGGTTTGACTACCACAGCCGGTTTCTACCAATCAACCATCCTTATAGGGAAAAATAATTGTTTAAGAAAAATAGAGCAGACCGTCCGCCACCGCCAATTTATCTATCTGGGGCGCAATTTGAGGAGCAAATTGATCATAATGGGGAACAAGAGACAATTAGGCGCATAGAAAATTGGCACACACACCACCTAATATGCCAGCTAAGATGTCTGGCTCTTCACTTTCTTAAAATACACTTTTACCCCTAACTTTACACCTACATTCTCTCTCTCCGACATCTCTCGTTATATGTATTCCTTCTCTTTTATCTCTTTCTCTTCCAGAAATTCATTTTTATCGTTCTCTTCTAAAACTTCATTTCTATGCAAATACAAAAACTTCATTTTTATCGTTCTCTTACAAAACTTCATTTTTAACCCATCTTTCTTACTCAAACAATATTATGTCTCTCTCTTGTTTATATTTTTATGAGGACATCAAGTCATCATCAAGAAATCATCCTAGAGGAGAATGCATTCAACGGTCCATGCCCTTGGAAAGAAGTATCTTGATCATACATGAGACATAATTGCATATTTTGGAGCGTATCTACCCAATCAGGAGGAGTTAAGCTACAAATAAACTTGTTCCATAAACTTAAATTATCAAGGGATAATAACAAATTAGAAGTGTTTCAAAGCTTTTCATTTGAAAAATTTATACAAGTTACAACTCAGATAATGTCCAATGAACCCGCTGGAGACCAATTACCGCTTATTGGAGAGATCAAATCACATGAGGATGAATCAATAAACAAAGTAACTTGTTATAGAATCTTGACTCATGAGTAAATCCAGAAGGGTTGGAATCAGGCAAATCCCAGTTCAGATGGAGAAGTTATTAAAGTTCTAATCCTTATTTGGTAACTCACAGATTTTATCCACTTCAAACTTATATTTGTCGACCAGGAGGGGAATTGCAACACTTTTTGGGCCTGGACTATACTACTTTTCCTTACTATGATTTTACTTGTTTTTTCATACTAAGGTTTTAACGAGGTAGCGCTTAAGGCCCACATCACCCAAAGAGTCTTATGGCCCATTCTCCTTCATTAAACGTTTTTCCTTTTATCTCCCTAGTATTTTCGAAACTCTATGCTATAAAGACACATTGTATTCTATTCTAAAGATCAAGCATTATTACATAAACTCAGAGAAGTTATTCTTGTCCTAAAAACTCTAGCTGTCGGTCTTGTCTTGAGCTTGAGCGGATTCCCCTTTTTCTTGAGAAAAGCCACCTTGTTACTGAGCCACGTCCATAATTCACCCACTGAACCAAGAAAAGAGTGCCCTTTGGCCAGTTGTAAAGTTCCCACCGTACACCTATCTATCCAAGGACCGAGAGATGAGCACCATTCGGCTAGTCTTTCTTCCCAAGCTAGTTGTGTGTGGGTTCATTCATTTGGATCTTACATCATCTGGTATCAGAGCTTAAAAATCTCATGCCTCGGGTTGTGTTTATCCATTAATTTGTTCCCTTACAATCTATTTTTGTTTTTGTCCTTTGTTTGCATCTTATAAACTTAAAAACTCATAAAATTGTTTGTTGTTTGCTTTGTTTCTTTTTGCATCTAGTTTAGTTTCTGTCTTTGTTTCTTCGTCCAAAATTTTCGAAAAACTTAAAATTAATTCCTGTTGTTTTCTTCTGCTATTGCATCATCATAAGAAAAAAATCAAAAAGTGTTAGGGTTTTCAAATTAGCTTACCAGTCGCTCGTCTCTGCTCATTAGGGTTTAGAGAACCGTTTGCTTTGTTTGATTATTCGAACTTTTTTGCTTGCATCTTTGTATGGTCTTGTGTCTAAGAATATAAGTTTGAGTCATTGCATGTTTAGATTCCAGAAAAAAAAATAAAATAAAAATAAAGTGTCTTAGCTTTTGTGGCATAGTCGGTCTCGTTTTCTCTCGCTAGGGTTTATCGACCCACTTGTTTAGATTGTGTGTTCCGAGTTTTCCATCTTGTATTGCATTGTTTTGTTGCTTGGAATATTCATTACACTACAAGAAAATTGTCAGATAGCTATGGATTAGCTACAAATTTTCCGTAGCTATTCTTTTTAAGCTACGGATGACTACGAACTAGCTACGACTTTAAAAAAAAATCCGTAGCTATTTCATAGCTATATAGCCAAAAAAAAATTGGTGGCTATCCGTAACAAAATAGCCACATATAGCTACGACACATCCGTGGAAACAGATAGCCCCGAATAGCTACGACACAAAACATAAAAAAATAGACACAACATATTTTCATGACTATCCGTAGCTATTTCTAACAAATATTTAAATATATGGTATAGATACAATTTTATTTATAGCTATTCGTAGAATTGTGAGATAGCCACAGATAGCTACGGATTTATCCGTAGCAATACATAACCCTAAAGCTTAATCAAGCCCCAAAACTCTAAAGTATAAACAAAAATCTAATTACTAAAATTTTAATTACTATAACATTTATTCTTTTCGCCCTTGGGTGGAGATACATGATTCTTTATGGTCTCAGGATTTTGGAAGAGGAGAATCGGGCCAAAGGTCTATCAAGCTGGAAGGTAGAGCCGGATTTTATTTTTACAGTTCTCGTACCGCCGAGATATAAGGAGCATCAGAGCATCTGGAATTTTGGATATCATGAATTATGGTCTCATATATTATGGTTAGGAAGTAGTCAAGGCAGAGATTTAAGGTGGTGCGTGTTACAATATTGCTCGGATAAATGCATTTTTGAACTATACCATTTTAAGTGGTATATACAACGAATGGCTTTGCAACAAGAGTGGAGTTGTTATGTTTATGGAGCCTCTTTGGGTGGATGTTTTTGGGCAATGTTTTTAAATTATGGTACTATTATGGCGGTTTGTAGACATAAGGTACAAGAAACATTGTATTATAATGCAGATGTTATTTTGACTTTGGAACAAAATTATATATCAGCACATAATTATTCTGAGAGAAGATATATTGAGTCTACCACATGGGATAATCAATATGGTATTGATGTAAGGCGTTGGTGGCACTATGCGAGTAAAGAAGAATCACGGAAGAGTGGAGTTATTTGGTATAGTGTGGACACACACAGAGTGTTTTTATTAATGAATAAGGAGGCTGGGATAAAGAGATATTATTTGTGGGGGTACAAGTGCTCGGAATATTGCCACAGCATGAGACAAAAGACATTATGGATTGTCACCTCAAAGTTGAATCCACATCAATGTGTAGAAGTTTATGGTGTTAAGGAAACAAGCTATAATATGGGAAGAAGGTTGGTTCATATTGTATTTATAAAGGAAAGAAGAAGGCCGATGAGAAGCTTCGGCCTGTATGTGATATGTTATAATATATCAATACGAACCAGAATTGGTGAAAGGATGATAATATGAGGATCATGAGTTGGAATTGTCAAGGTTTGGGGAGTAAATGGACAATTGGTTATCTTCGAGAAATCTGGTACAATCATAGACCTGATTTTCTATTCTTATCTGAAACAAAACAAGAATTTTCATTTACACAAGGATTCCAAGGTCACTTTGGTTATGATAAGATACATACGGTGGAGCCAAGAGGATCAAGTGGAGGATTGGCACTTTACTACAATAATACAGAGAATGTTAACATTCTCTATTCAAGTAACAGAATCATTGATATTGAGGCAGATGTGGAGGGAAAGAGGGTTGCTATTTCCTTTGTTTATGGGGAGCCAGTTCAAAAACTAAGAGATCAAGTTTGGGAAAGACTTACTCGGTTTGGCATTGTCAGAGACATCCCTTGGTTTATTATTGGAGATCTAAACGAAATTACCGGCAATCATGAGTAACAAGGGGGAAGTTTAAGGCATGCCTCAACGTTTCTTTCATTCAACAATATGATTCGGGATTGTGGCATGATAGAATTTCCACACTTGGGGGACTCACTATCTTGGAGAGGACGCAGGGGGAAACAAGTTGTAAGATGCAAGCTTGATAGGGCTTTAGCAAATGAGGATTGGCACATTCTGTATCCTTTTTCATTTGTGGAGTATTTAGGAATGGTGGCCTCAGACCACCGACCCTTGGTTGCGACGATTGAGGAGTCAAATAAAAAGAGGAGGAGTCAATTTCACTTTGACAAACGATGGATAGGAAAGGAAGGATTAATGGACATAATTCAAGAAGGATGGGAGGATAAAGAGGACAACAGGGGGAATGACCTTTTCTCGAAGATTGGGAGATGCAGACATGAGATCTCTAAGTGGAGGAAAAATAATTTACCATATGGCAAAGAGAAAATTATGGAGCTACAAAGGGAGTTAGATACAGCACAAAAAGATGACCAAAAAACACAGGAGGAAATATGGGAAATATCCAATAGACTGAAGGAAGCATATAAAGATGAGGAATTTTATTGGCAACAAGTCGAACCAAATGGCATACATCGGGAGATAGGTATACCAAATTCTTCTTCGCACTGACAAAACATAGGCGGGCAAGAAATAGGATTGTGGGATTACACAACTCGGGGGGTGAGTGGGTGACCAAAGATGCGGAAATTGAAGGTGTGGCAGTAGATTATTTTACGAAAATCTTTGAAACAACAAATCCAACGGATTTTGACAGCTTCCTCCAGGAAGTCCCCACATCGATAACGGATAGCATGAATAATAAGCTCATGGCTCAAGTCTCGGAAGAGGAAGTAAGGAAAGCGTTATTTATGATGCATCCGGAGAAAGCTCCGTGACCTGATGGCATGACAGCTCTCTTCTACCAACATGCTTGGAATATCGTCAAAAATGATTTAATCAAAGTGGTGAATGATTTCTTGACGAATGGTGAATTTGATAAAAGACTAAATGCTACAAACATTTGTCTGATCCCTAAAACGGACAGACCTACTAGGATGACAGAATTACGCCCAATAAGCCTCTGCAATGTGGGATATAAAATAATTTCAAAGGTGTTATGTCAAAGGTCAAAGATTTTGTTGCCTAATCTTATATCAGAGACACATTCAGCATTTGTGGCAGGAAGGTTAATTTCGGATAATATACTAATAGCACATGAGATGTTTCATGGATTAAGGACAAACCCGGCATGCAAAGGAAAATTCATGGCAATCAAAACGGATATGAGTAAGGCATATGACAGGATTGAATGGAGGTTCTTGGAAAAAGTCCTAGGAAAGATGGGCTTTGCTGAACAATGGATACAACGTATAATGCGATGCATTACTACGGTTCAATATAAGGTATTACTTAATGGCCAACCTCAAGGACATATTATTCCAGAAAGAGGATTAAGACAGGGAGATCCGTTCTCACCATACTTGTTCACACTATGCACAGAGGCTCTTATTGCAAACATAAAGTATGCGGAAAAAGGAAGCGATTAACAGGGCTAAAGATAGCAAGGAAAAGTCCAGCGATCTCTCATCTGCTGTTTGCGGATGATAGTCTATTTTTCTGTAAGGCTACGAAATAGGAATGTCAGACGATTTTAGGGATCCTAAAAGATTATGAGAGTGTATCAGGTCAACATATAAATTTTGAGAAATCATCATTACAATTTGGATATAAAGTAGAAGAAACGACGCGAACGGAGATGATAAATATTCTGGGAATCACTACGATGGGAGGAATGGGATCATATCTAGGAATTCCGGAAAGTCTTGGAGGAGCAAAGACGCAGGTATTTAGTTTTCTTCAAGACCGACTGCATGGTAGAGTGAATGGATGGACTACTAAATATTTGTCTCGAGGGGGAAAAGAGGTTGTGATTAAATCAGTGGCTACAGATTTACCAAATCATGTGATGTCATGTTTTCGATTACCGAAGACGGTGACAACAAAGTTAATAAGTGTGGTCTCCCATTTCTGGTGGAGCATGGGAGGAGGAAGGAAAGGATGCATTGGATGGCCTGGGATAAGTTATGTCAGGACAAAGAGAATGGAGGGATAGGATTTCGGGCTTTTGATGATACAAACACAGCTTTCCTAGCAAAGCAGCTTTGGCGACTCATTGACAAGCCCAACCTTTTATTCTCAAAGGTATTTAAAGGACAATATTTCAGGAATGCGGATCCACTTGATCCAATACGATCATACTCACCTTCCTATGGTTGGAGAAGTATAATCTCAGCTAGATCTCTGGTTAAGAAAGGACTAATTAAAAGGGTGGGTTCAGGAACAACCATTTCAATATGGAATGATCCTTGGATACCAGCCTATCGCCCGAGACCAGCAACCCGTAAACCTTGTTCGATTATTAACGTATATACGGTTGACCAATTGATTGATCAACAGAGACGCACATGGAAAAAGTCATTGATTGAAGAATTGTTTGAACCAGAAGATGCAATGCTGATTACGAGTATGCCAGTCAGTACAATTTCAAAGCCAGACACAATGGGGTGGCATTTTACTAAATCAGGACGATACACGGTAAAATCAGGGTATCATACGAAGCGAGAATTCAAAGATGTGGGTTATCATAGTCAGTTTTTGGGTCCAAATATAAAGGGATTACAAGCACATTCATGGAAGTTAAAGTTTCCACCAAAATTGAGACATTTTATGTGGCAGATACTTACAGGATGTATTGATGTATCCAAGAATTTAAAATCAAGGGGAATCCGATGTGACACATACTGTGTAAGGTGCGGAGCTGAGGAGTCAGTAAACCATGTCTTGTTTGAATGTCCACCGGCCCTACAAACATGGGCCTTGTCACGAATTCCTACGAACCCGATATGTTTTCCTACGGAGGCGTTGTATACAAATATGGATCATTTATTTTGGAGGCTGCCACCACATGATACTAATGACCAGTTTCCCTGGATACTATGGTATATCTGGAAAAGCAGAAATGATATGGTATATAATAACATTGATCGGGATCCAAATGAGACTTTGCGGTTGGCGGAAACGGAATTCTTGTCATGGGAAGGAGCCCAGGAGAGTAATGCATATAATACTCAGAGGCATCTGGGAAAACAAGGCTCTGATATGACTACAAAGATACATAACGGCCAATGGTGCTTTGTAGATGGGTCTTGGAAGGAGAGGGATGTGTTCACTGGTCAAGGATGGTATAGTTGTTTTGAAGGCGGAGTAAACATATTAATGGGAGCTAGGAATATCAGACAGAGTCTCTCGCCGCTCCACGCGGAGTTCGAGACACTAATATGGGCTATGGAAAGTATGGAGTTCTTCAATCAAAGACATATAACTTTTGCAACAGACTGTTCAGAAGTGGTGAAGATAGTCTATGACCCGGAGATCTGACCAGCATTTTCTGTTTATATTGAAGAGTACGAGCGCAGGAGATTATTCTTCACGACGTTTGCTCTCAAGCACATATCCCGCACGAAGAATCAGACAGCAGATAGGCTAGCACGAAGTGCTAGGCTCAGGCAGTCATCAAGCACACATATTGGACATGAACCACCGATATGGATGATAGAAAAATAGTGTTCTATTTTATCTTGTTGTCAAAAAAAAACATATATAAAAGAAAAATTATTTTCAAACAATAACTTATAACCCTAAACACAACCTTTAAAACCCTATACTTTAAAACATAATCATACTTTAAATTTACTCTTAATTACAAACTATAAAAATCAAAATATAACTATTGGCTATATATACATAAAACTAATACTTAAATTCTAATACTTAAATCATTTACATATAATTAAATTTAAAAGTTTTTATTAATGATTTTTTTTAAATCTACTAATTTAAAATACTAATCATACTTAAAAAATCTTAAAACTAATCACTTAAAT
Source organism: Orychophragmus violaceus (assembly GCA_030180135.1). NCBI lineage: Eukaryota > Viridiplantae > Streptophyta > Magnoliopsida > Brassicales > Brassicaceae > Orychophragmus > Orychophragmus violaceus. The sequence goes on along the minus strand of CM058234.1, from coordinate 58,248,593 downwards.
TGTTATATATACTCATAACATAAAAATCAAAGAAATTATTCTTGTCCTAAAATCTCTAGAGAGAGATGATTTGGCCTTTATGTTTGTAGTTTTATAGAGAGAGAGATAAAGCTCATAAATAGATGATTTTAGTACCATCCTTAATAAAAACTCCAGTTTTAATCATTTTTAACTGCAGTGTGTATCTTCTAGTTACTGCAAACAGAGAAAAAAAAACAAAAGAAGGTATCACGTCTTTTTCTTCATTTTATTTTCTCATTATTTTCATGTTTACATTTTTTGCTTTGTTTTCACTTTTTATTTATTCGATCCAGTGTTTTTGATTCTCTAAGCTAGTTTGATGGTGGGTTTTGTCCATTTTTTTTCTACGTTGTGGTTGAATTTCCATTTCAACAAGAGATTTGGTGATCTTATTTAAAATTGAAGTTAATTTTTGGGATTTGTCTCTGATAGTCTGATTCCATGTATGTGCTCAAGAATTTAGTGAAAAATATGTTTTCCATTTCGTACTCAGCCCAAAATTTGTGGATTTTCTCACCTTTATAAGTTATAATTTTTTTTTATGATAGAACTACATAGATCTAGGATTAAACTCAGGTCAACAAGTCAAAGTTTTCTCCTTTCAACTTCTCTAATACAATAAAAACTTTATGAATTAATAAAATATCAAAATTCCAAAATTATTAATCTAGAAAATTGTTAATTTATATATATAAAACTAATTTGAACGAAATATTTGTATAAATATTCTTTCTATTTGAAATAAGAAGTTTTGGTGAATATATATTTTCTAGATTTTTTGTTTAAAATTTATTTTACTTATTATTTACATATTTATTGTTGGATATGAGTTTAGCACCCATCCATAAGCCCATTGGAAATCTTGTCAAAATAAACAATCCATCTCGGCCCAACAGACATGCCCGCTAATGAAGTCAATCGGCCCAGCAAGAAGTCAACCTTCACACGCTATAAATAGATCTTTCACTCTTTATTTTATACACATTGTATTCTACGAAGGCTCCGAGCTGCTCTTATAGAGCTACGATCCCAAGCAGCCTTTAGGGAGCACATCATTCGACGGACTCCCTCCTCGTACCATCAAGTTCATTGTTCGGCTTCGGCCTTAAAATTAATAGAACAGTTTCCGACCCACTTAAAATTTATCTCTCACCTCGTAGTTTGGACTTTTCTGATCGCAACCCGACTCTTTTTGACTAGATCGAAATTCCGTAACAACAATTGGCACCGTCTGTGGGGATTTATGAACTTTTCTATACTCTAAGACGAAGCAGAAATGAAAAGACTGCTTTCAACCGGCAACATGTCCAAATTGTTCGAAAAAACTCTGAGCCCGCTCGCCCTAAGCTCGACCTCCCCGAGCCCGATGGACGAGGTACAGTCACCGACCTTACCAACCGATACTCAGGCTAACCAAACCAAGGTAACCGACGCCCGCCAAGACGAAACACGTTCAGACACTCATGACTAGGACGTCTCCTCCCTCATAAAGATCCTTATGACACAAATAGACGAGTTAACTTGGGACAACAACGCCCGCTTCGACGTACTCACGAGCAATCAAGACCCGTGCGGGGAATGGATTAACGACCTACAAACTACCGAGGATCAAACATCACAAGAAACTGAAAACCCTATTCCGCGGCTTCAAAGGGTCATATTCAGTGAAACACCACCTCTAAACACCGAATCAAGCAGGCGACCACCCGCACCCTCGGGACCGTCGCCAACCGGATCCGCCCAGAGCCAGGCGGAATCCAACAGAAATAGCAAGCTCGAGGCACTCAAGATTCAGTCGGACTACATGACATCAAGAGTTCACAAAGCAGCCAACTCGGCCCCCAACATAGACCGAGTCCTGAAGGAGACGCAAATCACACCATTCACAGGCAAAATAACGAGAACACCAATCATGCACCCCGGTAAAATCAAATTGCCGACCTACGAAGGAAACTCAGATCCCCGACAGTACCTGACAGCTTTCAACATTGCAATGGGACGAGCTCATATTTCGCCCGAAGAGCGCGACATCAGCTTCTGCCAGCTCTTTGTCGAAAATCTGAGCGGCGCTGCCCTCAATTGGTTCTCTCGCTTGGAGGCGCACTCTATTGACAACTACCACCAATTTACAACTACCTTTCTGAAGCATTACTCCATGTTCATCCAGGAGGGAGCCTCAAGCGCCGATCTCTGGGCAGTGAGTCAAGAACCAAAAGAACTTCTCAGGTCGTACATCGATAGGTTTAAGATTATCATCTCAAAGATCACAGTAATCGATAACGAGGGACACCCATCGCTTCGAAATGGACTTTGGTACGAATCACCGTTCTGCGACGAGCTAGCCATAAACAAAACACAAACCCTTGAAGACGCCCTTCACCGGGTAGCCGTCTTCGTCAAAATAGAGGAGGAGAAGGACTAGCTCGCCAAGAAGTTTACCTCGGCCAAGAAGGGGAAATATTCGACACCCGAGTGTCTCGACGACAAAGGAAAGAAGGCAACAACATGCTGTTGGGATTATGTCCTGAAATCATATTGTACTTACTCTAAAGATAGTTGTATTGTCGAGATCGGACAATTCATGTGATACTGGGTAGTCATAATGTTTTGCTAGAAACCGCTTATGACAAATGAGTTGATGACTTAAATGAGTCGGGTTTGATCCGACAGTCGTGAGGTCATCCCAGGTCGATATATAAAGTCTTATATGATCGACCTGAACCCTAGCCGTAAGTGTCGCTTCTCAGATTAGAAAGCAGAGACACAGAAACTCAGAAGATCCACAGGAGATCCGATTCCCGGCACTAGCATCCCGGCGGATTCCAGCTTGTGTGCGTGTGGACTACGATAGAGGCGCAGCGATTGAGTTGCTATAGATCTCGATTACCTGCTCATCCTTCCGCTGCCAATCTCCAGGTAATCACGAGGTCAGTTTTAGATTCAATCACCTGGATCCTGGATCCTAGGGATTCCAACAGTGGTATCAGAGCCTAGGGTTTAATCCATTGAATCTGTAGCCTGGAATTCGATTAAAATGGTATTTGATTGAATTGATGCTAGCTAGGTTTCGTTTTGATAAGTGTAATCTCGGATTTAATTATATCGAAAACGAAGAACTGTGTTTTCGCACTGTGTCGATCGACACAAGTTTGTGTCGGTCGACACACCGCGAAACGGTAAAACTGTTTTAGGGTTTTCGCATAGCATCGATCGATGCACTGGGTGTGTCGGTCGATGCAGGGCAAAAATGCAAAAGAATTTGTGTTTTCGCATAGCGTCGATCGACATAAGTTTGTGTCGGTCGATGCACCGCAAACTCGCCTATTAAAACATTGGGTTTCAATTTAGAAATCGCACTGTGTCGATCGACACATTGGGTGAATCGATCGACACTGGCTATGCGAAAGGATAGATCGGTTCAATTGGATTGAACCGGTTATCTCGCATGGTTATGTCGGTTTTAATTCGATTAAAAATTCCCTGATACCCTACTATATCGATCGACACAGTTTTAGTGTCGGTCGACACAGCCCTTGCGATTGGTTAATCGGTTCAATTGGATTGAACTGGTTATCATGCTTGGTTAAGGTAGATCATATCGGTTTAAATTGGATGAATTGATTCAATTGGATTTAATTGGTTATCTCAATCGGTATAAACCGATTTGATTGGTTAAGATCAGTTTGATTGGATAAGTCGGTTCAATTGAATTGGACCGGTTATCGCGATTAGTTAAAACTGGTTGAATCGGTTCAGTTGGATGGACCGGTTGAATTGGATTTGACCGGTATCTCAATTGGTCTAAAACTGGTTCATTTGGTCATTTACCGGCTCAATTGGATTGACCGATTATCTGGTTGGTTAAACGTAATCGCTTGGTTTTGAACCAAATGAATAAGAAACCGAACCAAATGACCTAGCCCACTTTAATTAAAACAAGCAAAAACTTAATTGAAATTAGAAGTAAAACATGTTCTAAACCTATCTGGTACACATTGGATGTGTATTAGATCAAAGTTTAGTTTTCAATATGGTCAACTGTCAAGACTCATTTCGTTGTTGTGATAGTCTTGCCAAGAGCTTGGTGTCCACAATTACATGAGTAAGGCAGGTAGTAATAATGATGGTCTTGCAGTGCTTGACATCAACAATTACGTGACCTAAGAGATTGAATTACTAACTTTTGAGTTCCGTTTCCTCAACTAAATATCAAGTGACCTTGATGTCTTGCCCAAATCTCGTCTACTGTCAAGACTTGTTTCGTTTGTTGGATTGCCTTGGAGTCCTTGGTATCCACTACTACATGAGTAAAACAGGTGATCATTGATAGACTTGCAGTGCGACTGTCAATGATCATAAGACTGAAGAGATTGGTTTAACTTGACTGGGCTATCAGAAGTTCTGGGCCCAGAGACATCAGAGTAGATAAGACATGGATTGTCTTATCTGCGACCAAGAGTTGTATTGGGTACAATTAGCAATGATTTGCTTACCTAGATGACTAAACTCTGGGTGATGACGAGTCGTCCACTCAGATTTTAGTGATGTATGGATCTTGGATTATTATATTCATAGAGGAAACATTGTTTGAATATAATGCGAGTTTTCTTATTAGATAAGATTTCTCATTTCCTGAACTTCATAACTAAAATTTTCTTTGCTTAAAATTTTCAGCCTATGTCTAAAACTACTTTCTCGTTACGATCCGTCCTTGAGAAGGACAAGTTAAATGGATCAAATTTCCTGGATTGGTATCGCAATTTGAGATTAATCCTCAAGCAGGAGAGTAAGGACTATGTCCTTGAGAAAGCTCTTCCAGAAAGGCTTGGGACCAATCGCTCGAATGCAGTATATGATGCTTGGAATAAGCATTATATTGATGTGGTAGATGTGTGTGGTCTGATGTTGGCTACCATGGAATTGGACTTAAAGAGTCAATTCGAGAACATGGAATCGCCAATAGGGATGACCACCAGCCTGAAACTGAAGTTTCAGGATATGGCACGAGTTGAGAGATTCCACATGGTGAAGTCTCTCACTGGGTGCAAGCTACCAGAGGATGCTCCAGTGAGTCCTCATGTCATTAAAATGATGGGTTACATTGATAACCTGGGGAAACTGGATTGTCCTGTCAGCTCAGAGTTGGCTACTGACATCATTCTGCAGTCACTGCCGTCTAGTTATGATAAGTTTGTCAAAATCTATATCAAGAATGACTTGACGAAGACGTTGACTGAGCTACATGGCATGCTCAAAACAGCAGAGCAAGACATCAAAAAGGGTAAAAGATTTGAGAAATCTTGTGTTGACAAGGGTAGAGGCAGGGCCGTCCAGATTTGGAATCAGGATAAGCCTGTGTCATCTTATAAGCCCAAGTCCGGCCCATCTGGTGTTAGAAAGTGCTTCTACTGTGATGAGTCAGGGCATTGGAAGAGAGATTGCATTAAATTCTTGGAAGATTTACAAGAGATGAAGGAGATGTATGGTACTTCTTCTTCAGGTATTGTGTTATTACTTCAAGTTCTACGTATGTATTGGATACTAGTTGTGGTACTGATATTTTGGAAATATGCAGGGCCTAAGCAACAGTAGAACGTTGAGGAAAGGACAAGTGGAACTGCGTGTATGGTATGGAGCAATGGTTGCTACATAAGGCGTAGAGATTCTCCACCTGTAGGAGCCTTTCAAGCTTGGTTTTTGAATTAAGTAATTGCTACTATGTACCTGATTTATGCAGAGATGTCTTTCAATTTCTTGTAAGAATTTGGATGTTTTTCATTCTGATAAAAGACAAGTTTTGCTCTTTTGATCTTAATGAAATATTATATGGTAGCACCCCTTTTGAAAAATGGGTTTTATGTTTTAAAACCAATATACGCTAGAATATAACATAAATGCCAAACGGTTTAAGTCTGATGACTTGAACTCGATTTTTCCTTAAGCATAGTCGTTTTGACCACATAGAGTGAAGCGGATTCAGAAGTTCCATTGTTATGGGCTTTAGGCTCATTTGATTATAAATCATTTGAGACATGAATTCCACTTGCTGGGCCAAATGACTAAGGCTTCTTTAGCAGAGCTAAAGAAAATGTCCAGAGGCTTATTGGGCCTTACATGTACTGATGTATATGGCCCGATGAACATTAATGCCAAAGAAAATCTTCAGTACTTCATTAACTTATTGATGGCATCAGTAAGTATGGCTGTGTTCTTTTGATGAGACACGAGTAGAAATCCTTTGAGGAGTTCCAAAATGAAGTATAGAACCGATTTGACAGAAGTATTGAGATCTTCGATTAGATCGCGGAGGAAAATACTTGAGTCAAGAATTGGGTGATCATCTAAGTGAGTGTGAAGTCATATCACAGCTCTTTTCTCCTGGAAAGCCTAATTGGTGTTTCTGAGAGAACGAATCGGACCTTATTAGATATGCTCCGATTAATGATGAGTCACAGGAATCTTCCATCATCCTTTTAAAATATGCTCTAAAATGAATATGTTTACGCCAAATAGTTTTCTATCAGAATCAGTTGAAAGACACCACATTGGATGTGGACTGGGTGATTTCCAAGTATGTTTTTCTGATTAATTGGGATTGCAAGGTTTGTGTAAGGCAGTTGTCAACAAACAAACTTGAACCCAAATCTGATAAGGGCTGCTTCGCCGGTTGTCCTAGGGAAACCGAGGCTTAGTACATTTGCAACCAATCCGAGAACAAAGCCTTGTTGTTCGGGACTCTGTTTTTCCAAGAAAACAGTGGGAGTAAAAGTACAGCTCGAAGAAATTCGAGAAACACAGGAGGCTGTTTAACCTGTTGAGGGAGAGCAGCGGTTGGATCTACAGAGTGCTGTAGGATCTACACCCGTGGAGCCTGAAGTTCGCTGATCCTAATGGATCCGTCACTAAACCGAGGGTGACTCCTCATGACCGATTGCCGTGATCTGTTGATCATTGAAAAGTGACGAGTTTGCGAAATTCAAGAAGCGATGGTGAGCCCCAACTCCGAAAATTAACTAGAAATGTATGTTAGCCTTCCCGATCCATTTCTGGATTGAAGCAAACATCTTGGAGTTGGAATCTATGTTCTGTTAAAATGGTCAAAGGTTTTGACTTGATCTGGAACGTATAGAAACTGTGCGTTTACAAGTAAACTAGTGGGAGCGTAGTTGCAATTCTCACACCGTATGTTTATAACATACTTAATCTCATAAACGACGTTCTGTCGCTTAAGTCCTATCAGGACTTGGGTCGGAAGTCAAAATTAACGATAGACATGGAAGAAGCCGCGAAAGTTCTTGGAATAAGGATCCATTGAAATGGATTTCAAAGACCAATTGAAAGACACCACATTGGATGTGGACTGGGTGATTTCCAAGTATGTTTTTCTGATTAATTGGGATTGCAAGGTTTGTGTAAGGCAGTTGTCAACAAACAAACTTGAACCCAAATCTGATAAGGGCTGCTTCGCCGGTTGTCCTAGGGAAACCGAGGCTTAGTACATTTGCAACCAATCCGAGAACAAAGCCTTGTTGTTCGGAACTCTGTTTTTCCAAGAAAACAGTGGGAGTAAAAGTACAGCTCGAAGAAATTCGAGAAACACAGGAGGCTGTTTAACCTGTTGAGGGAGAGCAGCGGTTGGATCTACAGAGTGTTGTAGGATCTACACCCGTGGAGCCTGAAGTTCGCTGATCCTAATGGATCCGTCACTAAACTGAGGGTGATTCCTCATGACCGATTGCCGTGATCTGTTGATCATTGAAAAGTGACGAGTTTGCGAAATTCAAGAAGCGATGGTGAGCCCCAACTCCGAAAATTAACTAGAAATGTATGTTAGCCTTCCCGATCCATTTCTGGATTGAAGCAAACATCTTGGAGTTGGAATCTATGTTCTGTTAAAACGGTCAAAGGTTTTGACTTGATCAGGAACGTATAGAAACTGTGCGTTTACAAGTAAACTAGTGGGAGCGTAGTTGCAATTCTCACACCGTATGTTTATAACATACTTAATCTCATAAACGACGTTCTGTCGCTTAAGTCCTATCAGGACTTGGGTCGGAAGTCAAAATTAACGATAGACATGGAAGAAGCCGCGAAAGTTCTTGGAATAAGGATCCATTGAAATGGATTGCAAAGACCAATTGGATCGTGTCAGAATCCTTATGGTGATAAGGTATTGGACAGTTCAAATGTGCTGGATTCCAAGAATGGCTTCACACCAAAGGTCTTATGGCAATAATCTTAGCAATATGGAGTGTCTTTGACACTGGCTGAGATAGTATTGATCTTAGCAAGATGAAGTGTCTTGGACACTGGCTGAGCTAGTATCTATGAGTGTGATTCCCTTTTGCTTAAGCAATAGAATCCATCATGAATGCCATATTTTGCACTCGTCTAGATGCAGCTGACGCATAAAGCATGACGAAAAGATACCAATTTGTTCCGGTAAAAGTCACTGGACAGTTGTAAAGAATATCCCCATGTGTTTGAGAAACACTAAGGATAGTTCTTGTTCAACTGAGAAAAATCACGAATCTGTTATGAGTAGTTAGACGGACAAAGATGATTCCCGGTTCCTACCTGGTTATGTCTCTTTGTCTGTGTAGCGGCGCTATTTGTTGGAAAGGTCTCCAAGCAGTGGACCTGTAGTATAGTGCTTATTAAAGAATAGCGGTGTGGTTTGTTGGAATGGTTCCAAGCAAGGACACCGCAGCATCTCTCACAACCTAAGCATGAGTTTCATGCTGTTGCTGTAGGTACTAGATATCTGAAGACGTGGTCTAGATTCTAGTGGGAGTTATGTTGGTTATGATGTTCAGATAGACATGATGTAGTCATGTTTATGAAAAACTGACATCGGCATTATTTGATCATTGGATAATTAAATAATGGTCCCAGGTATTTTATGTTCATTTTATAGGTCATCAAGTTGAGGACTTGATCATGAAACCCTATAAGTAAAAGATGACATAAATTATGATTGTCCCTAGTCGAGATTGTCAAAGTGGGACACTGACAACCGCGAGAGACTAGCTTGTGAGGTGACTGTTGACTAAGTTTCATGGAGTCAATGATATGAGTATCACAGTCAGTCACATAGATATATGTTGGTGAACATATGATCGGACATGACCCGCTAATGAGAACTCTACAGGATAGTTATATCTGTGTCATGAGAGTTTCTCATTATGACTAAAGAGTATAGTCCTTAGACCTGAGTTCATCATGCTTTCTAGCATATGAATTGGTGCACTTTGACCTTGTCAAACGTCGATCCGTAAATGGCGGCTATAAAGGCATTGCTTAGGTGTATCATGAAGTATGTGTAGAAACAGGGATGGAACAAGAAGGGATTTGTCCTTCCTATATAACAGGAGATAAATATCTCAGGGCCCATCGAAGATTTGATACTGAGAAAATGCATGGCCGTGCTCAAACGAGATGATTGTCAGTCGTTTGTTTTATCAGTATAGATCAGGAGTTCGATGAACATGATGTTGGCTATAATAAGGATGACACAGTTCCTTGCCTTATGCCATATCGAGATATAACGACAAAGGGATTATGAGAATAGATGATTCCAGTACAAGTGGGAGATTGTTGGGATTATGTCCTGAAATCATATTGTACTTACTCTAAAGATAGTTGTATTGTCGAGATCGGAAAATTCATGTGATACTGGGTAGTCATAATGTTTTGCTAGAAACCGCTTATGACAAATGAGTTGTAACTCATTTCTAGTATCGTGTGAACCTACAGGGTCACACACACCTAAGCAAGCTGGATACACTTAGTATGGGATTGATCATTGGCATATGATCCGATCAATGTGTATTGGATACGCATTGAATTGAGTTTAGAAGAGTTGTGTCGATCGATGCAATGAGTGTGTCGATCGACGCAGGTTTTTGAAAGGGTGTGTCGATCGATACAGTAAGTGTATCGATCGATGCACATTGGGCCTCGAGACTGACGTTCCGAGTTGATGACTTAAATGAGTCGGGTTTGATCCAACAGTCGTGAGGTCATCCCAGGTCGATATATAAAGTCTTATATGATCGACCTGAACCCTAGCCGTAAGTGTCGCTTCTCAGATTAGAAAGCAGAGACACAGAAACTCATAAGATCCACAGGAGATCCGATTCCCAGCACTAGCATCCCGGCGGATTCCAGCTTGTGTGCGTGTGGACTACGATAGAGGCGCAGCGATTGAGGCGCTATAGATCTCGATTACCTGCTCATCCTTCCGCTGCCAATCTCCAGGTAATCACGAGGTCAGTTTTAGATTCAATCACCTAGACCCTGGATCCTAGGGATTCCAACACATGCTACGTCAGCGAGCAACAAATGAACCAACAGAAAACCCAGCAGCTGGGGCACAACTAGCTAAACAACCAACGAAACTCATCTTAGAACAAATATGTGCGAACCGACGATCATGAAAAGGCTTTCTGCACCTTCCATCAGCGCTCTGGACATAGCACCACAAAATGTCGAAACCTCCAAACTCTTGGTCGGAGAATATCATAAGGGAGTAACGAACATCACGAATTGGAACGCTCCAGCAACACCCCTGGAAATCGAGAAGCACCGCGGCAACCCAAAAACGAGGGAGAACGGTTCAAGCTCATCCAGGAGGAAAATGCGAGACAAGCCGGTCAGCAATGAGCAGAGCAAGGAGACATTGACACAAAACCATTAAAGCGAACTCGCGACGACGACTAGGAGGACACGCCCACACCCAGAAAGCAAATAAACATGATCATGGGAGGACTCCCATCCTGTAACGATTCAGTACGGTCAATAGCAGCTTACAGTCAGAAGCTGACATGCGATAGCAGTGAAGTAGGAACACCCCTGAAGAACTGAAATCAGGCACCATGATCACCTTCATTGCGGAAGACAAAGAAGGCCTCGATAAACCACATAATGACCCGCTCGTCGTCGAACTCCAAATTGGCGATTGCGAAGTCACCAAAATCCTGATCGACACAGGAAGCATGGTCGACCTCATATTCGATGAAACCCTGTAAAGGATGGAACTACGAGACTACAAGATGAAGCGTTCGGAAAAGCCCCTCACCCGGTTTGCCGGCAATACGACCACCACGATCGGGACGATCAAGCTGCCGGTACACGTTGGACGCGTAACCAAGGTCATCAAGTTCGTTGTCATAGACCGGCATGCGATCTACAACGTGATCTTAGGAACTCCCTGGATCCAAGCCATGAAAACAATACCCTCAACATACCACCAATGCATAAAATTCCCAACACCATGAGGAATCTTAACGCTCCGAGGCAGTCAGAAAATCATAAGATACTGCTTCACAGTGGAACGCAAGATAAGACGGACATCATACCTCATAGCCGAGCAGACGACCGCCACCCTAAAATTTGAAAAAGCGGAGAAGACTCATCCCTCGGTTGAGAAGTCGCCCCAACAAGCCCCGTCTTCTGCATAAAACAAACTTTAAAGCTCTACCAAAAAATATATATAAGAAATCGAGCTTCGGCTCAAGACTTGTAAAAAAATGAACTACACTCGGCTTGATCTCTCCTCAGAGAGTACGTAGGCCCAACAGACAAGGCCGTTAAGGAAGTCAATCGGCCTAGCAGGAAGTCAACCTTCACACGCTATACATAGATCCTTCACTCTTGAGGTTTTAGTGGTAAATTAATAGTTATAAATAAACATTATATGTAAAATAACAGTTTACACTTCCTAACAAATATCAAATTAGAAAATCTAAAAATATTTGACTAAAAAGCACCTCCAAAACAATAATTATCACAAATAATGTTTATGTGGGTACAAAAGAAATAAACCATATTCAAACCCTCACATTTTTCTAAAATTAACGAATTAACGAATTAAGTGAACTTATATAGAGGGAAAACCTATAAATAAAATAGAGAGTGTAATTTTAAATATAAAGGTAAAACCTATAAAACCTATATTATGAACTAATATATAGCCAAAATAATTAAAATAAATATTCTTATGATAAAACAAGATAAAACCAGTTTATAAACAAATCAAAATTTTTTTTAAACAAATTTCCGCACTCAGCACAGGTCAAAATCTAGTTCTTTATTAAGAAAAGAAGTCAGAAACATGATGGTTTATCTGTTTAAACAATACAAAAAGGTAGTTGTAGACTTAACTTTATCATACGAACAGGTTTTGTAGACAGAGCTGTCAAATAATAAGAACAAAAATTAAGTTATATATATTCTTATCTAACACCAACAGACTAATGTTTATAACGAGATATTTAATCAAAACATTTCAGGAATAGCAAATATGCAAAGACTGTGACTATAAAGATCCACAACGAAAGACAAAAAATCAACAAGCATAATCGATTTATTCAGCTCTATGATGCTAGATACCTAAAAATACGAACAAGTATTCGAGAAAGAGGTTCCAAATAATAAGAACAGAAAGGAGGTTATGTCTGTACTTATTTAACACCATCATACTAATCTCTATAGTCAGATATTCAACAAAAATATTTCATGTATAGATAAGATGCAAAGACTGTAATACCCTGTATTCAAAAATATGGTCAACGGGCAGAAGAAAAGTCAACAAGGCAAAATTGTAATTTTGCCAAATTCAGGGGCAAAATGGTAATTTTACCAAAGTTCGAGACGGAAGCTGATACGGGCCAAATGTTCTTATTTTAAAACATAAAGAACATTTACAAGACCAGAATTGGAAGAAACGGAGCTGAAACAGGTTTTTCGTCTTATCGGTATGAAAACCGACTAAACCGAGAAAACTTCGGAAATTCATAACCGGAGGTAGGAAACTCCAAATGAGGTGATTCAAGTTGCTAAATTCATCTAAAATCAGGGAGAATCAGTTTATGGAAGTTTTAGGATTTATGAGAATCAGTCAGTATTTTCTAAAACAATAATTGAGAAACCGAGCAAACCAAGCTGATTAAGGGGATTTAAGAATGATTAAAAGGTTAATTGCTGGATTGGCATAAACACACCTCAGAGGACAGGTGTGTCACCCCCATGCAGGCCCGGCCCAGACTTCTTTGCTACCTAAAGCAAAAAAAAAAAAATTGAACAAGTAAGGGTTCGAACCCAGCTTCTTTATGACATTTGCTTAAGGTTAAACCATTACACCACAGATCAATATCGATATTTGATGCCCTTAAAATCTTTTAACATATTTGGTGCCTAAAGCAGGTGCTTGTTGAGCTTTATCTCCGGGCCGGCTCTGGTACCATGAACATGGAAGGAATATTGTTTCAAATCACTTTCATTCTCACCAAAAAGACTCTCTCTCTAGCCCTCTCTGCCGAGCTCTCTCCTCTCTCTCCGTGTTCATCAGATTCATCTTACTCACCCAGAAAACCCAGAAAATTCTTTGAACATCTCAAGAACATCTCAAGAATATCATGTGTTCTTAATACCTTCTCTCACAAGAAAAGCCATAACTCTCTCCTCATAAACTCAAATCATCTTCTGCAAAGCCCAGTAGCTTCCTCTCACTCTCCTCTTCAACCACCAGTCACCCTCAACCGTCGCCATCGCCGGATCTCACCGGAATCTGTCCGGAGAGCTGCCGCGGTTAGGGTTTGCTGGATCTCTCTCTCCTCATCAGATCTGGACGTTTTGGAGCTACAGATGGATAGATCTCTTCATTCTGAGCAGTTTGGTAGGTGGATTAGCTTCTGAGTCGCTGGAAAACACCTCCTCCACCGCGGTCAACCTTCCTCCGCTGCCGGTCAACGCCGGAGAACCTCACCGGAGAAGCTCCACCGCCATCATCTTCAAGCCGGTTCTTCAGTGGTTGGTGTAGTCTGGTTTGATTTAAGAATTGGCTTGGTTTAGGCTAGGTTAAGCCTTGGTAAACGGTTAGGTCATACCGGTCAATGGGTGACCAAAACCGGTTTAGCCTAAACCAGCCGTTTGGAGATTTGGTTCAGTTAACCGGTCGGTTCAGTGGTTTGGTTCAGATTGGGTCAGTTATCAACGGTTAGTGGTCAACGGTCAACCAGAGGTCAAAGTCAACGCCGGTCAACGGCTGGTCAATGTCGTGGTCAACGCAGGTCAACGCGTTGACTCCGGCCGGTTTAGTGTTTGCGGTTTATGTACGGGTGTTCGGGAAGCCTCGGAGTTCATATTCGAGTGTTCGGGAGGTTCGGGTTTAGTTCGGGGTCTCGGGGAGTCGTATCCGCATCCGTGCCATTCTTTCCGACCTAAATCACTGTGAGTCAGCTCAAACACCGTAGTTAGACGCATGTAGATCGAGAAATGGGAAACCGTAGAATTAGGGTTTGCATACCCGGATGTGATTGATTATGTTTGAAAACTGAATGGTTGGATTAACGATAAATCGATTAGGATTTAAGACGCATGATAGGATCGTAAGAATTAAATGGAGTAAACCTGTTGTGTACCGCCAGGTTGTTAGAACCGTTGATTGTTGCATGCATATAGCCGTGGCATGGTAGGGCTGTATATGCATATATACGTATGTAAAGAACGGTATTGAATGAATCTAAGTACGTGAATTGAGACGGTGTTAAAATATGAAATTAAACCTAACAAACGTATGGTGTATGGACTGGTATCGGGATTATGTTTAATAAGAATTGCGGAGAAGAAATGAATGAAGTAAACGAATGATGAGACGTCGGGGAGTGTAGTAAGCTACTAGCTCTAAACCGACGGATCGGGGATTTAATGAAAGATACTTAGAAAAGGTTAAGAAAAGGGAAAGTGTTGTGATTGGTGAGCCGTCGATGGATTAGCAAACCGCTAATCTAAGGTAGCGGACGTTAATGAGTTGTGGGCCGTCTACGGGTTAGCAATCCGCTAATCCAAAGTAGCGGACGTGAATTGTGTGGTGATGATATTATTTGTGTGGTTTTGTGGTTTTTGTTGTGAGCTTTTGTGCAGGCCTGTTAGATTATCTCGGTGTTGGGCCGAGCAATCCGTTTGGATACTTAACTTGGTCGTGGGACCGGTTAAGTCGTGGTTGCTGACTCGGTACGGTTCCGAGTCAGAGCGGTGGTGTTTGTGTGTGTGAGTAGATTTGCGGGATACGGGGTTGAGATGGTTATTGATTATTGATTGAGAATGATTGCTAGAGTTCAAGTGATTCTGCGTGTTTATATTTCTGCACTAGGACTCTAGGGAGCGTTAGATCCCGCAAGTCTAGGTGTTTGGATACGTTCCGGTACTTCCAACCCGATTGGATCCTCGGGTAGTTACCTAATCGGATCATGGTTAATCCGGTTATGGTGTTAACCTACTGAGTGACGCCGGTAGGTGTGTAGTGCGGAGAATACGGTCGCGTCCTAGGGCCGGACTGCATGGAAACTTAGGTTGCCGGGGGTAACTTGAGTCACTGCATATCGATGGGCTGAGAACAGTGTCCTAGGTCGTGAGACTTCGTGTTTACGACTAGGAGTCGTGGATTAGTTACCATATCGGTAACGGTGGAAACCTGTGGAAGTTACCGAGATCGTAGGGGCTCAGTGTTGTGTTGGTGTGGTTGGTATTGCGAGATAGATAGATTGAGTCTCAATCAAGAGCATGTGCCGCAATGATCCCGATTTCCTCTAATCGCTCTCTCTTTCTTTTGGCAATTGATTGTGTGATGTGGGCTTGACACGACGTGGTAGTGCGTGATCGGCTGTTTGATGTGTTGTTTGTTATTTAGGGGTTTTCGGGCGGGAATCTATAAATGATAGATAGATTTGAAGCCGTAGTGGGGGGAGCCGACTCGCTGGGTGATCTTAGATCGCTCATTAGACTCTTTTTGTGTTTTTCAGGTTTAGCACAGACGGACGCGGGAGGTCCTCGGTGTAGTTTTGGGATTGCTTGAGGTGGGGTTTTGATTAGATGATTTTGGGGTTTTTCTCGGTTCGGCTTTGGCGCCATTTTTGTATCAAGAATTGTGTGTTGTTCTGATTGATGGCAAATTGTTTGTAAAAATTATTAAGCGTTGTGCTTAACGTTTGATTACTCAGAAATGAATTTGTTTCCCTGATATTGTGTTTAGTCCGAACCGACACAACTCACGGAAGTAGTACAGGTTGTGAAGATTTGTACTATGGAAGTGAGGATAGCGGGGTCAAAGACGGGTTAGTGCGAGCCTTTGTCTCAAACCGATCTGTCTCTGGCTTCGTCTTGTGGCGAACCTTTCCTGTTTGACTTGCTTGGGTTCGATCGGTCATGTTCTTGTTTGATTGTTGGCCGGCCAGCTCGACGGTCAGCGGATAATAGGAAAGGGGCGTTACAAAAAGGTGGTATCAGAGCATGGTTCGTCATGGGTTTCGAAGATGTTCATTTCTGAGTGTTTTTTTTGTGTGTTTATCGAGTCAAAATTGTGTCTTACCCAAGCATCCATTAGGAAACCGAGCCGCATCTGTAAATTTGGGGTTGGATGGCGTAGGAATTTGTATTATCTGTACTAATGTTTGCCTGTGTTTTTGTTTGCAGTCAGCATCAGAGTGTCTCTGGAAGGAATGTGTGTGGGTGTGTGCATCGTGGGAGAGTTCAGTGAGCAGTATGAGTCATCATCGGATGACAGCGGCAGAGTATCGAGCTCAGTTAGAGCAGCACCAGGCGAGTCTGAGAGCGCAGCCTGGACAGTCACAGGGTTTTCAGATATCTGATCGACCACCGGTTTTTCTGCGAGTGCAGCAGGGAGCGAGAGCAGCCACTGTAGATTGGAGGTTGTTGCCTGATCCATTACCTCCAGCTCTACAGGACGACACAGGTACCTCAGACCCATTCGCAGGGGTGATGGGATTCTTGGGATATGGAGACTATGAATTGCCACTATTGCCGCCACAGTTAGAGGCGCCTATGGTACCACCAGTGATTTAGCCACAGATGCTCGAGGCGCATGATGTGCCGGTACCCTTTAGCCTACATGAGTCAGATTTTGTCCCGCTCAGTGGAGTAGATTTTATGGTGGACCCGTTATATGCAGCAGTAGATATGGATATGGAGCCGATAGACCCAGAGCAGCATCTGTATTGGGAGCAGCACGTTGATGGGCAGATGGCGATACTCGGGGACGTTCTAGAGCAGCAGATTGTGTTGGAGTCCCTAGGATCAATGGTCTAGGTGATTGAATCTAAGAACTGACCTCATGATTACCTGTAGATTGGCAGCGGAAATTTGGGTTAGATAAACGAGATCAAGAGCGCCTCATATGATGTGCCTCTACCGTAGTCCACACGCACACAAACTGGAATCCGCCGGGTTGCTAGTTCCGGTGATCGGATCTCCTAGGATGCTATGAGTTTATGTCTCTCTGCTTTCTCTCTGAGAAGCGACAACGACGGCTCGGGTCCAGGTCGATCATATAAGACTTTATATATTGACCTGGGATGACAGAAAACGACTGTCGGATCAAACCCGACTCATTTAAGTCATTAACTCGATACGTCAGTCTCGAGGCCCAATGTGCATCGATCGACACACTTACTGTATCGATCGACACACCCTTTCGAAAACCTGCGTCGATCGACACATCTCTTCAAAACTCAATTCAATGTGTATCCAATACACATTGATCGGATCATATGCCAATGATCAATCCCATACAAAGTGAATCCAGCTTGCTTAGGAGTGTGACCCTGTAGGTTCATACGATACTAGAAATGAGTTACATCTCATTTGTCATAAGCGGCTTCTAGCAAAACATTATGACTACCTAGTATCACATGAATTGTCCGATCTCGACAATACAACTATCTTTAGAGTAAGTACAATGTGATTTCAGGACACAATCCCAACAATCTCCCACTTGTACTGGAATCATCTATTCCCATAATCCCTTTGTCTCTATATCTCGATATGGCATAAGGCAAGAAACTGTGTCATCCTTATTGTAGCCAATATCATATTCATCGAACTCCTGATCTATACTGATAAAAAAAACGATTGACAATCACCTCGTTTGAGCACGACCATGCATTTTCTCAGTATCAAATCGTCGATGGGCCCTGGGATATTTATCTCCTGTTATATAGGAGGGACAAATCCCTTCTTGTTCCATCCCTGTTTCTACACATACTTCATGATACGCCTAAGCAATGCCTTTATAGCCGCCAGTTACGGAACGACGTTTGACAAGGTCAAAGCGCACCAATTCATATGTTAGAAAGCATGATGAACTCAGGTCTAAGGACTATACTCTATAGTCGTAATGAGAACCTCTTATGACACATATATAACTATCCTGCAGAGTTCTCATTAACGGGTCAAGTCCGATCATATGTTCACCAACATATATCTATGTGATTTACGTTGTTACTCATATCAATGACTCCATGAAACTTAGTCGTATGTTACCTCACATACTAGTCTTTACGGTTGTTAGTGTCCCTCTTTAACAACGTACGACTAGGGACAACCATAATTTTATGTCATCATTTACTTATAGGGTTTCACGATCAAGTCCTCAACTTGATGACCTATAAAATGAACATAAAAATACTTGGGACCATTATTTAATTATCCAATAATCAAATAATGCGGATGTCAGTTTTTCAAAAACATGACCATATCATGTCTATCTGAACATCATAACTAACATAACTCCCACTAGAATCAAGACCACGTCTTCAGATATCTAGTACCTACAGCAACAGTACGAAACTCATGCTTAGGTTGTGAGAGAAGCTGCGGTGTTCTTGCTTGGAACCATTCCAACAAGCCACACCGCTATTCTTTAATAAGCACTATTCTACGGTCCACTGCTTGGAGACCTTTCCAACAGATAGCGCCGCTACACAGACAAAGAGACATAACCAGGTGGGAACCGGGAATCATCTTTGTCCGTCTAACTACTCATAACAGATTCGTCATTTTTCTCAGTTGAACAAGAACTATCCTTAGTGTTTCTCAAACACATGGGGATATTCTTTACAACTGTCCAGTGACTTTTACCGGATCAAATTGGTATCTTCTCGTCATGCTTTGTGCGTCAGCTACATCAGACGAGTGCAAAATATGGCATTCATGATGGATTCTATTGCATAAGCAAAGGAATCACACTCATAGATACTAGCTCAGCCAGTGTCAAAGACACTCCATCTTGCTAAGATCGATACTAGCTCAGCCAGTGTCAAAGACACTCCATCTTGCTAAGATTATTGCCATAAAACATTTGGTGTGAAGCCATTCTTGGAATTAAGCATATTTGAACTGTCCAATACCTTATCACCATAAGGATTCTGACACGATCTAATTATCCTTTCCAATCCATTTCAATGGACCCTTATTCCAAGAACTTTCGCGGCTTCTCCCATGTCCATCGTTAAATTTGACTTCTGACCCAAATCTTGACAAGACTTTAGCTTTGGGACGTCGTCTATGAGATTAAGTATGTTACAAACATACAGTGCGAGAATTGCAACTACGCTCCCATTAGTTTACTTGTAAACGCACGGTTTCTATACGTTCCTGATCAAGTCAAAACCTTTGACCGTTTTAACAGAACATAGATTCCAACTCCAAGTTGTTTGCTTCAATCCAGAAATGGATCGGTGAAGCTAACATACATTCCTAGTTAATTTTCGGAGTTGGGGCTCACCTTCGCTTCTTTGAATCTCGCAGGCTCGTCACTTTTCAATGATCAACAGATCACAGCAATCGGTCATGAGGAATCACCTCGGTTTAGTGACGGATCCATTAGGATCAGCGAACTTCTGGCTCCACATGTGTAGATCCTACAGCACTCTGTAGATTCAACCTCTGCTCTCCCTCAACAGGTTAAACAGCCTCCTGTGTTTCTCGAATTTCTTCGAGCTGTACTTTTACTCCCACTGTTCTTCTTGGAAAAACAGAGTTCCGAACAACAAGGCTTTTTTCTCGGATTGGTTGCAAAAGTACTAAGCCTCGGTTTCCGGACAACCAGCGAAGCAGCCCTTATCAGATTTGGGTTCAAGTTTGTTTGTTGACAACTGCCTTACACAAACCTTGTAATCCCAATTAATCAGAAAAACATACTTCGAAATCACCCAGTCCACATACAATGTGGTGTTTTTCAATTGATTCTGATAGAAAACTATTTGGCGTAAACATATTCATTTTAGAGCGTATTTTAAAAAGGTAATGGAAGATTCCTGTGACTCATCATTAATCGGAGCATATCTAATAAGGTCCGATTCGTTCTCTCAGAAACACCATTTAGGTTTTCCAGGAGAAAAGAGCTGTGATATGACTTCACACTCACTTAGATGATCACCCAATTCTTGACTCAAGTATTTTCCTCCGCGATCTAATCGAGGATCTCAATACTTTTGTCAAATCGGTTCTATACTTCATTTCGGAATTCCTCAAAGGATTCCTACTCGTGTCTCATCGAAAGAACACAACCATACTTATTGATGCCATCAATAAGGTAATGAAGTACTAAAGATTTCCTTTGGCATTGATACTCATCGGGCCACATATATCAGTACGTGTAAGGCCCAATAAGCCTCGGGCCCTTTTCTTTAGCTCTGCTAAAGAAGCCTTAGTCATTTGGCCCAGCAAGCAGAATTCATATCTCAAATAATTTATAATTAAATGAGCCTAAAGCCCATAACAATGGAACTTCTGAATCCGCTTCACCCTATGTGGTCAAAACGACTATGCTAAGGAAAAATCGAGTTCAAGTCATCAGACTTAAACCGTTTGGTATTTATGTTATATATACAAGCGTATATTGGTTTAAGATATAAAACCCATTATCAAAAGGGGTGCTACCATATAATATTTCATTAAGATCAAAAGAGCAAAACTTGTCTTTTATCAGAATGAAAAACATCCAAATTCTTACAAGAAAATGAAAGACATCTCTGCTTAAAGCAGGTACATAGTAGCAATTACTTAATTCAAAAACCAAGCTTGAAAGGCTCCTACAAGTGGAGAATCTCTACGGCTCATGTAGCAACCATTGCTCCATACCAGACTCGCAGTTCCACTTGTCCTTTCCTCAACGTTCTACTGTTGCTTAGGCCCTGCATATTTCCAAAATATCAGTACCACAACTAGTATCCAATACATACGTAGAACTTGAAGTAATAACACAATACCTGAAGAAGAAGTACCATACATATCCTTCATCTCTTGTGAATCTTCCAAGAATTTTATGCAATCTCTCTTCCAATGCCCTAACTTATCACAGTAGAAGCACTTTCTAACACCAGATGGGCCGGACTTGGGCTTATATGATGACATAGGCTTATCCTGATTCCAAATCTGGAAGGCCCATCCTCTACCCTTGTCAACACAAGATTTCTCAAATCTTTTACCCTTTATGATGCCTTGCAGCTCAGTCAACGTCTTCGTCAAGTCATTCTTGATATAGCTTTTGACAAACTTATCATAACTAGACGGCAGTGACTGCAGAATGATGTCAGTAGCCAACTCTAAGCTGACAGGAAAATCCAATTTCCCCAGGTTATCAATGTAACCCATCATTTTAATGACATGAGGACTCACTAGAGCATCCTCTGGTAGCTTGCACCCAGTGAGAGACTTCACCATCTGAAATCTCTCAACTCGTGCCATATCCTGAAACTTCAGTTTCAGGCTGGTGATCATCTCTATTGGCGACTCCATGTTCTCATATTGACTCTTTAAGTACGATTCCATGGTAGCCAACATCAGACCACACACATCTACCACATCAATATAATGCTTATTCCAAGCATCATACACTGCATGCGAGGCATTGGTCCCAAGCCTTTCGGGGAGAGCTTTCTCAAGGACATAGTCCTTACTCTCTTGCTTGAGAATAAATATCAAATTACGATACCAATCCAGGAAATTTGATCCATTTAACTTGTCCTTCTCAAGGACGGATCGCAGCGAGAAAGTAGTTTTAGACATAGGCTGAAATTTTAATAAAAGAAAATTTTAGTTATGAAGCTCAGGAAATGAGAAATCTTATCTAATAAGAAAACTCGCATTATATTCAAACAATGTTTCCTCTATGAATATAATGATCCAAGACCCACACATCACAAAAATCTGAGTGGACGACTCGTCATCACCCAGAGTTTAGTCATCTAGGTAAGCAAATCATTGCTAATTGTACCCAGTACAACTCTTGGTCGCAGATAAGACAATCCATGTCCTATCTACTCTGATGTCTCTGGGCCCAGAACTTCTGATAGCCCAGTCAAGTAAACCAATCTCTTCAGTCTTGTGATCATTGACAGTCGCACTGCAAGTCTATCAATGATCACCTGCCTTACTCATGTAATTGTGGATACCAAGGACTCCAAGACTATCCAACAACGAAACGAGTCTTGACAGTAGACAAGATTTGGGCAAGACATCAAGGCCACTTGATATTTAGTTGAGGAAATAGAACTTTAAAAGATTAGTTCAATCTCTTAGGTCATGCAATTGTTGATGTCAAGCACTGCAAGACCATCAACACAACTACCTGCCTTACTTATGTAATTGTGGACACCAAGCTCTTGGCAAGAGTATCACAACAACGAAATGAGTCTTAACAGTTGACCATATTGAATACTAATCTTTGATCTAATACACATCCAATGTGCATTAGATAGGTTTAGAACATATTTACTTCTAATTTTAATTAAGTTTTAATTGTTCTTATTTAAGCGGGTTATGACATTTGGTTCGGTTTTTCAATCATCTGGTTCAAAACCAAACGATTACGGTTCACATCGTCACCATATGCATTGACTGACACACTTGTTCGACACTTGATATGCAACCTTAACCAACCCTATAACCGGTCAATCCAATTGAACCGATTCTACCAGTTTTAACCAATCGCGATAACCGGTCCAATCTAATTGAACCGACTTATCCGATCATACTGATCTAAACCAATCAAATCGGTTTATACTAGTTGAGATAACCAATTCAATCCAATTGAATTAATTCATCCAATTTAAACCGATCTGATTTGCTTTTAATCAAGCATGATAACCAGTTCAATCCAATTGAACCGATTAACCAATCGCAAGGCCTGTGTCGACCGACACTAAACCTGTGTCGATCGATACAGTAGGGTATTAGGGAATTTTAATCGAATTAAACCGACATAACCATGCGAGATAACCGGTTCAATCCAATTGAACCGATTAACCATTCGCACAACCTGTGTCGATCGATGCATCCAGTGTGTCGATCGACACAATGCGATTTCTAAATCGAAACCCAAATTTTCAATAGGCGAATTCGCGGTGCATCGACCGACACAAACTTGTGTCGATCGATACTATGCGAAAACACAAGTTCTTTTGCATTTTCGCGGTGCATCGACCGACACACCCAGTGTATCGATCGATGCTATGCGAAAACCCTAAAATAATTTTTGCCGTTTTCGCGGTGTGTCGATTGACACAAACTTGTGTCGATCGACACAGTGCGAAAACACAGTTTTTCGTTTTCGATATTAACAAATCCGAGATTCTTTACCAAAACGAAAACTAATTAACATCAATTCAATCAAATACTACATTAATCGAATTCCATGCTACAGATTCAATGGATTAAACCCTATGGCTCTGATACCACTGTTGGAGTCCCTATGATCAATGGTCTAGGTGATTGAATCTAAGAACTGACCTCGTGATTACCTGTAGATTGGCAGCGGAAATTTGGGTTAGATAAACGAGATCAAGAGCGCCTCATATGCTGCACCTCTACCGTAGTCCACACGCACACAAACTGGAATCCGCCGGGTTGCTAGTTCCGGTGATCGGATCTCCTGGGATGCTATGAGTTTCTGTCTCTCTGCTTTCTCTCTGAGAAGCGACAACGACGGCTTGGGTGCATGTCGATCGTATAAGACTTTATATATCGACCTGGGATGACAGAAAACGACCGTCGGATCAAACCAGACTCATTTAAGTCATTAACTCGAAACGTCAGTCTCGAGGCCCAATGTGCATCGATCGACACACTTACTGTATCGATCGACACACCCTTTCGAAAACCTGCGTCGATCGACACACTCGTTGCATCGATCGACACATCTCTTCAAAACTCAATTCAATGTGTATCCAATACACATTGATCGGATCATATGCCAATGATCAATCCCATACAAAGTGAATCCAGCTTGCTTAGGTGTGTGACCCTGTAGGTTCATACGATACTAGAAATGAGTTACATCTCATTTGTCATAAGCGGCTTCTAGAAAAACATTATGACTACCTAGTATCACATGAATTGTCCGATCTCGACAATACAACTATCTTTAGAGTAAGTACAATGTGATTTCAGGACACAATCCCAACAGATTGGACCGCACCATCAGATGGATCCACAGCGAGGTTCGCCTCGTACACCACTTGATAGATCGACATCATCGTCACCTGGCTCTACTGAGCCACTCTCTGCGACGGAGCCATTATCAGGAGCTGAGCCGATGTTGATGTCGGAGAAGGATACACAATTTGAGCCTATTACATCGCCAGGTACACCGCCGACCGAGCCAGTTGCGTCACCAGAGATCCCACCAGCAGACACGCCGGACTCACTACCATTGATGCCTATACACCGGACATGTAGCGCATGTGGAGTTCAGGGCTTCCATTTGTACTGGTGCCCACGATCTGTCGATCCGCGTTATCAAGAGCCATATGAGCCGGTGCCATGTCCTTATTATTGTCAGGTGTGTGGTATGGATGGTCACCGCACACCTATTTGTCCGATTGCGGGACCAGGACCACGTATGTCGGACGCAGAGCCATACCGTGCTCCATTGCCTGAGGGTTACCGACCCGGACCTAGTCACCGAGACACCGAGCTCATTCCGCAGCCGGTTATTCAGCCACCAGCCGCACAATTACCAGTAGCGCAGCCACCACTGGTTCAGCCGCCGAGACCATCGAGGACTTACAGGAGGTGTGGAGACGAGGGACATCGAGCATCTGTCTATTACCGTAGATCTCGCTCGGCGCTAGTAGTTTGCCAGATATGTGGAGTTCAGGGTCACCGTGCGTCCGAGTGTTTTCAGGATCCTTCTTCGGAGTCTGCTTCCTCCTGTCAGTTATGTGGTGCTTTGGATCACCAGGAGTCAGCTTGTTACCGTGGGCCATGCCCAGCGCCCGTTACCATCTGTCATCTTTGTGGTCGAGGGGGACACGTTGCACGTTTGTGTCCGACGGCAGAGCCGCAGCAGGTCAGAGCGCCGTCCAGAGATGCACACCCACCGCACCCTCCCGGCACACCTGCCAGTGGTTACCACCGCGAACCTCGATGCCTTTTGTGTTGGGACTTCGGTCGTGTTGGGGCTGTTAGGACTAGGATAGTCAGGCCAGGTAAGTGTGGGCACTAACTATGTTGTTTTACTGTGTATCTAGATCGGCGATCTTTGCATGTCGTTTCTGACATCTCCAGGGTATGATGGTGCAGTTTGGGGGTTATGGTGTTGATGACGGACGTCTTGTTATATTTCTGTTTTATCTATGTATGAAAAACCTCGAAACATGTGTTATGTCGTTTTTGTATATATATGTGACGCAGAATGTTCAACTTATCATTATGACTTGCGTAGTAATTGTTTGCATGCGTGTGATGGTTTTGGGATGCAAACGAATTACCATGTAAAGTCTGATGACGAGCGGAACTGACGACCGTTCATCATAACCTAAACCCAGACTGACGACATATCTGGAGCGATCTTGTGATTGCGTGGTTATGTGTGGTAATTGCTTGCTTTTATATTTATTGCTTGCATGCTTTATCTAATGCTTGAGTGGTGCATTGGATAATTAGGGGTGTGTTTCACTCGTTGGTATATCACTGTTAGGGTGCTAGTTTTCTTTTATGGCATGCATAGCATTCGGGGATTGTTACTGGTAGTGGTGAGCCATTCGATGGCTAGTTTTGTTTGTTGGCTTGAGTAGTTTAAATTTTATTGCAATTTTGAGTTGTTAGAAATAAAAAGTTTTAGAACCTTTTCATTTAAGGTATTGAGCTAACTCGAGAATGGTTGTATTCGACCAACGGTTCACGAGAGAGCGGAATTATAGAATATCGTTACTTAATCATGGGTAACCGTTGGGTAAATGATTAACTAACTATATCTCTATGAGAAAGTGATATCGAGTGATGGATTGGTTTGAATTTCACCGCTCCAGTGAAAGTTGTTGTGTTGAATGTAGGGCGGAATGGACGATGCGATACGAATACAAGACCGAACCCGAACCCGAAAGCGATATGGAGTGTAAAGGAGCCGTGAGATAAGTTGACCCGGGAAGTGAAGCAGTTGGTTTGAATTGTCAGTGAAAAAAATGTATCAGTGCAAGGTAACGGAAAGAACGAAGTTGTTGGTATGATGAGTTAGCGAAAACATTTGAGGTAACGTCAACGACAGTGTGGAAACCAAAGTGAAGCGATCAATGTGAATGGAATGGAAGTTTAGTAAAGTCGGAATCAGACATCATAATTCTTGGGAAGTGTTCGGGAAGGAAAAGGCCGTATCGGAAACAGAGTGGAGTTATTAGTATGGGTGGAGCTAGAGCCGTAAGAACGTCAGGTTGGGAATGCAGATTCTTGAAGAGTATCTCGGGGAAACAAACCAGTATCGGGAAGGACGTGAAGGTCGAAGCAAAGTGGGGAAGTCAGAAGTGAGAATCAGAGAAAAGTAAATAATTGTGGAAGACCGAGGTTCAAGAAAATTTAATTAAAGAAAGAAAGTGCGGGTCAAGGTCGGGATCAGAAATCGAGAAACGAAGCTGTAGTTAAGTGAGAAGAATAAAGAGCAGTAAAGAAGAAGCCGAGTGAGCAGTGCAAAGGACGATGGAAAGTTAAAATGAGGTAGGGAACCACCAGAGAGTATGGGAAGTGGATTCTGAGTATCGAAGGTCAAGTAACGAGACGTTGTTTTAGGAGAAGGGAAGCAGCAAAGGGAGTGGTGAAGCAATTTGCAGGGATTGGTGCCGATTCAAAGTCTGTTAGCGACGGAGAATTCGGGGACCGAATTCCTGTAAGTGGGGAAGAATGTAATACCCTGTATTCAAAAATATGGTCAACGGGCAGAAGAAAAGTCAACAGTGGCAAAATTGTAATTTTGCCAAACCCAGGGGGAAAATGGTAATTTTGCCAAAGTTCGAGATGGAAGCTGAGACGGGCCAAATGTTCTTATTTTAAAACATAAAGAACATTTACAAGACCAGAATTGGAAGAAACGGAGCAGAAACGGGTTTTTCGGCTTATCGGTATGAAACCGGCTAAACCGAGAAAACTTCGGAAATTCATAACCGGAGCTAGGAAACTCCAAATGAGGTGATTCAAGTTGCTAAATTCATCTAAAATCAGGGAGAATCAGTTTATGGAAGTTTTGGGATTTATGAGAATAATTCAGTATTTTCTAAAACATTAATCGAGAAACCGAGCAAACCGAGCAAAGTTGATTAAGGGGATTTAAGAATGATTAAAGGGTTAATTGAAGGATTTGTTGGCATAAACACACCTCAGAGGACAGGTGTGTCACCCTCAGAGGCGCCACCTTTCTTTCTTGCATGCAATGCATGGGAATAGTTCCATGAACATGGAAATAATAATGTTTTCAAATCACTTTCATTCTCACCAAAAAGACTCTCTCTCTAGCCCTCTTTGCCGAGCTCTCTCCTTTCTCTCTGTGTTCATCAGATTCATCTTACTCACCCAGAAAACCCAGAAACTTCTTTGAATATCTCAAGAACATCTCAAGAATATCATGTGTTCTTAATACCTTCTCTCACAAGAAAAGCCATAACTCTCTCCTCATAAACTCAAATCACCTTCTGCAAAGCCCAGTATCTTCCTCTCACTCTCCTCTTCAACCGCCAGTCACTCTCCACCGTCGCCATCGCCGGAGATCGCCGGAATCTGGCCGGAGAGCTGTCGCGGTTAGGGTTTTGCTGGATCTCTCTCTCCTCATCAGATCTGGACGTTTTGGAGCTACAGATGGATAGATCTCTTCATTCTGAGCAGTTTGGTAGGTGGATGAGCTTCTGAATCGCCGGAAAACACCTCCTCCGCCGTGGTCAACCTTCCTCCGCCGCCGGTCAAAGCCGGAGAAGCTCACCGGAGAAGCTCCACCGTCATCATCTTCAAGCCGGTTCTTCAATGGTTGGTGTAGTCTGGTTTAATTTAAGAATTGGATTGGTTTAGGATTGGTTAAGCCTTGGTAAAATGTTAGGTCAAACCAGTCAATGGGTGACCAAAACAGGTTTAGCCTAAACCGGCCGATTGGAGATATGGTTCAGTTAACCGGTCGGTTCAGTGGTTTGGTTCAGATTGGGTCAGTGGTCAATGGTTAGTGGTCAACGGTCAACCGGAGGTCAAAGTAAACGCCGGTCAACGCGTTGACTCCGGCCGGTTTAGTGTTTGCGGTTTATGTACGGGTGTTCGGAAAGCCTCGGAGTTCGTATTCGGGTGTTCGAGAGGTTCGGGTTTAGTTCGGGGTCTCAGGGAGTCGTATCCACATCCTTGCCGTTCGTTCCGACCTAAATCACTGTGAGTCAGCTCAAACACCGTAGTTAGACGCATGTAGATCGAGAAATGGGAAACCGTAGAATTAGGGTTTGCATACCCGGATGTGATTGATTGTGTTTGAGAACTGAATGGTTGGATTAACGATAAATCAATTAGGGTTTAAGACGCATGATAGGATCGTAATAATTAAATGGAGTAAACCTGTTGTGTGGCGCCAGGTTGTTAGAACCATTGATTGCTGCATGCATATAGCCGTGGCATGATAGGGCCGTATATGCATATATACGTATGTAAAGAATGGTATTGAATGAATCTAAGTACGGGAATTGAGACGGTGTTAAAATATGGAATTAAACCTAACAAACGTATGGTGTATGGATTGGTATCGGGATTAGGTTTAATAAGAATTGCGGAGAAGAAATGAATGAAGTAAACGAATGATGAGACATCGGGGAGTGTAGTAATCTACTAGCTCTAAACCGACGGATCGGGGATTTAATGAAAGATACTTAGAAAAGGTTAAGAAATGGGAAAGTATTGTGATTGGTGAGCCGTCTACGGATTAGCAAACCGCTAATCCAAGGTAGCAGACGTTAATGATATGTGGGCCGTCTATGGGTTAGCAATCCGCTAATCTAAGGTAGCGGACGTGAATTGGTTAAAAGACGTTAGAAACCCCAAATAGGCCTGATTTTGTGGTGATGATGTTATTTGTGTGGTTGTTGCTGTGAGCTTTTGTGCAGGCCTGTTAGATTGTCTCGGTGTTGGGCCGAGCAATCCGTTTGGATACTTAACTTGGTCGTGGGACCGATTAAGTCGTGGTTGCTGACT
Organism: Orychophragmus violaceus; assembly: GCA_030180135.1. NCBI lineage: Eukaryota > Viridiplantae > Streptophyta > Magnoliopsida > Brassicales > Brassicaceae > Orychophragmus > Orychophragmus violaceus. The sequence continues at coordinate 58,219,289 of CM058234.1, read as the reverse complement.
CGGTACTGTCTCGAGTCAGAGCGGTGGTGTTTGTGTGTGTGAGTAGACTTGCGGGATACAGGGTTGAGATGGTTGTTGATTATTGATTGAGAATGATTGCTAGAGTCCAAGCGAGTCTGCGTGTTTATATTTTGCAGTAGGACTCTAGGGAGCGTTAGATCCCGCAAGTCTAGGTGTTTGGATACATTCCGGTACTTCCAACCCGATTGGATCCTCGGGTAGTTACCTAATCGGATCATGGTGAATCCGATTATGGTGTTAACCTACTGAGTGACGCCGGTAGGTGTGTAGTCCAGAGAATACGGGGTCGCGTCCTAGAGCCGGACTGCATGGAAACTTGGGTTGCCGGGGGTAACTTGAGTCACTGCGTATCGATGGGCTGAGAACAGTGTCCTAGGTCGTGAGACTTCGTGTTTACGTCTAGGAGTCGTGGGTTAGTTACCATGTTGGTAACGGTGGAAACCCATGGAAGTTACCGAGATCGTAGGAGCCCAGTGTTGTGTTGGTGTGGTTGGTATTGCGCGGTAGATAGATCGAGTCTCAATCGAGAGCATTTTCTGCAATGCTCCCGATTTCCTCTAATCGCTCTCTCTTTCTTTTGTTTGATGTGGAATTGATTGTGTGATGTGGGCTTGACACGACGTGGTAGTGCGTGATCGGCTGTTTGATGTGTTGTTTGTTATTTTGGGGTTTTCGGACGGGAATCTATAGATGATAGATAGATTTGAAGCCGTAGTGGGGAGCCGACTCGCTGGGTGATCTTAGATCGCTCATTAGACTCTTTTGTGTTTTTCAGGTTTAGCAGCGACGGACGCGGGAGGTCCTCGGTGTATTTTCGGGATTGCTTGAGGCGGGGTTTTGATTCGATGATTTTGGAGTTTTTCTCGGTTAGGCTTTGGCGCCACACGCGAAACTGATCCGCCTCCGTTTCTACTTTACGCAGGCGAGCACGCTTTATTCTGTCCCATAACGGACAGGAACTACAACTATTGATACTCGGTCTTCCATTAACAGTTCCTCCTGTAACTCAATAATTGTAAGTTGATTCATAACCACGCAAAATGGGAATTTGCTAGAATATACAATAAAGATATACAAACAAGAACAAATCAAGAATTGAGTGTTGTTCTGATTGATGGCAAATTGTTTGTAAAAATTATTAAACGTTGTGCTTAACGTTTGATTACTCAGAAATGAATTTGTTTCCCCGATATTGTGTTTAGTCCGAACCGACACAACTCACGGAAGTAGTACAGGTTGTGAAGTTTTGTACTATGGAAGTGAGGATAGCGGGGTCAAAGACGGGTTAGTGCGAGCCTTTGTCTCAAACCGATCTGTCTCTGGCTTCGTCTTGTGGCAAACCTTTCCTGTTTGACTTGCTCGGGTTCGATCAGTCATGTTCTTGTTTGATAGTTGGCCGGTCAGCTTGACGGTCAGCGGGTAATGGGAAAGGGGCGTTACAAAGACTATGACTCTAAAGATCTACACAGTGAGTTTTGCGCTGAAGAATGATAACCGATTAATTCATGAAAATTATGTAGAAATATAGAAAACGATCAAGTATTCTAGACAGAGGTTTCAAAGACTAAGAAGGAAAGGGAAGTTGTATCTATTTGTATCTAACACCAACAACTCCTCTTTGTAATCATATATTGAAAAAAAAATATGTAAATCAGTATATATATAAAGAAAAATTATGTTTCTTTTGGTTTAGATAATCAACAAGTCGTTTGATGATTTTGATATCAAATTTTCAGAATCATCAAAAAATAATTACATCAAAAGACATCTAAAGATATACAGAGAGAGATTAGCACTGGAAAATAAGAATCTATTTATAATGTCAAGGATATATATATATATATCTTTAAAAAAAATAGAAACAAATCGGATAAAATTTACAAATTCTTCGGAGGAGGCATGAGTCACATTCATCATCTTCATCGATTGTTTAGATGTCAATCTACAAAAAACATAACATCGGTTAGCAGATTATTCTCGATTAAACGGAAGGCAAGAGAGGGTGGGTGAGAAACTTATCTAAGAGTTTGTGAGTAGGAAACTGAAAAAGATATCCCCTTACGACAAGCCTGCAAGATCCGTAAAACAATCATCAGATCTAATCGAAGTAACATTATCGAGAGTAAAGAAGCTTACATGGTCGATGAGTGAATCGGAAGCTGTAAACCGATACACTGATGGATATTGATGAATGATTGAAGGGTTGTTATCAAAGATTCACTTTATTTTATCGATTCGGCCATGGAAAGTAGCCAGAAGTCGCCGACAGAAGTTGCCCTAATCGTTTTTTTTACTACATTTGATTTTTTTTGTCGCAAAAAACTTCTGAGGTTTGTTATTTAGTTTTTGTTGTCCGTACAATTCTTTTGTGGGCCTTCTATTATTTTGGGCTTTTATTGTAATACAGTTCACTATGTTATAATTTTACAAACCATGTTTGGGTTATTTGTGGGCATTCTTTAATTTTGGGCTTATAATTATTGTTATTATTTTAAATAACAATAATGATGCTTAATTCAGTAATAATTAATTTATTTCTATTAAATATTTACATATTCAAATATAATTACATGATTTAGAAAAAAATTATAATAATATTTAAACATAACACTATTATATAAATAAAAGGTTATCATGTTATGAAACATAAATACTATGTTGAACTATATAATATACAAAATATAAAATGACTTAAGGAGTATATATATTCAAAAAACAAAGATATTTAAATAAGTAATAGAATAATCGAAAACCCTAAACCCTAATGTAACGTAACTCTTATTATAGATAATAACGACTTGAGACTCCTTCCTATCAACACAAAAAGAAAAATATACTATCCGAAAGAATCCAATATTGAATAATTCAGTTCAGCTCTATAACGAAATAAAATGAGAGTACTTAAATTTAATAAATAATTAAAATTAATAATATGAGAATTCTGCTAAAAAACAATTATAAATAAAGGAAAAGTAAATACAATTTATTAAATATAACAATAATAGTTAGATATCAAATTAATACCGAAAAAATAGAAAATTTTATAAACATTTTTCGCGCTAAGCGCGGATCAAAATCTAGTTGTTATTTGTTACAGAAGTGAAGACTGAGCATACTCAGCTAGGATCAGACATGAATTGAACCTTTTGCAATATGAACGAGGTAAGAACGAAACTCACGTATGCTTTTAGTACTACTACTGCTACTGTGTGCCTCCATTACAGTAAATGCTGTAGACCATATACAATTTTGGAATGATTTTTTTTTATTTTACCTGTGTATTCACTCTTTGACAGGTTTACTGGAATCTCCCTAAGAAAGCCTGCAATCGGATCAGATATCCAAAAAAAATGAAGTATCCGGATCCGCCATTTCATTATCCGAATCCGGATATGAGGACCCCGGATATCCGGGGTGTCGGATATCCGGCAAAAAACCAAATACCCGCGCGGATACCCAGATCCGATCCGGGTTTGAGGCTTAAAATCTTAAAATCCTACATTTTTACATATTTTAAAAGATATGATACTAAAAACACAGGATAACATTTGGACTTATGTTTTAATACATCAAGATCATAGCAAAAAGTTTAAGTTATGTTTTAATACATCCCACGACATTGTAACAGAGGCTTAGTTATGTTTAACCCATAGCAAAATATTGATCAAGTATGATGTATCTTCAAGTCCATTCATCCATCTTCAAAAGAAAACTACTACTTAGGGTAACATGTGTAGTGTTAGTCAGACATCTCCATCTTCAAAAGAAAACTACTACTTAGGGTAACATGTGTAGTGTTAGTCAGACATCATACATAAACAATATTAATCATACATTAATATTACTATATGGTATATACGTATGGATACAACATATGACATACTTACCGACTAATTTGCGCAATATTAGGATTATTAAATGGTGTATGTATGCCGGAAAAAAAAATTGGTGTATGTATATAGATATAACATATGATATTTTTATGTTTATATGAAGCTTACTCACACGAGATTTTTCAATCCCAACAACGTAAGATATACCTCCAATAGAAAATTAGTTACGCACTAGAATTAGTGTCTCGATACTCTAATTTCACTGACGATTACGATGATTATTGGCTTAGAGTCTAACCTATTATATTACATACAACACATATCTATATTATAAAAACAGGAAACCGTCCGTGGTACATAGATGTTGTATTTTCGAAAATTGCATTTGGTTTCGTTAGGGAATGTATTTTTTCATTAAGGGTAAAAGTGGAATTTTTGGATATTTGGTCATGCGGAGACGCGGATCCAGGCCGGGTTTTACTTTCTCGCGGATCCTTCTTTCTAATTGTGTCCGTCTATTTGCGTGTGTTTTAATCCGACCGTCCGTTGAATATTTCTGATTTATATTTTTTTCACGGGGATCCTATTCGGATATAGCGCGGATCCTAATCGGATACAGCGCGGATCCTGTTTTTAAATCTTCGCCGTTCATTCTTGATGTTTTAATCTAGCCATCCAATCTAGCGGATATTAAATGGATATAGCCCGGAACCCGTTTTCTAATCTAGGACGTTCATTTTAAGTATTTGAATCTAACCGTCCAAATTAAAAACATTTATTTTTCATTAAATCATTCAATATCTTTCATAACAGATTAGGAATCTAAATATATTTTGCTTATCACCCAAGTCGAGATAGTACATTCAAATTCAAAATTTTCCTAAAATCAGCTACAATAATATTCGATATCAATCAAAGATATTTAGAATTTAAACTATAAAACGAATATGACAATAATATTTTAAACATTTTGACCTAGGAAATAATCTATAAATACCAATGTCCACCACCAACAGGTTCATAGTCTTGCTTGCGTTACATCGTTGGGGGTAAAGTTATTCCTGATATTTTTCAATATTATTTCATTAACGAATCTTATTCGTGTTTCTACATTCTTTGTGTTTGTTTTTGTTTTTGTTTTTTGTTTTTACTATGGCTATTGTTATTGTTTTGGCATTATACTAATGATGGGGATTTAAGAGATGCAATGTTCAGTCGATTCTAGGTTGCCTCCAAATTAACAAAACAATAGAGCTTCGCAATACTGCAATTGTCAATCCTGAATGTATATTTTCAAACATTAAGGGTTAGACTATAAGTTATGGTTTTGATTTATGTTTTTTCTTTAGACGATGTCTATTTTATGGTTTTTCGTATTGCTCTGATGTTGGGGATTTAAGAGATGCAAGCTTCGGAAACATAATATGTAGGGTTGGACTGTAAGCAATTAAAAATTAGAGCAATACAGGCCAAAATGTATGGAGTTATTGTTTTGTATATTCATGGTTTTGTAAATTCATTGTACATACTCCAAACGATTTGGGCTAAGACAGTTAATTATAAGCGGTTATGGCCCAAACGTTTTTACTTAGCCAAGGGTATTCATTTAGTGAATAACACATTTTACTCACCACTTTTGGAAATTATTTAAGTTTTCAACCCTAGACACTTCAGTTTCTTAATGCTTAACCAAACAATAACTTCTTTCTCGGTAATTTCTCTGAAATTTCAACGATTCCCAACAATGGCTCCACATATTTTTCAAAAAATCTCCCAAATCAACGGCTTTGTTCCTTGCATCTGGGAACTAAAAGTAATGCTTTTGTGAGTTTGGATGTGTTCGACACATGAGTTGGGAGATGAGTGCATCAAGATGCTCTTGGTCGATGATGAAGTAATTTCTTTTTTTACTATTTCATTTGTTCTATTTAAGGTTATTGCATGTTTAGCTGAGTAATTTCTTATATGGATTTAGGGTGTGAAAATAGAGGCTACTGTTCATGTCTCTTATGTGCCAAAATTCCGCTTCGTAACATGGTGTGAGGGCCACTGGTTTAAGCTTGCGAATGCTTGGGTTGTACAGGCACCAGAATATGGTTCCTTGACTCCTTGCGACTTCAAGCTCATCTTTGGTGAATACACAACTTTCTGTCTGACTTACGATAATATCTCTAATGGTCATTTTATGGAATATCCATCGATTCCGGATATATTGGATGGGAGAGTTGCTGATGAATATCCGAAAGGTAACCATAAATATGCAGATTTGTGATATTGTTGCGATCATAATAGTGAAGAAGCTTGCCTAACGTTTTGGGAAAGTATGGAAGATCTTATTACCAGATTCAATATATAGATGTCTTATCTTACTGTATTATTCTGTGTAGATGTTCTTGGTGTTGTTACACACATTGGAAATCTGCAACCTTATTGGGCAGGACCAAAGTTGCATTTTACCATTCGTGACACAAGGTTAGCTAATATGCAAGTCTCATAGATATGTTCAAATATATATGGATATAATTGGTAAATAGATTTGATTGTATCGAATAATATAACTTCGAAATACTTTAATTAATAGCCTCCGGAGTCTTCAGTGTTTGATAATTGGAAAAGATGCCCATGAGCTCCTAAGAAGGTTTTCGAAAGATTCCGATAGACATCTCTTTGTAATCCTCTGGTGCTTCTACATTAAGCATGAATCCAATAAGATTAGATGTGAAATGTTTTGTGCTTAATAAGCATTGTTTATCATTATCAAATATTGTTGTGAATTATTGATTTAAACATGATATTTCTTTGTTCTATAATATAGATGTAACTTGACTAAGAGGACATGAGCCTATTTCAACAATTATGTACGATCAAACTGATAATTCAGACTTCAATGGACTTCTCAACATGTTGTGTATGTTTTACTCTATTTGAGAAATATTTGGACTATTATTAATATTTTGTTTGTCTGTTAGTTAAGAAATATCTTTAGTAGTTATTAATACATTGTTTATCTATTATGTAGCTTCCCAAATCCAGTGTCTGCTCAGTATCCTGAAGAATTCAACCTTTCACAATTTATATTTTAAATGATGTATCTCGGTTCTATAAACATGAGTTTTTTTTTTGGTTAGATGATGATAATGATCCTTTGTATGTTTGTTTTAAAAACTTAGGTCTTGGATGTGTTGATTTTAATATGTGGATGTTAAACTTTATATAAAACATCTTACGAACGAATATTACGTTGCACTAAATAGAAGTATATAATATTGACTAAAATAGATTGTTTCAAATTATAAGGTAAACCTTATGAATATCAGACCCTTAATGTTTGTTGTTGCTTTGTTATATTTTCATCTCGAAATTGTAGTCATATTTTGAAAAACATATCAAGTTTAGAGTATATTATATTAAGAATTTAAATTGTACAATATATTTAATGTTGAAGATATTTATTCACTATACAATTTATTTGAATATATATATGAGACTTGCATGTTAAGTAAATTAATTTTGATTCCTTATTTGTTATTAGTGAGATGTCGATAATCAAATGAAGATGCTGAAATAACTAATCCAGTATTTTTATCAAATATATGCAATTAGTTAATGAATTGAAGATACTGAAATGATACTAGCAATTATACTGGATTAGATCGATATCTAATCAACCAATATTTAGATTGTTTAAAATATTCTCTTAATTCTAAACTAGACTACAATATATTCGAATATCCATATTTCAAACAAGCATGTTAACTATTAATTGATTTTCATACAACTTAATATGTGAAAGATATATAAGAAAACTAAATTTCGTATTAGATATTAATAGTTATTTACATTTGGTTAGAATATTATTGCAAATTATACAAATGTTTGTATTTTGGCGCCTCTTCTAATATACAAATTTCACGAAATGTTTTGAAATTAAAGTTTAACATCTACTTACTAATCCTTCTGTTAATGAAAGAAGCAAAACGCTGCCACAGTGCATCCATGCCATTGAGGTGGTGGAAACCATATGCATCAGGTTAGAATTATGTCAATAATTGCACCAGTAACAAATCTTCTTTAACTATTTTTATTAGATGTATTTATTCATGTTTGAATCTCTATTGTTTTGTAATTCATAGAATGGACCAAAACAAAAGAACATTCTCAGTGTTTCAAACTCAACCGTGGAAGAATAGTAAAAAAATAAGCAACTTAACAACTACGATCATGCTTAAACTGAACTATGTTCACTTCCAGATTCTATGATAAGCCAGGGTTCTGTTCCACTAAGCTCTATTTTTAATAGGCTAATCCGTGATTTAACAAATGCACCTCGAAGTTCAAGCATAGTATCATCAGTAGAAGGACAGTCTCTATCACCAGAATTTCCTCCGAGCAAAAGGAAATTGATATCAGGTTATCAAGATCCCTAATGTGTTATCATTATATTATCAAGATCCCTAATAAAAACGTCGAAATGATTTTAGTCAATTTTGTAAGTTTGTAGTAACATGTAAGATGGCTAAATCCAAAATTTTAGATTGTATACTTTACTGACATGTTTCAACTTTTAAATTGTCATATTTTGTACAACAAACACCGGTACATTGTGTTCTCCAAACGGTTCATTAGGAAAATGCAATAGAAATGAAAGAATTGTTCTTGGTGATATAACTAATTTACCAGGACAAATAAATGGAAGTAACCTTATGTCACCCGAATTTCCTCCGAGCAAAAGGAAATTGATAGCAGGTTATCAAGATCCCTAATATGTTATCATTATATTATCGAGAATTCTAATTTATCTATATAATTTGTTTTTTTCTATACAGGCAGAGAAAAAATGTCAGCTAATAAAAAACGTCCAGATGATTTAAGTCAATTTTGTAAGTTTATAGTTACATGTAAGATGGTTCAATCCAAAATTTAAGAGAAAAATACTTTATTTACATGTTTCAACTTTTAAATTGTCATATTTTGTACAACAAACACCAGTACATTGTGTTCTCCAAACGGTTTAGTAGGAGAATACAATAGAAATGAAAGAATTGTTCTTGGTGATATAACTAATTTACCAGGACAAATAAATGGAAGTAACCTTGTGTCACCCGAATTTCCTCCGATCTAAAGGAAATTGATATCAGGTTATCAAGATCTCTAATGTGTTATCATTATATTATCGAGAATTCTAATTTGTCTATATGGTTTGTTTCCTTCTATATAGGCATAGAAAAATTGTCAGCTAATAAAAACGTCGATATGATTTGAGTCAATTTTGTAAGTTTGTAGTTACATGTAAGATGGCTAAATCCAAAATTTAAGAGAAAAATACTTTACTGACATGTTTCAACTTTTAAATTGTCATATTTTGTACAACAAACACCAGTAGTACATCAAACACCAGTACCTTGTGTTCTCCAAATGGTTCAGTACGAGAATACAACAGAAACGAAAGAATTGTTCTTGGTGATATAACTAATTTACCAGGAAAAATAAATAAAAAGTAACATTTATAATGCGGCTCATCTTAACAAGGAGGCTAATGATGTACAAGGGTTTCCTGCGAGCAAAAGAAAGATGATTTCAAACATAGAAAATGTTGAACCTACTAAAAGACGTCGAAACAATCAGATTTTTTGCTGTAAGTTTGTACTTGCATGTCAGATTTATATTATAAACTTCTATGTTTTTGTGTTAACTTTACTGACAAGTCTCAACATTCAGTAAGGTATGTTTTTTACTGCAAATACCAGTACATATTCAACATGACAATCCAGTGTAAACAGAAGAACTGTTCTTGGTGATATAACTAAACTATCAGGACAAGGCAACGAGAGTAACGATTATTCTGATAATAGTCATAGCATATTTCCTAATGATGAACAAAATAGCAAAGATGATGACTCGTGTTCTGCATACGAGTATTCTTCTGAAGGTACTATTGTTCATCAAAATTCGTGAGTCTCAATATTAAGTTGTTCTGCATCGCTTTTATATGACACTAAACTATTCACTGTTTAGGAGAACAGCATGTGATCAAAATTGGGATTGTAGTAGTCATGATAGTTCTGATATTGAACGTACACAAAACGTTGAAGAAATAGAAACTCCTGAGCAAGAAACCGCTGAAAAGCGAAGCAGGATTACATCAATGGCAGCTCTGCTAAAAAAGATTTTAGTGTTAATGTTTCTTATCCAACACAGGGATGTAATAAGGAAGATGGTAATTGATTTATATTCCTCTTTTATTTTAGAGATTTCCTTGCATTTATGAGCTTACAATAATAGTTAATTTTTAATATCATTGATGTTTGCAGATTACTTAGACGAAGGGGATCCAACTTATTCTTGTGGTGATTGTGGAGCTATGATGTGGTATGGAGAACGAATTGGCAGACACAGAAAAGCTATTAAACCTGTATTTTCGTTGTGTTGTATGCAAGGGCAAGTGCATCTTCCTTATCTAAAGAAGCCTCCAGAAGAACTAGGAAAGCTATTTAAAGGAAACGATCAACTCAGCAAACATTTTCAGAGAATCTTGAGGCCTTACAACATGTCCTTCTCATTTACTTCCCTTGGTGGAAATGTTGATCTGTCGGTTAAGAAAGGGAGAGAACCTGATATGTTTCAGATGCAAGGGGAAAATTATCATTTAATGGGAAGTTTGAGACCACTGCAAGGAAAAGAGGCGAAGTTTGGACAGCTCTATATTATTGATACGGAAAATGAGATTTAAAACAGAGTCAATGCGCCGAGGTATATATTTATTAAATCATATGTTTTTAATCTACTTTCAGTACTGATTTACCAAATATCTACGTTTGTGGTACAGCAAAGGCAAACATAGCAGTGGTCAGAAATCGAGGAAGGATGGATTGAAGGATCAAATTATCAAACGATTATTGGAAATATTAAATTCGGTAAATCCATACGTTGATAAGTTTAGATCAGCTCGTGATAGGTTAGGAAGCTTTCACCATGAGATTACCAGTACTCGTGTAACAGATGGCAGAACATATAATGTTCCCACTGCTTCAGAAGTTGCTGCACTGATTCAAAATGATTTTCATCTGGAAATGAATAAGAGAGATATTCTGCTTGAAAAACAATCAGGAAAGCTTAAAAGGATCAGCGAGGTTCATGTTTCATATCTCGCCCTTCAGTATCCGCTTATATTTGTTTATGGCGAAGACGGATGTAGACCTGGGATTAAGAAACGTGACTCAGACGCTACAAAAAAGTTTAAAAAGGATGCGATAAGTATGCGACAGTGGTATGCATTCCAGATCCAAGATCGAAAACATGAATTTCACATTCTACTTCGATCAAGGAGATTGTTCCAGCAGTTTTTGGTTGATTCTTATACAACCATCGAGTCTAGCAGGTTAAGGTATTTGAAGCATAATAAAAAAAATTTGCGTTCTGACAGTTATGACTCTATCAAACGGTCTGAGGATGCCGGGGTGGAGGATATGAGTGAACAGGGTCAAGAATTTTTATTGCCATCGACTCATACAGGCAGTCGTAGATATGTGAAGAATTGCTACCTGGATGCAATGGCCATTTGTAAACATTTTGGTTTCCCTGATATGTTCATCACGTTTACATGCAATCTAAATGGCCTGAGATAACAAGACTTCTGGCGGAACGAGAGTTGAACTTTAATGACAGACCATATATTCTTTGCCAGATGTTTCACATGAAACTTAATCGGTTGATGAATGATTTAACAAAGAAGAAGCTATTAGGAAAGACCGTTTCAGGTAAGTAAAACCTATAATCTCTTAAGTATATTATCTATCTTATAACTAGAGTCTATATTACTAACAGCCGTATATGTTCCCGCTTTTCAGCTATGTATACCATAGAGTTTCAGAAGAGAGGATTACCTCATGCTCACATTCTGCTCTTTATGGATCCTTCTTCCAAATTTGTCACTACAAATGATATTGACAAGGTAATTTAAGCTGAAATACCAGATAGGATTAAAGAGCCGAAGTATTATAATGTCATAAAAGATAAGATCATTCATGGGCCTTGTGGAGCTACTAACAGGAATTCACCATGCATGGAAGATGGTAAATGTTCGAAGTTATTTCCTAAGCCTTATGCTGAGAAAACTACAATTAACAGAGAAGGGTTTCATGTTTATAGAAGACGTGAACAAACAGGTTGTTTTTGTTGATAAGAATGGTGTTAAATGTGACAACATATTTGTTATTCCATATAACAAGAAGCTCTCCTTACGTTATCAAGCTCACATAAATGTGGAATGGTGCAACCAAAGTGGTTCTATCAAGTACTTATTTAAGTACATTAACAAAGGAGCTGATCGTGTGAGTGTCGTTGTTGAAGGACCAGGAACCAGTGGATCAGACAACGCTGATAATGGTGAAGCCGGTATTCGGAAAAAAGAGATGAGATAAAAGAGTTCTTCGATTGTCGGTACGTTTTGTATTTTCTAAATTGTAGATAAGTTACTAAAATGTTGGCTTACATATGCTTATATAACTCACGTTTATGATTCGGATTTTGTAGATACGTCTCTTCATGCGAAGCTGGATGGATAATTTATAAGTATCCATTACACTATCGATCTACGGCAGTACAGAGGCTCTACTTCCATCTACCAGGAAAACAAAGTGTCTTCTTCAGAGGGTATGATAAATTAGAGGCTGCGGTCAGTCGTAAGCTCATAGAGAATACTATGTTCTTGGCGTTGTTTGAGCTGAACAAAGTTGATTCATTCGCCAACACTCTAACTTATGCTCAGATTCCAAATCACTACACATTCGAAAAAACAAAGAAGAAATGGAATAGAAGGCGAAACAAACAATTCAGTGTTGGAAGGATTAATTATGCTCCCCGTAAACAGGAAGATTCTTATTATTTGCGTATATTGTTGAACATTGTCCAAGGACCGAGAGGTTATGATCATCTAAAAACGTTCAACGGTGTTCTATACAAGGAATATAAAGAGGCGTGTTATGCTCGTGGGTTGCTGGATGATGACCAAAAGTATATTGATGATATCATTAGACGTAGTTTTTATGTCTGTGGAAGATCTATGTGTTGGATTATGTGTGTTCATGGTGTAATTGTCAGGTTACATCCTAGCACATAATAAACAAGGATCTAGGTGATTGCAGTTGAATCATAAACAGATCAGGATCATTACCTTATGATTGCAGCGGATTAATCAATGGAATATCGAGATCTGCAAGAGCTGATGATTACCGGCTCCTCCTCAGGTATCCACACGCTTACAAGCTTCGGATCAGGCTGCTAGACCAAGTCGGAACAACAGAGAGAGAGAGAGGAAGAGTGGCTGTGAAAATCGCAGAGGCATAAGCCTTAGGGCTTCCTGCGCCTCTTTTCTTCCTTATATGGGCCCAAGTAATTAAATTAATGGCTCATAAGGCTTTTGGGCCCAAGGCCCAAATCAGACAAAAGACTGTCTTTTGTCTGGCCCAATTCTCTGTACAAATACAGTAAATGCCTTGCATCTTACTGTATTATTTCCATGTTAACTTTCCCGTTAGCTATGGTGTGTGACCCTTAGGGATCATACAATACTGGTAATAAGTCCTAAACTTATAGATCATGAGCGGGCTCTAGCAAGTCATCATGATCACCCAGTATTTATGACTTATGTCTGATCTCGACACTTATCATACTTTCTAGAGATAGTACGGTAGATTTCAGGACATTCCCAACAATCTCCCACTTGTACTGGAATCCTACACAGGACATTCCCAACAATCTCCCGATTGTACTGGAATCCTACATTCCGTAATCCTTTTGTCTCAATATCTCGATCTGGCATAAGGCAAGATGCGTGTCATCCTTATATAGCCAGACCATGTTCATCGGACCAGATTTGATACTGACAATGCAAACGACTTGGGCAAGTCCGTTTGGGAGTGGCCACTCTCTTACCAGCTATCAAGTCTCCGATTGGCCTAGAGATATTACCTCCGTTAAACGGCAGGGACAAATCCCATCTTGTTCCATCACTATGAACTACATACTTCATAATACACCCAACCAAGGTCCTTATAGCTCCCAGTTACGAAACAGCGTTAGACAATGATCAAAGCGCATCACTCCATGTGCAGCCACATGCATGCGAACTCAGGTCTAAGGACTATACTCTATAGTCGTATATGAGAACCTCTTATGACACATATATTAATATCTTGTAGAGTTCTCACCAGCGGGCCATGTCCAGTCATATGCTCCCCTACATATACCTATGTGTCGACTTTGATGCCGCGCATCTATGACCCCTCGAAACTTGGTCATAAGTCTCAACACAATCTAGTCTCAAGTGGTTGTTGGTGTTCCAATTTCAACAACCTTCGACTATGGACACTATGATTTATGTCATTTCGTTAAATATGGGGTTTCAGGATCAAGTCTACTCATGTACTTCGATGGCCCATATATAATGACATGAATCATTTTGGAACGATTATTTATATCACAGTTAAAATAATCCAGAAATCATAGATTTCATAAACATAAAATATTATGTTTACATGAACCTTTCAAAACAACTAAATAAAGCCCTTTACAAACTCCCACTGAAATTAAGACTACATCTTAATTTCACATATCCTACAGCTACAGTCCGCGACTCGTGCTTAGGCCTAAGGAGTGGCTTCGTTAATAGATTAGCAACGTTCTCATTCGTTGAAACTTGCTGATCTAATTAACACCTCTGTCATTTATCTCACGGAATAGGTAACACCTACCCTCAATGTGTTTGGATCTCAGATGTGCAGCTAGCCACATCAAGTTCAGTGATGAACTTTTCTATCCAAACAACCTCTTTCGCCGCTACCCAAGCTGCGAAATGTTCAGCTTAAGTCATGGAGTCAGCAACAGTGCCTTGCACCGCCAGACAGACACAAGATATAACCGGACTGTGACCGGAAATCATCTTTGTATGTTGGTAACTTGCCTTTCAGACTCTACCGACTTGTAGCACCTCACTTTGCTGGATTTGACTGGTCTTTACTTGTCTTGCTTAACATTAAAGCAACATCAAAACAAGTTCGTGTCATGGCATACATGATAGATCCAATTGCCGACGCATATGGAATCTCATCCATGCATTCAAGCTCAGCAGTTATCGTAGGACACTGTTTCTTGCTTAACGTAATGCCATGTGACATTGGCATAAAACCCTTCTTGGAATGCTGAAAACGTGTAGAACTTTGTCAATTTAAGAATCCTGACTTTGTCCTACCAGCTCTTTTGGATCTCTATCTTTAGATCCAAAATCCAAGAACATACGTGGCTTTACCCATGTCAATCATAAAACCAACTCCCAAGCCAGTCCTTCACTGACTGCAGCATTGGAACGTTATTTCCGAGAATCAGTATGTCATCGACATACACTATGAGAAATGCAACATCGCTCCCACTTATCTATTAGTAAACGCACAGTTCCACTTCGTTCCTGTTCAAGTCAAAACCTTGACTACTTCAACAGAACGAAGATTCCAACTCCGATATGTTTGCTTCCATCCATGAATGGATCGATGAAGCTAACTTACACACAGTGTAATTTTTTTTTTTTGGAGTCCGGGCTCACTTTCGCTTCTGAATTTCGCAGGTTCGTCACTTTCAATGATCATCAGATCATGGCAACTAATCACGAGAAATCACTCTCTGATTAGTGACGGATTCATTCAGATCTGCGAACTTCAGGCTCTACAGGTGTAGATTCTACAGAAATCTGTAAATCCATCCGCTGCTCTCCCTCAACAGGTTGAGCAGCCTCCTGTATTTCTCGAATTTCTTCGAGTTATACTTTTACTCCCACTGTTCTTCTTAGAAAGCAACTTCCCTCTTAGAAAACAGAATTCCGAACAACCTAACTTCGTTTTCGGAATGGAAGTAAAAGTAACAAGCCTTGGTTTCCCTAGGACAACCAGCGAAGTAGCTCAACTACAAATACTCAGTAAAGACGAATTTGGATCATTTCCAGTCCACATTTATGTGGTATCTTTCAACTGATATTGGTGGAACTATTTCAGCGTAAACTTAGATATTTCTAGAGCGTTATTCTTAAAGAATATCATGGAAGATTCGTGTGACTCATCTTTAATCATTTCTAATAAGATCTGATTCTTTCTCACAGAAACACCTCAAGGTTTTCAGGAGAAATGAGCTGTGAAACGACTTCACACTCATTCAGATGATCACACCATCAATGACTTAAGTATTCTCACTCGTGATCTAATCCAGAGTCTCAATACTTCTGTCACTCAGATTCTATACCTCATTCTGGAACTCTTTCGACTATTTCAAAGAATTCCGACTCGTGTCTCATCAAATGAACACAGTCATACTCACTGAAGTAATCAGTAAAGATAATGAAGTACAGAAAATTTTCTCTGGCATTACTGCTCATCGGGCCACATACATGAGTATGTTCAAGGTCCAATAAGCCTTTGGGCCTTTCTCTAGCTCGGCTAAGATGGGCCCTTTGTCTTTTGGTCCAGTAAGCAGAATTCAAGTCTCATAAGATATCCGATCAAATGAGCCCAAAAGTCCATAACTATGGGATTTCTGAATCCGACTCACTCTATGTGACCAAAATATTTACGCCAAGAAAAATCAGGTTTAATTCATCAGATTTAAACCAATTCGGTATTTATGTTACTTTTAGGCACTCTTTGGTTTAAGATATAAAACCCATTCCTTGAATAGGGTGCTACAATTAATATTTCATTAAGATCAAAAGAACAAAACTAGTCTTTTATCAAAATGAAAAACATTCAAATTCTTACAAGAAAATGAAAGACAACTCTGCTTGCAGCAAGTTACCGAGATCGTAGGAGCCCAGTGTTGTGTTGGTGTGGTTGGTATTGCGCGGTACATAGATCGAGTCTCAATCGAGAGCATTTTCCGCAATGCTCCCGATTTCCTCTAATCGCTCTCTCTTTATTTTGTTTGATGTGGAATTGATTGTGTGATGTGGGCTTGACACGACGTGGTAGTGCGTGATCGGCTATTTGATGTGTTGTTTGTTATTTTGGGGTTTTCGGGCGGGAATCTATAGATGATAGATAGATTTGAAGCCGTAGTGGGGAGCCGACTCGCTGGGTGATCTTAGATCGCTCATTAGACTCTTTTGTGTTTTTCAGGTTTAGCAGCGACGGACGCGGGAGGTCCTCGGTGTATTTTCGGGATTGCTTGAGGCGGGGTTTTGATTCGATGATTTTGGAGTTTTTCTCGGTTCGGCTTTGGCGCCACACGCGAAACTGATCCGCCTCCGTTTCTACTCTACGCAGGCGAGCTCGCTTTATTCTGTCCCATAACGGACAGGAACTACAACTATTGATACTCGGTCTTTCATTAACAGTTCCTCCTGTAACTCAATAATTGTAAGTTGATTCATAACCACGCAAAATGGGAATTTGCTAGAATATACAATAAAGATATACAAACAAGAACAAATCAAGAATTGAGTGTTGTTTTGATTGATGGCAAATTGTTTGTAAAAATTATTAAACGTTGTGCTTAACGTTTGATTACTCAGAAATGAATTTGTTTCCCCGATATTGTGTTTAGTCCGAACCGACACAACTCACGGAAGTAGTACAGGTTGTGAAGTTTTGTACTATGGAAGTGAGGATAGCGGGGTCAAAGACGGGTTAGTGCGAGCCTTTGTCTCAAACCGATCTGTCTCTGGCTTCGTCTTGTGGCAAACCTTTCCTGTTTGACTTGCTCGGGTTCGATCAGTCATGTTCTTGTTTGATAGTTGGCCGGTCAGCTTGACGGTCAGCGGGTAATGGGAAATGGGCGTTACAAAGACTATGACTCTAAAGATCTACACAGTGAGTTTTGCGCTGAAGAATGATAACCGATTAATTCATGAAAATTATGTAGAAATATAGAAAACGATCAAGTATTCTAGACAGAGGTTTCAAAGACTAAGAAGGAAAGGGAAGTTGTATCTATTTGTATCTAACACCAACAACTCCTCTTTGTAATCATATATTGAAAAAAAAATATGTAAATCAGTATATATATAAAGAAAAATTATGTTTCTTTTGGTTTAGATAATCAACAAGTCGTTTGATGATTTTGATATCAAATTTTCAGAATCATCAAAAAATAATTACATCAAAAGACATCTAAAGATATACATAGAGAGATTAGCACTGGAAAATAAGAATCTATTTATAATGTCAAGGATATATATATATATATATATATATATATATATATATATATATATATATATCTTTAAAAAAAATAGAAACAAATCGGATAAAATTTACAAATTCTTCGGAGGAGGCATGAGTCACATTCATCATCTTCATCGATTGTTTAGATGTCAATCTACAAAAAACATAACATCGGTTAGCATATTATTCTCGATTAAACGGAAGGCAAGAGAGGGTGGGTGAGAAACTTATCTAAGAGTTTGTGAGTAGGAAACTGAAAAAGATATCCCCTTACGACAAGCCTGCAAGATCCGTAAAACAATCATCAGATCTAATCGAAGTAACATTATCGAGAGTAAAGAAGCTTACATGGTCGATGAGTGAATCGGAAGCTGTAAACCGATACACTGATGGATATTGATGAATGATTGAAGGGTTGTTATCAAAGATTCACTTTATTTTATCGATTCGGCCATGGAAAGTAGCCAGAAGTCGCCGACAAAAGTTGCCCTAATCGTTTTTTTTTACTACATTTGATTTTTTTGTCGCAAAAAACTTCTGAGGTTTGTTATTTAGTTTTTGTTGTCCGTACAATTCTTTTGTGGGCCTTCTATTATTTTGGGCTTTTATTGTAATACAGTTCACTATGTTATAATTTTACAAACCATGTTTGGGTTATTTGTGGGCATTCTTTAATTTTGGGCTTATAATTATTGTTATTATTTTAAATAACAATATTGATGCTTAATTCAGTAATAATTAATTTATTTCTATTAAATATTTACATATTCAAATATAATTACATGATTTAGAAAAAAATTATAATAATATTTAAACATAACACTATTATATAAATAAAAGGTTATCATGTTATGAAACATAAATACTATGTTGAACTATATAATATACAAAATATAAAATGACTTAAGGAGTATATATATTCAAAAAACAAAGATATTTAAATAAGTAATAGAATAATCGAAAACCCTAAACCCTAATGTAACGTAACTCTTATTATAGATAATAACGACTTGAGACTCCTTCCTATCAACACAAAAAGAAAAATATACTATCCGAAAGAATCCAATATTGAATAATTCAGTTCAGCTCTATAACGAAATAAAATGAGAGTACTTAAATTTAATAAATAATTAAAATTAATAATATGAGAATTCTGCTAAAAAACAATTATAAATAAAGGAAAAGTAAATACAATTTATTAAATATAACAATAATAGTTAGATATCAAATTAATACCGAAAAAATAGAAAATTTTATAAACATTTCTCGCGCTAAGCGCGGATCAAAATCTAGTTGTTATCTGTTACAGAAGTGAAGACTGAGCATACTCAGCTAGGATCAGACATGAATTGAACCTTTTGCAATATGAACGAGGTAAGAACGAAACTCACGTATGCTTTTAGTACTACTACTGCTACTGTGTGCCTCCATTACAGTAAATGCTGTAGACCATATACAATTTTGGAATGATTTTTTTTATTTTACCTGTGTATTCACTCTTTGACAGGTTTACTGGAATCTCCCTAAGAAGGCCTGAAATCGGATCAGATATCCAAAAAAAATTGAAGTATCCGGATCCGCCATTTCATTATCCGAATCCGGATATGAGGACCCCGGATATCCGGGGTGTCGGATATCCGGCAAAAAACCAAATACCCGCGCGGATACCCAAATCCGATCCGGGTTTGAGGCTTAAAATCTTAAAATCCTACATTTTTACATATTTTAAAAGATATGATACTAAAAACACAGGATAACATTTGGACTTATGTTTTAATACATCAAGATCATAGCAAAAAGTTTAAGTTATGTTTTAATACATCCCACGACATTGTAACAGAGGCTTAGTTATGTTTAACCCATAGCAAAATATTGATCAAGTATGATGTATCTTCAAGTCCATTCATCCATCTTCAAAAGAAAACTACTACTTAGGGTAACATGTGTAGTGTTAGTCAGACATCTCCATCTTCAAAAGAAAACTACTACTTAGGGTAACATATGTAGTGTTAGTCAGACATCATACATAAACAATATTAATCATACATTAATATTACTATATGGTATATACGTATGGATACAACATATGACATACTTACCGACTAATTTGCGCAATATTAGGATTATTAAATGGTGTATGTATGCCGGAAAAAACAATTGGTGTATGTATATAGATATAACATATGATATTTTTATGTTTATATGAAGCTTACTTACACGAGATTTTTCAATCCCAACAACGTAAGATATACCTCCAATAGAAAATTAGTTACGCACTAGAATTAGTGTCTCGATACTCTAATTTCACTGACGATTACGATGATTATTGGCTTAGAGTCTAACCTATTATATTACATACAACACATATCTATATTATAAAAACATGAAACCGTCCGTGGTACATAGATGTTGTATTTTCGAAAATTGCATTTGGTTTCGTTAGGGAATGTATTTTTTCATTAAGGGTAAAAGTGGAATTTTTGGATATTTGGTCATGCGGAGACGCGGATCCAGGCCGGGTTTTACTTTCTCGCGGATCCTTCTTTCTAATTGTGTCCGTCTATTTGCGTGTGTTTTAATCCGACCGTCCGTTGAATATTTCTGATTTATATTTTCTTCACGGGGATCCTATTCGGATATAGCGCGGATCCTAATCGGATATAGCGCGGATCCTGTTTTTAAATCTTCGCCGTTCATTCTTGATGTTTTAATCTAGCCATCCAATCTAGCGGATATTAAATGGATATAGCCCGGAACCCGTTTTCTAATCTAGGACGTTCATTTTAAGTATTTGAATCTAACCGTCCAAATTAAAAACATTTATTTTGCATTAAATCATTCAATATCTTTCATAACAGATTAGGAATCTAAATATATTTTGCTTATCACCCAAGTCGAGATAGTACATTCAAATTCAAAATTTTCCTAAAATCAGCTACAATAATATTCGATATCAATCAAAGATATTTAGAATTTAAACTATAAAACGAATATGACAATAATATTTTAAACATTTTGACCTAGGAAATAATCTATAAATACCAATGTCCACCACCAACAGGTTCATAGTCTTGCTTGCGTTACATCGTTGGGGGTAAAGTTATTCCTGATATTTTTCAATATTATTTCATTAACGAATCTTATTCGTGTTTCTACATTCTTTGTGTTTGTTTTTGTTTTTGTTTTTTGTTTTTACTATGGCTATTGTTATTGTTTTGGCATTATACTAATGATGGGGATTAAGAGATGCAATGTTCAGTCGATTCTAGGTTGCCTCCAAATTAACAAAACAATAGAGCTTCGCAATACTGCAATTGTCAATCCTGAATGTATATTTTCAAACATTAAGGGTTAGACTATAAGTTATGGTTTTGATTTATGTTTTTTCTTTAGACGATGTCTATTTTATGGTTTTTCGTATTGCTCTGATGTTGGGGATTTAAGAGATGCAAGCTTCGGAAACATAATATGTAGGGTTGGACTGTAAGCAATTAAAAATTAGAGCAATACAGGCCAAAATGTATGGAGTTATTGTTTTGTATATTCATGGTTTTGTAAATTCATTGTACATACTCCAAACGATTTGGGCTAAGACAGTTAATTATAAGCGGTTATGGCCCAAACGTTTTTACTTAGCCAAGGGTATTCATTTAGTGAATAACACATTTTACTCACCACTTTTGGAAATTATTTAAGTTTTCAACCCTAGACACTTCAGTTTCTTAATGCTTAACCAAACAATAACTTCTTTCTCGGTAATTTCTCTGAAATTTCAACGATTCCCAACAATGGCTCCACATATTTTTCAAAAAATCTCCCAAATCAACGGCTTTGTTCCTTGCATCTGGGAACTAAAAGTAATGCTTTTGTGAGTTTGGATGTGTTCGACACATGAGTTGGGAGATGAGTGCATCAAGATGCTCTTGGTCGATGATGAAGTAATTTCTTTTTTTACTATTTCATTTGTTCTATTTAAGGTTATTGCATGTTTAGCTGAGTAATTTCTTATATGGATTTAGGGTGTGAAAATAGAGGCTACTGTTCATGTCTCTTATGTGCCAAAATTCCGCTTCGTAACATGGTGTGAGGGCCACTGGTTTAAGCTTGCGAATGCTTGGGTTGTACAGGCACCAGAATATGGTTCCTTGACTCCTTGCGACTTCAAGCTCATCTTTGGTGAATACACAACTTTCTGTCTGACTTACGATAATATCTCTAATGGTCATTTTATGGAATATCCATCGATTCCGGATATATTGGATGGGAGAGTTGCTGATGAATATCCGAAAGGTAACCATAAATATGCAGATTTGTGATATTGTTGCGATCATAATAGTGAAGAAGCTTGCCTAACGTTTTGGGAAAGTATGGAAGATCTTATTACCAGATTCAATATATAGATGTCTTATCTTACTGTATTATTCTGTGTAGATGTTCTTGGTGTTGTTACACACATTGGAAATCTGCAACCTTATTGGGCAGGACCAAAGTTGCATTTTACCATTCGTGACACAAGGTTAGCTAATATGCAAGTCTCATAGATATGTTCAAATATATATGGATATAATTGGTAAATAGATTTGATTGTATCGAATAATATAACTTCGAAATACTTTAATTAATAGCCTCCGGAGTCTTCAGTGTTTGATAATTGGAAAAGATGCCCATGAGCTCCTAAGAAGGTTTTCGAAAGATTCCGTTAGACATCTCTTTGTAATCCTCTGGTGCTTCTACATTAAGCATGAATCCAATAAGATTAGATGTGAAATGTTTTGTGCTTAATAAGCATTGTTTATCATTATCAAATATTGTTGTGAATTATTGATTTAAACATGATATTTCTTTGTTCTATAATATAGATGTAACTTGACTAAGAGGACATGAGCCTATTTCAACAATTATGTACGATCAAACTGATAATTCAGACTTCAATGGACTTCTCAACATGTTGTGTATGTTTTACTCTATTTGAGAAATATTTGGACTATTATTAATATTTTGTTTGTCTGTTAGTTAAGAAATATCTTTAGTAGTTATTAATACATTGTTTATCTATTATGTAGCTTCCCAAATCCAGTGTCTGCTCAGTATCCTGAAGAATTCAACCTTTCACAATTTATATTTTAAATGATGTATCTCGGTTCTATAAACATGAGTTTTTTTTTTTGGTTAGATGATGATAATGATCCTTTGTATGTTTGTTTTAAAAACTTAGGTCTTGGATGTGTTGATTTTAATATGTGGATGTTAAACTTTATATAAAACATCTTACGAACGAATATTACGTTGCACTAAATAGAAGTATATAATATTGACTAAAATAGATTGTTTCAAATTATAAGGTAAACCTTATGAATATCAGACCCTTAATGTTTGTTGTTGCTTTGTTATATTTTCATCTCGAAATTGTAGTCATATTTTGAAAAACATATCAAGTTTAGAGTATATTATATTAAGAATTTAAATTGTACAATATATTTAATGTTGAAGATATTTATTCACTATACAATTTATTTGAATATATATATGAGACTTGCATGTTAAGTAAATTAATTTTGATTCCTTATTTGTTATTAGTGAGATGTCGATAATCAAATGAAGATGCTGAAATAACTAATCCAGTATTTTTATCAAATATATGCAATTAGTTAATGAATTGAAGATACTGAAATGATACTAGCAATTATACTGGATTATATCGATATCTAATCAACCAATATTTAGATTGTTTAAAATATTCTCTTAATTCTAAACTAGACTACAATATATTCGAATATCCATATTTCAAACAAGCATGTTAACTATTAATTGATTTTCATACAACTTAATATGTGAAAGATATATAAGAAAACTAAATTTCGTATTAGATATTAATAGTTATTTACATTTGGTTAGAATATTATTGCAAATTATACAAATGTTTGTATTTTGGTGCCTCTTCTAATATACAAATTTCACGAAATGTTTTGAAATTAAAGTTTAACATCTACTTACTAATCCTTCTGTTAATGAAAGAAGCAAAACGCTGCCACAGTGCATCCATGCCATTGAGGTGGTGGAAACCATATGCATCAGGTTAGAATTATGTCAATAATTGCACCAGTAACAAATCTTCTTTAACTATTTTTATTAGATGTATTTATTCATGTTTGAATCTCTATTGTTTTGTAATTCATAGAATGGCCAAAACAAAAGAACATTCTCAGTGTTTCAAACTCAACCGTGGAAGAATAGTAAAAAAATAAGCAACTTAACAACTACGATCATGCTTAAACTGAACTATGTTCACTTCCAGATTCTATGATAAGCCAGGGTTCTGTTCCACTAAGCTCTATTTTTAATAGGCTAATCCGTGATTTAACAAATGCACCTCGAAGTTCAAGCATAGTATCATCAGTAGAAGGACAGTCTCTATCACCAGAATTTCCTCCGAGCAAAAGGAAATTGATATCAGGTTATCAAGATCCCTAATGTGTTATCATTATATTATCAAGATCCCTAATAAAAACGTCGAAATGATTTTAGTCAATTTTGTAAGTTTGTAGTAACATGTAAGATGGCTAAATCCAAAATTTTAGATTGTATACTTTACTGACATGTTTCAACTTTTAAATTGTCATATTTTGTACAACAAACACCGGTACATTGTGTTCTCCAAACGGTTCATTAGGAAAATGCAATAGAAATGAAAGAATTGTTCTTGGTGATATAACTAATTTACCAGGACAAATAAATGGAAGTAACCTTATGTCACCCGAATTTCCTCCGAGCAAAAGGAAATTGATAGCAGGTTATCAAGATCCCTAATATGTTATCATTATATTATCGAGAATTCTAATTTATCTATATAATTTGTTTTTTTCTATACAGGCAGAGAAAAAATGTCAGCTAATAAAAAACGTCCAGATGATTTAAGTCAATTTTGTAAGTTTATAGTTACATGTAAGATGGTTCAATCCAAAATTTAAGAGAAAAATACTTTATTTACATGTTTCAACTTTTAAATTGTCATATTTTGTACAACAAACACCAGTACATTGTGTTCTCCAAACGGTTTAGTAGGAGAATACAATAGAAATGAAAGAATTGTTCTTGGTGATATAACTAATTTACCAGGACAAATAAATGGAAGTAACCTTGTGTCACCCGAATTTCCTCCGATCTAAAGGAAATTGATATCAGGTTATCAAGATCTCTAATGTGTTATCATTATATTATCGAGAATTCTAATTTGTCTATATGGTTTGTTTCCTTCTATATAGGCATAGAAAAATTGTCAGCTAATAAAAACGTCGATATGATTTGAGTCAATTTTGTAAGTTTGTAGTTACATGTAAGATGGCTAAATCCAAAATTTAAGAGAAAAATACTTTACTGACATGTTTCAACTTTTAAATTGTCATATTTTGTACAACAAACACCAGTAGTACATCAAACACCAGTACCTTGTGTTCTCCAAATGGTTCAGTACGAGAATACAACAGAAACGAAAGAATTGTTCTTGGTGATATAACTAATTTACCAGGACAAATAAATAAAAAGTAACATTTATAATGCGGCTCATCTTAACAAGGAGGCTAATGATGTACAAGGGTTTCCTGCGAGCAAAAGAAAGATGATTTCAAACATAGAAAATGTTGAACCTACTAAAAGACGTCGAAACAATCTGATTTTTTGCTGTAAGTTTGTACTTGCATGTCAGATTTATATTATAAACTTCTATGTTTTTGTGTTAACTTTACTGACAAGTCTCAACATTCAGTAAGGTATGTTTTTTACTGCAAATACCAGTACATATTCAACATGACAATCCAGTGTAAACAGAAGAACTGTTCTTGGTGATATAACTAAACTATCAGGACAAGGCAACGAGAGTAACAATTATTCTGATAATAGTCATAGCATATTTCCTAATGATGAACAAAATAGCAAAGATGATGACTCGTGTTCTGCATACGAGTATTCTTCTGAAGGTACTATTGTTCATCAAAATTCGTGAGTCTCAATATTAAGTTGTTCTGCATCGCTTTTATATGACACTAAACTATTCGCTGTTTAGGAGAACAGCATGTGATCAAAATTGGGATTGTAGTAGTCATGATAGTTCTGATATTGAACATACACAAAACGTTGAAGAAATAGAAACTCCTGAGCAAGAAACCGCTGAAAAGCGAAGCAGGATTACATCAATGGCAGCTCTGCTAAAAAAGTTTTTAGTGTTAATGTTTCTTATCCAACACAGGGATGTAATAAGGAAGATGGTAATTGATTTATATTCCTCTTTTATTTTAGAGATTTCCTTGCATTTATGAGCTTACAATAATAGTTAATTTTTAATATCATTGATGTTTGCAGATTACTTAGACGAAGGGGATCCAACTTATTCTTGTGGTGATTGTGGAGCTATGATGTGGTATGGAGAACGAATTGGCAGACACAGAAAAGCTATTAAACCTGTATTTTCGTTGTGTTGTATGCAAGGGCAAGTGCATCTTCCTTATCTAAAGAAGCCTCCAGAAGAACTAGGAAAGCTATTTAAAGGAAACGATCAACTCAGCAAACATTTTCAGAGAATCTTGAGGCCTTACAACATGTCCTTCTCATTTACTTCCCTTGGTGGAAATGTTGATCTGTCGGTTAAGAAAGGGAGAGAACCTGATATGTTTCAGATGCAAGGGGAAAATTATCATTTAATGGGAAGTTTGAGACCACTGCAAGGAAAAGAGGCGAAGTTTGGACAGCTCTATATTATTGATACGGAAAATGAGATTTAAAACAGAGTCAATGCGCCGAGGTATATATTTATTAAATCATATGTTTTTAATCTACTTTCAGTACTGATTTACCAAATATCTACGTTTGTGGTACAGCAAAGGCAAACATAGCAGTGGTCAGAAATCGAGGAAGGATGGATTGAAGGATCAAATTATCAAACGATTATTGGAAATATTAAATTCGGTAAATCCATACGTTGATAAGTTTAGATCAGCTCGTGATAGGTTAGGAAGCTTTCACCATGAGATTACCAGTACTCGTGTAACAGATGGCAGAACATATAATGTTCCCACTGCTTCAGAAGTTGCTGCACTGATTCAAAATGATTTTCATCTGGAAATGAATAAGAGAGATATTCTGCTTGAAAAACAATCAGGAAAGCTTAAAAGGATCAGCGAGGTTCATGTTTCATATCTCGCCCTTCAGTATCCGCTTATATTTGTTTATGGCGAAGACGGATGTAGACCTGGGATTAAGAAACGTGACTCAGACGCTACAAAAAAGTTTAAAAAGGATGCGATAAGTATGCGACAGTGGTATGCATTCCAGATCCAAGATCGAAAACATGAATTTCACATTCTACTTCGATCAAGGAGATTGTTCCAGCAGTTTTTGGTTGATTCTTATACAACCATCGAGTCTAGAAGGTTAAGGTATTTGAAGCATAATAAAAAAAATTTGCGTTCTGACAGTTATGACTCTATCAAACGGTCTGAGGATGCCGGGGTGGAGGATATGAGTGAACAGGGTCAAGAATTTTTATTGCCATCGACTCATACAGGCAGTCGTAGATATGTGAAGAATTGCTACCTGGATGCAATGGCCATTTGTAAACATTTTGGTTTCCCTGATATGTTCATCACGTTTACATGCAATCTAAATGGCCTGAGATAACAAGACTTCTGGCGGAACGAGAGTTGAACTTTAATGACAGACCATATATTCTTTGCCAGATGTTTCACATGAAACTTAATCGGTTGATGAATGATTTAACAAAGAAGAAGCTATTAGGAAAGACCGTTTCAGGTAAGTAAAACCTATAATCTCTTAAGTATATTATCTATCTTATAACTAGAGTCTATATTACTAACAGCCGTATATGTTCCCGCTTTTCAGCTATGTATACCATAGAGTTTCAGAAGAGAGGATTACCTCATGCTCACATTCTGCTCTTTATGGATCCTTCTTCCAAATTTGTCACTACAAATGATATTGACAAGGTAATTTAAGCTGAAATACCAGATAGGATTAAAGAGCCGAAGTATTATAATGTCATAAAAGATAAGATCATTCATGGGCCTTGTGGAGCTACTAACAGGAATTCACCATGCATGGAAGATGGTAAATGTTCGAAGTTATTTCCTAAGCCTTATGCTGAGAAAACTACAATTAACAGAGAAGGGTTTCCTGTTTATAGAAGACGTGAACAAACAGATTGTTTTTGTTGATAAGAATGGTGTTAAATGTGACAACATATTTGTTATTCCATATAACAAGAAGCTCTCCTTACGTTATCAAGCTCACATAAATGTGGAATGGTGCAACCAAAGTGGTTCTATCAAGTACTTATTTAAGTACATTAACAAAGGAGCTGATCGTGTGAGTGTCGTTGTTGAAGGACCAGGAACCAGTGGATCAGACAACGCTGATAATGGTGAAGCCGGTATTCGGAAAAAAGAGATGAGATAAAAGAGTTCTTCGATTGTCGGTACGTTTTGTATTTTCTAAATTGTAGATAAGTTACTAAAACGTTGGCTTACATATGCTTATATAACTCACGTTTATGATTCGGATTTTGTAGATACGTCTCTTCATGCGAAGCTGGATGGATAATTTATAAGTATCCATTACACTATCGATCTACGGCAGTACAGAGGCTCTACTTCCATCTACCAGGAAAACAAAGTGTCTTCTTCAGAGGGTATGATAAATTAGAGGCTGCGGTCAGTCGTAAGCTCATAGAGAATACTATGTTCTTGGCGTTGTTTGAGCTGAACAAAGTTGATTCATTCGCCAACACTCTAACTTATGCTCAGATTCCAAATCACTACACATTCGAAAAAACAAAGAAGAAATGGAATAGAAGGCGAAACAAACAATTCAGTGTTGGAAGGATTAATTATGCTCCCCGTAAACAGGAAGATTCTTATTATTTGCGTATATTGTTGAACATTGTCCAAGGACCGAGAGGTTATGATCATCTAAAAACGTTCAACGGTGTTCTATACAAGGAATATAAAGAGGCGTGTTATGCTCGTGGGTTGCTGGATGATGACCAAAAGTATATTGATGATATCATTAGACGTAGTTTTTATGTCTGTGGAAGATCTATGTGTTGGATTATGTGTGTTCATGGTGTAATTGTCAGGTTACATCCTAGCACATAATAAACAAGGATCTAGGTGATTGCAGTTGAATCATAAACAGATCAGGATCATTACCTTATGATTGCAGCGGATTAATCAATGGAATATCGAGATCTGCAAGAGCTGATGATTACCGGCTCCTCCTCAGGTATCCACACGCTTACAAGCTTCGGATCAGGCTGCTAGACCAAGTCGGAACAACAGAGAGAGAGAGAGGAAGAGTGGCTGTGAAAATCGCAGAGGCATAAGCCTTAGGGCTTCCTGCGCCTCTTTTCTTCCTTATATGGGCCCAAGTAATTAAACTAATGGCTCATAAGGCTTTTGGGCCCAAGGCCCAAATCAGACAAAAGACTGTCTTTTGTCTGGCCCAATTCTCTGTACAAATACAGTAAATGCCTTGCATCTTACTGTATTATTTCCATGTTAACTTTCCCGTTAGCTATGGTGTGTGACCCTTAGGGATCATACAATACTGGTAATAAGTCCTAAACTTATAGATCATGAGCGGGCTCTAGCAAGTCATCATGATCACCCAGTATTTATGACTTATGTCTGATCTCGACACTTATCATACTTTCTAGAGATAGTACGGTAGATTTCAGGACATTCCCAACAATCTCCCACTTGTACTGGAATCCTACACAGGACATTCCCAACAATCTCCCGATTGTACTGGAATCCTACATTCCCTAATCCTTTTGTCTCAATATCTCGATCTGGCATAAGGCAAGATGCGTGTCATCCTTATATAGCCAGACCATGTTCATCGGACCAGATTTGATACTGACAATGCAAACGACTTGGGCAAGTCCGTTTGGGAGTGGCCACTCTCTTACCAGCTATCAAGTCTCCGATTGGCCTAGAGATATTACCTCCGTTAAACGGCAGGGACAAATCCCATCTTGTTCCATCACTATGAACTACATACTTCATAATACACCCAACCAAGGTCCTTATAGCTCCCAGTTACGAAACAGCGTTAGACAATGATCAAAGCGCATCACTCCATGTGCAGCCACATGCATGCGAACTCAGGTCTAAGGACTATACTCTATAGTCGTATATGAGAACCTCTTATGACACATATATTAATATCTTGTAGAGTTCTCACCAGCGGGCCATGTCCAGTCATATGCTCCCCTACATATACCTATGTGTCGACTTTGATGCCGCGCATCTATGACCCCTCGAAACTTGGTCATAAGTCTCAACACAATCTAGTCTCAAGTGGTTGTTGGTGTTCCAATTTCAACAACCTTCGACTATGGACACTATGATTTATGTCATTTCGTTAAATATGGGGTTTCAGGATCAAGTCTACTCATGTACTTCGATGGCCCATATATAATGACATGAATCATTTTGGAACGATTATTTATATCACAGTTAAAATAATCCAGAAATCATAGATTTCATAAACATAAAATATTATGTTTACATGAACCTTTCAAAACAACTAAATAAAGCCCTTTACAAACTCCCACTGAAATTAAGACTACATCTTAATTTCACATATCCTACAGCTACAGTCCGCGACTCGTGCTTAGGCCTAAGGAGTGGCTTCGTTAATAGATTAGCAACGTTCTCATTCGTTGAAACTTGCTGATCTACTTAACACCTCTGTCATTTATCTCACGGAATAGGTAACACCTACCCTCAATGTGTTTGGATCTCAGATGTGCAGCTAGCCACATCAAGTTCAGTGATGAACTTTTCTATCCAAACAACCTCTTTCGCCGCTACCCAAGCTGCGAAATGTTCAGCTTAAGTCATGGAGTCAGCAACAGTGCCTTGCACCGCCAGACAGACACAAGATATAACCGGACTGTGACCGGAAATCATCTTTGTATGTTGGTAACTTGCCTTTCAGACTCTACCGACTTGTAGCACCTCACTTTGCTGGATTTGACTGGTCTTTACTTGTCTTGCTTAACATTAAAGCAACATCAAAACAAGTTCGTGTCATGGCATACATGATAGATCCAATTGCCGACGCATATGGAATCTCATCCATGCATTCAAGCTCAGCAGTTATCGTAGGACACTGTTTCTTGCTTAACGTAATGCCATGTGACATTGGCATAAAACCCTTCTTGGAATGCTGAAAACGTGTAGAACTTTGTCAATTTAAGAATCCTGACTTTGTCCTACCAGCTCTTTTGGATCTCTATCTTTAGATCCAAAATCCAAGAACATACGTGGCTTTACCCATGTCAATCATAAAACCAACTCCCAAGCCAGTCCTTCACTGACTGCAGCATTGGAACGTTATTTCCGAGAATCAGTATGTCATCGACATACACTATGAGAAATGCAACATCGCTCCCACTTATCTATTAGTAAACGCACAGTTCCACTTCGTTCCTGTTCAAGTCAAAACCTTGACTACTTCAACAGAACGAAGATTCCAACTCCGATATGTTTGCTTCCATCCATGAATGGATCGATGAAGCTAACTTACACACAGTGTAATTTTTTTTTTTTGGAGTCCGGGCTCACTTTCGCTTCTGAATTTCGCAGGTTCGTCACTTTCAATGATCATCAGATCATGGCAACTAATCACGAGAAATCACTCTCTGATTAGTGACGGATTCATTCAGATCTGCGAACTTCAGGCTCTACAGGTGTAGATTCTACAGAAATCTGTAAATCCATCCGCTGCTCTCCCTCAACAGGTTGAGCAGCCTCCTGTATTTCTCGAATTTCTTCGAGTTATACTTTTACTCCCACTGTTCTTCTTAGAAAGCAACTTCCCTCTTAGAAAACAGAATTCCGAACAACCTAACTTCGTTTTCGGAATGGAAGTAAAAGTAACAAGCCTTGGTTTCCCTAGGACAACCAGCGAAGTAGCTCAACTACAAATACTCAGTAAAGACGAATTTGGATCATTTCCAGTCCACATTTATGTGGTATCTTTCAACTGATATTGGTGGAACTATTTCAGCGTAAACTTAGATATTTCTAGAGCGTTATTCTTAAAGAATATCATGGAAGATTCGTGTGACTCATCTTTAATCATTTCTAATAAGATCTGATTCTTTCTCACAGAAACACCTCAAGGTTTTCAGGAGAAATGAGCTGTGAAACGACTTCACACTCATTCAGATGATCACACCATCAATGACTTAAGTATTCTCACTCGTGATCTAATCCAGAGTCTCAATACTTCTGTCACTCAGATTCTATACCTCATTCTGGAACTCTTTCGACTATTTCAAAGAATTCCGACTCGTGTCTCATCAAATGAACACAGTCATACTCACTGAAGTAATCAGTAAAGATAATGAAGTACAGAAAATTTTCTCTGGCATTACTGCTCATCGGGCCACATACATGAGTATGTTCAAGGTCCAATAAGCCTTTGGGCCTTTCTCTAGCTCGGCTAAGATGGGCCCTTTGTCTTTTGGTCCAGTAAGCAGAATTCAAGTCTCATAAGATATCCGATCAAATGAGCCCAAAAGTCCATAACTATGGGATTTCTGAATCCGACTCACTCTATGTGACCAAAATATTTACGCCAAGAAAAATCAGGTTTAATTCATCAGATTTAAACCAATTCGGTATTTATGTTACTTTTAGGCACTCTTTGGTTTAAGATATAAAACCCATTCCTTGAATAGGGTGCTACAATTAATATTTCATTAAGATCAAAAGAACAAAACTAGTCTTTTATCAAAATGAAAAACATTCAAATTCTTACAAGAAAATGAAAGACAACTCTGCTTGCAGCAGGTACATTGTAGCAATTACTTAATACAAAACCAAGCCACAAAGGCATCTACAAGTGAAAACCCTACGGCTGAGGCAGCATCCATAGCTCCTTCCAGACACGCAGTTCCACTTGTCCTTCCTTCAACGTTCTACTGTTGCTTAGGCTCTGCATATTATAACAAATATCAGTGCCACAACCAGTATCCAATACCTATAAGGTAGAACTTGAAGTAATAACATGAATACCTGAGGAAGTAGTCTCATACATCAACTTCAACTCCTCATAATCTTCCACGAATTTAATGCAATCTCTCTTCCAATGCCCAGTCTCTTTACAGTAGCAGCACTTACCAACGTAAGATGTATCTGACTCGGGCTCAGAAGACACAGGCTTGCCATGATTCAAAATCTGGACAACTTTGTCTTCACCCTTGTCAACACTAGGTTTAGTAAACCTACCCTTCTCCATTATGAGATTATACAGGGTACTCTTCACGTTTGGCTCAACTGTCTTGAGCATATCATGCAGTTCAGTCAGCGTCTTCGTTAAGCCTTTCTTGATATAGTTCCTTTTGAACTTATCATAGCTTAACGGCAGTGACTGCAGAATGATCTCAGTTGCCAATTCTTGGCTAACTGGATAATCCAGTTTCCTCAGGTTATCAATGTAACCCATCATTTTACTGACATGAGGACTTACTGGATGATCATTTGGTAGCTTGCAGCTAGTGAGAGACTTAACCAACTGGTATCTCTCCACTCTTACCTGCTCCTGAAATTTCAATTTCAGGCTGCTGATCATCTCTATTGGCGACTCAATGTTCTCATATTGCTTCAGCAAATCTGAGTCCATGGTAGCCAATATCAGACCACGCACATCTACCGCATCAATATAATGCTTATTCCAAGCATCATATACTGCATGAGAGGCATTGGACCCGATCCTCTCGGGGAGAGCTTTCTCAAGGACATAGTCCTTTCTCTCCTGCCTGAGGACTAGCCTCAGGTTCCGCGACCAAGTCAAGAAATTTGATCCGTTCAGTTTGTCCTTCTCAAGGACAGACCGGATCGAGAAAGTGTTTTTATTGTTTGTGCTAGTCATAACTGAAATTTAGAGATAAATAGAGTTTTAGTTATTTAGTTCATAAAAGAGTAATCTTAATAACTTATAAGAAAACTCGCATTGCATTCAAAATTTCTTTGTTTAACCTCATAAGAATGCAATGATTCCGAGACCCATGTTCAACTAAAACCAAAGTGGGCCACTGGCCGTCACCCGGAATTAGCTTTACTTGGTAAGCATACACACAGCTAGTTATATCCAATAACTCTCGGTTGTGAATTGGGCCCAAGGCCCAATACACCAGATGTCTCAAGGCCCGGGACTCCCGATGGCCCAGTCAAGGAAACCAATCTCTTACAGCCAAATAATCACTAAAGTCTGGGACTCCCAATGAAATTAGTGACTATATACTACTTTACTTACGCAAAAACAGACACCTCACACTGTAAGCCATATCTGTAATTGAATAAGCGTTAAGTAGCTGACAAGATTGGGCAAGACATCCAAGCTTGATATTGTTTTTGAGGATTTTAGGTTTTCTTTCCAAAAATAGAAGATTACTATTTTGGGAAACTTACTTATTTTAGAAACTTTCTAAATTCAGAAACTTACTATATTTAGAAATTTCTTAACATGCCAAAATTAGAAACTTCTAATCAAAGAACCTTTCTAATTTAATGTTTTATTAAAGTTTTCGGTTGGGTCACAAATTATAGGCCCAATTCTTGGCCCAAGACCACAGAATTCCAATTGGCCCAATAATTTGACATAACCGAGTCGGTTCATTAATTCTGGTCCAAGACCAAATTAACTACTTAATCCAACTGGTTATTTACTAAACCAGACCAGCTCTAAATTATTTGGTCCAACCAAATCAAACTTAGACCAGCCTTCGGTTTAGGTCAAAATTCAATTTTGAATTTCAATCCGGTTTAACCAGAAATTAAATAATTTCCAGCAAACCGCGATTTGGGTTAAGGGCTTAAACCATACAATTAAATAATTAATTGATTCATACACAATCACAAAAGGACAAAATCGATCATGATTCAATACATACGATTCATTCAATCATAATTGCAAGCGATCATGATCACATTAACCAATCGAAATCGTAACAAACTTACACAAGAAGACAAAACCAATTTGACCTTAACCAATTCAATAATTGTTAAGCAAATCGTTTCATGACTTGCACAAAAGGACGAAACGATTTTGACTTATTCAATTCAATAATGGATTCATTTAATTCAGCAAAGTCAACAGCTTCCAATTCAATAATCGAATCAATGAACATGCGATCATTCACTAAAAGACAAAACAACGTTTTTGTCCTCTTCCAATTACACAATCGCTCAGGTTAACAAACCTTAATTCAATAATGGATTACAAAAAGACAAATTGATTTGTCCTTTTTCCAATTCATCAAGCGATACATGCTATTAACAAATTAACTCACACGTTCAATTAATTCAACTCACGTGTTGAATATTATCAAACCTAACTCGATTAAACAATCACTTATGATCAAGACAACAGCGATTCATTCAAAGATCGATTATTAGATAAATCGATTCTTATATCTAGGTTTTCCAAGTTTCAATCAATTTTACTCATTAAAATCGATTCTTCAAACTAATAAACAACCTAGTATGATCCAAATAGCAAAAACCTAACAACCTGGGCTCTGATACCACTGTTGGATTATGTGTGTTCATGGTGTAATTGTCAGGTTACATCCTAGCACATAATAAACAAGGATCTAGGTGATTGCAGTTGAATCATAAACAGATCAGGATCATTACCTTATGATTGCAGCGGATTAATCAATGGAATATCGAGATCTGCAAGAGCTGATGATTACCGGCTCCTCCTCAGGTATCCACACGCTTACAAGCTTCGGATCAGGCTGCTAGACCAAGTCGGAACAACAGAGAGAGAGAGAGGAAGAGTGGCTGTGAAAATCGCAGAGGCATAAGCCTTAGGGCTTCCTGCGCCTCTTTTCTTCCTTATATGGGCCCAAGTAATTAAACTAATTGCTCATAAGGCTTTTGGGCCCAAGGCCCAAATCAGACAAAAGACTGTCTTTTGTCTGGCCCAATTCTCTGTACAAATACAGTAAATGCCTTGCATCTTACTGTATTATTTCCATGTTAACTTTCCCGTTAGCTATGGTGTGTGACCCTTAGGGATCATACAATACTGGTAATAAGTCATAAACTTATAGATCATGAGCGGGCTCTAGCAAGTCATCATGATCACCCAGTATTTATGACTTATGTCTGATCTCGACACTTATCATACTTTCTAGAGATAGTACGGTAGATTTTAGGACATTCCCAACACTCTGAGACAGCTTTTTGTTGTTATGCTTCTTTCTGATACTTTGTCTAAACCAGAAGTTGTTTGGAAAAATACTTGGGAGTTTTTATCGGAAGACATAGAGCACACTATGAGGAAATATTATAATAGGCCAGGTAGGAGTACTGGAAACAACTTTCAACTTATTATTGTTATATCTTGAATACCGAATGCTAATGTTGAATACCTTTTCATGTAGAACTTAAACTAAGTGATGATGAAAAGAAGAAGTACACTCTAGAAGAGATACAGAAGGTTATGAGACGGTGTGGGAGCACTCTGGCTAGGTATAAAACCATTCCTTATATACCTCCTTTAAATCAGAAGGTAGAAAATATTTTGATACTTGATGAAAGAAGCTATGATCGTGAAGAACTGTTGGCCACTCACGAGAGAGATGTTCTAAAGTTGACAGATGAACAGAGGAAAATATACGAAGAGATAATTGATGCTGTGGTTAATGGCAGAGGCGGTCTGCTTTTTGTTTATGGATTTGGTGGCACTGAGAAAACATTTATTTGGAAGTTGCTTTCAGCTGCAATTAGAAGTAAAGGAGATATTGTTCTTAATGTTGCCTCTAGCGGAATTGCTTCATTGTTGCTACAAGGTGGAAGAACTGCTCATTCAAGGTTCGGAATACCTATTAATCCTGACGAGTAGTCTACATGCAACTTGGCACATGGAACAGAACAAACTAATTTAATCAAGGAAGCTTCTCTAATTATATGGGATAAAGCACCTATGATGAGCAAGCATTGTTTTGAATCACTAGATAGAAGTCTGAATGATATAATTGGGTGTAAAGGCGACAAGCCTTTCGTAGGAAAGGTTGTGGTGCTTGGAGGTGATTTTAGACAGGTACTTCCTGTTATTAATGGCGCTTGTAGGGCTGAAAATTTCTTGGCTGCACTAAATTCATCATATCTTTGGGAACATTGTAAGGTTCTCAAACTTATGAAGAATATGCGGTTATGTTCGGATAATCTTACCGCTGAAGAAGCAATTGAACTTGGAGAATTCTCGAATTGGATATTAGCTGTTGGCGATGGAAAAATTGCAGAACCTAATGATGGTGAGGCTCTAATCGATATCCCATAAGAGTTTCTAATTACAAATTCAGATGACCCAATTGAAGCTATAAACAAGGAAATATACGGAGAAACTTCTTTGCTTCAAGCAGCTAAGGAACCAAATTTTTTCCAAGAAAGAGCTATATTATGTCCAACAAACGAGGATGTCAATATGATTAATGAGCATATGTTAGATAGGCTCAAAGGTAAGTTCAGAATTATTTCTTAAACTTATGCGAAATTATTGTTAAACATATACTAATGTTTTTTTGAATTTGATCTACTACTGTTCAGATAGTATAGACCCGTCTGATACAAGCTCAGTAAACAATGAAGCACTTAGTTCTGATTTTCTAAATAATATTAAGGTTACTGGGTATCAAACCATAATATAAGGTTGAAGATTGGATGTCATGTGATGTTGCTTCGTAATATTGATCCTACATGTACTAAGAGTCTTCTAACCCTATTTTGTTACTTCATATACTCTTTTAATATATTATGCTACTACTTGCTTAAAACAGGGGGATTAATGAATGGGACAAGACTTCAAATTACCGAGCTATACGATTTTATGGTGGAAGCAAGAGTTATTACTGGAGAAGGAGTTGGAGATAAAGTGTTCATTCCTAGGTTGTTGATAACACCATCAGATACAAAACTTCCATTCAAAATGTGCAGGAGACAATTGCCTTTGTCAGTGGCTTTTGCTATAACAATCAACAAGAGCTAAGGACAATCTTTATCAAAAGTTGGGATATTTCTACCAAGACCTGTGTTTTCACACGGACAACTCTATGTGGCAGTATCTAGCGTGACCTCGAAGAAGGGATTAAAAATTTTGATTGTCGACAAAGAAGGTAAACCTAAAAAAAAAACCATGAATGTTGTTTTCAAAGAGATTTTTAGTAATCTTTGATGACTATCTTTTATATTTATTTTCAACTTTTGATTATTCGACAGTATGTTTAGTTTAAACGTTTACAGTAACAGTTATTGTTGGACTTTTATAGATTTGCAATTATCTATTATCTTTGAATCAATTCTATAATCATTGAAAAACAAATAAAACAAAATCAAATTGCGTCCAAAACTGATTCACAAACTTAACCAAAAAATCATGTATAAAATAAGAACTATAATATAAACAGTCAATTAATTATTTAACTAATATATATCAATACTAAATAGAGTGATGTAACTTAAATTTTCTAAAATAAAACAATAATACGATGTGAACGAAAACGACTAAAACAAAATCAAATGTTTTCTAAAACTCATTCAAAAACAAATACAAATTATCATATATTAATAGGGAGAATCCCATTGAAAACCATCAATGTGGCACCCACTTCCACTTTAAACCTCCAGACTATTACATGATTAAATTAAACACTCAATGTGCAAAACTGACAAAATAAATCCTCAATGTGACTTTCTTCTTCAGTGCTTTAAAGCCCTAACGGAACTGTTGACGATGAACAATAATTTCGTTTAAAAAATATTTATTTATTTTGTAAAAATTATTTTTTAACGGAATTACTGTTCACCGTGAACAGTTCCGTTAGAATTTCAAAGTACTGAAGAAGAAAGTGAAGGATTATAGTGTTTTTCCATGGTTCAATTCTCAGATTGCAACCTAACACATATTTAATCAAGGATCTAGGTTCTTGTAAATGAATCATAAACACAAACCTGGACATTACCTTTTGCAGCGGAATGATTGTAATGTCGAGATCAACGAACATATGATTACCTGTTCCTCCTTGGTATCCACACGCTTACAAGCACGGATGGCTGCTAGACCGGATGGATGATCAACAGAGAGAGAGATTGGAGAGGGAGAGGCCCTGCGGCCACCAGCTCCAAAATCGCAGACAGAATGAATGCCAGGGTTTCACAACCCTTGTTGCAATCTTATTTCACTAATGGGCCCAAGTTTAATTAATTAATTAAACTAATGGCTCATTAGTCTTTTGGGCCCAAGACACAAATCAGACAAAAGCCCATTTGTTGTCTGCCCAACTCTCTGTACAAATACAGTAAATGCCTTAGCATCTTACCGTATTAATTCCATCTTAACTTTCCCGTTAGCTATGGTGTGTGACCCTTTGGGATCATACAATACTGGTAATAAGTCCTAAACTTATAGATCAAGAGCGGACTCTAGCAAGCCATCATGATCACCCAGTATTTATGACTTATGTCTGATCTCGACATTTATCATACTTTCTAGAGATAGTACGGTAGATTTCAGGACATTCCCAACAATCTCCCACTTGTACTGGAATCCTACACAGGACATTCCCAACAATCTCCCAATTGTACTGGAATCCTACATTCCCTAATCCTTTTGTCTCAATATCTCGATCTGGCATAAGGCAAGATGCGTGTCATCCTTATATAGCCAGACCATGTTTATCGGAACAGATTTGATACTGACAATTCAAACGACTTGGGCAAGTCCGTTTGGGAGTGGCCACTCTCTTACCAGCTATCAAGTCTCCGATTGGCCTAGAGATATTTCCTCCGTTATACGGCAGGGACAA
Source organism: Orychophragmus violaceus (assembly GCA_030180135.1). NCBI lineage: Eukaryota > Viridiplantae > Streptophyta > Magnoliopsida > Brassicales > Brassicaceae > Orychophragmus > Orychophragmus violaceus. The sequence goes on along the minus strand of CM058234.1, from coordinate 58,179,339 downwards.
ATCCCATCTTGTTCCATCACTATGAACTACACACTTTATAATACACCCAACCAAGGTCCTTATAGCTCCCAGTTACGAAACAGCGTTAGACAATGATCAAAGCGCATCACTCCATGTGCAGCCACATGCATGCGAACTCAGGTCTAAGGACTATACTCTATAGTCGTATATGAGAACCTCTTATGACACAGATATTAATATCTTGTAGAGTTCTCATCAGCGGGCCATGTCCGGTCATATGCTCCCCTACATATACCTATGTGTCGACTTTGATGCCGCGCATCTATGACCCCTCGAAACTTGGTCATAAGTCTCAACACAATCTAGTCTCAAGTGGTTGTTGGTGTTCCAATTTCAACAACCTTCGACTATGGACACTCTGATTTATGTCATTTCGTCAAATATGGGGTTTCAGGATCAAGTCTACTCATGTACTTCGATGGCCCATATATAATGACATGAATCATTTTGGAACGATTATTTATATCACAGTTAAAATAATCCAGAAATCATAGATTTCATAAACATAAAATATTATGTTTACATGAACCTTTCAAAATAACTAAGTAAAGCCCTTTACGAACTCCCACTGAAATTAAGACTACATCTTAATTTCACTCATCCTACAGCTACAGTCCGCGACTCGTGCTTAGGCCTAAGGAGTGGCTTTGTTAATAGATTAGCAACGTTCTCATTCGATGAAACTTGCTGATCTACTCAACACCTCTGTCATTTATCTCATGGAATAGGTTATACCTATCCTCAAGGTGTTTGGATCTCTGATGTGCAGCTAGTCTCATTTATGCTGTGAATCACATCAAGTTCAGTAATGAACTCTTCTTTCCAAATAACCTCTTTCGCCGCTTCTCTAGCTGCGAAATGTTCAGCTTAAGTCATGGAGTCAGCAACAGTGCCTTGCACCCCCAGATAGACACAAGATATAGCCGGACTGTGACCAGGAATTATCTTTGTCTATTGGAAACTTGCCTTTCAGACTCTATCGACTTGTAGCACTTCACTTTCTCCGTAAACCAAGAACTTATCCTTAGTATTCCTCAAATACTTTAGGATATTCTTTACGGCAATCCAGTGATTCTTTGCTGGATTTGACTGGTCTTTACTTGTCTTGCTTAACATTAAAGCAACATCAAAACAAGTACGTGTCATGGCATACATGATAGATCCAATTGCCGACGCATATGGAATCCTATCCATGCATTCAAGCTCAGCAGTTATCGTAGGACACTGCTTCTTGCTTAACGTATTGCCATGTGACATTGGCATAAAACCCTTCTTGGATTGCTGATTAGGTGTAGGACTTTGTCAATTTAAGAATCCTGACTTTGTCCTACCAGCTCTTTTGGATCTCTATCTTTAGATCCAAAATCTAAGAACATACGTGGTTTTACCCATGTCAATCACAAAACCAACTCCAAAGCCAGTCCTTTACCGACTGCAGCATTGGGACGTTATTTCCGAGAATCAGTATGTCATCGACATACACTATGAGAAATGCAACATTGCTCCCACTTATCTATTAGTAAACGCACAGTTCCATTTCGTTCCTGTTCAAGTCAAAACCTTTGACTACTTCAACAGAACGAACATTCCAAATCCGATGTGTTTGCTTCCATCCATGAATGGATCAATGAAGCTAACTTACACATAGTGTAATTTTTCGGAGTTATGGCTTACTTTCGCTTCTTTGAATTTCGCAGGTTGGTCGCTTTCAATGATCATCAGATCATGCGAACTTTCAATGATCATCAGGTTCAACTAATGACGAGAAATCACTCTCGGATTAGTAACTGATTCATTCATATCTGCGAACTTCAGGCTCCACAGGTGTAGATTCTACAGAAATCTGTAAATCCATCCGTTGCTCTCCCTCAACAGGTTGAGCAGCCTCCTGTATTTCTCGAATTTCTTCGAGTTATACTTTTACTACCACTGTTCTTCTTGGAAAGTAACTTCCCTTCTTAGAAAACAGAATGGACGTAAAAGTAACAAGCCTTGGTTTCCCTAGGACAACCAGTGAAGTAGCACAACTACAAATACTCAGTAAAGACGAATTTGGATCGATTCCAGTCCACATTTATGTGGTGTCTTTCAACTGATATTGGTGGAACTATTTCAGCGTAAACTTAGATATTTCTAGAGCGTTATTCTTAAAGAATATCATGGAAGATTCGTGTGACTCATCTTTAATCATTTCTAATAAGATCTGATTCTTTCTCACAGAAACACCTCCAGGTTTTCAGGAGAAATGAGCTGTGAAACGATTTCACACTCATTCAGATGATCACACAATCAATGACTTAAGTATTCTCACTCGTTATCTAATCCAGAGTCTTAATACTTCTGTCATTCAGATTCTATACTTCATTCTGGAACTCTTTCGACCATGTCAAAGAATTCCGACTTGTGTCTCATCAAATGAACACAGTCACACTCACTGAAGTAATCAGTAGAGACAATGAAGTACATAAAATTTTCTCTGGCATTACTGCTCATCGGACCACATACATGAGTATGTTCAATCTCCAATAAGCCTTTGGGCCTTTCTCTAGCTCGGCTAAGATGGGCCCTTTGTCTTTTGGTCCAGTAAGCAGAATTCAAGTCTCATAAGATATCCATTCAAATGAGCCCAAAAGTCCATAACTATTGGGTTTCTGAATCCGATTTACTCTATTTGACCAAAACATTTATGCCAAGAAAAATCAGGTTTAATTCATCAGATTTAAACCAATTCGGTATTTATGTTACATTTAGGCACTCTTTGGTTTAAGATATAAAACCCAATCCTTGAATAGGGTGCTACAATTAACATTTCATTAAGATCAAAAGAACAAAACTTGTCTTTATCAAAATGAAAAACATTCAAATTCTTCACAAGAAAATGAAAAACAACTCTGCTTAAAGCAGGTACATTGTAGCAATTACTTAATACAAAATCAAGCCTCAAAGGTATCTACAAGTGAAAACCCTACGGCTGAGGCAGCATCAATAGCTCCTTCCAGACACGCAGTTCCACTTGCCCTTCCTTCAACGTTTTACTGTTGCTCAGGCTCTGCATATTATAACAAATATCAGTGCCACAACCAGTATTCAATACCTATAAGGTATAACTTGAAGTAATAACATGAATACCTGAGGAAGTAGTCTCATACATCGACTTCAACTCCTCATAATCTTCCATGAATTTAATGCAATCTCTCTTCCAATGCCCAGTCTCTTTACAGTAGCAGCACTTATCAACGTAAGAGGTATCTGACTCGGGCTCAGAAGACACGCGCTTGCCATGATTCAAAATCTGGACAACTTTGTCTTCACCCTTGTCAGCATTAGGTTTAGTAAACCTACCCTTCTCATTCATGAGATTGTACAGGGTACTCTTCACGTTTGGCTCAACTGTCTTGAGCATATCATGCAGTTCAGTCAACGTCTTCGTTAAGCCTTTCTTGATATAGTTCCTTCTGAACTTATCATAGCTTGACGGCAGTGACTGCAGAATGATCTCAGTTGCCAATTCTTGGCTAACTGGATAATCCAGTTTCCTCAGGTTATCAACGTAACCCACCATTTTACTGACATGAGGACTTACTGGATGATCATTTGGTAGCTTGCAGCTAGTGAGAGATTTAACCAACTGGTATCTCTCCACTCTTACCTGCTCCTGAAATTTCAATTTCAGGCTGCTGATCATCTCTATTGGCGACTCCATGTTCTCATATTGCTTCAGCAAATCTGAGTCCATGGTAGCCAATATCAGACCACGCACATCTACCGCATCATTATAATGCTTATTCCAAGCATCATATACTGCATGAGAGGCATTGGACCCGATCCTCACGGGGAGAGCTCACTCAAGGACATAGTCCTTTCTCTCCTTCCTGAGGACTAGCCTCAGGTTCCGCGACCATGTCAAGAAATTTGATCCGTTCAGTTTGTCCATTTCAAGGACAGACCGGATCGAGAAAGTGTTTTGATTGTTTGTGCTAGGTTTAGCTGAAATTTAGAGATAAATAGAGTTTTAGTTATTTAGTTCATAAAAGAGTAATCTTAATAACTTATAAGAAAACTCGCATTGCATTCAAAATTTCTTTGTTTAACCTCATAAGAATGCAATGATTCCGAGACCCATGTTCAGCTAAATCCAAAGTGGGCCACTGGCCGTCACCCGGAATTAGCTTTACTTGGTAAGCATACACACAGCTAGTTATATCCATATAACTCTCGGTTGTGGATTGGGCCCAAGGCCCAGTTCACCAGATGTCTCAAGGCCCGGGACTCCCGATGGCCCAGTCAAGAAAACCAATCTCTTACAGCCAAATAATCACTAAAGTCTGGGACTCCCAATGAAATTAGTGACTATATACTACTTTACTTACGCGAAAACAGACACCTCACACTGTAAGCCATATCTGTAATCGAATAAGCGTTAAGTAGCTGACAAGATTGGAAAGACATCCAAGCTTGATATTGTTTTTGAGGATTTCAAGTTTTATTTCCAAAAATAGAAGATTACTATTTTGGGAAACTTACTTCTTTTAGAAACTTTCTAAATTTAGAAACATACTAAAAATAGAAATTTCTAATTTAATATTTTATAAATATTTTCGGGTTGGTTCACAAATTATAGGCCCAATTCTTGGCCCAAGACCATAGAATTCCAGTTGGCCCAATAATTTGACATAACCGATTCGGTTTATTAATTCTGGTCCAAGACCAAATTAACTATCAAAACCATCGGTTATTTACTAAACCAGACCAGCTCTAAATTATTTGGTCCAACCAAATCAAACTTAGACCAGCCTTCGGTTTAGGTTAAAATTCAATTTTTAATTTAAATCCGGTTTAACTAGAAATTAAATAATACCAATTGTATTAAATAATTTCCAGCAAACCGCGATTTTGGGTTAACCGCTTGAACCATAATTATTCAATAATTAATCGATTCATACAAAGCAATTAAATAATTGCTTACACAAATCGTATCATAACAGAAACGATTAATAATTGAATTCGTATCATAAGAGAAACGATTAATTCAAAATTAACTCAATTTTGAATTAATAATTGAATTTGACAAAAGCAATTCTTTCTATCAACAAACCAAACCTTAATTCAATAATCGAAACAAAGTCAATCAAGCGAATACGATTCATGCCATACACTATAGGACAAAACAAGTTTGACCTTTTCAATACATACTAAATCGATTCATATAATAATCGTATCATGCCATCATACACCAAACGATTTATACCCAGTCATCACACGATTAAAAAAACCATGAAACAAACGACAAACAAGATTTGTCCTATTCCAATTTGACTTTCGATTCATTCTTATGAACAAACTATATCAAATTAATACAATCAATCGGTCACACAAAATCAACTTCCGAATGAAACAAACCAAACAATGTCATCGCTCGTAAATTAATTTAAGCAACAAGCGATCTAATTCGATAATCATGCTAAAACACAAGCGATATCATTAATAATCATCACAAGCGATATCATTAACAATCATCAAAAACATAAGCGAACCAATTCGATTTTTTTTAATTCAACAATGGACATTCACCATTAATAATCATCATGATCCAAATTACAAGAATCTAATGACCTGGCTCTGATACCACTGAAGGATTATAGTGTTTTTCCATGGTTCAATTCTCAGATTGCAACCTAACACATATTTAATCAAGGATCTAGGTTCTTGTAAATGAATCATAAACACAAACCTGGACATTACCTTTTGCAGCGGAATGATTGTAATGTCGAGATCAACGAACAGATGATTACCTGTTCCTCCTTGGTATCCACACGCTTACAAGCACGGATGGCTGCTAGACCGGATGGATGATCAACAGAGAGAGAGATTGGAGAGGGAGAGGCCCTGCGGCCACCAGCTCCAAAATCGCATACAGAATGAATGCCAGGGTTTCACAACCCTTGTTGCAATCTTATTTCACTAATGGGCCCAAGTTTAATTAATTAATTAAACTAATGGCTCATTAGTCTTTTGGGCCCAAGACACAAATCAGACAAAAGCCCATTTGTTGTCTGCCCAACTCTCTGTACAAATACAGTAAATGCCTTAGCATCTTACCGTATTAATTCCATCTTAACTTTCCCGTTAGCTATGGTGTGTGACCCTTTGGGATCATACAATACTGGTAATAAGTCCTAAACTTATAGATCAAGAGCGGACTCTAGCAAGCCATCATGATCACCCAGTATTTATGACTTATGTCTGATCTCGACATTTATCATACTTTCTAGAGATAGTACGGTAGATTTCAGGACATTCCCAACAGAAAGTCACATTGAGAATTTAATTTGTCAGTTTTGTCACAATGAATGTTTAATTTAATCATGTAATAGTCTCGAGGTTTAAAGTGGAAGTTGGTGCCACATTGATGGTTTTTAATGGGATTCTCCCTATATTAATACCTAGAAATGGATATAACCCTATTATATACTAAAAATAACAATATTAACATAAATTTAAGTTCAACCCTAAAACAAAATTTAAAAAATCAAACAATTATTTAATGTGAATCAAAATGAAAAAATACCCGCACGCTCAGTGCGGATCGGATCCTAGTATACATTATATATAATACAAATTGTATGTATTAATGTATATGAAACAAGATGTCCATAAGATTAACTTCATTAATTGCACGCCACGTGACATATAAAATATGTGTTCCTAGTTAAAACAGAAATATTATAATGACTACATCACATAGAGATAAATATAAAATTTGAAATTCTATGTCTTCTATCAAAATTTTATAGGTTACAAACAATATGCTCAGAGTGTTATGTCTTTCACTTCACAAATTTGCTAAAACGATATAAGTTTAAGAAAGTTTTGCTTTATTCTCCTATCTTTTTACTCCATAAGATATTTATTGTGTTTCCAATAACACAATAATACACTTACATATAATTTAACATTATCATCAATCCATTTTACATAAATACCCCTAGCTACTTAAAATCTTAAATTGCCACATTTCGTTTCTGTTTCTTTTTTTTTTAAATACCTTTTCCTCTCCATCTCTCGACCCTTTCTCTTTCTCTCTTCCTCTCTCTCTATTTTTTATTATTTGTTTTTTCTTTTTCTTTTATCTTTCTTATTTCTGTTAATTTTTAAAACCATTAAATAGTTTTTAATACTAAAAATTTTTCTCTCTATATTATAACATTCATTTTGATATAATTTGTAACTTTTAGATCAGCTCTGGTGGACATTAAAATTTTTGGCATAAATGGACACTACTTATCCATGTCGACACATTTCTATGTAAATACCTTTCAGATATTATATTATGGAATAAGCATATGTGTAAGATGGACATCATATCCTTGACAACATATTATGTACAATTTATGGTGTACAATTTTCTAGACTAATATCAGTTTATGGTGGTGTTCCGATTAGTGTTTATCCATATGAATATATTGATTGTACTAGTTATCTTGGATATCTAGATATCATTGGATATTATATTATCGAATCAGAATTTACGAGACAATAATATCAACAGTTGTCCATATATTGAATGTCTAAATATCATTGGTGAAGATAAAATGAATCTTTTGAACAAAATGTTTAAACTTGTCCACCATATATTTTTAATTTTCTAAAGTTTGGTGTACAAACTATAATAAACAATTTTCCACTATTATACAAGTTATTTTTTCATATTCCATGTTCCCGTAATCATTCACTATATATATATGTTTATTTCTATCCGTCCATACTAACCCATTTTTGTGGGCACTCTTTCGATATGCATTTGTGTGTGTTTCCGATTTACTATTTTCTTTTGAAAGAGATAAATGATACATATGATCCGGATTATATTTAATAGATTGATCTCATCTTTACTGAGTTAATATTCATGTTGAATATTATATTTTCGAATGAACATTTATGAGTACTTGGACAAATCATAATTGTCAAGTATTCTTACACAAATCAGTGTGGACACAGTTAAGATAATTTAATATCAACACTTGTTCATATTAGTTTGTCCGCGTTCTTGTAATTTCTCATTCGACAATATAATATCCAATATTTTGTAAGATAGTGTCCACGTCGATTTGTGCAATGAACATTTACGTGTAACATAATAAATTAGATTTAGTTGTATATTTTTAATGACCACAAGATTTGATACAAAAATTACTAAAATATATCAAAATGAGTATCATAATATCTAGAAATAGCGCTTTCTATTATAGCAACAATTTTTATGCGAAAGTTGGAGAATCTCCTTCTGCATTCCAAATCATCTTAGAGTCGGATTCAGAGTATCATAATAAAAAATAATAATATGTATTTGTCAAAAAACTTATAAGTTAAAAGAGTAAAGAGTGGAAAAACAGAAAAGAAGAAAATAATATAACAGAAAAAGAAATAAGGTGACTATAAGTCTTGGGAAAGAAAAAAAGAAGTATGCTAGTCTTGTCATTAAAATATTAAATAGTTGAGAAATCCATTTCTACACTAAAAATGCCTTTTTGTGAGTTTGATAACTCAAAGGCATTCTCTATATAAATTACTCTTATTTTTTATGTGTGTATTATTTGGCTATTTTATTATATTTTATTTGTGTTGTTTATTTACTAGAGATCGTCAGTCCCCGCATATGTGCGTTGTTTGATTTATATTAATGTATTTTATAATTTGTTTTTTAATTGTTACGATTTTAGTCTATATTTTGTGTATGTTTTAAGTAATACTATATGTTTTTTTCTCCCTTTTATGATGAACATTTTTAAATTACTTTATATGTTTTTACTTTTTATTTTTAATGAAAGTTATAATTTTTTTAGGTTTTATGTGATTCATTGGTACTTGAGATGCATTTTATATAGGTTAAGTAAATATTATTTTTTGTTATATAGGTTTAGTTCTATTTTTCAAAAAAACTTTTTATTTGGACCATATTTATAGTATTTTTTTATTGGCACAATTAGTAGGTTTATTACCGTTAAATTGTAGCATGAAATATTTTTAATTATTTTATTTGGTTACAATTAGATTTCATCTATTTTTCCTATAGATCTGCTCTTTCTAGTTTTATAATTCATTTGTATAGTTGTTTTTTCCTAAAATATTACTCTATCGTAAATAATTTCGTTGTAATCATGTAAAATGAGTTTTGATAAAAACATAATGAGGCGATTAGGGCATCTGACGGGTGATATCTTACTGTCTTCGCTCTCCGGCGCCATGGTGACCACGCCGCCACCGGTGCAGGTCTCTTCTCCTTTGTTTCCTCCGTCACAATCTTCCTTATCACTGAGGACAAAAGGCCCAGTTGATGTGGATGTTCAACCTGTTTTGAAGTGGGTAATTGTGTAGCCTCGATTTCAATCCCGGACGAAGTTTGAGCGGATTCAACTCCGTTGTGGAAGAGTTTTGTGGTTGGATGTTGTATTGGTGATGCCCCGCACATATGCTTGATTCACGCCACTGTGAACAGAATGTGCAATAACTCAAATTGCGGGAAGAAGATTGATGTGCAATTCATTGAAAAGAATATGTTTCTCTTCCGGATTGAAGATTCCCAGATCCAAGCTAAGGTCACAAAGTGAAGGTACTGGCATATTTCTGATACTTCACTTGTTATTAATGATTGGACTCCAGTTAAAATGCTAGATCCTCCGGACCTCTCTGCTATGCCATTGTGGGTGGACTTGAAAGGGGTACCTAACCACCTCTACCCTTTAAAATGTCTAGCTGGCATAACAGGAAATTTCATCAAGCTACATCCTAACGCAGAGCGGTGTACGAGACTTGATTTGGCCAGAGTGTTAGTCGAAGTCAATCTCAGTAAGCCGCTACTAGAACATATTCAGTTTCCGGATCATGATGGTGTGATTGTTTAGTTGGAAGTTGTTTATCCTTGGATGTCATTAAGGTGCAATGTTTGTCAGAAATGGGAACATAAAGGATCGGTTTGTACAAGCACGACTGTTAGTCTACCGCATAATGATAACAATGGGGATAAGAAAGCTGATGTATCCGCTGAGCCGCAATCAGTGGGAGATTTTCCCTCTACTACAGTCCTTAGCAACCTGCTCAAAGAACTTGAAACTTTACCTGCAAACAAAGAAACAACAGCATTTGATTGGGGAAAATGCATATATGGCGTCAGAAGAAGTTACGAATGTAGAGTAAAAGTCGGGTAGCGTTGTAACCGATACTTTGGAGATGTCTGTCCAACATGATTTGACCGATATTGGCAGAGGAAATCGTTCACCACCCGCTGAGAAAAGAAATGGCTCACCAAATAAGCTTGTTATAGTATCTCTATCTCAGTTTCAGATTCTTGCTGATATGCAAGAAGACCCTGAAGTTGGTGAATCAGAAGGGAATGAGCTTTAGGAATGCGGAGTTGCGCCGGAGGTTTTGGATGATAAACATGGAAAGTTAACAAATCTAGCCACGCAACGAAAGGGGCTAAATTTGTGACTAAACCAAAAAATAGGATAGCGAGAATGAAGGATCTGCAGTTTTCGAAAGCCCAATCAGTTGCAAAAAAAACTTCCATAAGGAAGTTATGACTTTCTTTTTTGTTTGGAACATGTGTGGGTTCAATATGCCACGCAAACACGAAGTAGCACGAAGATGGATTCAAGCTGAAAGGCCAGTATTTGGTTGTTTCTTAGAGACGAGGGTAAATCAATAAAATTTGTCATTATGCCTAAATGTTGCCGTACTAGGATGGAAGTGATCACTAACTACGATCACCACCTTCTGGGACACATTTGGTTCTGCTGGTCTGAGAACGTTGTTGTTACTCTACTGCATAAATCTGCCCAGATAATCACATGCGCGATTCAATTCTCTGACACAGAGGAACAATTTATCTTCCTAACAATCTATTCTTTTAATCAGGTTGTGGAGAGGATGGGAGGAAATCAAAGCTATGAAATGTGCGTATAATCATCTTTCTATGATGTGGATCTTAATAGAGGATTATAACACACTTTATCATCTGCTGAGCATTCCTGCAATATGCAACACCTCACGGATCATACGGGTTGAGTCATTTTCAGGAAGTTGTATCAAGCTGCAATCTCTCAGACTTGTCTTTTGTTGGTGCATTATTTAATTGGTGGAATAAGGGCAAGGAAGATACTGAAGGATTATAGTGTTTTCATGGTTCAATTCTCAGATTGCAACCTAGCACATAATCTTAAACAGATCTAGGTTCTTGTAACTGAATCATAAAACAAACCTGATCTTTACCTTTGCAGCGGAATGATTGGTGGTAATGACAAGATCAGATTAGAGCTGATTATCACCGGCTCCTCCTAGGTATCCACACGCTTACAAGCTACGGATCAGGCTGCTAGACCGAGGTGGAAATCACAGAGTAAGAGAGGACGGCACAGCTCAGAAACTCGCAGAAGGCTAGGGTTTCTGGCGCCTCTCTCTTGCCTTATATAGGCCCAAGTTATTAACTAATGGCCTATTAAGCTTTTGGGCCCAAAACACAAATCAGACAAAAAGCCCGTTTTTGTCTTGGCCCAATTCTCTGTACAAATACAGTAAATGCCTTTGCATCTTACCGTATTATTTCCATTTAACTTTCCCGTTAGCTATGGTGTGTGACCCTTTGGGATCATACAATACTGGTAATAAGTCCTAAACTTATAGATCATGAGCGGGCTCTAGCAAGTCATCATGATCACCCAGTATTTATGACTTATGTCTGATCTCGACACTTATCATACTTTCTAGAGATAGTACGGTAGATTTCAGGACATTCCCAACAATCTCCCACTTGTACTGGAATCCTACAAAGGACATTCCCAACAATCTCCCGATTGTACTGGAATCCTACATTCCCTAATCCTTTTGTCTCAATATCTCGATCTGGCATAAGGCAAGATGCGTGTAATCCTTATATAGCCAGACCATGTTTCATCGGACCAGATTTGATACTGACAATGCAAACGACTTGGGCAAGTCCGTTTGGGAGTGGCCACTCTTACCAGCTATCAAGTCTCCAATTGGCCTAGAGATATTACCTCCGTTAAACGGCAGGGACAAATCCCATCTTGTTCAATCACTATGAACTACACACTTTATAATACACCCAACCAAGGTCCTTATAGCTCCCAGTTACGAAACAGCGTTAGACAATGATCAAAGCGCATCACTCCATGTGCAGCCACATGCATGCGAACTCAGGTCTAAGGACTATACTCTATAGTCGTATATGAGAACCTCTTATGACACAGATATTAATATCTTGTAGAGTTCTCATCAGCGGGCCATGTCCGGTCATATGCTCCCCTACATATACCTATGTGTCGACTTTGATGCCGCGCATCTATGACCCCTCGAAACTTGGTCATAAGTCTCAACACAATCTAGTCTCAAGTGGTTGTTGGTGTTCCAATTTCAACAACCTTCGACTATGGACATTATGATTTATGTCATCTCGTTAAATATGGGGTTTCAGGATCAAGTCTACTCATGTACTTCGATGGCCCATATATAATGACATGAATCATTTTGGAACGATTATTTATATCACAGTTAAAATAATCCAGAAATCATAGATTTCATAAACATAAAATATTATGTTTACATGAACCTTTCAAAATAACTAAATAAAGCCCTTTACAAACTCCCACTGAAATTAAGACTACATCTTAATTTCACTCATCCTACAGCTACAGTCCGCGACTCGTGCTTAGGCCTAAGGAGTGGCTTCGTTAATAGATTAGCAACGTTCTCATTCGATGAAACTTGCTTATCTACTTAACATCTCTGTCATTTATCTCACGTAATAGGTTATACCTATCCTCAAGGTGTTTGGACCTCTGATGTGCAGCTAGTCTCATCTATGCTGGGAATCACATCAAGTTCAGTGATGAACTTTTCTTTCCAAACAACCTCTTTCGCCGCTTCTCAAGCTGCGAAATGTTCAGCTTAAGTCATGGAGTCAGCAACAGTGCCTTGCACCGCCAGTCAGACACAAGATATAGCCGGACTGTGACCGGGAATTATCTTTGTCTATTGGAAACTTGCCTTTCAGACTCTATCGACTTGTAGCACCTCACTTTCTCCGTAAATCAAGAATTTATCCTTAGTATTCCTTGAATACTTTAGGATATTCTTTACGGCAATCCAGTGATTCTTCGCTGGATTTGACTGGTCTTTACTTGTCTTGCTTAACATTAAAACAACATCAAACAAGTACGTTTCATGGCATACATGATAGATCCAATTGCCGACGCATATGGAATCTCATCCATGCATTTAAGCTCAGCAGTTATCGTAGGACACTGTATCTTGCTTAACGTAATGCCATGTGACATTGGCATAAAACCCTTCTTGGAATGCTGAAAACGTGTAGGACTTTGTCAATTTAAGAATCCTGACTTTGTCCTACCAGCTCTTTTGGATCTCTATCTTTAGATCCAAAATCCAAGAACTACGTGGCTTTACCCATGTCATTCATAAAACCAACTCCCAAGCCAGTCCTTTACCGACTGCAGTATTGGGACGTTATTTCCGAGAATCAGTATGTCATCGACATACATTATGAGAAATGCAATATCGCTCCCACTAATCTATTAGTAAACGCACAGTTCCACTTCGTTCCTGTTCAAGTCAAAACCTTGACTACTTCAACAGAACGAAGATTCCAACTCCGATATGTTTGCTTCCATCCATGAATGGATCAATGAAGCTAACTTACACAAAATGTAATTTTTGGAGTCCGGGCTCACTTTCGCTTCTTTGAATTTCGCAGATTCGTCGCTTTCAATGATCATCAGATCATGCGAACTTTCAATGATTATCAGGTTCAACTAATGACGAGAAATCAATCTCGGATTAGTGACTGATTCATTCAGATCTGCGAACTTCAGGCTCTACAGGTATAGATTCTACAGAAATCTGTAAATCCATCCGCTGCTCTCCCTCAATAGGTTGAGCAGCCTCCTGTATATCTCGAATTTCTTCGAGTTACACTTTTACTCCCACTGTTCTTCTTGGAAAGTAACTTCCCCTCTTAGAAAACAGAATGGACGTAAAAGTAACAAGCCTTGGTTTCCCTAGGACAACCAGCGAAGTAGCACAATTACAAATACTCAGTAAAGACGAATTTGGATCGATTCCAATCCACATTTACGTGGTGTCTTTCAACTGATATTGGTGGAACTATTTCAACGTAAACTTAGATATTTCTAGAGCGTTATTCTTAAAGAATATCATGGAAGATTCGTGTGACTCATCTTTAATCATTTCTAATAAGATCTGATTCTTTCTCACAGAAACACCTCCAGGTTTTCAGGAGAAATGAGCTGTGAAACGATTTCACACTCATTCAGATGATCACACAATCAATGTCTTAAGTATTCTCACTCGTGATCTAATCCAGAGTCTTAATACTTCTGTCATTCAGATTCTATACTTCATTCTGGAACTCTTTCGACCATGTCAAAGAATTCCGACTTGTGTCTCATCAAATGAACACAGTCACACTCACTGAAGTAATCAGTAGAGACAATGAAGTACAGGAAATTTTCTCTGGCATTATTGCTCATCGGACCACATACATGAGTATGTTCAATCTCCAATAAGCCTTTGGGCCTTTCTCTAGCTCGGCTAAGATGGGCCCTTTGTCTTTTGGTCCAGTAAGCAGAATTCAAGTCTCATAAGATATCCATTCAAATGAGCCCAAAAGTCCATAACTATGGGGTTTCTGAATCCGATTTACTCTATTTGACCAAAACATTTACGCCAAGAAAAATCAGGTTTAATTCATCAGATTTAAACCAATTCGGTATTTATGTTACATTTAGGCACTCTTTGGTTTAAGATATAAAACCCATTCCTTGAATAGGGTGCTACAATTAATATTTCATTAAGATCAAAAGAACAAAACTTGTCTTTTATCAAAATGAAAAACATTCAAATTCTTCACAAGAAAATGAAAAACAACTCTGCTTAAAGCAGGTACATTGTAGCAATTACTTAATACAAAACCAAGCCTCAAAGGCATCTACAAGTGAAAACCCTACGGCTGAGGCAGCATCAATAGCTCCTTCCAGACACGCAGTTCCACTTGCCCTTCCTTCAACGTTTTACTGTTGCTCAGGCTCTGCATATTGTAACAAATATCAGTGCCACAACCAGTATTCAATACCTATAAGGTATAACTTGAAGTAATAACATGAATACCTGAGGAAGTAGTCTCATACATCGACTTCAACTCCTCATAATCTTCCATGAATTTAATGCAATCTCTCTTCCAATGCCCAGTCTCTTTACAGTGGCAGCACTTATCAACGTAAGAGGTATCTGACTCGGGCTCAGAAGACACGCGCTTGCCATGATTCAAAATCTGGACAACTTTGTCTTCACCCTTGTCAGCATTAGGTTTAATAAACCTACCCTTCTCATACATGAGATTGTACATGGTACTCTTCACGTTTGGCTCAACTGTCTTGAGCATATCATGCAGTTCAGTCAACGTCTTCGTTAAGCCTTTCTTGATATAGTTCCTTACGAACTTATCATAGCTTGATGGCAGTGACTGCAGAATGATCTCAGTTGCCAATTCCTGGCTAACTGGATAATCCAGTTTCCTCAGTTTATCAATGTAACCCATCATTTTACTGATATGAGGACTTACTGGATGATCATTCGGTAGCTTGCAGCTAGTGAGAGATTTAACCAACTGGTATCTCTCCACTCTTACCTGCTCCTGAAATTTCAATTTCAGGCTGCTGATCATCTCTATTGGCGACTCCATGTTCTCATATTGCTTCAGCAAATCTGAGTCCATGGTAGCCAATATCAGACCACGCACATCTACCGCATCATTATAATGCTTATTCCAAGCATCATATACTGCATGAGAGGCATTGGACCCGATCCTCTCGGGGAGAGCTCTCTCAAGGACATAGTCCTTTCTCTCCTGCCTGAGGACTAGCCTCAGGTTCCGCGACCAAGTCAAGAAATTTGATCCGTTCAGTTTGTCCATCTCAAGGACAGACCGGATCGAGAAAGTGTTTTGATTGTTTGTGCTCGTCATAGCTGAAATTTAGAGATAAATAGAGTTTTAGTTATTTAGTTCATAAAAGAGTAATCTTAATAACTTATAAGAAAACTCGCAATGCATTCAAAATTTCTTTGTTTAACCTCATAAGAATGCAATGATTCCGAGACCCATGTCCAGCTAAATCCAAAGTGGGCCACTGGCCGTCACCCGGAATTAGCTTTACTTGGTAAGCATACACACAGCTAGTTATATCTCATATAACTCTCGGTTGTGAATTGGGCCCAAGGCCCAAAACACCAGATGTCTCAAGGCCCGGGACTCCCGATGGCCCAGTCAAGGAAACCAATCTCTTACAGCCAAATAATCACTAAAGTCTGGGACTCCCAATGAAATTAGTGACTATATACTACTTTACTTACGCGAAAACAGACACCCACACTGTAAGCCATATCTGTAATCGAATAAGCGTTAAGTAGCTGACAAGATTGGAAAGACATCCAAGCTTGATATTGGTTTTGAGGATTTTAAGTTTTATTTCCAAAAATAGAAGATTGCTATTTTGGGAAACTTACTTATTTTAGAAACTTTCTAAATTTAGTAACATACTAAAAATAGAAATTTCTAATTTAATATTTTATAAATATTTTCGGGTTGGGTCACAAATTATAGGCCCAATTCTTGGCCCAAGACCATAGAATTCCAGTTGGCCCAATAATTTGACATAACCGATTCGGTTTATTAATTCTCGTCCAAGACCAAATTAACTATCAAAACCATCGGTTATTTACTAAACCAGACCAGCTCTAAATTATTTGGTCCAACCAAATCAAACTTAGACCAGCCTTCGGTTTAGGTTAAAATTCAATTTTATGAATTTCAATTCGGTTTAACCAGAAATTAAATAATACCAACTGTATTAAATGATTTCCAGCAAACCGCGATTTGGGTTAACGGCTTAAACCATACATTAATTAAATAATTAATGATTCATATATAAATCACGCTAACCAACTATATCAAATCGAGATCTTTAATTCAAAAAGTGATTTTGTCTCTTTTACAAAATCGTAACAAGTGTTTCAAACAATCGATTAATCATTAATCATGATCACAATCAAACATAAACGATTATTGCTTTACACTAAAAGACAAACCAAACATGACAAACACGATTCTTATTATTAATTATCAAACAATCGTATCAAGTTTGCACAAGAAGACAAAACATCATCATATTCAATTAATCAACAATCGATTTTACTATAATCAAAGCTTTTTCCAATTCGCTTATTAATTCGATCGTGACTTTCACTTGGGACAAAACGATTTTTCAACCTATCAAATCGTTTCTCAAAGTCAACCTATCATGTTATTAATTAACAAGCAAAGACATCATGATACGATTCGTTTCAAGCCATTTGACTAAAAGACAAAATGATTCATGTCATTCATTAACAAGCAAAGACATCATCACGATTCATGCTATTAACAAGAAGACAAAACCGAACCTTATGATAATTAATTCATTAACAAGCGATTTCTTAACATTAAGAAAAGTCAAAATCGATTCCTTTTATTCACACGAATCAAAAGTCAACATGCGATTATTACCAAGCGAATCAATTCGGATTCTTAATTCAATAATGGATTTTTCTTACGATCCAAATTACAAGAATCTAAAGAACCTGGCTCTGATACCACTGAAGGATTATAGTGTTTTCATGGTTCAATTCTCAGATTGCAACCTAGCACATAATCTTAAACAGATCTAGGTTCTTGTAACTGAATCATAAAACAAACCTGATCTTTACCTTTGCAGCGGAATGATTGGTGGTAATGACAAGATCAGATTAGAGATGATTATCACCGGCTCCTCCTAGGTATCCACACGCTTACAAGCTACGGATCAGGCTGCTAGACCGAGGTGGAAATCACAGAGTAAGAGAGGACGGCACAGCTCAGAAACTCGCAGAAGGCTAGGGTTTCTGGCGCCTCTCTCTTGCCTTATATAGGCCCAAGTTATTAACTAATGGCCTATTAAGCTTTTGGGCCCAAAACACAAATCAGACAAAAAGCCCGTTTTTGTCTTGGCCCAATTCTCTGTACAAATACAGTAAATGCCTTTGCATCTTACCGTATTATTTCCATTTAACTTTCCCGTTAGCTATGGTGTGTGACCCTTTGGGATCATACAATACTGGTAATAAGTCCTAAACTTATAGATCATGAGCGGGCTCTAGCAAGTCATCATGATCACCCAGTATTTATGATTTATGTCTGATCTCGACACTTATCATACTTTCTAGAGATAGTACGGTAGATTTCAGGACATTCCCAACAGATACGATATGGAAGAAGCTGGATCGAGCTTTAAACAATAGTGATTGGCTGCCTTTTTTCCTAACTCTTATGTGAGTTTTGATGCGGGAGGAGTATCTGATCACGCTAGATGTTTGTTTCGGCTGCGGGCTCAGGTGGATCAGACCAAAAAACCATTCCGCTTTTTCAACTTTCGAGTAGAGCATGTGGAGTTTTTACCCACTGTCACGCGTATATGGTCTCAATCTTTCCCATTATACCATTCTCATCTGCCCTCCAGATGCTACATTCAAAACTTAAAGCGTTGAAGAAGGGGTTAAGAGACCTGAAGCACACTCATTATGGTGATCTCCCAACCCAGACTAAGCAGGCTTTTGATCATCTATCTATGTGCCAAAACAGAGTCCTAGCTGATCCCAGTCAAAGTAACCAGCAAAGGAAGCTCAAGCCTTGGAACAAAGGAACAACTAGCATCGATTGAGGATACATTCTATCGCCAAAGTCTTGCATTCACAAACTCAAATCGGGCGATCAGAACACCAAATTCTTCCAACGTATGGGACAAAGTTGTGCTTCAAAGGATTCCATCAAGATTCTGGTAAACGGGGATGGTGAGACTTTGACAAGGCCGCAGGACATTAAGAAAGAGGTTGTTGGACATTTTCAGCGATTTTTACAAACACAAATAGGTGGTTCATAGGAGGTTTCATTTGGGAAACTTTAGTCCATGCTCGCCTACCGTTGCTCAACTAGTGATAGGGCCTCTCTTGTCTCTCCAGTATCGGATGCAAAAATTCAATCAGCTCTACGTTCATTACCGAATGACAAGGTATATGGCCCAGATGGCTACATGAAATATTTTTTTCCTTGTTGCTTGGTTAATAATAGGAAAGACTTTGTTACTGCAGTGTAATCTTTCTTCCTGTTTAGGTTTCTACCGTCTGGAATTAATGCCATTGCATTGACCCTTATAGTGAAAGTAACGAATTCACAAACTATGAAGGATTATCGCCCATAGCTTGATGTAATCTCATCTACAAGGTAATATCAAAGCTCCTCGCGAACAGATTAAAGGTCATTTTGCATGAGGTTTTTGCACCAAAATAATGTGCATTCACCAAGGACGGCTCCTACTGGAAAACGTTCTTCTAGCTTCAGAGTTGGTAAATGGTTATCATAAGGAAACGGTCTCGGCTAGGTGTGATATTAAATTTGATATTGCCAAATCGTTTAATACTGTGATATGGTCCTTCATTTTATGAGTGTTGAAAGCTATGGGTCTTCCGCCTCAATTCATTTCTTGAATTCATCTTTGCATTTGTACAGCCTCCTTCACGGTCTCTATAAACGGTTGTCTTGAGGGTTTCTTCACCAGTGTGCGAGATATAAGACAAGGCTACTCCTTATCACCCTATCTTAATTTCATCTTCAACAATATTTTGTCAATGATGCTGAACCAAGCTGCGGAAATGGGGACTTTTGGATACCACCCGAAATGTCAAGCAATAAAACTTACACAGAGTTTTTCTGATGCTATATTGGTCCTTACTCATGGAACAAATGAGTCTCTGGATGGTGTTCTCGCAGTTATTTCTCAATTTTCAGATTTTTTGGGACTTCATATCAATGCCAATAAGTCGTCAATCTACATAGCTGGTAATGACCATGTTACTCTCGCCACAACAGCTTCCAGTCGGGGAATTAGTATTGGTACTCTTCCAATATGATATCTTGGACTGCCTCTTACAACAAAGTCTCTAACAAAGCACGACTATGCACCCATACTTGACAAGATTCAGAACCGCATGCTTTCATTGCCAAACAAGTCGTTGTCTTTTGCAAGCAGACTACAGCTTCTGAAGTCTGTAATTTCGAGCATTTTCAACTTATGGACTATGGTTTTTATTCTTCTTGCAGGTTGTATCGATACCATAAAGAGCTTATCTAGTGCATTTTTATGGTCTGGCACTCCTGTCTAGGTTAAAAAAAGCTAAGATAACGTGGACTGATGTCTGCCTACCTAAAACTGAGGGTGGTCTAGGCATCTGAGATCTTCACTAGTCTACGACTGTGTTTGCTCTGAACTTAATTTGGAGGTTATTCAATCTCCCGGGCTCTTTGTGGGTGTCATGGACAACACATTATCTTATGCATGATGGCTCTTTTCGGGATGCAAAGGCAGGGACTAATGGCTCTTGGATATGGAGGAAATTACTTAAGCTAAGACCCCTAGCTTATGATTTCTTTTGTTTTGATGTTGGAGATGGTAAATGGACTTTTCTGGTTTGATTACTGGCTAGGAATTGGAAAATTGATGGACATTCTTGGTGAGACAGGGCCACAACTTATGGGCATAAACAGGCGGGCTAATGTAGCGGATGCTGCCATAGATGGATGTTGGACAGTTCGAGCAAATTGGTCACGCTCGCAACTTCCTACACTAGAGAAAATCCACGCCCAGCCTATCCCTCACTCTGAAGCGGGCGTGGATATTGTGCTCTGGAGACATGCGCTTGATTCCTACAAAATTGTTTCTCTGCGTCTGCAACATGGGAGCAAGTAAGGCATTGAGAGGACAAAGTCGATTGACATCAAACTGTCAGGTTTTCTCAATGTACACCTCGACATTCTTTTATTGTGTTGCTCGCAATGTTGAATAGGCTGTCTACGGGAGATAGAATGAGGAGATGGGGCATTACCCAGCCTTGCCTTTTCTGTGGAGAAAGAGATGAAACATGAGATCATTTATTTTATGTTTGCCCTTATACTTTCAGTGTTTGGCTAAAGGTTGCAACTGGTTTGATGGGATCGACTATAACCCCGGACTGGGCAGATACGTTGACCTTTCTGAAACTGCCAGGAAGTAATAGGCTGGACTACATTATGATTCGCCTGGTATTCCAATCTGCCATCTACCATATTTGTCGTGAACGAAACTCTAGACGGTAGCAGCAGGGATGGGTCTGACCGGAGCAACTTGCCCGGAACATTGAGAGGGCTGTCCGTAACAGGATATCATCTCGGCTATAAAATGCCTCACAGATTAGAGGGTCTTTTGCGCAGATGGTTTGCAGTTTCTTAGTGCGAAGAAGACTTCTTTTCTATACGAACCAAAATTCTATAGTGCACATTCTTTGATTCTTTATTCTTGTAAAGGCATCTTTTCTAGCCGTTGATCAATAAATTTGATATTTCATCAAAAAAATTATTATTTTCATTTAAAATTCATAATTTCTTTCACTTATGACTTTAAATATTTTTTTATCAGCATAATAAAAGTTCATATAGTTTTTGCGTAATGAATTTCATACTTTTTGAATTGAAATATATAATTGTTTTGGGTATATTTAAAATTTTGAAGGGTACACTTTAAATTTTAATATGCTTATGTAGACATTCAATATGGAGAGTATAAAAGATCAAATACTAAGATGACTCTCAAAGTGAAATTGTAATATGAATTGTCCCATTTTATTTTGGCGTGTCCTTCTCGAAAGAGAGACTATCTTACCATTAATGAATTCTGAATAAATAAAACTAAATTGAAAACCTGAAAATTTATTTTTGAATCTCGGTGGCAGTGGGTCCCTAATTCGTTTTCATATTTTCATATTTTCTCTTTCCTGAACTTTATTTCGGT
The DNA here is from genome assembly GCA_030180135.1 of Orychophragmus violaceus. Lineage (NCBI taxonomy): Eukaryota > Viridiplantae > Streptophyta > Magnoliopsida > Brassicales > Brassicaceae > Orychophragmus > Orychophragmus violaceus. The sequence continues at coordinate 58,157,314 of CM058234.1, read as the reverse complement.
AGTAAGGCCCTTATTCGCTATTTCGGCCCTTTTTACAGCGAGCATTTGAAACTGATTCTGAAACTGAAATGAACCGAATTGAAAGTTAATCAAATTTTGTTGAAATATTGAATAACCCAAGTGTATGTGTATGTATTAGACTTGTTATCTTATTTTAACATTTAATATATATATATATAAATTGTATAGGTTGAATCGTGAAATCGCAATAGTGGAAAGTTGGTAGGGATAGTATAACTGGTTCAACTCGTAAAATAGGTAGTTTATTCAACTCATATAACTGGTTCAACTTGTATATCATATAATTGATTTAACTTGTATAATTGGTACAACAATGCTCATTTTGAAACTTGAAGAAATATCACTACGAACAGATATGAATTGAAAGTGAATGGGGATGAACTGGATAAAGCGACATGATAACGAAATATAGGTATCAAGATTATGGGACAAGAAAGATTCTTGAGAACATAATCCAGAATTTGAATGACTTCGTTTGGATAATCCAAATTATGTATGTTGTCCTCAAGGGTTTTTCTTCTCTCTCTCTTAACACCTATCTTTCATTCTCTCGTCGATTTCTCAAATTCTTCATTCTTCTCCACCTTTTACAAAGTTACAATGAAAGAGAGTGAAAAGAATGAAGAGTTGGATAAAGGGACAGGAGAACGAAAGAAAAGAGTTAAGGTGATGGGCGAAGATTGACCTCTTAGGACGACATCCAAAATTTGGTTGACTCTGTCTGAATAATCCAAGTTATGAATGTCGTTCTAAGAGAACTATCTTCTCCCCCATCTTAACTTCTAACTTTATTTTCCCATCTCTTTCTCCATTTCTCATTCATATCCCCTCTATTCTTTTGAGATTACAAATGATTTTGTTTTTTTACATTAAAAAAATATAAAATAAAAATTTAAACTAACAAATAAAAAATACATAAATATTAAATTTATTATTTGTTAAAAAATACATATATAATTTAAAGACATGGAAATTATTACATGGCGTACAACTGGGTCCAATTACTTGTTGTTACATCCTAGTTTGCCCTCTCTTCCCGATACATCTAAGAGACTCCCTCGTTGACGATGTCACCTTTGGCCACCATGAGGTGGATGAGCATCGTCGCCAGTGCCATGAGGAGTTGGACGACATTCATCGCAACCGACCATGTAGCATGCATAAGCATCATGTGGTAGATGCTTCTTGTGTGACCGATGTTGGGATGATAGATTTTTGTCACATTCGACAAACTCAACGGAAATTCCGGTGGAAAATGGATGCTCGAGTAAAAATAGTCCCCCTTCGTATCGATACTAAGGAGGGCCAGAAATGGTTGCTTTCCAGTGGCATATGTCATTTGAAGGATTGTTTAGTGTTAATCCTGATTCAATTCTTCAGATTAAACTCACCTAAACATGCCAGATCTAGGTTCTCTTGCAGAATCATAAAGGATCTCACCTGTTACCTTGTTTTGCAGCGGAAAGAGGAGGTACGGGTCAGAGATCAGCAGAACCACCAAGAGATAGCTCCTCCAAAGGCTCACACACGCACGCACAGGAAATTGGCTGCTAGACCGAAGAGGAGGGAGGCCGCAGAGAGAGAGAGAGTTGGCGCAGAGGCTTAGGAAAAAAAAAGAGCTAGGTTAAGTTTTTAATTAAAAACCCTTGTCCAGTCTTGTTGGGCCTTTTGGGCCCAATTCCCAGTCTGATTAAATCCCTTAGATTTAATCAGGCCCTTTAATCTCTCTCTTAGTACAGTAAATGCCTAGCACTTTTACCGTACTTTTGCTAAACCGTTCCTTCGTATTTTTCCCGTTAGCTTAGGCGTGTGACCCATATGGGATCATATAATAAAGGCAATAAATCCGAGATTTATAGATCATGAGCGGACTCTAGCAAGCCATCATGACCCCCAGTATTATATGACTTATGTCTGATCATTGACATACTCTTACTTTCTAGAGACAGTACAAAGATTACTGGACATAATTCCAACAATCTCCCTGTATTCATAATCCTTTTGTCTCAATATCTCGATTAGTCATAAGGCAAGATTAGTGTCATCCTTATAAAGCCTAATCTTGTTCATCGGACTCTGATTTGATACTGACAATCCAAACGACTCGGGAAAGTCCGTTTGAGCATGGCCATGCATTTTCCAGTATTCAAATCTCCGATTGGCCTAGAGATATTCACTCCATTTATATTGGAGGGACAAATCCCGTCTTGTTCCATCACTGTAAACTACTCATTTCATAATTCACCCAATCAAGGTCCTTATAACTATCGCTTAACGACAGCATTAGACAATGATCAAAGCGCATTAGTTCATGTGCAGTCACATGCATGCGAACTCAGGTCTAAGGACTATACTCTATAGTCGTAGTAAGAATCTCTTATGACACAGATATAAATATCCTGAAGAGTTCTTATAATTGGGTCTTGTCCGGTCGTATGTACCCCAACATACACCTATGTATTGACTTTGATGCCGTGCATCTATGACATCCTGAGACTTTGTCATAAGTCACATACCAATCTAGTCTCACGCGGTTGTTGGTGTTCCAATTTCAACAACCTTCGACTAGGGACAGGATGATATAAGCCATCTATCAAATATAGGGTCTCATGATCAAGCTAAATGACTTTGATGACTCAAGATCAAGTCACTTACTTCGATGACCTATAAAAGGGTTCATATCATTTTGGAACGATTATTTCATCACAGTTAAAATAATCTTGAAATAATAATTTCATTAAACATCATAAAATGTTTTACAAGAACATATCAATAACTAAATAAAGCCCTTTACTAACTCCCACTGAAATTAAGACTACATCTTGATTTCACTTATCCTACAACAACAGTCCGCGACTCGTGCTTAGGCCTAAGGAGTGGCTTCGTTAATAGATTAGCAACGTTCTCATTCGTTGAAACTTGCTGATCTACTTAACATCTCTGTCATTTATCTCAAGGTGTTTGGACCTCTGATGTGCAGCTAGTCTCATCTATGCTGGGAATCACATCAAGTTCAGTGACGAACTCTTCTTTCCAAACAACCTCTTTCGCCGCTTCTCAAGCTGCGAAATGTTCAGCTTAAGTCATGGAGTCAGCAACAGTGCCTTGCACCGCCAGATAGACACAAGATATAACCGGACTGTGACCGGAAATCATCTTTGTCCGTTGGAAGCATGCCTTTCAGACTCTACCGACTCGTAGCACCTCACTTTCTCCATAAATCAAGAACTTATCCTTAGTATTCCTCAAATACTTTAGGATATTCTTTACGGCAATCCAGTGATTCTTTGCTGGATTTGACTGGTCTTTTACTTGTCTTGCTTAACATTAAAGCAACATCAAAACAAGTACGTGTCATGGCATATATGATAGATCCAATTGCCGACGCATATGGAATCTCATCCATGCATTCAAGCTCAGCAGATATCGTAGGATACTGTTTCTTGCTTAACGTAATGCCATGTGACATTGGCATAAAACCCTTCTTGGATTGCTGAAAACGTGTAGGACTTTGTCAATTTAAGAATCATGACATTGTCCTACCAGCTCTTTTGGATCTCTATCTTTAGATCCAAAATCCAAGAACATACGTGGCTTTACCCATGTCAATCATTAAAACCAACTCCCAAGCCAGTCCTTTACCGACTGCAGCATTGGGATGTTATTTCCGAGAATCAGTATGTCATCGACATACAATATGAGAAATGCAACATCGCTCCCACTTATCTATTAGTAAACGCACAGTTCCACTTCGTTCCTGTTTAAGTCAAAACCTTGACTACTTCAACAGAACGAAGATTCCAACTCCGATATGTTTGCTTCCATCCATGAATGGATCGATGAAGCTAACTTACACAAGGTGTAATTTTTCGGAGTCCGGGCTCACTTTCGCTTCTTTGAATTTCGCAGATTCGTCGCTTTCAATGATCATCAGATCATGCGAACTTTCAATGATCATCAGGTTCAACTAATGACGAGAAATCACTCTCGGATTAGTGACTGATTCATTCATGTCTGCGAACTTCAGGCTCTACAGGTGTAGATTCTACATAAATCTGTAAATCCATCCGTTGCTCTCCCTCAACAGGTTGAGCAGCCTCCTGTATTTCTCGAATTTCTTCGAGTTATACTTTTACTCCCACTGTTCTTCTTGGAAAGTAACTTCCCTTCTTAGAAAACAGAATGGACGTAAAAGTAACAAGCCTTGGTTTCCCTAGGACAACCAGCGAAGTAGCACAACTACAAATACTCAGTAAAGACGAATTTGGATCATTTCCAATCCACATTTACGTGGTGCCTTTCAACTGATATTGGTGGAACTATTTCAGCGTAAACTTAGATATTTCTAGAGCGTTATTCTTAAAGAATATCATGGAAGTTTCGTGTGACTCATCTTTAATCATTTCTAATAAGATTTGATTCTTTCTCACAGAAACACCTCCAGGTTTTCAGGAGAAATGAGCTGTGAAACGACTTCACACTCATTTAGATGATCACACCATCAATGACTTAAGTATTCTCACTCGTGATCTAATCCAGAGTCTCAATACTTCAGTCACTCAGATTCTATACCTCATTCTGGAACTCTTTGATCATTTCAAAGAATTATGACTCGTGTCTCATCAAATGAACACAGTCATACTCACTGAAGTAATCAGTAAAGATAATGAAGTATAGGAAATTTTCTCTGGCATTACTGCTCATCGGGCCTCATACATGAGTATGTTCAAGGTCCAATAAGCCTTTGGGCTTTTCTCTAGCTCGGCTAAGATGGGCCCTTTGTCTTTTGGTCCAGTAAGCAGAATTCAAGTCTCATAAGATATCCGATCAAATGAGCCCAAAAGTCCATAACTATGGGGTTTCTGAATCCGACTTACTCTATGTGACCAAGACTTTTATGCCAAGAAAAATCAGGTTTAATTCATCAGATTTAAACCAATTCGCTATTTATGTTACATTTAGGCACTCTTTGGTTTAAGATATAAAACCCATTCCTTGAATAGGGTGCTACAATTAATATTTCATTAAGATCAAAAGAACAAAACCTTGTCTTTTATCAAAATGAACAACATTCAAATTCTTACAAGAAAATGAAAAACAACTCTGCTTAAAACAGGTACATTGTAGCAATTACTTAATACAAAACCAAGCCTCGAAGGCATCTACAAGTGAAAACCCTACGGCTGAGGCAACGTCCATAGCTCCTTCCAGACATGTAGATCCACTTGTCCTTCCTTCAACATTCTACTGTTGCTTAGGCTCTGCATATTACTACAAATATCAGTGCCACAACCAGTATCCAATACCTATAAGGTAGAACTTGAAGTAATAACATGAATACCTGAGGAAGTAGTCTCATACATCAACTTCAACTCCTCATCATCTTCCATGAATTTAATGCAATCTCTCTTCCAATGCCCTGTCTCTTTACAGTAGCAGCACTTACCAACGTAAGAGGTATCTGACTTGGGCTCAGAAGACACACGCTTGCCATGATTCAAAATCTGGACAACTTTGTCTTCACCCTTGTCAGTACTAGGTTTAATAAACCTACCCTTCTCTTTTATGAGATTATACTGGGTACTCTTCACGTTTGGCTCAACTGTCTTGAGCATATCATGCAGCTCAGTCAGCGTCTTCGTTAAGCCTTTCTTGATATAGTTCCTTCTGAACTTATCATAGCTTGACGGCAGTGACTGCAGAATGATCTCAGTTGCCAATTCTTGGCTAACTGGATAATCCAGTTTCCTCAGGTTATCAATGTAACCCATCATTTTACTGACATGAGGACTCACTGGATGATCATCTGGTAGCTTGCAGCTAGTGAGAGACTTAACCAACTGGTATCTCTCCACTCTTATCTACTCCTGAAATTTCAATTTCAGGCTGCTGATCATCTCTATTGGCGACTCCATGTTCTCATATTGCTTCCGCAAATCTGAGTCCATGGTAGCCAATATCAGACCACGCACATCTACCGCATCATTATAATGCTTATTCCAAGCATCATATACTGCATGGGAGGCATTGGACCCGATCCTCACGGGGAGAGCTCTCTCAAGAACATAGTCCTTTCTCTCTTGCCTGAGGACTAGCCTCAGGTTCCGCGACCAAGTCAAGAAATTTGATCCGTTCAGCTTGTCCATCTCAAGGACAGACCGAATCGAGAAAGTGTTTTGACTGTTTGTGCTAGTCATAACTGAAATTTAAGATAAAAGAATTTTAGTTAATATGTTCAATATGATATGATTAATCTCGCATTATAGTTAATATGATTAATCTCTCATTATATTCAATAACATAGTTACCCTCAATAGAATATAATGATTCCAAGATCCACATATAACTAAGATCAAAGTGGGCCACTGGCCGTCACCCAACCTTAGCTTATATCGGTAAGCCCTATCTCGGCTAATTATATCCGTGATATAACTCTTGGTTGTGAATCTGGGCCCGAGGCCCAATCCACTCTGATGTCTCAAGGCCCGGGACTCCCGATGGCCTAGTCAAGAAAACCAGACTATACAGTCATGTAATAACTAATGTCTGGGACTCCCAATGACATTTATGAATCACAAACCGTCTTACCCACGCAAAAGATAAACACCCTCACACTGTAAGGCCGTGTGTACGATTGAATGGGCTTCAACTGCTGACATAATCTGGACAAGACATCCAACGCTTGATATTATTTGAGGTTTGTAGGTTTATTTTAAAATTTCATTCCCAAAATAGAAGATTACTATTTTTGGAAACTTTTCATTTTTGGAAACCTACTAATTTTGAAAATTTTCTAAAATTGGAAACTTCCTAAAATTGGAAACTTTCTAAAAATGGAAACTTCCTAAAATTGGAAACTTTCTAAATATAGAAATTTCCTAAAATCCAAAACATGCAAATCTAGAAACTTCTAATTTAAGAAACTTTCTAATTTCAGATTTTGGAAAAACAGATTAATTTTAAAATCGATTTTAAATTTTATTTAAATAAATTTTAAATTAAATCTGAAGAAAAGACTCAAATAATTGGCCCAATTGTTTTAACTTCTTGGCCCGAGGCCCAAGAATTGGTCCATGTCCAAGACATAACCCAATTGCCCAATTAAATGACATAACCGGTCTGGTTCATTAAAATTGGTCTAACCAAAATTAATTACTACGATGACCACAATTGTAAACCGGTTATTTACTAAACCGGATTTTCTCAATTTATTTGGTCCAACCAAATCAAATTAGAAAACCACAGATTTAGGCACTAAATCCAATTTTACGACTTTGGATTTCTTATCCCGGTTTAACCAGAACTTAATAAATTTATTAAGTCTGTTTATTAAACCGTGACGATTAAGATTTAATAAGTTTTAAACCGAACCACGAACCAAAACCGACCCGAATGGTCACGAACCGATCACGGTCGTGACCAAGCTCCACGCGATGCACGGACGCGGACGATAGCGGGACGGGACGGGCCGAGCTTGGGCCGAGAGAAGCGGGACGCGATCGCACAGCAGACCGGTCCATCTCTCGCGCCGCAGCTGATCGGGACGACGACGCGTCTGCTCAGCCGATCGGGATGCATACCACGACGCATACCGCTCAGCCGATCGGGACGACGCGACGCGACTCGATCCGGACGTGTGATCGGGACGGGAGGCATCGGGACGGGACGGGAGGCATCGGGACGGGACGCGATCGGTTCGGGTCGATCCATGCGATCGTTCGATCCATGCGATCCCTCGGTTGATCGGTCCACCGTGCCTTACTCGATCCGGACATGGTGATCCTTTGGCGATCATCATTCCGACGCATACCGATTCATATAGATCGGATCATGCGATTTCAATTAGTTTAGGTTTTAATTCTTTGTTTCTTAAGTGTTTTTCTTATCAATAGATTGATTCAAACACTTCTAAACAACCTAAACATGATTCTAAACAAGAAATCCTAACAGAACCAATGGCTCTGATACCACTGAAGGATTGTTTAGTGTTAATCCTGATTCAATTCTTCAGATTAAACTCACCTAAACATGCCAGATCTAGGTTCTCTTGCAGAATCATAAAGGATCTCACCTGTTACCTTGTTTTGCAGCGGAAAGAGGAGGTACGGGTCAGAGATCAGCAGAACCACCAAGAGATAGCTCCTCCAAAGGCTCACACACGCACGCACAGGAAATTGGCTGCTAGACCGAAGAGGAGGGAGGCCGCAGAGAGAGAGAGAGTTGGCGCAGAGGCTTAGGAAAAAAAAAGAGCTAGGTTAAGTTTTTAATTAAAAACCCTTGTCCAGTCTTGTTGGGCCTTTTGGGCCCAATTCCCAGTCTGATTAAATCCCTTAGATTTAATCAGGCCCTTTAATCTCTCTCTTAGTACAGTAAATGCCTAGCACTTTTACCGTACTTTTGCTAAACCGTTCCTTCGTATTTTTCCCGTTAGCTTAGGCGTGTGACCCATATGGGATCATATAATAAAGGCAATAAATCCGAGATTTATAGATCATGAGCGGACTCTAGCAAGCCATCATGACCCCCAGTATTATATGACTTATGTCTGATCATTGACATACTCTTACTTTCTAGAGACAGTACAGAGATTACTGGACATAATTCCAAAATCATCTTCCACTAGTCCTGCAGAGAAATAAGGTTGCGGATTATTCATCAGGTTCTTCAAGGAAGGCTCAATATAATATTGAGCATCAGAGCGAGCACCAGTGATAACATTATTTGAAGAGTTTGAAGACGGCATTGATGATATCATTGGAACGTTTCTTTTTAGAAAGGAGAATATGAGATTTTGGAGAAATGAAAATGTTTGTAGACGAATGATGAGATGAGAAGGAGAGAAGGATGGGGTATTTAAAGGCGAAGGCGTATTAATTTGGCCACAAAAATGAAAATATTTCGTTAATTTTGGTTTGTAATACAAATGTTTCTTTAGTTTCATAATTTGTAACAAGAAAAATGTTGATAAGGTTCTATTAAGTTTACATGTTGGTGACAGTTCAAACCCATGGGAAACAATGAATAGTTAATGCTGATTTGATTTGAGATTGTCCACTTTACATTAAAACCATTCAGTATGACTGGTGCAACTACTAAACCCACTTTTAATTTAGTATCTTTCATCACTACAAGAAATATGAATATTGATAGTACTTTAAGATATTAGGATTTTGCTAAATGTTGTTATAGAGAATATGTTGGAGTAGGTACTTTATTATAACATTAGATCAATATTGTATCGTTATTTCATTAAGGGAAGCCAAAATTGGGTTTTGGAACTTAATATCTGCTATGAAAAAAGTTGACATCAACACTTAAAATTTTTTGATATACTTTGTCCCAAATCATTATATGTTTATAAAATAAAAAGAAAATCACAGTTAGAAAAAAAAAATCTTCATCCTTTCTAGTTTACAAAGAAAAAAATTCCTCATTCTCTCTTTCGTTTTGGGTATCCGATCTCAAACATTTTCTATCACTATCTCCGGCTTAGTCCTTAGTTTCTAACACGGACTCCTCTGTCAAACCTAACCTAGCCTTCGATCGATCTATCTGATGTCTCTTAATCCTACATCTCTGACGAGAACTATACGGCAGTTTGTGGAGATTGAGATGGCGGCGGCAGCAGCAAGGAGGAAACCGTCGTGGATGGAGAGGGAGAAAATTCGAAGGAAAGAGAGACGGAGAAGAGCTGTAGCGGCGAAGATATACACTGGTCTTAGAGCTCAAGGTGATTATAATATTCCTAAACATTGCGATAACAATGAGGTGCTCAAGGCTCTCTGTGCGGAAGCTGGTTGGGTTGTTGAGGAAGATGGCACCACTTATCGCAAGATTAATTTCCATAAACAGATGCCCATTCTTTACAGATCTGAGATTATCTAGTGTATATGTTGAAATCTGATGAATTTCAATTGCGTTTAATCGTGTTTGAATCTGATTAGCGAAGCTAATTCCTATTGTTGTTTGAAGACAATACTTAGTTTGAGCTTTTGTAGATTAACAACCATGTCTATAAATGGATCTAACTTCTTCAAGTTAATTTAGTTTTCTTCTTACTAATCTGAGTGTGATCTATGTTTATATAATTAAGGTCTTAATCTGCGTTCTACGATACTTGATCCAAAGTCTTTGCATTGATCTTCTTTTCCTTACCGCTTATTGATTCTGACATTGTGATGTTTGTTTTGTTTCATTTGAGCAACATGGATACATGCCTCTACCTGGTGATATAGCTGGGACATCGTCTAGAGTGCGCCTTACACATCACAAAACCAAAGCCCTCTTTCTTCAGCCTTTCAAAGTCCTATCCCTTCTTACCAAGACAGCCCGTCTTCCTCATCTTTCCCGAGTCCTTCTCGTGGTGAACCCAACAAAAACAACAACAACAGCATCACTATCTCTTATAACATATTATATGATGGCTATTGTTTTCGATTTTCTGATATATTTCATTTATGCGATATGGCCATCTGATGAGCTTTCTTTCATTGTTGCAGATTATACAAATGATTCTGTGAAGCAGGTGGGTTGAGACTCTTTTTATATTATCTTCATGTATGTTTCAACACAAGTAAAGATATTTTTTTTTAATTGGATTTGGTTGTTGCAGAATATTGATTGGAGAGAACGCTTACCTATGCAATCTGTTATATCTCTTTTCTCTAAAAAGGCAAGTGTAAATCAGTGAAAACGTTGTTTGGTTTATCCTTTTCTTTGTTGATTCTTATTAAAAAAAATTCTTTTCTTAGGTAATAGATGTTATCACAGCTAGCATAGCTGATTTGGGTCCGTTTAGCCTTATTCCTTTAAGAAAAACAACTCGTCAGCATCATGGCGGGAAGTCGGAGTAGACACCTCCTTTAGAAACTCTGAGGTGTGGTTTAGTTTGTAACCCGATTCACTTATTTCGTTTATGTTTTTGCTAGTTTATGTCCTCGATATTTTTTTCATAGTTCTCAACTTTTGATCTACTTGAAGCAGAATCAAACATTCTTAGTATCATGAATGCAAAACGTGACAGTCCTTCAAAAGGTAGTGGCTTTTATTTAAGTTGAATTCTGATCTATTTCTACATTTTTATGTTTCCATTTGTTTTGCATTTGCAGATTTCATTTGGTGTTATTGGACTAAGTCTCCGAGTTTCTCTACTCTCGTGAGTTTCTTTCATGCCGTGTTTGTTGCTATAGTGATTTTTTTTTTTTATTGTGGATGTGTTTACTCCATTCTCTTGTATTCTCTAATGTTAGGTCATGCTTTTTGCTCCTCAGTTATCTTGGATTAGTTGTAACCTCCCGAGAAAGATGACTTGTATATTAGAGTTCTTCATTTATTTATTTGGTCCTTATTAATCTGTTTTGCTTTTTTTGCAGTACGCATAACTCAGACCAGTTCCTTTCTTGAGCTACGCAGACGCTGTGAAGCTTAGAGAAAGTTGTGATACTCCTATTTTAACGCAGGTACTTTAATAGTTCTGGTTGCCTTCTATACTTATTGGAGTACTTTCATTCTGATAATTCTTTAACTCTTCTCTCTTACTTACATTTCTAAAACTTATTCATTTTTCTGATTGAAGCTGCTCAAAAAATTATAGAACTGACAATTTACATTATCAGATGATTTCAATCTAAAAGCTAGCTTGATTTCAGTGTAGTATGTTCCCTTCAGAAGGGTCTTGCTTACATAAAAAATCAGTTTAGTTTCCCTTTTGCCTATATGACATGGAATTAGTTTCCCTTTTGGCATAGAAACTAAACTTACCTGGATCATTTATTGGATCAGTGTTTGCAGGTCCTGACTGATGGTCGTTACTGTTTGGTCCTTGTATTTGAGGCCAAAGCTCCGAAATTGTTAATTTTGTGTGAGAACTTCACCATGAAATCTGTTTAGCTACTTGTGTTCCATGTTAGTTACAGCTATACCAAGCTAATGGTTCAGTTGAACTTTGTCATTATTGTATTATTGCATTGTCGTTGTGATGAATTTTATATTATTGTATTATTGTGTTGTCATTGTGGTGAATTTAATGAATTAGTATTTGTAAACTTGAGTAATTTGTATTTATGATAATATTCAGAATTGCATAAACTGTTAAGGTTATTACAAATTTGATTAAAAAATACAACAAATTCGATTACAAAAAATGCCTAATATTAAATACCAAATTAAACAAATAAAAACATTTTTTGGAGTATAAATAGGGTTTGAAAAAAAAAAATTGAACTACTAAAACATATTCAAGAAATAAGATTTAACATTTATAAAATAAAGTATTCTTTTCACATATAATCTTCTACAAACCTTAATCTCATACCCTAATTTAAAATCTAACCGTATACCCCAAACTCCAAACTCTAATCATTAAATACATTAATTTAAAATATTAAATATTAAATATTTAAAATATTATTAAACATAAATTTCTAAAAATAAAAACAATTATCAAATTAATTTAACAACAATAATAATATTATAAAAAATCTATGAGATTATTTATAATTAAACATACATACATTAATATATTTAATAAAACATTTTATAAATTTATTATAAATAAAATTAATAGTAATAAAATAAGTTGTAATTATATATTTTATGTATAAAAATTAATTTATAAACATCTTACTTAAAATATTTTATCATTTATACATATAAATGGAAAATTTATAAAATACGAATTTACAATATAAAATCCAAAAACAATATTTATTAATATTTAAAATATTCATAAACATTTTCATATTTATCATCTTATTTTTTTATTTTTTATTGAAGGTTATACTTATCTCTAAAATAAAATTTAAAATCTTATAAATATTTTCATATTATCATCTCATCTTAATTTTTTATTTTTATTTAAGTTTATGTATATTTCCAAAATAAAATTTTAAAAATCTTCACTGAAATATTTATCATCTTACTTTTTTTATCCAAGATAAACTAACAATATAAATTAATGTTAACATAGTAATTAGTCTAATTTCATTAATGGTAAATTAGTAATTAACCATTTTAAAATTGAATATAAGGTCAAAAGCACTTTTCAATTAATATAAAGATAACCTTTCAAATCTCACATCCTAAAAATATAATTGTATAAGATTTAGACCAAAAACACAAATCCTAAGCGTCTAAACCCTATATTTCTAACCCTAAACCCTATATTATATTAAAAGTTTTAATATAGGATATTGGAATATAGGATTTAGGGTTTAGGATCCTAAACCTTAAACATATACTAAAATGTCCTAAACCCTAAACCTATATTTCAATACTCCAAACCCTAAACACAAACTCCAACCAAACCTAAATCATATAATAAATAATATGAACAAAAGGTAATTTCAAGAAAAAGATAAACCAAATTTTAAATATTAAATTGTGAATTGTAACTCTAATTATATTTTAAATGTTAAGTCTTCGCTCCCAAATATAAAAATTTCTTGTAATGCATCCATTTAATTCACCTTATTGGGATTACCAACGCATTAAATATAAATACGACCAAGTTACAACCACCAGAGTAAATACTGGTATGCCGTCCAATAAATACTGATATGACGGGAGTAAATGCGTATTTTACTTAACTTTTAAACATGGTACAGCTCGACCACTTAGAACAACTAATACACGTGGCACAACCAATCCGACTTATAAATACAGGTTCTACAAAACAACATTTGATGACATAATTCCATATGAGATATGAAATATCAAATCCATGACGTTTTATGAATGAAGCTAATTATAATATTTCTTAACCAAAAGTTTCAATTTTGCGGGAATTCGTTAAATCAACTACCTACCTCTAACATAAAATGTCTTATACTTCTAAGATTATTTTTATAATCATAACCACATTGGTAACAAAAAATTAACACACGACGTATTATTTTTATATTTTATTGTATGAAAGTATTATGACATATATTAAACTAGTTAATTTCATAAGTACAAATTTAATTTAGTGGTAAGATTTTATGAATTTCAATTTTTTTTTTTTTTTTGACAACAAGTGGAAACAAAAGCTAGAACTCTATTTTTCTATCATCCATATCGGTGTCTCCATGCCGATATGCGCGCTTAATGACTGCCTGAGGAGAGCACTCTGTGCTTGCTTATCTGCCGTCTGGTTGTGTGTGTGAGATATATGCTTGAGATCAAATGTCGTAAAGAACATCTTCCTCTTTTCAAGCTCCTTTATGTAAACTGTGAAGGCTGGCTAGTTCTCCGGATCAGACACTATCTTCACCACTTCCGAACAGTCCGTTGCAAATGTGATATGTGTTTAGTTGAAAAACTTCATACATTCCATAGCCCAAATCAAAGCTTCAAACTCCGCATGCAAGGGTGAAAGACTCTGTCTAATATTCATCGATCCCATCATCACATTTCCTCCTCCTTCATAACATCTATACCATCCTTGTCCTGTATATACATCCCCCTCCTTCCATGCTCCATCAACATAACACCACTAACCTTTGAAAACCTCATTAGTTGTGTTATGGCCTAACCTCCCGTAATCCGTTGGGTATTGTCTATTACACTCCTTTGGGCTCCTTCCCATGACATATATTCTGTTTCCGCAAGCCTCAATGTTTCATAAGGTTCCCGATCAATCTGATTCTATATCATATCATTTTTACTCTTCCAGATGTACCATAGAATCCAAGGAAACTGAAAATTCGTTTCATGTGGTGGTAATCTCCAGAATAAATAATCCATATTTGTATAGAGCGCCTCTGTAGGAAAGCATATTGGATTTGTAGGGATTCATGATAATGCCCAGGTGTGAAATGCTGGAGGGCATTCAAATAGGACATGGTTTATTGTCTCCTCTACGCCGCATCGAACACAATACGTATCACATCTAAGACCCCTGTTTTTTAAATTCTTTGAGACCGCGAGCCAACCCGATACTATTTGCCATATAAAATGTCTTACTTTTGGTGAACAATTCAATTTCCATGAGTATGATTGCAGACTTTTAATATCTGGTCCCAAAACTCGATCATGGTTACCGGAATCCGGAAACTCTCTCTCTGTATGATACCCTGATTTGACCGAATATCGTCCCGATTTAGTAAAGTGCCAACCAAGTCTATCCGCGTAAATAAATTTACTTATTGGCATACTATGAATCACAATTGCATCTTCTGGTACAATTACCGCTTATATCAAAGATTTCTTCCATGTTCGGCTCTAATGGTCAATCAACTGGTCAACCGTATATACGTTAATGTTCATACAAGGTTTACAGGTTGCTGGTATCGGGCGATAGGCTGGTATCCAAGGGTCATTCCATATTGAAATGGATGCACCTGAACCCACCCTCTTGATTAGTCCTTTTTAACCAGAGATCTAGCTAAGACTATACTCCTCCAACCATAGGAAGGTGAGTATGATCGTATTGGATCAAAAGGATCCGTGTTCCTGAAATATCTTCCCTTAAAGACTTTTGAAAATAATTTCTCGGGTTTATCAATCAACCGCCACAATTGCTTAGCTAAGAAAGCCGTGTTCGTATCATTGAATGTTCTAAAACCAATACCGCCCTTATCTTTATCCTGACATAGTTTATCCCAAGAAATCCAATGTATTCCCTTATTTCCTCCTCCTGAGCTCCACCAAAAGTGAGAGACCACACTGGTCAATTTTGTTGTCACCGTTTTCGGTAATCTAAAACAAGAGATCACGTGGTTTGGTAAGGCTGTAACCACTGATTTAATCAAAACCTCTTTTACCCCTCGCGACAAAGTTTTAGTTGTCCATCCATTTACTCTCCCATGAAGTCTTTCCTGAAGAAAACTAAACACTTGTGTTTTAGCTCCCCCAAGACTTTCCGGGATTCTCAAGTAAGATCACATCCCTCTTATTGTGGTTATCCCAAGTATATGTTTCATTTCTTCTTGTATTGTTTCGTCCACATTATAGCCAAATTGTAGGGAGGATTTCTCAAAATTTATATGTTGACCCGATACTCCTTCATAATCCTTTTGTATCCTTAAAATCGACTGACATTCCTCCTTCTTTGCCTTGCAGAAAATAAGCGATCATCCGCGAAAAGCAAATGAGAGATAGATGGACTTTCCTTGCAACCTTTAAACCTGTTAACTGTTTTTCCTTTTCCGCCTTCTTTATATTCACAATAAAAGCTTCTATGCATAAGATGAATAAGTATGGTGAGAGCGGATCTCCCTGTCTTAATCCTCTTTCTGGGACAATGAGTCCCTATGGTTGACCATTGATCAGTACCTTATATTGGACCGTAGTAATACACCTCATTACTCTATGTATCCATTGTTCGTCAAATCCCATATTTCTTATAATATTTTCAATAAACCTCCATTCAATCCTATCATAAGCCTTGCTCATATCCGTCCTAATTGCCATGAATTTCGCGCATTTGCGCGGGTTCTCTCCAAAAATATTTATTATATATATGATAAACATGTCCGATTCTATCACCAAAAAAGCTTTTGTAGCTCTCAATGAGCAACATACTTGACTTTCTCTTTTAAATTAATATAAGTCAGGTTCGACCTAAACAATACATTTCACCTAAAAAGGGCTAAGAAGAGATTTAGTTTAGGAACTGTTAACAAAAAATCAAACAACACCGCTGTTAACATAACTGTATGAAATCGGCATGGTCATGCTCCTTCTTCCTTAATTTCCTCCTGCCTATTTTTTTTCATCTTTATATTGGTTCGTTAAAATTATTATTTTTTGACAATATTTATTTGTTAGACCACATTTCGTAAAAGCAGTTTTATTATGTAATTGTGAATGATTAAACTATTATACTTAAAAGCTAGGAAGAGAAGAAAATATAAACGATAGTATTGAAACAGTTCTGTGAGTTTATGAAATTCTGAAGAAGTTAAAATTTTAATTAATTACTAATCGTCATTTTGTTTTGTCATACATGGTTATTTTCTATGGGGGAGGGCTTTATTAGGTTTGTACTCTGTAGACTGTAGTGTTGTCTTAGCGTTAACGTAGGCGAAGCATCTATTAATAGCATCTTCATTCTACGATCTAATTCATCCGACATCCGTAGTGGGTTGTCTCTGCTTCTCGTCTGTCTAGCATAATCGTTTTCAATTTAATTTCAAGTTTTTTTTTATATTACAATCGGTTCAATATATGTGAAGGATTGATATGTAGTAGACCACCATCTGAAACATTTAAATAAAATAATTGTCAAGACGTTTCACAATGATTGATTTGGTTTCATGTTACACTTCTGACTATCAAAAACATTATATTAATTGTTGAATAATGATAGAAGCAGAAGTATTGCCTACAAATTCCATCTCCAGATCCATATACTTTAAATGTGAATTATACTTTTGTTTGTCTGTCCTACAGGGTGAAAAAAAAAACTCATTAAAACCTTGTTTTGATATGTAAGACGATTTCGCAGACAATCTGGTATCACTCCAATAAATCAAATGCAATTGAGAAGATTGTGAAAAGCAAAAAAAGATAAAAAGAGTGTACCTGCTCCGGCCAGCAGACAATTCCTGAAATCTATCATCGTGCATATAAAAAGCTCCACCCGTGGGCACCGCGGCCGATTGCTTCTCCTTCTCTTTCTCTCTATCTACATGACCTGCCACATCTTCTGCTGGCTTACTCCTCTTTTTATCATCATCCACTTCGTGCTCATCACCTTCTTCCTCCTCATAACTATCCTCTCCATCTTCACTTTTGTTTGCGTCATTATCATACTTGACAGTACCAACCTTTTCGTCAGATTGGTCAGAATCGGAATCGGATTTCTACGGACCGAAACCTTGTAAACTTATTAAAACGATTTCTTCAAATAAAATACAGTTGTGAAAACGATCTCTACAAAGAAAATAGAGTGATTGAAAAAACAATGTATCTTATGTTCTAAACTGATTGATTACTATGAAAAATATAACAAATAAAATACAATTGTGAAGAGATGATTGAAAGGCTTACATATGCATCCAATAGCAGGAGATTAAGATTCGATACTTGGCTCCTCTGCGTCGATTACGGGCTTCCAACTATCGAGTCACACGGACAACAATTTCTGCGTCGCTTTTAAACAATAATGGACAATTAATTTCATATAACGTATGAATCTCACCGAAAATGACACAGTACGCATATAGTACATATATTTGATATCCATCTAGTATCGATGAACCTTAGATCTTCGTCATCGAATAGAGCTACTGATAGAAAATTTCTAAGGCTGGGCATTTTATCCGAAACCCGAACCCGAATCCGAACCCGACCTAAAAACCCGATCCCGAGCCGAACCGATTTGCTTAAAATACCCGAATGAGGATTAAGTTAAAGTATTTCGGGTATCGGATAATACCCGAATACGAACCGAACCCGAACAGGTACCCGAAGTAACTAAAAGTTTAATCTAGTTTCGGTTAGTTCTAATACTTTCGAGCATTTTTTTGTAGTTTGTGTAGTTTATGTTTTTATATTTTGGATAATACATATATTTTTGAGTAATTTCTAATACGTTTTGGTAATTTAAGTATATGTTTTGTGGGATAATTGGATAATTCAAATATTTTTTAATATTTTTGAGTAATTTTTCCGAGTTTTCAAAAAATTTATGGTGATTTCGGGTATCCGAACCCGATCCGAATCCGATATGTCCCGAACCGAATCCGATTCGATATTTAGAAATACCCGAATGGGGCTTAAGTTAAAGTATTTCGGATATAGGGTAATACCCGAACTCGAACCGAACCCGAATCGGTATCCGAACGCCCAGCCCTAAAAATTTCCATGAATCACAAAAATATTACCTTAATTGACCGCAAATGACCACCGCAGCCCTGAATTGATTCGATTCTGTTCAAATCCATATATTCCTGAATCCAATCCGCCGAAAATTCAATCACCAAAATACATCCCATTCGGATCTTCTCAGATCGTAAATTTTTTCATGTTTTCTCTTTGTATCCAATAATCCTCCGACATAATCCACCCAGATGGACAATCGGTTCCATCAACCTTAAGATAATTGACACCGAAAAAATCACAACTCCAAATCATTCCTTCGATCATCGACGAATGCTCTAGGTCGTCCAGAAAATCGCTGTCGCCATATATCTCCACCTTAATCATGACCCAAATCCGTAACAAATCTCTCAATCGGATCAAACCGCCATGATATCCAAATTTCCCCATCTCGATCCCCCAAAGCATAACCCTGGATTCATCAACTCCCTGAGCCTCATAACCGACCGTAGATTCCTTACAGACAGAATCCTTTTCCTCAAACTCGCACATCCAAAAACCAGGAAGCCCTAGAACAAGACCATCGTTGTCGCCGTATTATTGCCTTAGAGAGAACTTTTTTTAGTTTCCCCTTACGCTTTTTACTAATTTAAAATTTAAAGTCAAAATACAACTCTTCACAAAATAGTAAAGCCAAAAACTTGTGTACAACCACATGTTAATTTAGTGCACATTTTCATAACGTTTCAAATATGAATATATGATGGCGGTGCACGTGTTCTCATATTTCCACACGGATTACTATATTGTGAATATAGTCATACAACTAGGTTTCTCTCTCTTCAGTTTAGAGAGATGAAATCCTCTCTCTGAAGGATCACCGCCGATCTCGATTCGATCCTTTTGCCGGTGATTTGCCTTCAGATGTGGGGTTTTTTTCTTCTGATTTCCCGATCTTCCCTTATACCTATCCTTCAAATCGCTATTTGATTTGTAACGTCTTGGCCCGTGAATGTATCTCCTGTTGACAAAAAAAAAGTGAATATAGTCATACCATATTAATTTTAAATATGCAATCTAAAATAAAAATTAAATCGTGCAATTCTCTTTTTGAAAACCCGCCCAACTCAAAATTTTCGTATTTCCCTTCTTTATTTAAAATTTCTCTCCTTATTTCATTCTCTCTCTCTTTTATTTCTCATTTTTTCCTCACATTTCATTACCGATTTATCTCCTACTCAGTTTCTCCATTCTCCTCCCAAGAATTCCCTATCTATTTTGAGAATGGACCCGAGCTACATCGATGAAAAGAGAAACATGAGGATTTACAACATGATTTTCCTTGTGATCGATGGTGATTATGGCGTCCCGAAATATTTTCCATGTGGAGGACGAAATCGAGAGAAGAATCATTTAGGATACCTCTCAAACCGAAGCCAAAATAGGAAATATTTTTTTTTTGAATGTATTTTTAGTTATATATGTGAATCTGGGTGTAATACGTGAATTGTGAATTTTTGGGTTTAGGGTTAGTCCTTCAATTCATGGGTTTTAGGGTTCACAATTGTTGATCTTTGTGTGTAGAATAATGGCTCTCACATTCTGAAACCATGGAATATCGCTGTCGAAGAAGAGGTGACAAGCTTGATGAAAGAGGGTGACGAACAGTCAAAGAAACTTTGAAGCATGACATACCATGAGTTTCACATCAACCAAATGCTTGTGGAGCTGAAAAACCATTCTGTAGAGATTGCAAACCTGGAAAATATTTAGGATATCTTTGTTTTCTATCTTTGCAATCTATGTACCAAATAATGTTATGCCTTAGCTGTACAAAATAATTCAGTTGTACGAAATACTGATTTAGTCTAGACATGCCAAATTATCCCATTCGTTCCAAACTATTAGTTGTACGAAATACCGATTTAACGAAGCCGTGCCAAATTAACCCAGTCGTACCAAATTATTTTGGTTTTAAGTAAATTATACATATGTTCCTCTAATAATATGCCAACGCATCAATGAAGGTTTGTCTTCTTCTCTTTTACTTTTGCTGCATGTAACAAACTCTTATTTTGGTTTCGTACCTAGTTGATAAATTTGGTTAAGTAAACTATAAATGTAGTGGTTAAATGTCTAGTCCACATAAAAATGTTAGTAAATACTACTAAAAACTTATCTTCTCGGGACAAACTTCTTTCTGCAATTACACAACTATTTAACTTCTTTCTGAAAAGTCTCTGCAAAATCTCTTTGCAACTTCTCTCCTAATCTTTTCCTTCAAATGACATTCTTTTCGTTCTCTAGCTTTCCGCACCATGTCACCATTGAAATTGTGTGTTTGGTTGGTTTAATAAGCTTTCGACATCTCGGTTCACTAATCCTTAGCGGGAGAGTCGGAATAAACCTTGAACTCGATGAGGAAGTTCTGAAGGTTCTTCCACTCAACGAGCTCTTAACCCAACCCTCCCTTCTCTACTATGTATTCCGGGCTAGAATTATTTTTCAACCGGTGTGTCGCTGTATGAAACAACACTGCAAGTTGCTTCGAAGGTATTAGGTTGATTTGCCAATACGGCTTAGTGACAGAAGGGCTCAAACATTCTACATTCCTTGGAGGAAGTATGAGCACGTCTACTTTACTAGAGCCATCTGCGCTATGTGCTGCTTTTACGTGCAGAGGAAAACGACATATTAAACGGTTAAAAGCAAGAGTTAACTCGTTTGAGACAATGAATCTTTATGATTCACTGTTAATAGAGTACTTGTTGGAAATGCGCCAATAAGATAATGTTGTTGGCGACTGGCCACAACACTAGAGAGATTTACGCTTGCAGCACTAATTCACGTTGCCATGACTGTTATTTATATTACTAGGTGGGAGTCCGTCAAATGACGTGCTCCCTAAATATTGCTTGAGCTCGGAGCTTTATAAGAGTAGCTGGGCACTCTCGCAAGTTACAATGTCCCTAAAATGAAGAGTGGAGGGTCCTATTTATAGCGCTTGAAGGCAGATTTCTTCTTGGGCCATTGACTCCTTAGCGGGCTTGTCTTCTTGGGCCGAGATGAATTTGTTGATTTAAACAAGATATCTAATGGGCTTATGGATGGGTGCTAAACCCATATCCAACAATTTGTACCCCCCAGTTCGTCGATCTGTGGTTAAGTCGGAGGCGGCGAATTTCTTTGAGCATTTAAGTCATGTGAAAATCTTGTTGGGTGTGCTCGGTTCTCATGGTCCTTTCATCCCTTTGTCCTTTTGTACACGTGTCGCGGTGTCCTTGGGGGGACATGAAAGTGCTAACGGTTGTATGGATGAGAATATTGCGTATCTCCTGCAACGTCACTGGTGCAACCGTCGAGCCTTGGGATCTGTGCAGAGGTAATGATGGTGTTCCCTCTATGTCTGCCGAAAGTTTCTAGTATAAATATTCTCTAAATGGGTCTTCTTTCACCCATTTTATTTCGCTCTTGGTTTCATTCCTTATTCGATATTCGCCTATGAGTTCTTCGTCTGATTATTCGTCTTCCAGCAGTGATAGCGATGTTGATAGCTCGTTAGTTTCTTTGGGAATGGATTTCCCTGTTTTGAAGATGCCTGATGAAGAGGGAGAGTCTCGGGTTTGTGGACGAAACTCGTCATCTCTACGTCGTCTCAATTTTGACGTTCCGAAGTACCAAGTTGATGGATCTGATTTGAGTGTTGTTGGTGAGGCGGCTCGGATGAAAAGGGTTCCGGTGACTCACGAAGTTCAGAGATCTTTGTGCAAGCAGGAGACTTTGGACGAAATAGTGAGAGTCAATGCTCGTGTTCCGAGCCTCGTGCTCCGACTCCCGACTGCGGATGAGCGACCGTGGTCGGTTCCTGACAGGTGGATTTGTCTTTATGATTGTTGGTTTGTCAAGTGCCACCTTTGGTTTCCTCTTCCTAAATTTCAGGTGGGTTACTGTGAGCAGCGTCAAATTACTTTTTCTCAACTTTGACCGGCTGCGGTTCGTAATGTAGTAGCTTCCTTATTTCTTGGTGCTGAGGGGAAGGTTGACACGACTCTTCTGTTTTTTGAGGAATTGATGAGGATATGAACTAACAGGACGATTACTGGAATGTGCTATGTTTCGACCAGGAGTCGATATGGGCTTAAGCTTGTTACTGGTGCGGTGAGTAAAATATCCGACTCGCAGGATCAATATTTCTTCGCGAAAGTTAATGGTGTGTCGGTTCCTGACAGCGATATGTTGTACCGGTCGTCATGGTACCACGCTCATGGTATGGTTCCTTTTCCTCCCTTCTTCTTTTCTCTCTTTTTTTTTTTGCCTTTTGATTGTTTCGTGTTTTGTTTTACCCAGATCATCGTACGTACAATGCTCCTTACCAGAAGGATTTTTCTTTGGGTTTGAGGAAGCTGACTTCGCTTGGCCCTTTATCGTGGCCTGATGTTCATGCAGCGAGGATCCGAAGGAGTTTTTCTCGTATGGATGCCGGGGCGGCTAAGTGGAATCTTAAGAGGGAGCGGCTGTCCGGGGGTATGTCGGCTGGTATACGAGGTGGTAGGGGTGATGGTTTTACGTCGGCTTTGAAGAAGAAAAGGAGAACCTAGAAGGGAGACTTGGCTCTAATTCTAAGTCGGAGGTGTTAGTCCGCGACCCTGCTATCAGAGAGGTTAAGGGGTGTGGTCGGACTGAAGCGATTGATTCTCGGTTCGCTTCGAATATTCTGGTTCTGAAGCGAATGTTAATGATGCTGATGTATGTGTCCGATTTCTTCGATCGGTGAGATCGAGTCCGTTGGATGAGCAGCTTCCAGTTTCTGCTTCGTTCAGGCCTGACCTCCATCGACGGATCGGATGTGGTCATATCCACGTAAGATTTTTCCAATCTCTGTACATCTGTTTCCCTTCCCTTTCTTTCTTGTCGTGAGCTCTTGATTTTGATGGCAGACTCTCACGGATAAGAATCGTCTGATGGATGCTTATGAGCGAGAAATCAAGGAACTCAGACTCGAGAAGGAAAAACTTGGATCGAGACTTCTTGAAATGCATGCGAAGGTTCGCGAGCTCGAGGGGGAGAAGAGAAAGGTTGTGAGTCTTGAACTACGAGCAGCCGATTCGTCGTGGGATAGGGACGCTTTTCTCGCCGCCCAGGCTGTGCATCGGTCCGAATATGGCAAATTGCGAGCATCGTTTGCTGATGAGGTCGCTCGATCAAAGGCCAAGGTTTTTGTTGGAATTGTGTCCAGTAATCTCGGTACTGTCTCTAGAAAGTAAGAGTATGTCAATGATCAGACATAAGTCATAAAATACTGGGGGTCATGATGGCTTGCTAGAGTCCGCTCATGATCTATAAGTCTTGGACTTATTACCTTTATTATATGATCCCATATGGGTCACACGCCTAAGCTTACAGGAAAATGTGTAGGAACGGTTTAGCAGAAGTACGGTAAAAGTGCTAGGCATTTACTGTACTTAGAGAGAATAAATGGGTTTAGTCACTGTGTGTCGATCGATGCACAAGGTGTGTCGATCGACACAGTGCGAGAACGCCGTCGAGTTAATTGGTTTTGGGCCAAAGGCCCAAACGGAACTGGACAAGTTTTATAAATAAAACTTGAGACGAGTTCAGGCAATTAACCCTAGCCCCAGCCGCGAGCCTCCTCTCTCTCTCTGCGCCGATTTCCCGTGTGGTCTAGCAGCCTCTCTTCCTGCTTGGTGTGCGTGTGTGAACCTCTGGAGGAGTTATCACTCGGTGGCTCTCTGATCTCTGACCATACCATCCCTTTCCGCTGCATTAACAGGTATAAGGTGAGATCAACAATTGTTTCTAATCAAGAGAACCTAGATCCGCATGTTTAGGATAATCTGAATCAGAGAATTGAATCTGGATTAACCCCTAAACATTCCTTCAGTGGTATCAGAGCTATTGGTTCTGGTTATTCTTGTTTAGATTCAAGTTTAGGATTGTTTTCTTGTTTAAGAAGTGTTTTGAATCAACTACTGATAAGAGAAATCACTTAAGCAACAAGGAATTGAAACCTAAACACACTTGAAATCGCAAATCCAAGCTATATTGATTTGGAATGCGATTTTCATAAAGTAGTATCGGCTGTGATCGCATGGATCGATCGATACGATTGCATGGATCGGTCGATACAACCGCGAGAGATCGACTGCAATCGCATGGATCGATCGAACGATCGCATGGATTTCGCATATCTCGGCCAAGCCTGCTCAACGCGTGAACGCATCGATCGATGCTGAGAGCATCGACCGATGCGATTGATGAATCGATCGATGCGGTTGATGAATCGATCGATGCGGTTGGTTCATCGATCGATACGGTTGGGTTTAAGACTCGGTTTAAAATTTTGATTAAAATTATTCGTCCTGGTTTAATAAACAGATTTAATAATTTTATTAAGTCTGGTTAAACCGGGATAAGAAATCCAAAGTCGAAAAATTGGATTTTGTGCCTAAACCAGGATTTTCTAATTTGATTTGGTTGGACCAAATAAATTGAGAAAATCCGGTTTAGTAAATAACCGGTTGACAATTGTGGTCATCGTAGTAATTAAAATTTGGTTAGACCAATTTTAATGAACCAGACCGGTTATGTCATTTAATTGGACAATTGGGTCATGTCTTGGACATGGACCAATTCTTGGGCCTCGGGCCAAGAAGTTAAAACAATTGGGCCAATTATTTGAGTCTTTCTTCAGATTAATTTAAAAATTTATTTTATAAAATTATAAAGTCGATTTTAAATTAGAGTTTCCGAAATTTTGAAATTAGAAAGTTTCTTAAAATAGAAGTTTCTAGATTTGCGGGTTTTGGATTTTAAAGAAATTTCTAAAGTTAGAAAGTTTCCGGTTTTAGAAAGTTTCCAATTTTAGAAAGTTTCCTAAAATAGTAGGTTTCCAAAAATAGAAAGTTTCCCGAAATAGTAATCTTCTATTTTGGGAATGAAATTTTAATAAACCTACGAACCTCAAATAATATCAAGCGTTGGATGTCTTGCCCAGTCTATGTCAGCTCTCGAAGCCCATTCAATTGTATTCATGGCCTTACAGTGTGAGGGTGTCTGCTTTTGCGTGGATAAGACGGTTTGTGATTCATAAATGTCATTGGAAGTCCCAGACATTAATGATTACATGACTGTATAGTCTGGTTTTCTTGACTAGGCCATCGGGAGTCCCGGGCCTTGAGACATCAGAGTGGATTGGGCCTCGGGCCCAGATTCACAACCAAGAGTTATATCACGGATATAATTAGCCGACATAGGGCTTACCGATATAAGCTGAGGTTTGGTGACGGCCAGTGGCCCACTTTAATCTTAGTTATATGTGGATCTTGGAATCATTATATTCTATTGAGGGTAACTTATGTTATTGAATATAATGCGTGATTAATCATATTAAATATAATATGAGATTAATCATATTGAACATAATAACTAATAACCTTTTATCTTATATATTTCAGCTATGACTACTACAAGCACACAAAACACATTCTCAATCCGGTCTGTTCTCGAGAAGGAGAAGCTGACTGGAACGAACTTCCTGACGTGGTCAAGGAACTTGAGGCTGGTCCTCAAGCAGGAGAAGAAGGATTATGTCCTTCGTGATCCTCTCCCCGAGAGGCCTGCTAACAATGCCGCCAGGACTCTGCATAATGCTTGGGAAAAGCATTCGTCAGATGAAAATGATGTGTATTGCCTTATGTTGGCGACAATGACTGCTGAGCTGCAAATGCAGTTCGAGAGTGTGTTGTCACCAATTGAGATAATGGCAAGCCTGAAATCGCTTTTTCAGGAGCAGGCTAGGACTGAGAGGTTTCAAACAGTTAAGAACCTCTTGGACTGCAAGTTGGCTGCGAATGCGGCAGTGAGTCCTCATGTCTTGAAGATGATGGGTTATCTCGATCATCTTCAGAAACTCGACTGCCCAATCAGCCAGGAACTTGCCTGCGACATCATTCTGCAGTCATTACCTGCAAGCTATGATCAGTTCATTCTGAACTTTAACATGCATGGCTTGAGTAAGACATTGCCTGAGCTTCACGGAATGCTCAAGACTGCAGAGCCCAACTTGAGGAAAACCGCCAAGGACCCCAATGTGCTTATGGTGCAAAAGGGCAAGGGGTTTAAGAAATCCTCTGCTAAGGATAAGGGAAAAGCTAAGGCTGTCCAAGTCGCGGACAAGGACACGCCAAAGCCCAAGCCCAAGTCCAAGGCTGGGCCAACTGACATATGCAGGTTCTGTAAAGAACCAGGGCATTGGAGGAGAGAATGTAAGAAATTCCAAGAAGGTCTAAAGGAATTGAAGAAGAAGACTCTCGAGACTTCTTCGACAGGTATTTTTGTTATAGAAGTTAATACAACTACTTCTGATAATACCTCATGGGTTATGGATACTGGTTGTGGGGCTCATATTTGTACTAATATGCAGGCACTCAGCAACAGTAGAAGGCTGAAGCAAGGACAAGTGGAGCTACGAGTTGGGAATGGAGCGAAAGTTCCAGCACTAGCTGTAGGCACATACTTGTTGTCTTTACCTTCGGGATTGATTTTAGAACTCAATAATTGTTATTTTGTACCTGCTATAAGCAGAAATATTATTTCAATTTCTTTGTTGGATTTGGAAGGTTATGATTTTTCAGTTAAGAATAAATTATGTTCCTTCAATCGCAACAATTTGTTCTATGGTTCTGCCCCTCTTACGAATGGGCTTTACATACTCGATCAATCCGCGCCAATTTATAACATTAATACCAAACGGTTCAAACCTAATGAGGAGAACCGAACGTTTCTATGGCATTGTCGTTTAGGGCACATCAGCGAGAAACGCATCAAGAGGCTCCATTCGAATGGACTTCTTGGCTCATTTGACTTTGAGTCATGTGAGAAATG
Organism: Orychophragmus violaceus; assembly: GCA_030180135.1. Lineage (NCBI taxonomy): Eukaryota > Viridiplantae > Streptophyta > Magnoliopsida > Brassicales > Brassicaceae > Orychophragmus > Orychophragmus violaceus. The sequence goes on along the minus strand of CM058234.1, from coordinate 58,129,645 downwards.
CGAATCCTGCATAATGGGCAAAATGACGCGGGCCCCCTTTAATAAACCTAACGAGAGGGCCAGTGACTTGTTGGGCCTGATACACACTGATGTGTGTGGCCCAATGTCCACTAATGCAAGAGGAAACTATCAGTACTTCATTACCTTCACTGATGATTTCAGTAGGTATGGATATGTTTATTTAATGAAACATAAGTCTGAATCTTTTGAGAAGTTCAGAGAATTCCAAAATGAAGTACAGAACCAACTTGGCAAAAGCATTAAGGCTCTTCGGTCCGACCGAGGAGGAGAATACTTAAGCCAAGAATTCAGTGATCATCTAAGAGAGTGTGGGATCGTGTCCCAACTCACTCCTCCCGGAACACCTCAATGGAATGGTGTGTCTGAGAGGAGAAATCGGACCTTATTGGATATGGTTCGATCTATGATGAGTCACACAGACCTTCCAATATCCCTTTGGGGATATGCTCTGCTAACAGCAGTGTTCACTCTTAATAGAGCGCCATCGAAAGCAGTAGCAAAGACACCATATGAATTATGGACTGGAGTGGCTCCAGTGCTGTCTTATCTAAGAATTTGGGGTTGTGAAGCCTATGTCAAGAGATTGATCTCAGATAAGCTTACACCAAAGTCTGATAAATGCTACTTCATTGGTTATCCGAAGGAAACCAAGGCTTATTACTTCTATCTACGTTCCGAGAACAAGATCTTTGTTGCCCGGGATTGTAACTTTCTTGAGAGAGAGTTTCTCTCTAAGAAAGACAGTGGGAGTAAGGTACTGCTTGAAGAAATTCAAGATGAACAGGATACTGCTCAACCTAATGAGGAAGAGCAGCAGGAGGACCTACAAGAAATTGTAGAGCCTGAACCAAGAGTACCTGAAGTTCGAAGATCCGGGAGGATCCGTCACGAACCCGAGAGATATCAAGGATTCCTCGTGACTGACTGTCATGATCTTCTGATCATTGATGGTGATGAACCATCGAACTTCAATCAAGCCATGATGGGCCCAGATTCCTCAAAGTGGCGCAAGGCCACTGATTCCGAAATGGACTCCATGTCGGTCAACCAAGTGTTTTCGTTGGTTGACTTACCCGCTGGTGTAAAAGCCATCGAGTGCAAATGGATCTTCAAGAAGAAGATTGACGTGGATGGAAATGTCCAGATTTATAAAGCCAGGTTGGTGGCAAAAGGTTTCAGACAAGTTCACGGTGTGGATTACGATGAAACCTATTCACCAGTGGCTATGATGAAATCTATTCGGATTCTACTAGCAACTGCAGCTTTTCATGATTATGAAATTTGGCAGATGGACGTGAAAACCGCCTTCCTGAATGGTATTCTGGAAGAGGATGTGTATATGACACAACCTGACGGTTACATAGATCCAAAGAATGCTGGGAAAGTATGCAAGCTTCATAAATCCATTTATGGATTGAAGCAAGCATCGAGGAGCTGGAATCTTCGTTTTGATGAAGCGATCAAGCAATTTGACTTCATCAGAAACGAAGAAGAACAATGCGTGTATAAGAAAACTAGTGGGAGCAAGATAGTATTTCTTATTCTGTATGTCGATGACATACTGCTTCTCGGAAACGACATTCCAATGCTGAAGTCCGTAAAGGACTGGCTTGGAAGTTGTTTTTCCATGAAAGACATGGGTGAAGCCGCATACGTTCTTGGAATCAGGATCTACCGGGATAGATCTAGAAGGCTGATAGGCTTGTGTCAAGATTCATACATTGACAAAGTCCTGCAAAGATTCAGCATGAAGGATTCCAAGAAGGGCTTCACGCCAATGGTACATGGCACAACGCTAAGCAAGAAGCAGAGCCCTACGACGGCTGCTGAGCTTGAGCGCATGAAGAATATTCCTTATGCATCTGCAATAGGATCTATCATGTATGCCATGATCTGTACTCGTCCTGATGTTGCTTATGCATTGAGCATGACGAGTAGATACCAGTCAAATCCAGGTGAAAACCATTGGATTGCCGTAAAGAATATCTTGAAGTATCTAAGACATACTAAGGATAAGTTCTTAGTGTACGGTGGAAGTGATGTGCTTAAAGTCAGTGGATTCACGGACGCAAGTTTCCAGACAGACCAAGATGATTTCCGGTCACAGTCCGGTTATATCTTTTGTCTGAATGGCGGTGCAATCAGTTGGAGAAGCTCCAAGCAAGACACCGTTGCTGATTCCACTACAGAAGCTGAATATATCGCCGCCTCAGAAGCTGCGAAGGAAGCTGTTTGGATACGAAAGTTCATTATTGAACTAGGTGTGATACCAGATGCGGCTGAGCCTCTGGCACTGTTTTGTGACAACAATGGTGCTATAGCTCAGGCAAAGGAACCAAGATCACACCAGAAATCCAAGCATGTTCTAAGAAGATTTCACTTGATACGTGACATCATTAATAGAAAGGAAGTCAAGATCAGCCGAGTTCAGACAGATGATAACGTCGCTGATCCGTTGACAAAGCCACTCCCAAGGCCTAAGCTCGAGTTTCTGACTGAAGCTGTAGGCATTAGAGACATTGAAATGTAATCTAAATTTGAGTGGGAGTTTGAGGGCTTTTATTTAGTTATTTGATATGTTCTTGTAAAACATTCTTATGTTTAATGAAATTATTATTTCAAGATTATTTTAACTGTGATGAAATAATCGTTCCAAAGTGATATAAACCATTTTATAGGTCATCGAAGTAAGTGACTTGATCTTGAGTCATCAAAGTCATTTAGCTTGATCATGAGACCCTATATTTGATAGATGGATTATATCATCCTGTCCCTAGTCGAAGGTTGTTGAAATTGGAACACCAACAACCGTGAGAGACTGGATTGGTATGTGACTTATGACAAAGTCTCAGTGTGTCATAGATGCGCGGCATCAAAGTCAATACATAGGTGCATGTTGGGAACATACGACCGGACAAGACCCGATTATGAGAACTCTTCAGGATATTTATATCTGTGTCATAAGAGATTCTCACTACGACTATAGAGTATAGTCCTTAGACCTGAGTTCGCATGCATGTGACTGCACATGGACTGATGCACTTTGATCATTGTCTAACGCTATCGTTCTGCGATAGTTATAAGGACCTTGTTTGGGTACATTATGAAATGAGTAGTTTACAGTGATGGAATAAGACGGAATTTGTCCCTCCAATATAAATGGAGTGAATATCTCTAGGCCAATCGGAGATTTGAATACTGGAAAATGCATGGCCATGCTCAAACGGACTGTCCCGAGTCGTTTGGATTGTCAGTATCGAATCAGAGTCCGATGAACAAGATTAGGCTTTATAAGGATGACACCAATCTTGCCTTATGACTAATCGAGATATTGTGACAAAAGGATTATGAATACAGAGATTCCAGTACAAGTGGGAGATTGTTGGAATTGTGTCCAGTAATCTCGGTACTGTCTCTAGAAAGTAAGAGTATGTCAATGATCAGACATAAGTCATAAAATACTGGGGGTCATGATGGCTTGCTAGAGTCCGCTCATGATCTATAAGTCTTGGACTTATTACCTTTATTATATGATCCCATATGGGTCACACGCCTAAGCTTACATGAAAATGTGTAGGAACGGTTTAGCAGAAGTACGGTAAAAGTGCTAGGCATTTACTGTACTTAGAGAGAATAAATGGGTTTAGTCACTGTGTGTCGATCGATGCACAAGGTGTGTCGATCGACACAGTGCGAGAACGCCGTCGAGTTAATTGGTTTTGGGCCAAAGGCCCAAACGGAACTGGACAAGTTTTATAAATAAAACTTGAGACGAGTTCAGGCAATTAACCCTAGCCCTAGCCGCGAGCCTCCTCTCTCTCTCTGCGCCGATTTCCCGTGTGGTCTAGCAGCCTCTCTTCCTGCTTGGTGTGCGTGTGTGAACCTCTGGAGGAGTTATCACTCGGTGGCTCTCTGATCTCTGGCCATACCATCCCTTTCCGCTGCATAAACAGGTATAAGGTGAGATCAACAATTGTTTCTAATCAAGAGAACCTAGATCCGCATGTTTAGGATAATCTGAATCAGAGAATTGAATCAGGATTCATCTAAACAATCCTACAGTTTTTGCCAGGGCTGAAGCTCGTTTGTCAAAAATCAGGAGGGCTAGGGAGGAGGACGTGCGACCTCGAGGGAAACTTCTGGAACTGAACCACGTTGTTTTGGTCCTAGTGTTATATCGTCTTCTGGTTAATGATGGTTTGGAGGTTCCGATGTCGAAGATCGAACGATTGGTTGCTGACGAGAAGACCCTCAGAGATGAGCTTTATTCGATGGGCGATACTGAGCTTATGGAAGGAGATCTTCGTATGACTCCTCTGGGTGGTCGAGATCGTCGACATGATGTTTTGGCGGGTCTCATCGTGTGTGATGTGCATGGTTCGAACGAGGAGATTATTACCGCTGCCGATGTCGCTAGGCTTGTTCCTGCAGAGGCTTGTGTTCCATTCGGGTCTTGATTTTTAGAAATACGGGTTGTTGTCTCTCTTTTTTTGTACGCTTTGGTTCCCTTGTGGGCTTGCGACTGGCCGTACTTTGTTTTTCTTAATGCGAGGGGTTGTGTTTTTTTCCTTACTTTTCGAATCATTTTTCCTTTGTTATTTCGCTGTTGGTTATGTGTAGGTGCGTGATTGTCTCCGGCTTATCCTGTAAATAACTTTTAGGGGCGAGTACGTGCTCGACTTATTCTGTAGCTTATGTTTGGGTGCGGGCTATTGCCGGCTTATCCCATAATAACCTTTAGGGAGGAGTATGTGCTCGGCTTATCCTGTGGTTGTTTGAGGTGGGGAACTGTTGCCGGCTTATCCTATATCTGATTTTTAGGGGCGAATTCGGCTTATCCTTCTAATGACTCTTAGGGGCGAGTACGTGCTCGACTTATCCTGTGGTCCTTGGAGGTGCGGAATCGTTGCCGGCTTACCGTGTGAATAATTTTTAGGCGCGAGCCCGCGCTCGGCTTATCCTGTTGATAACAATTTTTAGGTGCATGTACGTGCTTGGCTTATCCTGTAGAAGTCTCGTTTGAACTGGTTGTGCGAGTAGGTGTTCGGCTTATTTTGTCCGTTCGATTGGAGATTTTTTGCGGGACTGGACCCTGCTTGGATTATGACGCGCGTTAGTCGTTTTCCGTGCAGTGCATTATTCTCATCGATCGTTTGGCCAGAACGTCGGTGAGTGTAAGGAAATGCAAGCGTTTAAGAGAGGAGGAAATTTATAAGGAATTTTTATTGATATGGCTGAACCATGAGAAAACAAAGGCTGCTTACGTACCCTCTGAAGAGGGATCAAGTCGATCGTAGTTCGTTTAACACTTTTTTTAGTAGTAGTTACGCTTTAGTGTGTTTGCGTTCCACGACCTGGGTATTGCTTCGCCTTTCATGGAGACGAGTTCGTATACTCCTGGTTTGACAACTTGGAAATGATGTACGAACCTTCCCAATTTGCGCCGAATTTTCGTGCTCTATGTTCTCATGTGTTCTCGAACACTTTTCGCAAGGCGAGGTCTCCTTCGTTGAAATTCCTTCCTTTGACTTTCTTGTTGTAGTAACGCATGGCTTGTTGTTGGTAGTTTTGGATTCTGAGGAGTGGTTGGTCGCGTTTTTATTCTATTTGATCAAGGTAATCGAGAATCATGTTGTTGTTGAGATCCTCGTGCATTGGTGCAAGTTCGCGCCTGATTGTTGGTATGCAAACTTCAGCCAGTGGCATTGCTTCCATTTCGTGTGATAGCAAGAAGGGGGTTTGTCCAGTTGCTCGGCGCAGGGTTGTTCTGAGGTACCATATTGCACCGTCTAGCTCGTTGGCCCAAACTCCCTTTTTTTCTTTCGAGGCGGTTCTTGAGTCTATCGATAATTGTCTTTATTGTGGCTTCGGCTTGTCCGTTTCCCTGGGGATAGCAAGGCATCGACTTGCTCAGTCGTATTTTCCATCTCGCGCAAAAGCCTTCGAAGACGTTCAATATAAATTGCGATCCGTTATCCATAAAGATTTCGTATGGTAGGCCGTGACGGCAAATGATGAACTTCCATACGAACTTCTGCACGTCGAGGTCGCGGATATTGGCGTAAGATTCGGCTTCTACCAACTTGGTGAAGTAATCTGTCATGATGATGACGAATTTCTTCTGTCTGGAAGCCGGCATGGGGCCAACTATATCTATTGCTCATCTCATGAACGGGTAAGAGGCGACTAAGGTGGTTAAAAATTCGGCGGGTTGGTGAATGTCAAATGCGTGTCTTTGACATTTTTCGCAGCAGGCGACGTACTTCTCGCAATCCGCTACCATTGTTGGCCAGAAATGTCCCTGTCACTTGATTTTTGTAGCGAGTGTCCGGCCGCTGGAGTGGTTTCCTCCTGCTCCATCGTGTGTTTCTTCCATTACCCATTTGACCTCTTCGCCGTGGATGCAACTCAACAGGGTTTTTGATGCGGTTACTCGGAATAGTTTTCCGTCGCTCATGACGTAATGGACACACCTCACTTTTAGAAGTCCGTCCGCCCATCTGTCCTCCGGAACCGTCCCTTCCAGGATTTAAGCCATGATTTCGTCCCTCCAGTCGTGTGTTTGCTTGGAGGTCCCCTTTGTGGCGGGTTCGTCCGTCTCATCGGGGTCGCCCGTTCTGTTTTCGATTTCGAAAATAGCAAACAAGTTTTTGGTTTGAATTATACTCGGATTCTCGATGCATTCGACTGGTATGACCCGTCATAGGTCGAGGTCGGATGTGGACGCGAGGGCTACTAGTACATCAGCTGGTGAGTTGTCACTCCGCGGGATCTTGGTGAGCGAGAAGATACCGAACTCTCCTGCTAAATTTTGAACGATTTTCAAGTATGCGCCCATTCGATCGTTTTTGCTTCGTATTCAACGTTGTACTGGCTGGCGACGAGTTGCGAGTCACAAAATGCATTGATGTGCCTTGCTCCGATTGCCTCTGCCAGCCGCAGTTCCGCTATCAGGGGTTAGTATTCTGCCTCGTTGTTAGATGCTGGGAAAGCGAGTCGAAATGTCTGCTCAAGTATTTCTCCGGTCGGGGAGGTCAGTCAGATGCTGATTCCTGACCCGTTGCGGGAAGATGATCCGTCGACGAAGAGGGTCCATTTCTCGACTGCAGCCTGGTCCCTATCACGGGTCAACTCTAGTGGTAGCTCGATTAAGAAGTCTGCCTAGACTTGTGACTTCGCGCTTGTTCGTGGTTTGTACTTGATGTCTTACTCGCTTAGTTCCACCGCCCATTTCGCCATTCGTCCCGATTGGTTCGGACTATGGAGTATGGTCCTCAATTTTTGGTTGGTGAGGACGGTTACTGAGTGGGATTGGAATATGGTCGAAGTTTTCTTGCCGAGGTGACAACCGCTAGGGATCTAGGGTGGAATACCAGGTCTCGGCGTCGTCGAGAGTTTTGCTGACGTAGAAGACCGGCTTCTGGTCTCCCCTGTCTTCCCTGACTAGGATGCCGCTTACTGCCGAGCTTGACACCGATATATAGAGGTACATGGTTTCTCCTTCTTCTGGCTTGGACAGAACGGGTGGTGTATATAAGTACTCTTTTAGCTGTTGAAAGGCATCTTCGCATTTGGCGTCCCATTAGAATTGCTTGTTTCCTCGAAGAAGTTTGTAGAACGGTAGGCATCTGTCCGTTGATTTTGAAATAAACCGACTTAGTACGGCGATTCGTCCCATGAGTTTTTGCACCTCGCGCGTGTTTCTTGGTGAAGGGAGTTCAGTAAGTGCCGCGACTTTTGTGGGTTGGCTTCTATCCCTCTTTTGGTGACTATGTATACGAGAAAATCCCCTGGAGTGACCCCGAATGTGCACTTGGCTGGGTTGAGCTTCATTTCGTACTTGTTTAGGTTGTCAAAGCAGGTTGTGAGGTGGGCGATGTGGTCGTCGGCTGAGGCTGACTTCACCAACATATCGTCTATATATACTTCCATTGTTTGCCGAAGTTGGTCAGCGAAAATTTTGTTGACAAACCTCTGATAAGTTGCTCCGGCGTTCTTGAGGCCGGACGGAATCACCTTGTAGCAGTATGTTACCCAGTCCGTGATGAACGATGTTTTTTCTCGGTCATCGGGGTGCATCATTATCTGGTTGTATCCGGCAAAGGCGTCGATGAATGATAGGAGCTCGTTTCCTGCCGTGACCTCGACGAGTCTGTCAATATGAGGGAGTGGGAAGCTATCTTTTGGACAAGCTTTGTTGAGGTCGGTGAAGTCAACGCATACTCTCCACTTCCCGTTCTTTTTATTGACAACCACCGGATTTGCAAGCCAGTCTGGGGTATTCTACTTCGGTTATGGAACCCGACTTGGATAGCCTCTCTACTTCGTCATTCACCGCTTGAGATTGCTCCGGCCCGAGTTTCCTTTTTTTTTCTTTTCTCTCTGTTTTGCAGGTCAGATTCGACAGAATCGTCTTGCATTGATCGACACGGTCCTGTGTGTCGATCGTCACATCTTCGCACTTGCATCGATCGACACTACTTTGCATCGATCGACACAGCGCGTAAGATGATGGGAATGATAGAACGGATGTTGGGAAATCAGCAGAATAACTCATTCTGCAGAGACTATGGTTCTTATTCATTCACCAAAGATTATGAATCTTCATCATCTCAGCATGTTCCTCCTCAAAATACGCAATCTGATAAGCTGATAAGTATGATGGAGCAGTTACTGGAAAGACAGGAAAGGGATTTGAACTACATCAATAGCTCTGGATTTCAGGGAAACATGTTTAGTAATCAGCAAGGTAACAAGTTCTTTAATGGTGGACAGAAGAGTGCTTTCACAAGCAACCAGAACTCTTCTGGGTATGGACAGACTGCTGGATATAGAAAACCTTTTCAGCAAGGTAATTCTTATCAGAGAACTTATGGATCATCCTCATATCAGACACATGCTGCTGCTAATGCTTATGAGAGCAAGATGGAAGCCATGATGGAGCAGTTGCTAGAGAATCAGACTAAGACTGCTGTAGAATTCGACAGAAAGCTGGATGCTATGCATGAAAATCTGAATGGGAAGTTTGAATCTTTGAGCACACATGTGAAGAAGCTAGATGTTCAAGTTCAACAAACAGCTGGAGCAATACAAAGGCAAAATGAAGCTGGGAAAACTGAACAAAAGCAATACATTAATGCTGTGACCATAAGAGATGAGATTGACTTGCTAGGAGAAGAAGAGAGCATAATCTCGGATTTTTTGGAAGAATTATGTCTGTTTGAGACATGCATCGATCGACACTACTCGTGCATCGGTCGATGCATCCCCGATACGTCTAATGGAATTGTGAAAAATAGCCTTGTGTCGATCGACACATATTCAGCACCGATCGACACATACTGCAGACGGGACCAGAAACCTGCAACAGTCCTGGAACGAGTCTATAAGTCCTATGTGCCATATCCTAAAGTTCCTAAACTGTCTAAACAGGAGCTAGACGTGGCTAATTGTATGAAAGTGATGGAAAAGAAGTTGATTCAGATTTCAGAGAAGCTTTCAGACCCAGGAGTCTTTGTTCTTGACTGTTCCATCTCTAAGGGTAGATTCAAGCGTTCTCTGTGTGATTTAGGATCTGGTGTGAATCTCATGCCATACTCTGTGGCTAAGAGATTGGGACTTATGGAATTTCAGCCTACTAGGATCTCTCTTATCCTAGTTGATCTATCAAAGAGGTACCCTGAAGGTGTTCTTGAGGATGTACCTATCAGAGTTGGAAACTACTTAATTCCAACAGACTTTGTAGTGCTGAAGTACAATGTTGAGCCAGATGATCCTTTGCTGCTTGGAAGATCATTTTTAGCTACTGCGGGAGCTGTGATAGATGTGAGACGTGGTCTGATTGATCTCCAACTGGGAGATAAGCCATTGCAGTTCAAGATGGACAGGAAGCAGAGAGCCACCATTGATGGACAGAGCTTCAGTGTTGAGGTGGAACCAGAGGTTCCAATTGGAGAAGAGAAGATGGCAGTTCATTCTGAACTTGCTCTAACATCTTCAGTGCCTGGAACTGCTCATAAGCAGAAAGCTCCAGACATCTCATTTCCACCAAAGGTAAGGCATAAATCATCTAAGCTTAAACCTCCTAATCCATCAACTTTGAATGCAGGAAAACGCAGAATCCCACCCAAGCTTCGCTCCCGCCCTGGTTCTACTCCTTCATTCCTTGGAAAATCTCATGATCCGACAGCATATACACCACCTTGGATGAGGAGACATTCACAGAGACACTCAAAGTCTCTGTTGAAACCGCCATGAGTCTAATCTCTTTCCCATAGTCAAGCTATTGACTTTAAACAAGCGCTGAGTGGGAGGCAACCCACTGTTAGGTTTTTTTTTGTTTGAGTTTTTCGTTTTTGATTTGGTGTTTTTGATTTTCTGCTTTTGTGTGTTCAAAGCCGAGAGAAACAGGAAAAATCGCCTTGAATCGATCGACACACTGAGTGAATCGGTCAACGCAGTTGCGATTTCCGGTTAGCCGATTCGATTGCAGTTCAGACACCGGTTATTTAAATAACCGCTAGCATATTCGCCTTACATCGATCGATACCCTTATGGCATCGATCGACACAGGGTGACAACAGGTAAGTATTCTGCGACTTCTCGGATTGTTTTTCAATTTGATTATTCTTTCATCGAGCTCATGCTTTGATTACACTGGAGACAGTGTAGTTTAAGTGTGGGGGAGGTAGCTACTGACGCACGCTTTTGTTTTCTTAGTGTCAGTCCCATGTTTTCAAAATTGTTTTATTGAGTCAAAATGTGTATGAAACTATGATTTTTCGAGGAAATTCTTCGCTGGAACAGGAACTAAGTGACTGTTGGACAGACTTGCAGGACCTCTATGACTATTAGAAACCCCAAACAGATCAGCTTACCAAGGACACCCATATCTAACCAGGTATTAGAGGATCTATCACTAGTCTCGTGCTTAATCTTGACTTTAATTTCTCACTTAGGGGCTTGGTAATCTTTGGGTCGGATTCCTTTGATGTGTTTGGCACAGCCTCTGGTCCTGTTCTTAAGTATGGTTTCTGATTTTCCCCTCCCTTGAAAGTAAAAAAAAAAAAAAAGAGATAAAAACTGAGGATAAGCTAGTAGCTTCGAAGTGGTCACGGGAGTGGTAGAAACCCCTATTACCTCCTGTGTATTCATGGAAAGATCCAAAGTTAAACCCCAATAAAAAGGGAAGAGCACTGATAGAAAAAATAAAATGATACCCAGTGGGGAAAAATCAGTGCTAAGGGAGAAAGGGAAAAGAAAGAAACCAGAAACCGACAGTTTGGTGGTCAAATACTGAATAGGTTGAGTCCATGTGTCCTTTGATTCGATACTCCCTCTGTGAGACTGCACGTAATTGTATATAGAGACTGGTGTGGTGAACTTGAATGTCCTAACTTGATTGTGGAGTTTACTTGGGACAGTTGCTAAGTGTGGGGGAAGTATATTGTGGTCTTGAGTTCTGTAGGAAAGTTTTCAGTGGTTTACTAAGTGAATGTGAATGCGAAAGTTCCTATGACGAAATGAGTTTCTGTGTTTTCAAACCTCTTTTCTTATACTTTGGTTCTTTACTTGCTTGAGGGCAAGCAAGAGCTAAGTGTTGGGGAGTTGATATACCATGGATTTTAGGGTTTTTAACCATGATATATATCTTATTTATCGAGTCTTTTATTATGTTTTGGAGTCTTTTATCTATGTTTACAGGTCTAGGTACGTTTGGAGCAGAATTGGACATTATGGCGCATTCTGGAGCATTTTGGAGTATTGACCCGAGAAGAAGAGTTCACTGCCCATTTCACAGACCTGTGTCGATCGACACAACATGTGCATCGATCGACACAAGGTCGACACAGACTTTTCTCGGCGAGTTTTATCAAGAGTTTGGATATTGCACTTTTGCCCAGAAGTTTCTCATAATTACAAAGAAGACCCAACCGACTTTAGATCATTATATTAGGGTTTTTTAAGCCATTGTTTAGGCTACGCTTTGAGTTCTAAGTTTTATTAATTTCAAAGAGAGTTAGGGGCTGATCCTTCTCTTGAAAGAGAGAGGATTTCGAACCCTAGTTCTTTACTTGATTTTATGATATTTGGTTTTCTATTCATGATGTCTTCTGTTTCGATGAACATGTCTGAGTAGATTACCTGTTAAGTTTAGGGATTCTCATTAGATTTCATGGAATTATAGGTTAATCTATCCGTAGGGATTCATATCTGTTAGTTCTTCATCTAGGGTTGTTATTAATTCTTAATCTGAAGTAGCTATCCAGATTTATGATGTTAGGTTGATTTCCACAACGACAGTTGGTTAATTAGCTAGAAAGAACCTAGATGAGCAATTGAATTACTCGCAAAAAAATTTGGTTTAATTGAATTGTGAACATATTGAACTTAATCTTAAAGCTGCTTTAATCTGTTAGGAATTACAAAGACATTTGGATTTCTACAATTAGGCTTAGAGAATTCTCACAACGAAAGTTGGTTAATTCTATAGATGTGTTTGAGTTCTAGAACAGTTCTTAATTAGATCCCGATTGATTGATTGCCTGTGTTCCTGATTTCCTGAGAATTCCCTAGACTTGACGCTTTGCCTCCTTGCTTACAAACTCGCTACTGATTTACTTTTCTGCTTTGCTTTAGTTTCTCACTACATTGCTTTCTCCTAGTTTAATCTTGACCGTTCTAAATCTATCGTTGCCCAGAGTCCTTGTGGATTTCGATACCCTAATTACTACATTGATATTGCTGTGCACTTGCAGTTAGTATAGGGATTGAAACTTACAACCTATCAGTCGATCCCCTTCATGTCGCTGGTCGACCAGGCGAAGGTTGAGGCGTTTCGGAAAAGGAACGCGATGAGCCGGTCCTTCAAGTCTTTTCTTAGTTCGGCGCCTATGCCCGCACATCGTTCTGGGTCGCTGATGTCGATGTTAACTTGTTCGACCGCGTCACGGCTGGGTCCTTCCGGGGGTGGTAGTTCTATCTTTGGTTCGGCGAGTAGACAGGCTCGGAACTTCCTTCGTAGCTTTTGTTCGACGAGGAAACAAGTGCTGGAAACTTCCTGGCTTCCTCGGAGTGTGAATATTCCGTTCGGGGTGGGAATTTGACACATTGGTAGTAGGTCGACGGGACTGCTTTCATGGTGTGGATCCACATCGTTCCTAAAATGACGTTGTAGATTTCCGGTCGATCGACGATCACGAATTTGGTCATTACAGTCGTTCTCCCAATGCGTACTGGTAGTTTGATTGTTCCAATAGTTGTGGTCGTCCCTCCGGTGAAGTCGGTTAAGGGTCTTTCTGAACGTTTTATCTCGTAGTCGTACAGCTCCATTCTTTTCAATGTTTCTTCATATATGAGGTCAACTGTGCTTCCGGTGTCGATTAAGACTCAAGTTACCTCACAATCGATGATCTATACCTTGACGACGAGTGGGTCATTGTGCGGTATATACAACTCTTTCTCGTCGCTCTTGGTGAATGTTATATCATCCTTTCTTTCGAGGTCGTGGTCCGTGCTTTGGTTGCGACGTCAATATGTGTCTACTCTTTGTCTGTACTCTTTTATCGATCGTACGGAGTCGTTACAGGTCGGGAGCCCTCCCATGATCATGTTGTTTGTTCGGGCTCGACTGGTTATGACTGCTGGCTCGACGACGTTGTGTGGTGATTGTGAAGGAGAGGTCAAACTCGGAGCAAGCAGGCTCGGGGTTTGCTCGGATGGTTTTGGGTTGTTGCTCGTTGAAAGTGGTCCTGTCATCTCGGCCTCGTTTTTAGAGCGTGTAAAAGTTTATATCGTATCTCCACAGACGGCGCCAATTGTTGGTACGGAATTTCGATCTAGTCCAAAGGTCGGGTTACGATCTGAGAAGTCCGAACTACGAGGTGCGAACATAATGGTTATGAGGTGGGAGTCCGTCAAATGACGTGCTCCCTAAATCTTGCTTGAGCTCAGAGATTTATAAGAGTAGCGCGGCACTCTCGCAAGTTACAATGTACCTAAAATGAAGAGTGGAGGGTCCTATTTATAGCGCTTGGAGGCAGATTTCTTCTTGGGCCATTGACTCCTTAGCGGGCTTGTCTTCTTGGACCGAGATGAATTTGTTGATTTAAACAAGATTTCTAATGGGCTTATGGATGTGTTCTAAACCCATATCCAACACTGGGAGAATACTTGAAGAGCTTGGAGACTTGAGGGAATTGGTCAGTTTGGATCTTTTACATGAACAACATAAGCTGTCGAGTCCCATCGTCTCTAGGCAAACTAGAGAAACTCTAGTTCTTGTATGTACTTATCCTCTCATTCTCTTTACAACTTCAGTATGCCGCTGTTATCAACTGAGTACTTTTATTAATGAATCCTCAACAATTACAAGTTCTCAATACGAAAACCTGTAATCCTCTCTCTCGAATTCTCTCTACAGGAATCCAGAATTCAGCTATCTCTTTAGCTAATTGTAACCGAATGAACTTGTGTGATTTATATAGCATCACTCAATTACAACGACTCGGTTAAATGGAAGTCAACAAGTCAACAAACTAACAAACTGATGACAACCAATCAATTTGCCACCTCAGCTCCTTGCTCAACGACTTCTTCTTCCCTCTCTTCTCTACCCTTCTTCTTTCTTCTCTTATATGCTCGTAATGGCATATCAATACCCCCATCGCCAAGACTGAGCTTGCCCTCAAGCGAATAATCTGGAAATTGTTGCTTAAGCTCTCCAACTCTTACCCAAGACGCTTCAAGGCTATGCAAGCCATTCCACTTAACCAAGACCTCCAGAAATCCTTCTTCATTGTAACGCTTATCCAATATTTCCTCAGGAGCAACAATAATTTCTGCATCCGAGAAAGCACTTGGCGGAAGTTCCAGAACTGTGTGATGCTGTCCTACCACGGGTTTCAACGGAGAGACGTGGAACACGGGATGGATTCTGGAACCTTCAGGGAGTTTCAACCGGTATGCAACCTTGCCAACTTTGGCTAACACTTCGTAAGGACCATAATATCGGGCAGCCAACTTCTGGTACAAATGACGGCTCACTGTTTGCTGCCTGTATGGACGAAGCTTAAGGTAAACCAATGCACCTACGTCGAACTCCAACTCCCTTCGCTTTTTATCAGCATTGGATTTCATAATATGCTGAGCACGTATCAGATTCTCCTTAACGGTTCCTAGAATCAGCTCTCGTTCCTTCAGCATCATATCTACCTCAAAGTTCTTAGTAGAGCCTGTTTCATAGGACAACAAATTGGGAGCTTCCCTGCCATATACCAGCTTAAAAGGAGTACATTGCAATATTGTATGGTATGAAGAATTGTACCACAACTCTGCCCAAGACAGATACTTGGCCCATGTTTTTGGGTGAGTTGAAGCAAAGCACCGGAGATATGTCTCCAAGCAGCGGTTCAAGACCTCAGTTTGGCCATCAGACTGAGGGTGAAAGGCTGTACTGAAGCGTAGTCTTGTGCCTGAAACTCTGAAACATTCTTTCCAAAATCCACTTAAGAAGATCTTATCCCTGTCTGAGATGATGGATCTTGGAAAACCATGGAGTTTGATTATCTCTGAAGTGAATTTACGAGCCACATCAGAGGCTGTAAAAGGATGTCTCATGCCAATGAAATGACTATACTTGCTCAACCTGTCGACCACAACAAAGATAACATTGGTTCTTGTGACAACGGCAACCCTTCAATAAAATCCATGGAGATGTCCTCCCAAATCTGTGATGGTAACTCAATTGGTTGCAGTAATCCCGCAGGAGAGAGGTTCGAGTATTTATGTGTCTGACATACAGTACAAGCAGCCACATAATCTTGCACTGTTTTCCTCATCTTCGACCAGTGAAACAAGGCTTGAATTCTCTGGAAAGTACGCAGAACACCAGAGTGTCCTCCTACCAAGCCGTTATGATTCTCATGCAATATCAGTTGTATATGCTTTGATGTTGATGGTATAACCAACCTGTTTTTGTAGAATAGTCGGTTGTTAATCAAAGTATAACCCGGCTTCACCTGTCCTGAACTGTTCAACTTATATATGATTTCATTGATTCATGCGTCTTCATCAATCCCCCTATACAAGTCTTGTAGTTCCAGGTTTGTAGGTTTTGTAAGCGATAGTAAAGAGTGGGTAGTAACTGGTACTGCTGCGTGCTGAATCCTAGACAAACCATCAGCCACTTTGTTTTCACTGCCCACCTTGTACTCAATATCAAATTCATAAGTGAGAATGCGAGTCAGCCATCTCTGATAATCTAATGTTATCTCCCTGTGCTCCAACAATTATTTCAGGCTCTGCTGATCTGTTCTCACTAAAAATCTCCTTCCCAACAAGTAATGGCGCCACTTCTGAATTGAAAACACAATGGCCATCAGTTCCCTTTCATATATGGGTTTCATTTATTCCCGCTCTGTTAAAGCATGACAGAAGTATGCTATGGGGTGACAGTCTTGCATCAGGACGGCGCCCAATCCAAAACCAGAAGCGTCAGACTCAATAACAAACTGTTTTGTGAAATCAGGTAAGGCCAAAACTGGAGCTTCAATCATAGCGTTCTTAAGTCTATCAAAAGCATGTTGAGCAGTTTATGTCCAACAGAACTTATCCTTCTTCAGGAGCTCAGTAAGATGCTTGGCAATGGATCCATATTGCTGAACAAACCTCTTGTAATAGACAGTGAGTCCCAAGAACCCTCTCAATTCCTTGACTAATTTTGGAGTTGGCCAGGCTTTGACTGCTTTTATTTTCTCTTCGTCAGTAGCTACACCCTCTTCAGAAATAACATGGCCAAGATACTCTACTTTTTGCTGAGCAAAGCTGCACTTCTTTCTATTCGCAAATAGTTTATGTTGATCCAGCACTTGTAAGACTAACTCCACATGTTTGACATGTTCTTCCCACGTCCTGCTATATACCAATATATCATCAAAAAACACAAGGACAAATCTGCGCAGATAAGGTCTAAAAATCTCGTTCATCAGAGCTTGAAATGTCGCAGGAGCATTAGTCAAACCGAAAGGCATGACTAAAAACTCATAATGGCTGTCATGTGTCCTGCAAGCTGTTTTTTCACTGTCCTCTTCCTTCATCCTGATTTGGTGATAGCCTGCTTTTAAATCCAACTTAGTAAACCATTTAACCCCATGCAATTCATCCAACATTTGATCTATCATGGGTATAGGGTACTTGTCAGGAACTGTGGCTCGGTTGATAGCTCTGTAGTCAACACAGAAACTCCAAGAGTTATCCTTCTTTTTAACCAACAGAACTGGACTAGAGTACGGGCTATGGCTCAGCCTGATCAATCCTTCTTCTAACATTTCCTGAACTAACTTTTCCATAGCCTCTTTATGTGCGTGTGGGTACCTATACGGTCTCACACTTATTGGTCCTTGTCCCTTATGCAGTATCACTGAATTTTCTCTTCCTCTCACAGGCGGTAATCCTTTTGGATCCTGAAATACTGTGTTAAACTTCTGTAATACTGCCTCCATTTCCAGATGTGATACTTGCGCCGTGTCTGCAATTACTGTTTTAGCAGCAAACTATAACTCATCTCTTTCATTCAACAAGAGAGGAGCATGTCTCAACAACTTCAGTGATGCTCCACCATTATGTAAAGATGCATCTCCTCTTAACGTAATTGGCTTGCCATCATAAGTGAAAGAGATTTCATGTTTCTCCCAATCCACCAAACAACGACCCAACGTTCGCAGCCACTGCACCCCCAAAATGACATCTGCACTGCCTAATTCCAGGACTATGAAATCCGTTTTAAAAGACATCTCAGATAAGTCCAGCAGAACATCCTTGCACACACCCATGCCTTGAACCGAAATGCCTGTTCCCAACAACACTTCTAGATGTGGATTTACAGTGGAGTTAAGCTTTGTTCTCCTCACTGTTTCAGGGGAAATGAAGTTGTGAGTAGCCCCACTATCGATCATTACCACTACCTCTTTACTATGTATATCACCTCTCATTTTTGTTGTTGTTGGGGATTTTAAACCCAAAAATGAGTTCAAAGAAAGTTCCATCATCTCCACTGTTTCTTCTCCCTCAATATCTGCTACTTCAATCAATGATTGATCCAATATCTCCATCTCAAATCCATTAACCACTGTTAGGACTTGAAATATTTTGTTGGGACATTGGTGTTGTCTAGACCACTTCTCATCACACTTGAAACAGAGACCTAGCGGCTTTTTCTCCGCAATTTGTGCTTCAGTCAGTTTCAGTTGTGGTCTAGTACTTTGGGTAAAACCCTGTTTCGCGACTGTGGAGCTAGATAAGCTGTTAATATGTTTCCCCTGCCAGCCTGTGTTAGGTACATGGCTAGAGTATGATCGCGAAACACCAGACTTCAATAGTGGTTTCCCTTCCGTTTGCCTTTCTCGGCAGACCACTTGGTAAAGAGAACTAGTTTCCATTTGATAAGCTGTCGAGATCATCTCCGGAAGATCACTAGGCTTACACATGTTAACCACTTCTCTCATTTCATGACTCAAACCATTCATGAAAATTCCTTCAAGCTGCTTATCTGACAGACCCGAAACTTGTGTCGACAAATCCTCAAACAAGTGTATATACTCAGCCACGGTTCCAGTTTGTTTCATAGCAAAGAATGGTTGACTGGGATCCCTCAGTTTTTCTCTGCTAAATCTGGCTATCAACCTTTCTTTAAACTCTTTCCACCTCTCAAATGGCCTTCGGTGTGTTTCACTGTTAAACCAGCTGAGGACATCCCCCTTTAGACTGACAGAGACAATCTCCAATTTAGTTGCTTCATCATAACCAGCAATTCGGAAAAACCGTTCAGCTAGAGCAATCCATCCGTAGGCATCCTCGCCATCAAACACAGGCAACTCAGCACGTTTCAGCATTTTCGATTTGCTACACAGTATATTATCTCTCGCATCCCCTTCCTCAGACCTAAAACTACAGCCAGATTCCGAGAAGAAGTTATGTACCTGACCGGGTCTTTGATGGATGTTATCGTCTTCGTCCGTTGAAACTCGTTTACCGTCTGCCTTCGCGATCTGCTCGCTTAACTTCACATAATTGGAATCGATCTTCTCCGCCAGAAACACATAAGTTTCTTTCGATTGAATCGATATGGACTCCGTTTGTGTCTGTAAGGCTGTGACGGCGGCTTTAACTTGTTGATTAACCTCAAACTGGTCCGCCGTATGTTTCCTCAACAACTCCGACAGCGAATCGACCGTCATTGAATAGCTCGTCAACTCCGGTGAACTCTTCGTCATCTTCTCTGATTAGCTTCGCGATTGTTCGATCCAAAACGCTCAAACACGCACCAATTTTTTATGAACTGAGTACTTTTATTAATGAATCCTCAACAATTACAAGTTCTCAATACGAAAACCTGTAATCCTCTCTCTCGAATTCTCTCTACAAGAATCCAGAATTCAGCTATCTCTTTAGCTAATTGTAACCGAATGAACTTGAGTGATTTATATAGCATCACTCAATTACAACGACTCGGTTAAATGGAAGTCAACAAGTCAACAAACTAACAAACTGATGACAACCAATCAAATTGCCACCTCAGCTCCTTGCTCAACGACTTCTTCTCCCCTCTCTTCTCTACCCTTCTTCTTTCTTCTCTTATATGCTAGTAATGGCATATCAGCCGCTTCTTTGTTTACAGTTTCAGAATTTGATTCTATTTCTTTCCAACAAAACTATTGCTCTATGTGCTTGAAAATTTATATATCTCTAAAAGGGTGAGAAAGTAGATAATACATTTGCGTCATAGTCTTTGATAGAACCTTGGAATGGGTCCTATCGATTGAGAGACCGGTGAATCTTATATACTCAGAAACTTCAGTGTACATGTGTAGCGCAAATGCTTCAGAAGTATAATGAGGCTCAATGTACAAATGTCATTGTCCTAAGTCTTAGCTAGTTGGATAGATTTCAAAAGAGCACTAGTTTATGTACTTCTAATTATTTTAATAGACAAACCGTATATATGTTGGGTTTTTTTTTTACTCTTTACTGACATGGTACTCTACTATTTGGGGTTAGGCGTCTTAACAACAACAACTTGTCTGGAGAAATTCCAAGGTCTTTGACTGCTGTGTCACTGCAAGTTCTATGAGTGTAACTTCGTCTCTCTTGAATTATTCTGTTCTCTTTTGATTATTTGGTGCAATTTTGTGTTATGACAAAAACCATATCATCCTAAAATGCAGGGATGTCTCCAACAATCGACTCAATGGAGATATTCCTGTTAATGGTTCCTTCTCGCTGTTCACTGCTATTAGGTTTTCATTCTTGCCCCTAGTCTTACTAGGATTCCTGTTAATAAGTTACTAATTGTCTGAAAATTATCTGTCAGTTTTGCCAATAATAGTTTAAGGCCGCTTCGTGAATCTTCACCTGCTTCTGTCTCCTCCACCACCATCATCTTCATGTTTCCATTTGGTACATTTCATTCTCTTCTGTGTGTTTCTTGTTGTATCTATTACATTTTTCATTGTCTTATTTCCTTCAACATAACTATATTTAGTGGTTGGGTGCTTGTTAAGCATGACATTTTCATGTACTGTGGAATGAATGCATTTAGTCATTATGTATTTGGTTGATATTTCATGTATTATCATTCATTCTTAAACCATAAAATTTTTGTTTATGTATTTGAACATATCCTCACTAGGATTGATAACCTGCTAACGAAAAACAGCATCTCTTTACTAGGATCGATATCACTTTCCAGTGGTCGGTTTGAACAAGTCAAGTCTTTGACAGCTTGGTAGTAGAAAAAAGAAGTTCCAAGGACATTACTGAAAAGGCTATTAAAAAGTATGAAATAAGTGTAAACTTGCTAGTTTGCTTAAGTAGAAAAGAAGGGTTGATAAACAATGTTAAATATTTTTTGGTCACACAGGGCATTAAGATGTATTTGACACTTTTGAAGCTCTTTTATCTAAAAAATGTATTAGCTCTTTCACATTTGCTGAAACGTTCAACATGGTTGATGAATCAACGATTTTCCCATAGAAACTTGTCATTATATTGTATAAGGTATTTCCAGTTAGTTTTGTATTAAGAAAACTTTTCTATTATCTCACTCTCAGGGGGGGGGGGGGGGGGGGGGCGAACGACTACAGCAATAGCAATCGGAGCTGCTGCAGGTGCAGCGTTCTATTTGCTGGTCCAGCCATTGTGCTTGCTTGGTGGCTGAGAAGTAAACAACAGGACCACTTTGTTGATGTACCTGGTTAGTGAACTACTTGGACCAAAAAAAAAAAAAAAAAAAACTGGTTAGTGAATCTTTTTTCTGATTGATGGCTCTTTTGCTGATTTTGCATATTTTGCAGGTGGAAACCTGTAATCCTCTCTCTCGAATTCTCTCTACAAGAATCCAGAATTCAGCTATCTCTTTAGCTAATTGTAACCGAATGAACTTGTGATTTATATAGCATCACTCAATTACAACGACTCGGTTAAATGGAAGTCAACAAGTCAACAAACTAACAAACTGATGACAACCAATCAATTTGCCACCTCAGCTCCTTGCTCAACGACTTCTTCTTCCCTCTCTTCTCTACCCTTCTTTTTTCTTCTCTTATATGCTCGTAATGGCATATCAATACCCCCATCGCCAAGACTGAGTTTGCCCTCAAGCGAATAATCTGGAAATTGTTGCTTGAGCTCTCCAACTCTTACCCAAGACGCTTCATGGCTATGCAAGCCATTCCACTTAACCAAGACCTCCAGAAATCCTTCTTCATCGTAACGCTTATCCAATATTTCCTCAGTAGCAACAATAATGTCTGCATCCGAGAAAGCACTTGGCGGAAGTTCCAGAACAGTGTGATGCTGTCCTACCACGGGTTTCAACTGAGAGACGTGGAACACGGGATGGATTCTGGAACCTTCAGGGAGTTTCAACCGGTATGCAACCTTGCCAACTTTGGCTAACACTTCGTAAGGACCATAATATCGGGCAGCCAACTTCTGGTACAAACGACGGCTCACTGTTTGCTGCCTGTATGGACGAAGCTTAAGGTAAACCAATGCACCTACGTCGAACTCCAACTCCCTTCGCTTTTTATCAGCATTGGATTTCATAATATGCTGAGCACGTATCAGATTCTCCTTGACGGTTCCTAGAATCAGCTCTCGTTCCTTCAGCATCATATCCACCTTAAAGTTCTTAGTAGAGCCTGTTTCATAGGACAACAAATTGGGAGCTTCCCTGCCATATACCAGCTTAAAATGAGTACATTGCAATGCTGTATGGTATGAAGAATTATACCACAACTCTGCCCAAGACAGATACTTGGCCCATGTTTTTGGGTGAGTTGAAGCAAAGCACCGGAGATATGTCTCCAAGCAGCGGTTCAAGACCTCAGTTTGGCCATCGGACTGAGGGTGAAAGGCTGTACTGAAGCGTAGTCTTGTGCCTGAAACTCTGAAACATTCTTTCCAAAATCCACTTAAGAAGATCTTATCCCTGTATGAGATGATGGATCTTGGAAAACCATGGAGTTTGATTATCTCTGAAGTGAATTTACGAGCCACATCAGAGGCTGTAAAAGGATGTCTCATGCCAATGAAATGACTATATTTGCTCAACCTGTCGACCACAACAAAGATAACATTGGTTCCTTGTGACAACGGCAACCCTTCAATAAAATCCATGGAGATGTCCTCCCAAATCTGTGATGGTAACTCAATTGGTTGCAGTAATCCCGCAGGAGAGAGGTTCGAGTATTTATGTGTCTGACATACAGTACAAGCAGCCACATAATCTTGCATTGTTTTCCTCATCTTCGACCAGTGAAACAAGGCTTGAATTCTCTGCAAAGTACGCAGAACACCAGAGTGTCCTCCTACCAAGACGTTATGATTCTCATGCAATATCAGTTGTATATGCTTTGATGTTGATGGTATAACCAACCTGTTTTTGTAGAATAGTCGGTTGTTAATCAAAGTATAACCCGGCTTCACCTGTCCTGAACTGTTCAACTTATATATGAGTTCATTGATTCCTGCGTCTTCATCAATCTCCCTATACAATTCTTGTAGTTCCAGGTTTGTAGGTTTTGTAAGCGATAGTAAAGAGTGGGTAGTAGCTGGTACTGCTGCGTGCTGAATCCTAGACAAACCATCAGCCACTTTGTTTTCACTGCCCACCTTGTACTCAATATCAAATTCATAAGTGAGAATGCGAGTCAGCCATCTCTGATAATCTAATGTTATCTCCCTCTGCTCCAACAAATATTTCAGGCTCTGCTGATCTGTTCTCACTAAAAATCTCCTTCCCAACAAGTAATGGCGCCACTTCTGAATTGAAAACACAATGGCCATCAGTTCCCTTTCATATATGGGTTTCATTTGTTTCTGCTCTGTTAAAGCATGACTGAAGTATGTTATGGGGTGACGGTCTTGCATCAGGACGGCGCCCAATCCAAAACCAGAAGCGTCAGACTCAATAACAAACTGTTTTGCGAAATCAGGTAAGGCCAAAACTGGAGCTTCAATCATAGCGTTCTTGAGTCTATCAAAAGCATGTTGAGCAGTTTATGTCAAATAGAACTGATCCTTCTTCAGGAGCTCAGTAAGATGCTTGGCAATGGATCCATATTGCTGAACAAACCTCCTGTAATAGCCAGTGAGTTTCAAGAACCCTCTCAATTCCTTGACTGATTTTGGAGTTGGCCAGGCTTTGACTGCTTTTATTTTCTCTTCGTCAGTAGCTACACCCTCTTCAGAAATAACATGGCCAAGATACTCTACTTTTTGCTGAGCAAAGCTGCACTTCTTTCTATTCGCAAATAGTTTCTGTTGCTCCAGCACTTGTAATACTAACTCCACATGTTTGACATGTTCTTCCCATGTCCTGCTATATACCAATATATCATCAAAAAACACAAGGACAAATCTACGCAGATAAGGTCTAAAAATCTCGTTCATCAGAGCTTGAAATGTCGCATGAGCATTAGTCAAACCGAAAGGCATGACTAAAAACTCATAATGGCTGTCATGTGTCCTGCAAGCTATTTTTTCACTGTCCTCTTCCTTCATCCTGATTTGGTGATAGCCTGCTTTTAAATCCAACTTAGTAAACCATTTAACCCCATGCAATTCATCCAACATTTGATCTATCATGGGTATAGGGTACTTGTCAGGAACTGTGGCTCGGTTGATAGCTCTGTAGTCAACACAGAATCTCCAAGAGTTATCCTTCTTTTTAACCAACAGAACTGGACTAGAGTACGGGCTATGGCTCGGCCTGATCAATCCTTCTTCTAACATTTCCTGAACTAACTTTTCCATAGCCTCTTTATGTGCGTGTGGGTACCTATACGGTCTCACACTTATTGGTCCTTGTCCCTTATGCAGTATCACTGAATTTTCTCTTCCTCTCACAGGCGGTAATCCTTTTGGATCCTGAAATACTGTGTTAAACTTCTGTAATACTGCCTCCATTTCCAGATGTGATACTTGCGCCGTGTCTGCAATCACTGTTTTAGCAGCAAACTATAACTCATCTCTTTCATTCAACAAGAGAGGAGCATGTCTCAACAACTTCAGTGATGCTCCACCATTATGTAAAGATGCATCTCCTCTTAACGTAATTGGCTTGCCATCATAAGTGAAAGAGATTTCATGTTTCTCCCAATCCACCAAACAACGACCCAACGTTCGCAGCCACTGCACCCCCAAAATGACATCTGCACTGCCTAATTCCAGGACTATGAAATCCGTTTTAAAAGACATCTCAGATAAGTTCAGCAGAACATCCTTGCACACACCCATGCCTTGAACCGAAATGCCTGTTCCCAACAACACTTCTAGATGTGGATTTACAGTGGAGTTAAGCTTTGTTCTCCTCACTGTTTCAGGGGAAATGAAGTTGTGAGTAGCCCCACTATCGATCATTACCACTACCTCTTTACTCTGTATATCACCTCTCATTTTTGTTGTTGTTGGGGATTTTAAACCCAAAAATGAGTTCAAAGAAAGTTCCATCATCTCCACTGTTTCTTCTCCCTCAATATCTGCTACTTCAATCAATGATTGATCCAATATCTCCATCTCAAATCCATTAACCACTGTTAGGACTTGAAATGTTTTGTTGGGACATTGGTGTTGTCTAGACCACTTCTCATCACACTTGAAACAGAGACCTAGCGGCTTTTTCTCCGCAATTTGTGCTTCAGTCAGTTTCAGTTGTGGTCTAGTACTTTGGGTAAAACCCTGTTTCGCGACTGTGGAGCTAGATGAGCTGTTAATATGTTTCCCTTGCCAGCATGTGTTAGGTACATGGCTAGAGTATGATCGCGAAACACCAGACTTCATCAGTGGTTTCCCTTCCGTTTGCCTTTCTCGGCAGACCACTTGGTAAAGAGAACTGGTTTCCATTTGATAAGCTGTCGAGATCATCTCCGGAAGATCACTAGGCTTACACATGTTAACCACTTCTCTCATTTCATGACTCAAACCATTCATGAAAATTCCTTCAAGCTGCTTATCTGACAGACCTGAAACTTGTGTCGACAAATCCTCAAACAAGTGTATATACTCAGCCACGGTTCCAGTTTGTTTCACAGCAAAGAATGGTTGACTGGGATCCCTCAGTTTTTCTCTGCTAAATCTGGCTATCAACCTTTCTTTAAACTCTTTCCACCTCTCAAATGGCCTTCGGTGTGTTTCACTGTTAAACCAGCTGAGGACATCCCCCTTTAGACTGACAGAGACAATCTCCAATTTAGTTGCTTCATCATAACCAGCAATTCGGAAAAACCGTTCAGCTAGAGCAATCCATCCGTAGGCATCCTCACCATCAAACACAGGCAACTCAGCACGTTTCAGCATTTTCGATTTGCTACACAGTATATTATCTCTCGCATCCCCTTCCCCAGACCTAAAACTACAGCCAGATTCCGAGAAGAAGTTATGTACCTGACCGGGTCTTTGATGGATGTTATCGTCTTCGTCCGTTGCAACTCGTTTACCGACTGCCTTCGCGATCTGCTCGCTTAACATCACATAATTGGAATCGATCTTCTCCGCTAGAAACGCATAAGTTTCTTTCGATTGAATCGCTATGGACTCCGTTTGTGTCTGTAAGGCTGCGACGGCGGCTTTAACTTGTTGATTAACCTCAAACTGCTCCGCCGTATGTTTCCTCAACAACTCCGACAGCGAATCGACCGTCATTGAATAGCTCGTCAACTCCGGTGAACTCTTCGTCATCTTCTCCGATTAGCTTCGCGATTGTTCGATCCCGAACGCTTAAACACGCACCAATTTGTTATGAACTGAGTACTTTTATTAATGAATCCTCAACAATTACAAGTTCTCAATACGAAAACCTGTAATCTTCTCTCTCGAATTCTCTCTACAAGAATCCAGAATTCAGCTTTCTCTTTAGCTAATTGTAACCGAATGAACTTGAGTGATTTATATAGCATCACTCAATTACAACGACTCGGTTAAATGGAAGTCAACAAGTGAACAAACTAACAAACTGATGACAACCAATCAATTTGCCACCTCAGCTCCTTGCTCAACGACTTCTTCTTCCCTCTCTTCTCTACCCTTCTTCTTTCTTCTCTTATATGCTCGTAATGGCATATCAGCCGCTTCTTTGTTTACAGTTTCAGAAGTTGATTATGTTTCTTTCCAACAAAACTATTGCTCTATGTGCTTGAAAATTTATATATCTCTAAAAGGGTGAGAAAGTAGATAATACATTTGCGTCATAGTCTTTGATAGAACCTTGGACTGGGTCCTATCGATTGAGAGACTGGTGAATCTTATATACTCAGAAACTTTAGTGTACATGTGTAGCGCAAATGCTTCAGAAGTATAATGAGGCTCAATGTACAAATGTCATTGTCCTAAGTCTTAGCTAGTTGGATAGATTTCAAAAGAGCACTAGTTTATGTACTTCTAATTATATATATAATAGCAAAATGTCTCTCCAGAAACATGACACCTCAGCATGAGGAGAGATTCTGGAGATGACACATCAGATTAATGAAATTAAGCTCAAGCCAATCACAACAATACCTTCTTCTACATCATTGGTTACCTGTTCCAAAATAAAAGAACAATAACGCGTAAGGTCAATCGTCAATGACCATCTCTTTGTTTATGTCGATCTCTCTCTCTCAACCATGTAAAAGAGAAGCTTTCGTCATCGATTTTTCAGGTTAAAATCGAGCCATCGTCTTCGATTGTTCCATTTGTAAGATCTCATTTCATTATTTGTTCTATGCGCAGTAAATAATTTGTTTCTATTGATTGCGTGAATTAGGGTGGCATCAAAAGTGGTCGTCAGTTACGGTTTCGTAAACAGTCGGGACGTTTGAATCGGGTTTGTGCAGTTAGATTTCGGCATCAATCTTCTGGAATTCAGGTCTACGGCGAGATTGAGAGGTAAGCCACTTCAGATTTATCAGCTTCGTACTAGCTTTCATCTCTAAGATCACTGTAGCAAATCAATTCGATTTTTTCATGTCAATAACAGAGACTGTCAAATAATCTCAAGTAGTTCCGGTGGATTCGCTAATTGTTCAGAAGTTGAGGTGTGTGTTTGTGTTATCTAATTGTTGATTTAAATCTCAGTTTCTTTGTATATGTCGATTTGAATGTTTGAATTGAAATTTTGAGGTCGACGATTATGGTGATGTTATCTGGCTGTGTTGGTTGATCTAGAGGAGAATATATGTGATTCGTAATTAAGTTTTTGTTTCGGATTCTTCTCAACTATTTTATTGAACTGTTGTAGGGAGCATGGGTACTCAAACCAAGAAACTCGAAGTATTATCAGACAAGTAAGTCTGTGAAGGATACTAGCAGAGCATCAAGCTAAGAAATGAAGTTATGGGCTTTCTGAGTGGGATATTCCAGTTATATGACCTTGATAATGTGGGTACGTTCGTTTCTATAATTATGCAACCTTGATTATGTTGTTCTGTGTTACCTGAACTCTTACTTAATCCTCAAGGACCAATGGTAGTTCTTTAATGCTTCAACATTTTACTGCTATAGAATGTAGCCTTACAACCATATTTGATAGATGATTTGTTTCAAACAGCTCCATATAGGTAATTTGCTGGTGTTATTTTTTGTGCGATTCATTGCTAATTCTTACCTCTTTATTTTATTTATCAAATGTTCATCCAATGTTTGTTAAGTGGTTTAACCTTGAGTCTTTTAAAATTTCCTGCCAATGCCGTTAATGCTCTCACATGGATATTATAATTGTTTATGTCATAAGTTTGTTTACATATTTAATATGCTTGTACGATTTCAGTCCATGGCATGAGGCTCCCTATAAAGATGCCACAAAGAAAACAATAGGCGGAAATTTGATAATCAATGGGTTTCTATCTCGGGTATGTGTGCTTCCTGTCGTGAAGCTAAACTAGAATATTTTTTTTTGAGTTTCTGTCTCAGGTTTCTCCTTCTCGATGAAAAGCTAAACCTTCACACCTAAATCCCTAATTATTAAATATTCCGTAGAGCCTATGAAACAACATGAATATCTTTCTTTACGTTGCAAGACAATGAGTGTTGCGGTTTCTCTATTTCAGTCCCTTCAACAAATAAAAACAACCTTTTTAGATCTATTGGCTCAGTTGATAAGTATTAATCATGGCTGCTGTCATAAATGTTATGTTGGATCTGATTTCCTGTTTCTGTTTGGCTTTCAGCTGTAGATTAGTTTGGTGATTTTCAGGAAATGCTTTTGTTGGTCGTTCCGCTGCTAAACTCTTCAGCTGCTAATAATATACTTACTCCATTTGCCAAGGAAAAGTTTTCAAGCAATACAGAGGATACAGTGGCTTGCCCCATTTGCCAAGTGGATCCTGCAACTCTGTTTATTGCTTTGCCTTGCCAGCACTGGTACAGTTTTTATCTATGTACATCTGCAAATTGATTTGACCAGAATAAGATGATTATATTACCTTTCTCCCCAGAAGTGTAGTATAATTAGTTCTAGCTAAGAAAGTAACTACATCTGATTGCGTATGTGAGGAATCAAGGGGAAAGTTAGACAAGACAAGTGATGTTGTTGGCGATAGGTGAAGAAGAATACATGGTATGTCTTATGGTTGTTACTTAAAAAGAATGGCATGTGGCAGCAGCATCGTTCCGGTGTCTTAGATGTAACGAGCATGTGGTTGCCATACAACGGGAAGATCAAAGTTTGAAGCTTTGGTCAGCAAATTGATTGAGAGAACAAGATCCCCGTGCCAAAACTGTTTGAAGGATGCTGGAGTCACGGTTTAGGAAGTCGATGAGGTTCTTCTTGTTGGTGGAATGACCGTGTTCCCAAAATGCAAGAGATAGTTACTGAGATATTTGGAAAGAGCTCTTGCAAAGGTGTTAACTCCGATGAAGCGGTTTCCATAGGAGCTGCTATTCAAAGTGGTATCCTCCGTGATGATGTCAAAGAGTTGCTTCTTTTGGATGTGACTCCTCTCTCATTGGGTATCGAAACACTTGGAGGAATCTTCACTAGATTAATCAACCGAAACACACCATCCCCACCAAAAAATCTCTGGTAAATGAATCTTGAATCTATTGATTGCTAATTGTGGTTTTCTTCTTAGCTTTCTCTACGGTTCATATATTGCATCTTAAATCTATTGATTGCTCATTATGATTTGCTTCTTAGGTTTTCTCCACGGATGCAGACAACCAAATGCAAGTCGGAATCAAAGTTTTTCAGGGAGAACGTGAGATGGCTGTTGATATATAAGTTTTTATATAAAAATATGTATAAAATTTAAGTTAAAAACTTAAAACATATTAGATAGTATTGGATTAACGTTTTTTTAATGTTTTAGTCATCCGAATATTTTTTTTAAAAATCTCTTTAAATAATTTATTTTTTTGTTTGCTTAAATTATAATCATGCAACTAAGATTAAATTCTTTAACTAATTGATTTTTTGAATAAATTATAATTATGTAAATTTAACTACAAAAAGTTAAAATATTATAAATCTAACAAATAAAGTATTTTCTAAATATTAAAATAAATTCCGCGGCGTAGCGCGAATATATACCTAGTTATTTTAATAGACAAACAGTATATATGTTGGGTTTTTTTTTTACTCTTTACTGACATGGTACTCTACTATTTGAGGTTAGGCGTCTTAATAACAACAACTTGTCTGGAGAAATTCCAAGGTCTTTGACTGCTGTGTCACTGCAAGTTCTATGAGTGTAACTTCGTCTCTCTTGAATTATTCTGTTCTCTTTTGATTATTTGGTGCAATTTTGTGTTATGACAAAAACCATATCATCCTAAAATGCAGGGATGTCTCCAACAATCGACTCAATGGAGATATTCCTGTTAATGGTTCCTTCTCGCTGTTCACTGCTATTAGGTTTTCATTCTTGCCCCTAGTCTTACTAGGATTCCTGTTAATAAGTTACTGATTGTCTGAAAATTATCTATCAGTTTTGCCAATAATAGTTTAAGGCCGCTTCGTGAATCTTCACCTGCTTCTGTCTCCTCCACCACCATCATCTTCATGTTTCCATTTGGTACATTTCATTCTCTTCTGTGTGTTTCTTGTTGTATCTATTACATTTTTCATTGTCTTATTTCCTTCAACATAACTATATTTAGTGGTTGGGTGCTTGTTAAGCATGACATTTTCATGTACTGTGGAATGCATGCATTTAGTCATTATGTATTTGGTTGATATTTCATGTATTATCATTCATTCTTAAACCATAAAAATTTTGTTTATGTATTTGAACATATCCTCACTAGGATTGATAACCTGCTAACGAAAAACAGCATCTCTTTACTAGGATCGATATCACTTTCCAGTGGTCGGTTTGAATAAGTCAAGTCTTTGACAGCTTGGTAGTAGAAAAAAGAAGTTCCAAGGATATTACTGAAAAGGCTATTAAAAAGTATGAAATAAGTGTAAACTTGCTAGTTTGCTTAAGTAGAAAAGAAGGGTTGATAAACAATGTTAAATATTTTTTTGGTCACACAGGGCATTAAGATGTATTTGACACTTTTGAAGCTCTTTTATCTAAAAAATGTATTAGCTCTTTCACATTTGCTGAAACGTTCAACATGGTTGATGAATCAACGATTTTCCCATAGAAACTTGCCATTATATTGTATCAGGTATTTCCAGTTAGTTTTGTATTAAGAAAACTTTTCTATTATCTCACTCTCAGGGGGGGCGAACGACTACAGCAATAGCAATCGGAGCTGCTGCAGGTGCAGCGTTCTATTTGCTGGTCCAGCCAGTGTGCTTGCTTGGTGGCTGAGAAGTAAACAACAGGACCACTTTGTTGATGTACCTGGTTAGTGAACTACTTGGACCAAAAAAAAAAAAAAAACCTGGTTAGTGAATCTCTTTTCTGATTGATGGCTCTTTTGCTGATTTTGCATATTTTGCAGGTGAAGAAGACCCAGAAGTTCAATTAGGACAACTCAGGAGGTTTTCCTTGCGTGAACTGCTGGTTGCTACAGATAACTTTAGCAACCAAAATGTATAAGGTAGAGGCGGTTTTGGTAAAGTGTATAAAGGACGTTTAGCCAATGGGTCACTAGTGGCTATGGAAAGGCTAAAAGAAGAACGTACCAAGGGTGGTGAACTTCAGTTCCATACCAAAGTCGAGATGATTAGTATGGCCTTTATAGGAACTTGCTTCGACTTTGTGGATTTTGCATGACTCCAACTGAAAGATTGCTTGTTTAAGAGGTACCTCATTCTCTCTTCTAAGAGTTATTATTCCTTCCAATTTGTTCAATTTTCCTTTGATTGCATATTACATACCACATACGGGTTTCAACTTCTCTCTTCTTCATTGTGTCGATTGGTAAGCAAATATTTGATCTTTCTTGTTTAGAACGTCCTGAAGGCAATCCAGCACTTGATCGGCCAAAAAGAAAGCATATTGCTCTGGGAGCAGCAAGGGGTCTTGCGTATCTACATGATCATTGCGACCAAAAAATCATTCACTGAGATGTGAAAGCTGCAAAGATATTATTAGATGAACAGTTTGAAGCAGTGGTTGGAGATTTTGGGCTCGCAAAGTGATAGGTTCACAAGAGCTTATTATCGGAAGAAGATGCATGGCAAGACGAAGAGAGATGACGTGGAAGAGTCAGTTGAAGCAGTTGGTCAAACCGTTGATGAGGTGGGACCAGGTCAACTGAATTGAGGTCAACCGAGAGTGTTGACCACGAGAAGATGAATCTGTATATAAATAAGTAAAGGATGAGAGAGAGTTCTTTATGCTTGTTTGTTGTAAACCTTTGACGAGTGAGTCTAGGTACCAGTCGTGATGAGACTGATAATCGATTTGCAATTGATATGAAATTGTAATTCGATTATACATTCAAGCTGTATTCATCCTTGATTCTAATACAAGAGTGCTATTCCTTCAATTACAGAGTTTGAGCTAACTTGATTCTATCACTGGTGCGGTGAAAATCGATCGATCACAACGCGACGGTGAAATGGCGATGATCAGATCTCCGGCGAATCAAAAACAAATGGAGGATGAGGAAGATGCGGAATACACGAATCGATCGGAAGTGGAGAAGCTCGATAGAGGTTACAAGTATCTGATGACGCAATTATTAGAGACGAAGCTAAGCTGTTCAACAATGGCGGAGGAACTAAAATCAATGAACAAGAAGATGGAGAAACAACCGATATCCAATTTCCGAGAGGATCGTTCAATATCACCACCGCGAGGACGATCCGGTGGCCATCGTCAGGTATTACACTCTGACTGGGAACGAAATCGGGAAGAATCTCCATTAGGATATCGATCTGGTCGTTTGAATGTGGCCAATAGAGAGAGTATGTTGAAAAAAATCCAGATGCCTAGCTTTGAAGGTGTGAATGCAAGTGAATGGTTGGCAGATGTAGAATATTTTTTTGCAGTGGGCCGATTTAGGGATGAAGATAAGCTGGAACTGATAGCTTTGACAGTAGAAGGTCGGGTAAAAAAATGGTTTGGTTGGGTAATAAGGAGAGGAGGTTTTCAGAGTTGGCAAGATTTTAAAAGGAAATTGGTGATGAGGTTTGCAGAGTCAATTGATGAGGAGCCATAAACCAGGTTATTTGCCATCAAACAAACTGGATCAGTTGCAGATTATGTATCTGAGTTTGAGGAGTTATCTGCTCAAGTATCAGGACTTGAGGATAAGCATTTGGAAAGAATTTTTTACACAGGCTTGAGTCTAGCACTGAAAGAGATAATTCGAATGAAAGATCCACAGGGTTTGGCAAACTACATAGCTGCAGTGTTAAGGATGGAGAGCAGTGCATTTTGTCAGGTAGTCAGTGAAGTAAATACCTCGAAGGAGAAACAGGTTCACCATACTGGATCTCAGGCAAAGCAGACTCACACTTATCAATAGAACAAGACATCTTGGGATAGGTATAAAGGCGAGTCTAATGTTCAGAAAGAAAACCAGACTCAACAACAACAAAGTCTTCGTCCTCGGCAGAAGTTTACGGATGCAGAGTTGGACGCAATGCGTCGTGACAAACTGTGTTTCAAGTGCAAAGCTCCTTGGTCTCGCAGTCACGAGTGTCCTAATAAAGCACTACGTGTTCTGACTGTTATTAACGGTCTGGATATGGAGATCTTAGACCCTGAGATGGACAGTGTGGATGAGAATGTACAAGTGTGTCAACAAGAGCTATGCACATTATCATTCAATTCGTTCCTTGGCATCAATTCACTAAAAACAACCAAGTTAAGAGGACGGATAAAGAACAAAGAGATGGTAGTCATGCTCGATAGTGGAGCATCGCATAACTTTATATCTCCTAAAGTTGTGCAAAGGCTGCATTTGAGAGTTTCTGCAGAAAACAGCCTTGATGTGATATTGGGAAATGGTGTTACAGTCAGTGCTCTAGGGTGCTGCCGTAATGTCACTTTCCAATTAAATCATACTGAATTCACATTAGACTTCATCTCTTTAGAACTGGGAGCAGTAGATGTGATACTTGGAATTCAATGGCTTGAAACTTTAGGCAAATGCGAAGTAGATTGGAAGAAGTAGTACATCGCATTTGACTATCAAGGAAGCAGAGTGACTTTGTTTGGAGATCAATCATTACATTGTTCGAAGCTTTCTTTCAAGTCTTTTACTCCAATCTATGGGATTACAACAACAAGAAGGTAAGCATTGTTAGCTAATGCCATAGTCACATCTACTTTACCAGAAGTCAATCTGTCATTAGTACCACTGCTGGAACAGTTCTCTGGTGTATTTGAGGTCCCTACAACGTTACCACCGATAAGGGGACATGAACACTCTATCACTCTTGTTCCAGGCGTTTCAGCAGTGTCAGTACGACCTTACAGATATCCCCATTCAACCAAGATTTTTATAGAGAAGATGGTAAACGATATGATGGAAGCCGGGATTATTAGACCGAGCACAAGCCCCTTCTCCAGCCCAGTGTTATTAGTTAAAAAGAAAGATGGTACATTCAGATTCTGTGTGGACTATCGCTCACTGAATAAATCAACAGTCCCGGATAAGTATCCAATTCCAGTTATAGACCAGCTATTGGATGAGTTGCATGGAGCAGCGGTCTTCTCGAAAATAGACCTGAGATCAGGGTATCACCAAATCAGAATGGTCGAAGAAGATGTGAAAAAACAGCATTCAGAACAGTCGAAGGACATTACGAGTTTTTAGTTATGCCATTTGGCCTAACTAACGCTCCTGCTACATTCCAAGCACTCATGAACAAGATCTTCAGACCTTTCATGGGGAAATTTGTGCTTGTTTTTTTTTGACGACATTCTGATTTACAGCAGAAACATGGAGCAACATAAGCAACATGTGCAGGCAGTATTACAGGTTTTGCGTGAACAGAAGTTATATTCCAATCAGAAAAAGTGTTCCTTTGGGGTGGCACAAGTTGAATATTTGGGACATATAATATCTGAAACAGGGGTGGCTACAGATAGTAAGAAGACAGAAGCTATGAACAGTTGGCCAAATCCCAGAAATGTGAAACAGTTAAGAGGATTTCTCGGTTTAACTGGGTATTATAGACGTTTTATCCGTGAGTATGGGGTGCCGGCACGGCTTCTAACAAACCTATTAAAGAAGGATCAATTTGTGTGGACAGCAGAACAACAGACCGCATTTGAGAGGTTGAAAGCTGCAATGGTCAGTGCACCTGTGTTAATACTTCCAGACTTTGATAAAACGTTTATTATAGAATCTGATGCCTCGGGTTTCGGATTGGTAGCTGTTCTCATGCAAGACAAACGTCCAGTTGCCTTCTTTAGTCATGCTTTGACAGCAAGAGAGCAGTTAAAACCAGCATACGAAAGAGAGCTTATGGCTATTGTGTTTGCCATCAGGAAATGGAAACATTATTTGATGGGCAGAAGGTTCCAAGTCAATACAGATCAGAGAAGTTTAAAGTTTCTTCTGGAGCAGAAAGAAGTTAATCTTGAGTATCAAAAGTGGCTTACAAAGATTTTGGGGTTTGACTTTGATATCTTCTATAAACCAGGCTGTGAAAATAAGGCTGCAGATGGGCTGTCACGAAGCTTATCCGCATCCACATTACTGCTAGCTTTGACAGTTCCATCGATTTTACAGTGGGAAGATTTGTACAAAGAAATAGCTGAGGATGAGTACATTCAAACAATTATCTCACAGCTGAAGGCAGAAACACTTAAATCCAAGAAGTACCAAGTTATTGAGGGAAGACTTTGGCATAAAAGGAGGCTGGTCATTCCTAAGTCTTCCACATTTATTCCTTTGATCTTATCTGAGTGTCATGACAGCAAAACAGGGGGACATTCAGGCGTGTTAAAGACAAGGAAGAGGATTCAACAATCATTTACATGGGTAGGAATGTATAAACAGATACAGGACTATGTTGCGGAATGTTCGGTTTGTCAAACGCATAAACACTCGACACTTTCTCCAGCAGGTTTATTACAACCACTGCCAATACCGGTTCAGATATGGGAGGATATCAGCCTTGACTTTATTGAGGGATTGCCAACATCATCTGGGGTTAATGTGATTTTAGTAGTTGTTGACAGGCTGAGTAAGTATGCGCATTTTGTGGCTTTAAAACATCCTTTCTCAGCGTTGGAAGTGGCCAAAAGATTCTTGCAGGAGATTGTAAGGCTGCATGGGTTTCCGAGGAGTATGGTATCAGATCGTGATAGTATATTCTTGAGCTCGTTCTGGAATGAAGCATTTCATTTAGTTGGAACAAAACTCAATTATAGTAGTGCTTTTCACCCGGAAACAGATGGACAGACAGAAGTATTGAACAGATGCTTGGAGACATATCTTCGTTGCTTTGCTTCTGCTCAACCGAGGACGTGGTATAACTATCTGAGTTGGGCTGAATGGTGGTATAACACTTCATTTCATACCTCGTTGAAAGCTACGCCATTCAAAGTCGTTTATGGCCGTGATCCACATGCCTTACTACCTTTTGAGAGTGGATCTACAACCAACTTTGAGCTGGAGCAGTCTTTACTGGAAAGAGATAAGATGCTGGTAGAGTTGAAGAAGAACTTGTTGAGGGCTCAAGATTTGATGAAGAAATAAGCTGATAAACATCGGAGAGATGTTGAGTTCAGTATTGGTGAGATGGTATACCTTAAGCTCAGACCGTACCGTCAGCAATCTATGGTACGCAGACCCTATCCAAAGTTATCAGCCAAGTTCTTTGGACCTTACCGGGTGATTGAGAGGATTGGGAAGGCTGCGTGCAGATTGGAACTTCCTGCTGATTCAAAAATCCACCCTGTCTTCCATATTTCTCAGTTGAAAAGAGCTTTGGGACGACAGGATATTAGCAACCAGCTACCTGTCTAATGCGCAGGAGAGATACCACCGGTCTTAGAGCCTGAGGATGTGTTAGACAAGCGTTATACAGCTAAAGGAGAGCTGGAATTGCTAGTGAAATGGGCGGGAACAACTCCTTCAGAGAATTCTTGGATGAACGCAAAGGAATTTATGAACAGTTTTCCTTATTACAAGCTTGAGGGCAAGCTTGAATTCCTTGGGGGGAGTATTGATAGGTTCACAAGAGCTTATTATCGGAAAAAGATGCATGGCAAGACGAAGAGAGATGACGTGGAAGAGTCAGTTGAAGCAGTTGGTCAAACCGTTGATGAGGTGGGACCAGGTCAACTGAATTGAGGTCAACCGAGAGTGTTGACCACGAGAAGATGAATCTGTACATAAATAAGTAAAGGACGAGAGAGTTCTTTATGCTTGTTTGTTGTAAACCTTTGACGAGTGAGTCTAGGTACCAGTCGTGATGAGACTGATAATCGATTTGCAATTGATATGAAATTGTAATTCGATTATACATTCAAGCTGTATTCATCTTTGATTCTAATACAAGAGTGTTATTCCTTCAATTACAGAGTTTGAGCTAACTTGATTCTATCACAAAGCTCATGAATTATAATGACTCCCATGTGATAACTGCTGTACGCGGTACAATTGGGTATTTAGCCCCTGAGTACCTTTCGACAGGAAAATCGTCTGAGAAAACTGATGTTTTTGGGTACTGGACAGAAGGCTTTCGAACTTGCTTGGCTTGCAAATGATGATGATATCATGTTACTCGACTAGGTATGTTTTAGGCCTGGTTTCTTTATCATCTTTTCTAGTACAAAATTGTCATTTGTTTTGTGGGTGATTAGGTGAAGAAAGAGGTTTTGAAAGAGAAGAAGTTGAAAGTCTTGTTGATGCAGAGCTCCAAGGAAACTATGTGGATAAAGAAGTGGAGCAGCTGATCCAAACGGCTCTGCTCTGCACTCAAAGTTCTTCGTTGGAACGTCTCAAGATGTCAGAAGTGGTGAGAATGCTTGAAGGAGATGGTTTAGCTGAGAAATGGGAAGAGTGGCAAAAGGAGGAGATGATAACACATGATTTTAACTATCCTCAAGCTGACATTAACTGGCTCATCCCAGAATCCATTTCCCACATCGACAACGATTACCCATCAGGTCCAAGAACATCTTGAGAACATCTTTACAATCCAATCATATGTCTTGTTTTTGAGCAAAAAGGTAGCCGGTTACCACTGAATTTTCACTGAATAAAAAAAGCTTAAGAATTTGTTAGCATTTTCCTAAAAGTTATAATGGGATCAAACCCCCCCACCCCCAAGGCATCTAAAACGAACTAGAATATCAACATATTTGGAGTCCTTGTGGTTTTTGAACATGAAACCATGCGAGTCTCTAATAAATCTTCAAAATAGTGTGACGATTTAAAATAAACACATTTTATTTTGTGAGTTTGTTAGAAAATCATCAACAAACCTTTAATATCTGATGGAATGGCGTTTTGGGATTTGAGATTAATGTTCTTCAATATGGTCAAGGAAACAGATCCACTTCCATAAGAATCTTTAAGGGCTCGACTGTGATAACCGAGTTCGTCACAAATGTTGAATGCTCGTCCTGCTTGGTCTGAGTTAACGTGTTCGGTGGAAATATATTGGTCAGGGTTTATTTTGTAAGAGAACATACTAAGGTCGAGTAACAGACATGAAAATGTAAGGTCGTCGAGAGACGAGCGTGTTTATCATTGATGAGTGGAAAAGAGGTCTGAGCTTGTCAATACAATTCGAGACGTGTGAACTCTAGAGAGAGAAAGTAATGAAGTGCACCAATCCCAAAAGATTACAATAATGTACAGTGCAGAGGCCTAGTTATAGTAAAATACGGTCGTACTTTTTTACGGGCCATTGACCCCTTGTCGACCTCGTGACGAATGAGCTATACTTCAGGTGAAAAATAGGCCAAGCCGGCCTCATTTTGTCTGTTAGTAAAGCTGAGATGACTGGAGATTGCGAGCCGAGCCGAGCTGGAATGATATGTATGAGCCGAGCCAAGCCGAGCGTGGCGAGCATGAATCCGCCGAGTGGCTACGTGTTCCAACTGTCTTTGATCAAGGGCCGAATTCGTTTCTGTTGGGCCGACTAATTATCCATAGAACATGTATGGGCCGGGCTAAGTAGATGGGTGCTAAACCCATGTATAACAGTAAGCCCCCCAGTTCGTCAATCTTTGAGTTTGCTGAAGTCGGCCGATTACCTAAGTTTTATTTGGGTTAATATCTGTTCGGTGGGTCCTTGTTCGGCCTCGTTCGCGCTTGCGCGTTTTCAAGTCGATGTTTAAATCCTTGAGAAGACCTAAAGGTTTCTTTGGAAGATGTTGGAAGTCGAAGGACCTCCTAGATATAATGATGATGCCTACAACCGCCAGATACTGAGGAGTCGCCTAGGTTTAATGATGACGCCTTCCTTGAAGAACTCCCACTCCGTTATAAATACTTCTTTCGCTGCTCTTCATTCTTCATTTATCTCCTTCCGCAGGTATTTCGCTCTCCTTTCTTTCTAGAATTTTCGCTCTCTCTCTCTAGATCTTTGTTTTACCTTCATAATGAGGATTGATTCAAACTCTGAATTGTCATCCGAGCATGATAACCGGTTCTCTGTAAGGCTGTCAAAAGAAAATTCGGCTCAAACCAGCTCGTCTGCCGGGCAGACTGATTCTTCGGCGAGGTCGGACCAGCAAACATAGATATTTAGTCATTCTCCGATCATGCAAGAGGGCCGAGCTTGCTCTCCTCCTACTACAGACCGTCTCCTGAGCATTCAGATTCCTTTTCTTATAGACGAGGACTCGGAAGATGGTGAAGAAGTGGCTTCGCAGGAGCCGGTCTTTGTAAAGGATGAGAATTTTCATGAGCATGATACTGCCTTGCTCGCCTTGCTTCCTTCGGTTCCAACCAGGTCGAAAAGGCTAAGAAGAAAGGGGGCAACAGTCGCCTTGACTGCTGATCAGACTGAGAATGAGCCTGATTTCTCCTTCTCCTTTGACTATAATGGGGATAAGCCGATAATTTATAACGGAAAGGCATGTGCGGCTATGCTTCGTACCCTTAGGGCAAATCCAACATAAGATCTTCCTCCGACTGAATCCTTTTTCATGCCGGAGTTTCATAAGCAAGCTGCTCTTGACTTTGCTCGGGTTTGTCCTCTTTGCTTGCTCGGCTGTAATGAATGATCTTTCTGCTTGCATATATATCTTACACTTTCGTTTTTTCTTAGGGCTTCTGCAACTACAACCTTCTCTTCAGTCACTACAAACACGAGCTGCTTGGTCGTAGGAATTTGATTAGAGAGCTGAATAGGGACCTTCCTAAGGCTCAAAGGGCTGCTGCCAAGCTCGAGGGTTTCCACAAGCAGGTGAAGATTGTAGATGAGATCCATTCTTCTCTCAAGGCGAGGAGGATAAAGTGGCCGTTATGACGAAGAAGGTAGAGGAGATTGTTGCTGAAAACGCTCGGTTGGACGTCTAAACAAAGAGTGCCTAGCGAACTGCTCCAACGCTCGGGCATAAGTCGATGATTCGGCCAAGCGTATAGTCGAGTTGGAAGCAAAGCTGAAGTCCGAGTGTACTCGTTTGAAGTCGTCTCATAAGCACGAAGTTCTTAAGGAGAGGAAGCGGATGTTCGGTAAGGCCCATTCTCTGCTTGCGAAGATAAAGAAACCTAGGGAAGAGGAGGCTCAGGGAAATAAGAAGCTGATACAGCTGAACCAAGCCACTGCTGTTGCCGCGATGCTGAAGATGCTAGTTCGCGAGGGCTTTGAGGTTCTGGTCACAAAGATAGAGAAGGCGGAATCCGATATAGTTACTCTCAAGCGTGAGCTTCTTCAGAACCAGGTCACGGAATTGCACGAGAAAGATCTTTCTATGACTCCGCTAGAAGAGCATGGTCGTGAAGGGAGCTCGACTGTAGTCGTTGCGAATCCCTATGGTTCTAATGTGGAGACCGTGACTCCCATTGTAGCGAGTACTCTTCGACTAGCAGGGTGTGTTGAGGGTGAAGATGAAGATCCGGTTGGTGATTTCGGTGATAGTCGGGTCGAGGATCGGTCTAAAAGTCAGACTAAGGACCAAGTCGTAGATCAGATTGGGAATCAGCCTGAAGGTTCTGCTCGCGATCAGCCTGAGGACCCAATCGGTGGCCAAACCGATTCCGTTGACGCCTCTTAGAACTTTGTTGTCTTTCTTTTATGTTGTTTTTTAACTCCTCTTTTTGTAATTGTGGACTCGTGCTTTATGCACTTTTTTAATGGAATTTTCCTTGTCCCTTTTGCGTACTTAGCTTTTTGAAACAATTTATATAAGGCAATAATTACGTGTTCGGTTTAGTTATGAGTGGTATGCTCGTTTATTAAGTGTTAGAGAGGGACGAGTGGTATCCTCGGCTTACGTTGTAAGGCCGATCGGGACAGTTGTGCGAAATTGGGCTCGACTTATTTTTTTTATGTCAATTGTTCTTGTGCGGGGACTGGGCCCGACTTACTTATTTTTATTTGAACGAGGCTATGCTCGTTGTGTTGGGAATGTCCTGAAATCTACTGTACTATCTCTAGAAAGTATGATAAGTGTCGATATCAGACATAAGTCATAAATACTGGGTGATCATGATGACTTGCTAGAGCCCGCTCTTGATCTATAAGTTTAGGACTTATTACCAGTACTGTATGATCCCAAAGGGTCACACACCATAGCTAACGGGAAAGTTAAAAGGAATTAATACAGTAAGATGCAAGGCATTTACTGTATTTGTACAGAGAATTGGGCCAGACAAAATACAGTCTTTTGTCTGATTTGGGTCTTGGGCCCAAAAGCCTAATAGGCCATTAGTTTAATTACTTGGGCCCATATAAGGGAAGGGATGGCGCCAGTTAGCAAGGGCTTCTGCGATTTCTACCCTAGCCGCCCTCCTTGTTTTCTCTGTTGTTCCAGATTGGTCTAGCAGCCTGATCCAGTAGCTTGTAAGCGTGTGGATACCTAGGAGGAGCCGGTTTCTATCAGCTCTCAGTGATCTCTTCATTACCACCAATCCGCTGCACTTATTATTAAGGTAATGATCTTGATCCGTTTATGATTCATATGCAAATCACCTAGATCCTAGTTGATTATGTGATAGGTTGTAATCTGATAATTAAACCTATGAACAAAGATAATCCTACAGTGGTATCAGAGCCTAGGTCGTTAGGTTTTGCATGTTTGGATCATATAGGTTGTTTTAATGTTTGTAGAATCGAATTTGAATGTAAATTTGATTAAGAAAACTTTAAAAACCTATCAAAACTAAATCGCATAGCCGGATCCGTTGATCGGCATGCGTCGGAATGCGATGCGTCGAATCGATCGCATGTCCGGATGCGCAGACCGATCGCGGGATCGATGCGTGTATCGATCGATATGATCGTATCACGATCGAGTCCCGGGTCGCGTTCAGCGCATCAGCTCTCCCGCTATCTCGTTTCGCATATCGATCCGGATGGATCGTGAGTATGCGTGACGAGTTCGAGGTGGTCGCGTGAATCGATCGGGCACATCGCATGTGCTGATCGGCCTGGCTCATCGCCTCAAGCCGTCCCGCTCCGCGTCCCGCTGTGTCTCGATGTGATCCGATCAGTCGAGCTTGACGCGAGCATCCGGCGAGAGAGCATCACGACCCGCGAGTAGCCATTCGGTTAAGCCGAGCCTCGCGGTTCGTCCCACCTAACCCGAGACGCGAACCAATCGTGCCATTGGGCCATTGCGGTTCGTCGTTGGTTTTGCCTAATCCCGCAAGTTAGGTCAAAATCAGCTAAAATTGATTGGTTAGACCAATCTATTTCTTCCTGATTTTGGACTTAACCGAACCGATCCAATTTAATTGGTGGTTCAAGCGGTTAACCAAATCGCGGTTTGCTGAAAATTATTTAATACAATTGGTATTATTTAATTTCTGGTTAAACCGGATTTAAATTCAAAATTGAATTTTAACCTAAACTGAAGGCTGGTCTAAGTTTGATTTGGTTGGACCAAATAATTTAGAGCTGGTCTGGTTTAGTAAATAACCAGTTGGATTAAGTAATTAATTTGGTCTTGGACCAGAATTAATGAACCGACTCGGTTATGTCAAATTATTGGGCTAATTGGAATTCTGTGGTCTTGGGCCAAGAATTGGGCCTATAATTTGTGACCCAACCGAAAATTAATAAAATATCTAATTATTTCCAAAATCAGAATTAAAAGTTTCTAAGTTTGGAAATTTCTAGATTTAGAAAGTTTCTAAAATAAGTAGGTTTTCCAAAATAGAAAGTTTCCAAATTTAGTAAGTTTCCTGAAATGGAAAGTTTCCCAAAATAGTAATCTTCTATTTTTGGAAGGAAAACCTAAAATCCTCAAAACAAATATCAAGCTTGGATGTCTTGCCCAATCTTGTCAGCTACTTAACGCTTATTCAATTACAGATATGGCTTACAGTGTGAGGTGTCTGTTTTTCGTAAGTAAAGTAGTACATAGTCATTACTGTCATTGGGAGTCCCAGACTTTAATGATTATTTGGCTGTAAGAGATTGGTTTCCTTGACTAGGCCATCGGGAGTCCCGGGCCTTGAGACATCTGGTGAATTTGGGCCTCGGGTCCAATTCACAACCGAGAGTTATATGAGTTGTAACTAGCTGTGTGTATGCTTACCTAGTTAGCTAATTCTGGGTGACGGCCAGTGGCCCACTTTGGTTTTAGTTTAACATGGATCTCGGAATCATTGTATTCTTATGAGGATAAACAAAGAAATTTTGAATACAATGCGAGTTTTCTTATAAGTTGTTAAGATTACTCTTTTATGAACTAAATAACTAAAACTCTATTTATCTCTAAATTTCAGTTATGACTAGCACAAACAATCAAAACACTTTCTCGATCCGGTCTGTCCTTGAGATGGACAAACTGAACGGATCAAATTTCTTGACTTGGTCGCGGAACCTGAGGCTAGTCCTCAGGCAGGAGAGAAAGGACTATGTCCTTGAGAGAGCTCTCCCCGAGAGGATCGGGTCCAATGCCTCTCATGCAGTATATGATGCTTGGAATAAGCATTATAATGATGCGGTAGATGTGCGTGGTCTGATATTGGCTACCATGGACTCAGATTTGCTGAAGCAATATGAGAACATGGAGTCGCCAATAGAGATGATCAGCAGCCTGAAATTGAAATTTCAGGAGCAGGTAAGAGTGGAGAGATACCAGTTGGTTAAGTCTCTCACTAGCTGCAAGCTGCCAAATGATCATCCAGTGAGTCCTCATGTCATTAAAATGATGGGTTACATTGATAGCCTGAGGAAACTGGATTATCCAGTTAGCCAAGAATTGGCAACTGAGATCATTCTGCAGTCACTGCCGT
Source organism: Orychophragmus violaceus (assembly GCA_030180135.1). NCBI lineage: Eukaryota > Viridiplantae > Streptophyta > Magnoliopsida > Brassicales > Brassicaceae > Orychophragmus > Orychophragmus violaceus. The sequence goes on along the minus strand of CM058234.1, from coordinate 58,085,359 downwards.
CAAGCTATGATAAGTTCAAAAGGAACTATATCAAGAAAGGCTTAACGAAGACGCTGACTGAACTGCATGATATGCTCAAGACAGTTGAGCCAAACGTGAAGAGTACCCTGTATAATCTCATAATGGAGAAGGGTAGGTTTACTAAACCTAGTGCTGACAAGGGTGAAGACAAAGTTGTCCAGATTTTGAATCATGACAAGCTTGTGTCTTCTGAGCCCGAGTCAGATACATCTTACGTTGGTAAGTGCTGCTACTGTAAAGAGACTGGGCATTGGAAGAGAGATTGCATTAAATTCATGGAAGATTATGAGGAGTTGAAGATGATGTATGAGACTACTTCCTCAGGTATTCATGTTATTACTTCAAGTTCTACCTTATAGGTATTGGATACTGGTTGTGGCACTGATATTTGTTATAATATGCAGAGCCTAAGCAACAGTAGTACGTTGAAGGAAGGACAAGTGGAACTGCGTGTCTGGAAGGAGCTATGGATGCTGCCTCAGCCGTAGGGTTTTCACTTGTAGATGTCTTTGAGGCTTGGTTTTGTATTAAGTAATTGCTACAATGTACCTGCTTTAAGCAGAGTTGTCTTTCATTTTCTTGTAAGAATTTGAATGTTTTTATTTTGATAAAAGACAAGTTTTGTTCTTTTGATCTTAATGAAATATTAATTGTAGCACCCTATTCAAGGAATGGGTTTTATATCTTAAACCAAAGAGTGCCTAAATGTAACATAAATACCGAATTGGTTTAAATCTGATGAATTAAACCTGATTTTTCTTGGCGTAAATATTTTGGTCACATAGAGTGAGTCGGATTCAGAAATCCCATAGTTATGGACTTTTGGGCTCATTGGATCGGATATCTTATGAGACTTGAATTCTGCTTACTGGACCAAAAGATAAAGGGCCCATCTTAGCCGAGCTAGAGAAAGGCCCAAAGGCTTATTGGACCTTGAACATACTCATGTATGTGGCCCGATGAGCAGTAATGCCAGAGAAAATTTCCTGTACTTCATTATCTTTACTGATTACTTCAGTGAGTATGACTGTGTTCATTTGATGAGACACGAGTCGGAATTCCTTGAAATGGTCGAAAGAATTCCAGAATGAGGTATAGAATCTGAGTGACAGAAGTATTGAGACTCTGGATTAGATCACGAGTGAGAATACTTAAGTCATTGATGGTGTGATCATCTGAATGAGTGTGAAGTCGTTTCACAGCTCATTTCTCCTGAAAACCTGGAGGTGTTTCTGTGAGAAAGAATCAGATCTTATTAGAAATAATTAAAGATGAGTCACACGAATCTTCCATGATATTCTTTAAGAATAACGCTCTAGAAATATCTAAGTTTACGCTGAAATAGTTCCACCAATATCAGTTGAAAGACACCTCATAAATGTGGACTGGAAATGATCCAAATTCGTCTTTACTGAGTATTTGTAGTTGTGCTACTTCGCTGGTTATCCTAGGGAAACCAAGGCTTGTTACTTTTTACGTCCATTCCGAAAACGAAGTTGGGTTGTTCGGAATTCTGTTTTCTAAAAGGAAAGTTTCTTTCCAAGAAGAAGAGTGGGAGTAAAAGTATAACTCGAAGAAATTCGAGAAATACAGGAGGCTGCTCAACCTGTTGAGGGAGAGCAGCAGATGGATTTACAGATTTCTGTAGAATCTACACCTGTAGAGCCTGAAGTTCGCAGATCTGAATGAATCCGTCACTAATCCGAGAGTGATTTCTCGTGATTAATTGACATGATCTGATGATCATTGAAAGTGACGAACCTGCGAAATTCACAGAAGCGAAAGTGAGCCCGGACTCCGAAAAATTATACTGTATGTAAGTTAGCTTCATCGATCCATTCATGGATAGAAGCAAGCATATCGGAGTTGGAATCTTCGTTATGTTGAAGTAGTCAAGGTTTTGACTTGAACAGGAACGAAGTGGAACTGTGCGTTTACTAATAGATAAGTGGGAGCGATGTTGCATTTCTCATAGTGTATGTCGATGACATACTGATTCTCGGAAATAACGTTCCAATGCTGCAGTCGGTAAAGGACTGGCTTGGGAGTTGTTTTTATGATTGACATGGGTAAAGCCACATAGTTTCTTGGATTTTGGATCTAAAGATAAAGATCCAAAAGAGCTGATAGGACAAAGTCAGAATTCTTAAATTGACAAAGTCCTACACGTTTTCAGCATTCCAAGAAGGGTTTTATGCCACTGTCACATGGCATTACGTTAAGCAAGAAACAGTGTCCTACGATATCTGCTGAGCTTGAATGCATGGATGAGATTCCATATGCGTCGGCAATTGGATCGATCATGTATGCCATGACACGTACTTGTTTTAATGTTGCTTTAATGTTAAGCAAGACAAGTAAAGACCAGTCAAATCCAGCAAAGAATCACTGGATAGACGTAATGAATATCCTCAAGTATTTGGAAAATACTTAGGATAAGTTCTTGATTTACGGAGAAAGTGAGGTGCTACAAGTCGGTAGAGTCTGAAAGGCAAGTTTCCAACAGACAAAGATGATTTCCGGTCACAGTCCGGTTATATCTTATGTCTGTCTGGCGGTGCAAAGCACTGTTGCTGACTCCATGACTTAAGCTGAACATTTCGCAGCTTGAGTAGCGGCAAAAGAGGTTGTTTGGAAAGAAGATTTCATCACTGAACTTGATGTGATTCCTAGCATAGATGAGGCTAGCTGCACATCAGAGGTCCAAACACCTTGAGGATAGGTATAACCTATTCCGTGAGATAAATGATAGAGGTGTTAAGTAGATCAGCAAGTTTCAACGAATGAGAACGTTGCTAATCTATTAACGAAGCCACTCCTTAGGCCTAAGCACGAGTCACGGACTGTAGCTGTAGGATAAGTGAAATTAAGATGTAGCCTTAATTTCAGTGGGAGTTTGTAAAGGGCTTTATTTAGTTGTTTTGAAAGGTTCATGTAAACATAATATTTTATGTTTATGAAATTTATGATTTCTGGATTATTTTAACTGTGATATAAATAATCGTTCCAAAATGATTCATGTCATTATATATAGGCCATCGAAGTACATGAGAAAGACTTGATCATGAAACCCTATATTTAACAAAATGACATAAATCAGAGTGTCCATAGTCGAAGGTTGTTGAAATTGGAATACCAACAACCACTTGAGACTAGAGTGTGTTGAGACTTATGACCAAGTTTCATGGGTCATAGATGCGCGGCATCAAAGTCGACACATAGGTATATGTAGGGGAGCATATGACCAAACATGACCCGCTGATGAGAACTCTACAAGATATTAATATCTGTGTCATAAGAGGTTCTCATCTACGACTATAGAGTATAGTCCTTAGACCTGAGTTCGCATGCATGTGGCTGCACATGGATTGATGCACTTTGATCATTGTCTAACGCTGTTTCGTAACTGGGAGCTAGAAAGACCTTGGTTGGGTGTATTACAAAGTGTGTAGTTCATAGTGATGGAACAAGATGGGATTTGTCCCTCCTGTTAATGGAGGTAATATTGTTGGATCGTTTAGTGTTTCCTGATTCAATTCTCATTGATTCATCCTACTAAACATGCAGATCTAGGTTCTCTTATTTAGAAACTCAATGGATCTCACCTGTTACCTTTTTGTGCAGCGGAATGGGAGGTAATAGTCAGAGATCAGCAGAACCACCAAGAGATGGATCCTCCAAAGGCTCACACACGCACGCTCGGGAATTGGCTGCTAGACCAGATAGAGAGGAGGCGCAGAGAGAGGCTAAGGGAGGCGCAGAAGCTGAGAAGAATTTTATTCATTAAAACTCCCTTTAGTTCTCATGGGCTTTTGGGCCCAATTCTCAGTTCTGATTAAATCTCATGGATTTAATCAGGCCCTTTATACTCTCTAAGTACCGTAAATGCCTAGCACTTTTACCGTACTTCTGCTAAACCGTTCCTTCGTATTTTCCCGTTAGCTTAGGCGTGTGACCCATATGGGATCATATAATAAAGGCAATAAGTCCAAGACTTATAGATCATGAGCGGACTCTAGCAAGCCATCATGACCCCCAGTATTATATGACTTATGTTTGATCATTGACATACTCTTACTTTCTAGAGACAGTACAGAGATTACTGGACATAATTCCAACAATCTCCCACTTGAACTGGAATCTCTGTATTCATAATCCTTTTGTCTCAATATCTCGATTAGTCATAAGGCAAGATTAGTGTCATCCTTATAAAGCCTAATCTTGTTCATCGGACTCTGATTTGATACTGACAATCCAAACGACTCGGGAAAGTCCGTTTGAGCATGGCCATGCATTTTCCAGTATTCAAGTCTCCGATTGGCCTAGAGATATTCACTCCATTTATATTGGAGGGACAAATCCCGTCTTGTTCCATCACTGTAAACTACTCACTTCATAATACACCCAATCAAGGTCCTTATAACTATCGCTTAACGACAGCATTAGACAATGATCAAAGCGCATTAGTTCATGTGCAGTCACATGCATGCGAACTCAGGTCTAAGGACTATACTCTATAGTCGTATTAAGAATCTCTTATGACACAGATATAAATATCCTGAAGAGTTCTTATAATCAGGTCTTGTCCGGTCGTATGTTCCCAACATACACCTATGTACTGACTTTGATGCCGCGCATCTATGACACACTGAGACTTTGTCATAAGTCACATACCAATCTAGTCTCACGCGGTTGTTGGTGTTCCAATTTCAACAACCTTCGACTAGGGACATGATGATATAAGCCATCTATCAAATATAGGGTCTCATGATCAAGCTAAATGACTTTGATAACTCAAGATCAAGTCACTTACTTCGATGACCTATAAAATGGTTCATATCACTTTGGAACGATTATTTCATCACAGTTAAAATAATCTTGAAATAATAATTTCAATAAACATCATAAAATGTTTTACAAGAACATATCAATAACTAAATAAAGCCCTTTATTAACTCCCACTGAAATTAAGACTACATCTTAATTTCACTTATCCTACAGCAACAGTCCGCGACTCGTGCTTAGGCCTCAGGAGTGGCTTCGTTAATAGATTAGCAACGTTCTCATTCGTTGAAACTTGCTGATCTACTTAACATCTCTGTCATTTATCTCACGGAATAGGTTATACCTATTCTCAAGGTGTTTGGACCTCTGATGTGCAGCTAGTCTCATCTATGCTGGGAATCACATCAAGTTCAGTGACGAACTCTTCTTTCCAAACAACCTCTTTCGCCGCTTTCCAAGCTGCGAAATGTTCAGCTTAAGTCATGGAGTCAGCAACAGTGCCTTGCACCGCCAGACAGACACAAGATATAACCGGACTGTGACCGGAAATCATCTTTGTCCGTTGGAAACTTGCCTTTAGACTCTACCGACTCGTAGCACCTCACTTTCTCCGTAAATCAAGAATTTTTCCTTAGTATACCTCAAATACTTTAGGATATTCTTTACGGCAATCCAGTGATTCTTTGCTGGATTTGACTGGTCTTTACTTGTCTTGCTTAACATTAAAACAACATCAAACAAGTACGTTTCATGGCATACATGATAGATCCAATTGCCGACGCATATGGAATCTTATCCATGCATTTAAGCTCAGCAGTTATCGTAGGACACTGTGTCTCGCTTAACATAATGCCATGTGACATTGGCATAAAACCCTTCTTGGAATGCTGAAAACGTGTAGGACTTTGTCAATTTAAGAATCCTGACTTTGTCCTACCAGCTCTTTCGGATCTCTATCTTTAGATCCAAAATCCAAGAACTACGTGGCTTTACCCATGTCAATCATAGAACCAACTCCCAAGCCAGTCCTTTACCGACTGCAGCATTGGGACGTTATTTCCGAGAATCAGTATGTCCTCGACATACAATATGAGAAATGCAATATCGCTCCCACTTATCTATCAGCAAACGCACAGTTCCACTTCGTTCCTGTTCAAGTCAAAATCTTGACTACTTCAACAGAACGAAGATTCCAACTCCGATATGTTTGCTTCTATCCATGAATGGATCGATGAAGCTAACTTACACACTGTGTAATTTTTCGGATTCCGGGCTCACTTTCGCTTCTTTGAATTTCGCAGATTCGTCGCTTTCAATGATCATCAGATCATGCGAACTTTCAATGATTATCAGGTTCAACTAATGACGAGAAATCACTCTCGGATTAGTAACTGATTCATTCATATCTGCGAACTTCAGGCTCCACAGGTGTAGATTCTACAGAAATCTGTAAATCCATCCGTTGCTCTCCCTCAACAGGTTGAGCAGCCTCCTGTATGTCTCGAATTTCTTCGAGTTATACTTTTACTCCCACTGTTCTTCTTGGAAAGTAACTTCCCTTCTTAGAAAACAGAATGGACGTAAAAGTAACAAGCCTTGGTTTCCCTAGGACAACCAGTGAAGTAGCACAACTACAAATACTCAGTAAAGATGAATTTGGATCGATTCCAATCCACATTTACGTGGTGTCTTTCAACTGATATTGGTGGAACCTTTTCAGTGTAAACTTAGATATTTCTAGAGCGTTATTATTAAATAATATCATGGAAGATTCGTGTGACTCATCTTTAATCATTTCCATTAAGATCTGATTCTTTCTCACAGAAACACCTCTAGGTTTTCAGGAGAAATGAGCTGTGAAATGACTTCACACTCATTCAGATGATCACACCATCAATGACTTAAGTATTCTCACTCGAGATCTAATCCAGAGTCTCAATACTTCTGTCACTCAGATTCTATACTTCATTCTGGAACTCTTTCGACCATGTCAAAGAATTCCGACTTGTGTCTCATCAAATGAACACAGTCTTACTCACTGAAGTAATCAGTAGAGACAATGAAGTACAGGAAACTTTCTCTGGCATTACTGCTCATCGGACCACATACATGAGTATGTTCAATCTCCAATAAGCCTTTGGGCCTTTCTCTAGCTCGGCTAAGATGGGCCCTTTATCTTTTGGTCCAGTAAGCAGAATTCAAGTCTCATAAGATATCCATTCAAATGAGCCCAAAAGTCCATAACTATGGGGTTTCTGAATCCGACTTACTCTATTTGACCAAAACCTTTATGCCAAGAAAAATCAGGTTTTAATTCATCAGATTTAAACCAATTCGGTATTTATGTTACATTTAGGCACTCTTTGGTTTAAGATATAAAACCCATTCCTTGAATAGGGTGCTACAATTAATATTTCATTAAGATCAAAAGAACAAAACTTGTCTTTTATCAAAATGAAAAACATTCAAATTCTTACAAGAAAATGAAAAACAACTCTGCTTTAAGCAGGTACATTGTAGCAATTACTTAATAAAACCAAGCCTCGAAGGCATCTACAAGTGAAAATCCTACGGCTGAGGCAGCGTCCATAGCTCCTTCCAGACATGTAGATCCACTTGTCCTTCCTTCAACATTCTACTGTTGCTTAGGCTCTGCATATTATCACAAATATCAGTGCCACAACCAGTATCCAATACCTATAAGGTAGAACTTGAAGTAATAACATGAATACCTGAGGAAGTAGTCTCATACATCAACTTCAACTCCTCATCATCTTCCATGAATTTAATGCAATCTCTCTTCCAATGCCCTGTCTCTTTACAGTAGCAGCACTTACCAACGTAAGAGGTATCTGACTTGGGCTCAGAAGACACACGCTTGCTATGATTCAAAATCTGGACAACTTTGTCTTCGCCCTTGTCAGTACTAGGTTTAATAAACCCACCCTTCTCTTTTATGAGATTTGTTGGATTATGGTGTTTTTCAAGGTTCAATTCCCAAATTGCAACCTAGCACATAATCTTAAACAGATCTAGGTTCTTGTAACTGAATCATAGACACAAACCTGGACATTACCTTTTGCAGCGGAATGATTGTAATGTCGAGATCAACGAACAGATGAATCACCTATTCCTCCTCAGTATCCACACGCTTACAAGCACGGATGGCTGCTAGACCGGATGGATGATCAACAGAGAGATTCAAGAGAGAAAGAGAGCCACGGCTAGGCTGCTCCAAAATCGCAGGAGAACTAAAAGAATACTAGGGTTTTTTAACCCTTGTTTCCTCTTCTTTCACTAATGGGCCCAAGTTTAATTAATTAATTAAACTAATAGCTCATTAGTCTTTTGGGCCCAAGACACAAATCAGACAAAAGCCCATTTGTTGTCTGCCCAACTCTCTGTACAAATACAGTAAATGCTACTGCATCTTACCGTATTAATTCCATCTTAACTTTCCCGTTAGCTATGGTGTGTGACCCTTTGGGATCATACAATACTGGTAATAAGTCCTAAACTTATAGATCAAGAGCGGACTCTAGCAAGCCATCATGATCACCCAGTATTTATGACTTATGTCTGATCTCGACACTTATCATACTTTCTAGAGATAGTACAGGTAGATTTCAGGACATTCCCAACAATCTCCCACTTGTACTGGAATCCTACAAAGGACATTCCCAACAATCTTCCGATTGTACTGGAATCCTACATTCCCTAATCCTTTTGTCTCAATATCTCGATCTGGCATAAGGCAAGATGCGTGTCATCCTTATATAGCCAGACCATGTTTATCGGACCAGATTTGATACTGACAATTCAAACGACTTGGGCAAGTCCGTTTGGGAATGGCCATTCTCTTACCAGCTATCAAATCTCCGATTGGCCTAGAGATATTACCTCCGTTAAACGGCAGGGACAAATCCCATCTTGTTCCATCACTATGAACCACACAATTCATAATACACCCAACCAAGGTCCGTATAGCTCCCAGTTACGAAACAGCGTTAGACAATGATCAAAGCGCATTACTCCATGTGCAGCCACATGCATGCGAACTCAGGTCTAAGGACTATACTCTATAGTCGTATATGAGAACCTCTTATGACACAGATATTAATATCTTGTAGAGTTCTCATCAGCGGGCCATGTCCGGTCATATGTTCCCCTACATATACCTATATGTCGACTTTGATGCCGCGCATCTATGACCCCTCGAAACTTGGTCATAAGTCTCAACACAATCTAGTCTCAAGTGGTTGTTGGTGTTCCAATTCAACAACCTTCGACTATGGACACTATGATTTATGTCACTTCGTTAAATATGGGGTTTCAGGATCAAGTCAACTCATGTACTTCGATGACCCATATATAATGACATGAATCATTTTGGAACGATTATTTATATCACAGTTAAAATAATCCTGAAATCATCAGATTTCATAAACATAAAATATTATGTTTACATGAACCTTTCAAAACAACTAAGTAAAGCCCTTTACAAACTCCCACTGAAATTAAGACTACAACTTAATTTCACTCATCCTACAGCTACAGTCCGCGACTCGTGCTTAGGCATAAGGAGTGGCTTCGTTAATAGATTAGCAACGTTTTCATTCGATGAAACTTGCTTATCTACTTAACACCTCTGTCATTTATCTCACGGAATAGGTTATACCTATCCTCAAGGTGTTTGGACCTATGATGTGCAGCTAGTCTCATCTATGCTGGGAATCATATCAAGTTCAGTGATGAACTCTTCTTTCCAAACAACCTCTTTCGCCGCTTCTCAAGCTGCGAAATGTTCAGCTTAAGTCATGGAGTCAGCAACAGTGCCTTGCACCGCCAGTTAGACACAAGATATAGCCGGACTGTGACCAGGAATTATCTTTGTCCATTGGAAAACTTGCCTTTCAGACTCTATCGACTTGTAGCACCTCACTTTCTCCGTAAATCAAGAACTTATCCTTAGTATTTCTCAAATACTTTAGGATATTCTATACAGCAATCCAGTGATTCTTTGCTGGATTTGACTGGTCTTTACTTGTCTTGCTTAACATTAAAGCAACATCAAAACAAGTACATGTCATGGCATACGTGATAGATCCAATTGCCGTCGCATATGGAATCCTATCCATGCATTCAAGCTCAGCAGATATCGCAGGACACTGTATCTTGCTTAACGTAATGCCATGTGACATTGGCATAAAACCCTTCTTGGATTGCTGATTACGTGTAGGACTTTGTCAATTTAAGAATCCTGACTTTGTCCTACCAGCTCTTTTGGATCTATATCTTTAGATCCAAAATCCAAGAACTACGTGGCTTTATCCATGTCATTCATTAAACCAACTCCCAAGCCAGTCCTTTACCGACTGCAGCATTGGAACGTTATTTTCGAGAATCAGTATGTCATCGACATACACTATGAGAAATGCAATATTGCTCCCACTTATCTTTTAGTAAACGCACAGTTCCACTTCGTTCCTGTTCAAGTCAAAACATTGACTACTTTAACAGAACGAAGATTCCAACTCCGATGTGTTTGCTTCCATCCATGAATGGATCAATGAAGCTAACTTACACATAGTGTAATTCTTCGGAGTCCTGGCTTACTTTCGCTTCTTTGAATTTCGCAGGTTGGTCGCTTTCAATGATCATCAGATCATGCGAACTTTCAATGATTATCAGGTTCAACTAATGACGAGAAATCACTCTCGGATTAGTAACTGATTCATTCATATCTGCGAACTTCAGGCTCCACAGGTGTAGATTCTACAGAATTCTGTAAATCCATCCGTTGCTCTCCCTCAACAGGTTGAGCAGCCTCCTGTATTTCTCGAATTTCTTCGAGTTACGCTTTTACTCCCACTGTTCTTCTTGGAAAGTAACTTCCCCTCTTAGAAAACAGAGTGGACGTAAGAGGTAACAAGCCTTGGTTTCCCTAGGACAACCAGCGAAGTAGCACAACTACAAATACTCAGTAAAGACGAATTTGGATCGATTCCAATCCACATTTACGTGGTGTCTTTCAACTGATATTGGTGGAACTATTTCAGCGTAAACTTAGATATTTCTAGAGCGTTACTCTTAAAGAATATCATGGAAGATTCGTGTGACTCATCTTTAATCATTTCTAATAAGATCTGATTCTTTCTCACAGAAATACCTCAAGGTTTTCAGGAGAATTGAGCTGTGAAACGACTTCACACTCATTCAGATGATCACACAATCAATGACTTAAGTATTCTCACTCGTGATCTAATCCAGAGTCTTAATACTTCTGTCATTCAGATTCTATACTTCATTCTGGAACTCTTTCGACCATGTCAAAGAATTCCGACTTGTGTCTCATCAAATGAACACAGTCACACTCACTGAAGTAATCAGTAGAGACAATGAAGTACAGGAAATTTTCTCTGGCATTACTGCTCATCGGACCACATACATGAGTATGTTCAATCTCCGATAAGCCTTTGGGCCTTTCTCTAGCTCGGCTAAGATGTGCCCTTTGTCTTTTGGTCTAGTAAGCAGAATTCAAGTCTCATAAGATATCCATTCAAATGAGCCCAAAAGTCCATAACTATGGGGTTTCTGAATCTGACTTACTCTATGTGACCAAAACATTTATGCCAAGAAAAATCAGGTTTAACTCATCAGATTTAAACCAATTGCGGTATTTATGTTACATTTAGGCACTCTTTGGTTTAAGACATAAAACCCATTCCTTGAATAGGGTGCTACAATTAATATTTCATTAAGATCAAAAGAACAAACTAGTCTTTTATCAAAATGAAAAATATTCAAATTCTTACAAGAAAATGAAAGACAACTCTGCTTAAAGCAGGTACATTGTAGCAATTACTTAATAAAACCAAGCCTCAAAGGCATCTACAAGTGAAAACCCTACGGCTGAGGCAGCATCCCAAGCTCCTTCCAGACTCGCAGTTCCACTTGCCCTTCCTTCAACGTTCTACTGTTGTTCAGGCTCTGCATATTATAACAAATATCAGTGCCACAACCAGTATCCAGTACCTATAAGGTATAACTTGAAGTAATAACATGAATACCTGAGGAAGTAGTCTCATACATCAACTTCAACTCCTCATAATCTTCCATGAATTTAATGCAATCTCTTTTCCAATGCCCAGTCTCTTTACAGTAGCAGCACTTACCAACGTAAGAGGTATCTGACTCGGGCTCAGAAGACACACGCTTGCCATGATTAAAAAATCTGGACAACTTTGTCTTCACCCTTGTCAGCTTTAGGTTTAGTAAACCTACCCTTCTCCTTCATGAGATTGTACAGGGTACTCTTCACGTTTGGCTCAACTGTCTTGAGCATGTCATGCAGTTCAGTCAACGTCTTCGTTAAGCCTTTCTTGATATAGTCCCTTACGAACTCATCATAGCTTGACCGCAGTGACTGCAGAATGATATCAGTTGCCAATTCTTGGCTAACTGGATAATCCAGTTTCCTCAGGTTATCAATGTAACCCATCATTTTACTGATATGAGGACTTACTGGATGATCCATCGGTAGCTTGCAGCTAGTGAGAGACTTAACCAACTGGTATCTCTCCACTCTTACCTGCTCCTGAAATTTCAATTTCAGGCTGCTGATCATCTCTATTGGCGACTCCATGTTCTCATATTGCTTCCGCAAATCTGAGTCCATGGTAGCCAATATCAGACCACGCACATCTACCGCATCATTATAATGCTTATTCCAAGCATTATATACTGCATGACTGGCTTTGGATCCGATCCTCTCGGGGAGAGCTTTCTCAAGGACATAGTCCTTTCTCTCCTGCCTGAGGACTAGCCTCAGGTTCCGCGACCAAGTCAAGAAATTTGATCCGTTCAGTTTGTCCATCTCAAGGACAGACCGGATCGAGAAAGTGTTTTGATTGTTTGTGCTTGTCATAGCTGAAATTTAGAGATAAATAGAGTTTTAGTTATTTAGTTCATAAAAGAGCAATCTTAACAACTTATAAGAAAACTCGCATTGTATTCAAAATTTCTTTGTTCAACCTCATAAGAATACAATGATTCCGAGACCCATGTTTAGCTAAATCCAAAGTGGGCCACTGGCCGTCACCCAGAATTAGCTTTACTTGGTAAGCATACACACAGCTAGTTATAACAAATAACTCTCGGTTGTGAATTGGACCCGAGGCCCAAACTCACCAGATGTCTCAAGGCCCGGGACTCCCGATGGCCCAGTCAAGGAAACCAATCTCTTACAGCCAAATAATCACTAAAATCTGGGACTCCCAATGAAATTAGTGACTATATACTACTTTACTTACGCGAAAACAGACACCTCACACTGTAAGCCATATCTGTAATCAAATAAGCGTTAAGTAGCTGACAAGATTGGAAAGACATCCAAGCTTGATATTGTTTTTGAGGATTTTTAAGTTTTATTTCCAAAAATAGAAGATTACTATTCTGGGAAACTTACTTATTTTAGAAACTTTCTAAATTTAGAAATATTCTAAAATAGAAATTTCTAATTTAATATTTTATAAATATTTTCGGGTTGGGTCACAAATTATAGGCCCAATTCTTGGCCCAGGACCATAGAATTCCAACTGGCCCAATAATTTGACATAACCGATCCGGTTTATTAATTCTGGTCCAAGACCAAATTAACTATCAAAACCATCGGTTATTCACTAAACCAGACCAGCTCTAAATTATTTGGTCCAACCAAATCAAACTTAGACCAGCCTTCGGTTTAGGTTAAATTCAATTTTTGAATTTCAATCCGGTTTAACCAGAAATTAAATAATACCATGTATTAAATAATTTCCAGCAAACCGCGATTTTGGGTTAACCGCTTAAACCAAACAATAATTAAACAAATCGATATCTTTATAATATCTTCAATAAAAGATATTGACTTTTTCAATAATTGAAACTTCAATTATTAACATGCGAAAGATATTGACTTATAATCATCAAGCTTATTAACAAACCTTAACAAACTCGATCACGTTCATTATAATAAAGCATAGAACGTGCGTTTTTGCCTCATTAACCATTTAATAATCGAATCACTTAATTAACCAAACAAGATTTTGTCGTTAGCTAAAGCGATTTCCAAAGATTATCATCAAGCTTTCTGTGGCTTTGTCGCTAATGACATTGACCAATTCAAAAAAAAAAAAAGGACAAAAACGATTATTATAAACCAACTATATCAAATCGTCTATGATTAAGAAACAAAGCAAAGTCAAACATTGTCGATCGCTTATGATTAAATCACTAAAGACAAAAACAAGATTTTGACCTTTTTCCAAATTAATAATCGATTCTTATGATTCATACAAAGTTACAAGCGAATATGTCATTCACTTAAGACAAAAATCATAATTCTTAACAAACCATTAAATCAAACGAATCGCTTGTAAACATTATGAAAATTAATTATCATGAGATATGGATCGAAATCATTTGATACTTAATTATCCACGATCATGACATGATCGATTCAACAATCATTCACGATTAACAATTCAAACAATTGTTTCTTATTTCTAGGTTTTCCAAGTTTCAATCAATTTTACTCATTAAAATCGATTCATCAAACTAATAAACAACCTAGTATGATCCAAAAAGCAAAAACCTAACGACCTGGCTCTGATACCACTGTTGGATTATGGTGTTTTTCAAGGTTCAATTCCCAAATTGCAACCTAGCACATAATCTTAAACAGATCTAGGTTCTTGTAACTGAATCATAGACACAAACCTGGACATTACCTTTTGCAGCGGAATGATTGTAATGTCGAGATCAACGAACAGATGAATCACCTATTCCTCCTCAGTATCCACACGCTTACAAGCACGGATGGCTGCTAGACCGGATGGATGATCAACAGAGAGATTCAAGAGAGAAAGAGAGCCACGGCTAGGCTGCTCCAAAATCGCAGGAGAACTAAAAGAATACTAGGGTTTTTTAACCCTTGTTTCCTCTTCTTTCACTAATGGGCCCAAGTTTAATTAATTAATTAAACTAATAGCTCATTAGTCTTTTGGGCCCAAGACACAAATCAGACAAAAGCCCATTTGTTGTCTGCCCAACTCTCTGTACAAATACAGTAAATGCTACTGCATCTTACCGTATTAATTCCATCTTAACTTTCCCGTTAGCTATGGTGTGTGACCCTTTGGGATCATACAATACTGGTAATAAGTCCTAAACTTATAGATCAAGAGCGGACTCTAGCAAGCCATCATGATCACCCAGTATTTATGACTTATGTCTGATCTCGACACTTATCATACTTTCTAGAGATAGTACAGGTAGATTTCAGGACATTCCCAACAAGATTATACTGGGTACTCTTCACGTTTGGCTCAACTGTCTTGAGCATATCATGCAGTTCAGTCAGCGTCTTCGTTAAGCCTTTCTTGATATAGTTCCTTCTGAACTTATCATAGCTTGACGGCAGTGACTGCAGAATGATCTCAGTTGCCAATTCTTGGCTAACTGGATAATCCAGTTTCCTCAGGTTATCAATGTAACCCATCATTTTACTGACATGAGGACTCACTGGATGATCATCTGGTAGCTTGCAGCTAGTGAGAGACTTAACCAACTGGTATCTCTCCACTCTTATCTGCTCCTGAAATTTCAATTTCAGGCTGCTGATCATCTCTATTGGCGACTCCATGTTCTCATATTGCTTCAGCAAATCTGAGTCCATGGTAGCCAATATCAGACCACGCACATCTACCGTATCATTATAATGCTTATTCCAAGCATTATATTCTGCATGAGAAGCATTGGACCCGATCCTCACGGGGAGAGCTCTCTCAAGGACATAGTCCTTTCTCTCCTGCCTGAGGACTAGCCTCAGGTTCCGCGACCAAGTCAAGAAATTTGATCCGTTCAGCTTGTCCATCTCAAGGACAGACCGGATCGAGAAAGTGTTTTGATTGTTTGTGCTAGTCATAACTGAAAATTAAGATAAAAGGATTTTAGTTAATATGTTCAATATGATTAATCTCGCATTAAATTTAATATGATTAATCACGCATTATATTCAATAACATAAGTTACCCTCAATAGAATATAATGATTCCAAGATCCACATATAACTAAGATCAAAATGGGCCACTGGCCGTCACCCAACCTTAGCTTATATCGGTAAGCCCTATCTCGGCTAATTATATCCGTGATATAACTCTTGGTTGTGAATCTGGGCCCGAGGCCCAATCCACTCTGATGTCTCAAGGCCCGGGACTCCCGATGGCCTAGTCAAGAAAACCAGACTATACAGTCATGTAATCATTAATGTCTGGGACTCCCAATGACATTTATGAATCACAAACCGTCTTATCCACGCAAAAGTAGACACCCTCACACTGTAAGGCCATGAATACAATTGAATGGGCTTCGACAGCTGACATAGACTGGACAAGACATCCAACGCTTGATATTATTTGAGGTTTGTAGGTTTATTAAAAATTCATCCCAAAATAGAAGATTACTATTTTGGGAAACTTTCCTTTTTGGGAAACCTACTATTTTTGGAAACTTTCTAAAATTGGAAACTTCCTAAAATTGGAAACTTTCTAAATATAGAAATTTCCTAAAATCCAAAACATGCAAATCTAGAAACTTCTAATTTTAAGAAACTTTCTAATTTCAAAATTTTGGAAACTTATTAATTTAAAAATCGATTTTATAATTTTATAAAAATAAATTTTAAATTAATTCTGAAGAAAAACTCAAATAATTGGCCCAATTGTTTTAACTTCTTGGCCCGAGGCCCAAGAATTTGTTCATGTCCAAGACATAACCCAATTGCCCAATTAAATGACATAACCGGTCTGGTTCATTAAAATTGGTCTTAACCAAAATTAATTACTACGATGACCACAATTGTCAACCGGTTATTTACTAAACCGGATTTTCTCAATTTATTTGGTCCAACCAAATCAAATTAGAAAATCACTGGTTTAGGCACAAAATCCAATTTTCGACTTTGGATTTCTTATCCCGGTTTAACCAGAATTTAATAAATTTATTAAATCTGTTTATTAAACCGTGACGATTAATTTTTAATCAGTTTTAAACCGAACCGAACCGAATTGGTCACGAACCGATCACGGTCGTGACCTAGCTTCTCGTGCACAGCCGCAAGCCGCACGCGAGCGATCCAAGATCGAGACGGCAGCTGGACGGGACGGGACGGGACGATCGATCATAGAGCTCGGGTCGGTGGCTTCACACGATCGCCGAGCGATCGGGACAGCCGGGTCGTGCGTCATGCGATCGCCGAGTGATCGGGACGCGGGACGGGAGCTGGACGATCGGGACGATGCTGGGACGTGAGCGAGTGACGATCGGGACGGGATCTTGCGATCGTAATCGTCCATCGCTCCTCTCGGTCCACCTCGGTCGTGCGCATCATCGCCGGTCGGTAATGACCACGCGACACGATCCACGATCGGTCCGTGCGTCATTCCGATACGGACGTGTGATCCTTCAACGATCACAATCCGACGCATACCAATTCATATAGATTGGATCATGCGATTTCTTGTTTGTTTAGGTTTCAATTCTTTGTTTCTTAAGTGTTTTTCCTTATCAGTAGGTTGATTCAAAAACACTTCTTAAACAATCCTAAACATGATTCTAAACAAGAAAAACCACAGAACCTGGCTCTGATACCACTGTTGGATCGTTTAGTGTTTCCTGATTCAATTCTCATTGATTCATCCTACTAAACATGCAGATCTAGGTTCTCTTATTTAGAAACTCAATGGATCTCACATGTTACCTTTTTGTGCAGCGGAATGGGAGGTAATAGTCAGAGATCAGCAGAACCACCAAGAGATGGATCCTCCAAAGGCTCACACACGCACGCTCGGGAATTGGCTGCTAGACCAGATAGAGAGGAGGCGCAGAGAGAGGCTAAGGGAGGCGCAGAAGCTGAGAAGAATTAGAGAGCTTTAGGTCAAGTTTTATTCATTAAAACTCCCTTTAGTTCTCATGGGCTTTTGGGCCCAATTCTCAGTTCTGATTAAATCCCATGGATTTAATCAGGCCCTTTATACTCTCTAAGTACCGTAAATGCCTAGCACTTTTACCGTACTTCTGCTAAACCGTTCCTTCGTATTTTCCCGTTAGCTTAGGCGTGTGACCCATATGGGATCATATAATAAAGGCAATAAGTCCAAGACTTATAGATCATGAGCGGACTCTAGCAAGCCATCATGACCCCCAGTATTATATGACTTATGTCTGATCATTGACATACTCTTACTTTCTAGAGACAGTACAGAGATTACTGGACATAATTCCAACAAATATCTCTAGGCCAATCGGAGACTTGATAGCTGGTAAGAGTGTGGCCACACCCAAACGGACTTGCCCAAGTCGTTTGCATTGTCAGTATCAATTCTGGTCCGATGAACATGATCTTGGCTATATAAGGATGACACACATCTTTCCTTATGCCAGATCGAGTTATTAAGACAAAAGGATTAGGGAATGTAGAATTCCAGTACAAGTGGGAGATTGTTGGGAATATCCTGAAATCTACTGTACTATCTCTAGAAAGTATGATAAGTGTCGAGATCAGACATAAGTCATAAATACTGGGTGATCATGATGACTTGCTAGAGCCCGCTCTTGATCTATAAGTTTAGGACTTATTACCAGTACTGTATGATCCCAAAGGGTCACACACCATAGCTAACGGGAAAGTTAAAAGGAATTAATACAGTAAGATGCAAGGCATTTACTGTATTTGTACAGAGAATTGGGCCAGACAAAATACAGTCTTTTGTCTGATTTGGGTCTTGGGCCCAAAAGCCTAATAGGCCATTAGTTTAATTACTTGGGCCCATATAAGGGAAGGGATGGCGCCAGTTAGCAAGGGCTTCTGCGATTTCTACCCTAGCCGCCCTCCTTGTTTTCTCTGTTGTTCCAGCTTGGTCTAGCAGCCTGATCCAGTAGCTTGTAAGCGTGTGGATACCTAGGAGGAGCCGGTTTCTATCAGCTCTCAGTGATCTCTTCATTACCACCAATCCGCTGCACTTATTATTAAGGTAATGATCTTGATCCGTTTATGATTCATATGCAAATCACCTAGATCCTAGTTGATTATGTGATAGGTTGTAATCTGATAATTAAACCTATGAACAAAGATAATCCTACACGTTGTCCCAAAGGTCAGGTGCGAGTAAGTGCTCGGCTTATCCTTAAGGTCTGATCAGGATAATTGTGAGAAAACTAGGTTCGGCTTGTTTTCCTGCCGATCAGCCTTGTGCGGGACTGGGCCCGGCTTGCATGTTTTTGATGGATGTTTTGGTTGTTAATCCAGATTCAATTCTCAGATTCAACAGTTCCTAAACATGCAGATCTAGGTTCTCTTGAATAGAAACAATAAGATCTCACCTTTTACCTGTTTATGCAGCGGAAAGAGAGAACAGGTCAGAGATCAGAGAGCCACCAAGTGATAACTCCTCCAGAGGTTCACACACGCACACCAAGCAGGAAGAGAGGCTGCTAGACCAAGCTGTGGGAGGCGCAGGAAGAGAGAGAGAGGCGCAGCTGGGTTAGGGTTAGGGGAGAAAGAGATTTGGGTTTTAGTTTATAAAACCCTTCTCTTTCCCTTTTGGGCTTTTGGGCCCAAATACCAATCTGATTAAATCCCTTGGATTTAATCAGACCCATTAATCTCTCTCTAAGTACGACAAATGCCTGGCACTTTTACCGTACTTCTGCTAAGCCGTTCCTACACATTTTCCTGTTAGCTTAGGCGTGTGACCCATATGGGATCATATAATAAAGGCAATAAGTCCAAGACTTATAGATCATGAGCGGACTCTAGCAAGCCATCATGACCCCCAGTATTATATGACTTATGTCTGATCATTGACATACTCTTACTTTCTAGAGACAGTACCGAGATTACTGGACACAATTCCAACAATCTCCCACTTGTACTGGAATCTCTGTATTCATAATCCTTTTGTCACAATATCTCGATTAGTCATAAGGCAAGATTGGTGTCATCCTTATAAATCCTAATCTTGTTCATCGGACTCTGATTCGATACTGACAATCCAAACGACTCGGGACAGTCCGTTTGAGCATGGCCATGCATTTTCCAGTATTCAAATCTCCGATTGGCCTAGAGATATTCACTCCATTTACATTGGAGGGACAAATCCCGTCTTGTTCCATCACTGTAAACTACTCATTTCATAATGTACCCAAACAAGGTCCTTATAACTATCGCAGAACGACAGCGTTAGACAATGATCAAAGTGCATCAGTCCATGTACAGTCACATGCATGCGAACTCAGGTCTAAGGACTATACTCTATAGTCGTAGTGAGAATCTCTTATGACACAGATATAAATATCCTGAAGAGTTCTCATAAGCGGGTCGTGTCCGGTCGTATGTTCCCAACATACACCTATGTATTGACTTTGATGCCGCGCATCTATGACACCATGAAACTTGGTCATAAGTCACATACCAATCTAGTCTCTCACGGTTGTTGGTGTTCCAATTTCAACAACCTTCGACTAGGGACTGAATGATATAAGCCATCTATCAAATATAGGGTCTCATGATCAAGCTAAATGACTTTGATGACTCAAGATCAAGTCACTTACTTCGATGACCTATAAAATGGTTTATATCACTTTGGAACGATTATTTCATCACAGTTAAAATAATCTTGAAATAATAATTTCATTAAACATAAGAATGTTTTACAAGAACATATCAAATAACTAAATAAAGCCCTTTATTAACTCCCACTGAAATTGAGACTACATCTTAATTTCACTTATCCTACAACAACAGTCCGCGACTCGTGCTTAGGCCTAAGGAGTGGCTTCGTTAATAGATTAGCAACGTTCTCATTCGTTGAAACTTGCTGATCTACTTAACATCTCTGTCATTTATCTCACGGAATAGGTTATACCTATCCTCAAGGTGTTTGGACCTCTGATGTGCAGCTAGTCTCATCTATGCTGGGATTCACATCAAGTTCAGTGACGAACTCTTCTTTCCAAACAACCTCTTTCGCCGCTTTCCAAGCTGCGAAATGTTCAGCTTAAGTCATGGAGTCAGCAACAGTGCCTTGCACCGCCAGACAGACACAAGATATAACCGGACTGTGACCGGAAATCATCTTTGTCCGTTGGAAACTTGCCTTTCAGACTCTACCGACTCGTAGCACCTTACTTTCTCCGTAAATCAAGAACTTATCCTTTAGGATATTCTTTACGGCAATCCAGTGATTCTTTGCTGGATTTGACTGGTCTTTTACTTGTCTTGCTTAACATTAAAGCAACATCAAAACAAGTACGTGTCATGGCATATATGATAGATCCAATTGCCGACGCATATGGAGTCTCATCTATGCATTCAAGCTCAGCAGTTATCGTAGGACACTGTTTCTTGCTTAATGTAATGCCATGTGACATTGGCATAAAACCCTTCTTGGATTGCTGAAAACGTGTAGGACTTTGTCGGGATAAGAATCCTGACTTTGTCCTACCAGCTCTTTCGGATCTCTATCTTTAGATCCAAAATCCAAGAACTACGTGGCTTTACCCATGTCAATCATAAAACCAACTCCCAAGCCAGTCCTTTACCGACTGCAGCATTGGGACGTTATATCCGAGAATCAGTATGTCATCGACATACACTATGAGAAATGCAATATTGCTCCCACTTATCTTTTAGTAAACGCACAGTTCCATTTCGTTCCTGTTTAAGTCAAAACCTTGACTACTTCAACAGAACGAAGATTCCAACTCCGATATGTTTGCTTC
Organism: Orychophragmus violaceus; assembly: GCA_030180135.1. Lineage (NCBI taxonomy): Eukaryota > Viridiplantae > Streptophyta > Magnoliopsida > Brassicales > Brassicaceae > Orychophragmus > Orychophragmus violaceus. The sequence continues at coordinate 58,063,732 of CM058234.1, read as the reverse complement.
CATCCATGAATGGATCGATGAAGCTAACTTACATAAAAGGTAATTTTTTTTTCGGAGTCCGGGCTCACTTTCGCTTCTTTGAATTTCGCAGATTCGTCACTTTCAATGATCATCAGATCATGCGAACTTTTAATGATCATCAGGTTCAACTAATGACGAGAAATCACTCTCGGATTAGTAACTGATTCATTCATATCTGCGAACTTCAGGCTCTACAGGTGTAGATTCTACAGAAATCTGTAAATCCATCCGTTGCTCTCCCTCAACAGGTTGAGCAGCCTCCTGTATTTCTCGAATTTCTTCGAGTTATACTTTTACTCCCACTGTTCTTCTTGGAAAATAACTTCCCTTCTTAGAAAACAGAATGGACGTAAAAGTAACAAGCCTTGGTTTCCCTAGGAAAACCAGCGAAGTAGCACAACTACAAATACTCAGTAAAGACGAATTTGGATCGATTCCAATCCACATTTACGTGGTGTCTTTCAACTGATATTGGTGGAACTATTTCAGCGTAAACTTAGATATTTTAGAGCGTTATTCTTCAAGAATATCATGGAAGATTCGTGTGACTCATCTTTAATCATTTCTTATAAGATCTGATTCTTTCTCACAGAAACACCTTCAGGTTTTCAGGAGAAATGAGCTGTGAAACGATTTCACACTCATTCAGATGATCACACAATCAATGACTTAAGTATTCTCACTCGTGATCTGATCTAGAGTCTTAATACTTCTTTCATTCAGATCCTATACTTCATTCTGGAACTCTTTCGACCATGTCAAAGAATTCCGACTTGTGTCTCATCAAATGAACACAGTCACACTCACTGAAGTAATCAGTAGAGACAATGAAGTACAGGAAATTTTTCTCTGGCATTACTGCTCATTGGGCCACATACATGAGTATGTTCCAGGTCCAATAAGCCTTTGGGCCTTTCTCTAGCTCGGCTAAGATAGGCCCTTTACCTTTTGGTCCAGTAAACAGAATTCAAGTCTCATAAGATATCTTATCAAATGAGCCCAACAGTCCATAACTATGGGATTTCTGAATCCGACTTACTCTATGTGACCAAGACTTTTATGCCAAGAAAAATCAGGTTTAATTCATCAGATTTAAACCAATTCGGTATTTATGTTACATTTAGGCACTCTTTGGTTTAAGATATAAAACCCATTCCATGAATAGGGTGCTACAATTAATATTTCATTAAGATCAAAAGAACAAAACTTGTCTTTTATCAAAATGAAAACATTCAAATTCTTACAAGAAAATGAAAGACAACTCTGCTTAAAACATGTACATTGTAGCAATTACTTAATACAAAACCAAGCCTCAAAGGCCTCAAAGGGATCTATAAGTGAAAACCCTACGGCTGAGGCAGCATCCCAAGCTCCTTCCAGACATGTAGTTTCACTTGCCCTTCCTTCAAAGTTCTACTGTTGCCCAGGCTCTGCATATTATAACAAATATCAGTGCCACAACCAGTATCCAATACCTATAAGGTAGAACTTGAAGTAATAACATGAATACCTGAGGAAGTAGTCTCATACATCAACTTCAACTCCTCATCATCTTCCATGAATTTAATGCAATTTCTCTTCCAATGCCCAATCTCTTTACAGTAGCAGCACTTACCAACGTAAAAGGTATCTGACTCGGGCTCAGAAGACACACGCTTGCCATGATTCAAAATCTGGACAACTTTGTCTTCACCCTTGTCAGCATTAGGTTTAGTAAACCTACCCTTCTCATTCATGAGATTGTACAGGGTACTCTTCACGTTTGGCTCAACTGTCTTGAGCATATCATGCAGTTCAGTCAGCGTCTTTGTTAAGCCTTTCTTGATATAGTTCCTTCTGAACTTATCATAGCTTGACGGCAGTGACTGCAGAATGATCTCAGTTGCCAATTCTTGGCTAACTGGATAATCCAGTTTCCTCAGGTTATCAATGTAACCCATCATTTTACTGACATGGGGACTCACTGGATTATCATTTGGTAGCTTGCAGCTAGTGAGAGACTTAACCAACCGGTATCTCTCCACTCTTATCTGCTCCTGAAATTTCAATTTCAGGCTGCTGATCATCTCTATTGGCGACTCCATGTTCTCATATTGCTTCCGCAAGTCTGAATCCATGGTAGCCAATATCAGACCACGCACATCTACCGCATCATTATAATGCTTATTCCAAGCATCATATACTGCATGAGAAGCATTGGACCCGATCCTCACGGGGAGAGCTCTCTCAAGGACATAGTCCTTTCTCTCCTGTCTGAGAACTAGCCTCAGGTTCCGCGACCAAGTCAAGAAATTTGATCCGTTCAGCTTGTCCATCTCAAGGACAGACCGGATTGAGAAAGTGTTTTGATTGTTTGTGCTAGTCATAACTGAAAATTAAGATAAAAGGATTTTAGTTAATATGTTCAATATGATTAATCTTGTATTATACTTAATATGATTAATCACGCATTATATTCAATAACATAAGTTACCCTCAATAGAATATAATGATTCCAAGATCCACATATAACTATGATTAAAGTGGGCCACTGGCCGTCACCCAACCTTAGCTTATATCGGTAAGCCCTATGTCGGCTAATTATATCCGCGATATAACTCTTGGTTGTGAATCTGGGCCCGAGGCCCAATCCACTCTGATGTCTCAAGGCCCGGGACTCCCGATGGCCTAGTCAAGAAAACCAGACTATACAGTCATGTAATCATTAATGTCTGGGACTCCCAATGACATTTATGAATCACAAACCGTCTTATCCACGCAAAAGTAGACACCCTCACACTGTAAGGCCATGAATACAATTGAATGGGCTTCGACAGCTGACATAGCCTGGACAAGACATCCAACGCTTGATATTATTTGAGGTTCGTAGGTTTATTAAAATTTCATCCCAAAATAGAAGATTACTATTTTGGGAAACTTTCATTTTTGGGAAACCTACTATTTTTGGAAACTTTCTAAAATAGGAAACTTTCTAAAAACAGAAACTTTCTAATTTTAGAAATTTCTTAAAATCCAAAACATGCAAATCTAGAAACTTCTATTTTAAGAAACTTTCTAATTTCAAAATTTTGGAAACTTTAATTTAAAATCGATTTATAATTTTATAAAATAAATTTTAAATTAATATGAAGAAAAGACTCAAATAATTGGCCCAATTGTTTTAACTTCTTGGCCCGAGGCCCAAGAATTGGTCCATGTCCAAGACATGACCCAATTGTCCAATTAAATGACATAACCGGTCTGGTTCATTAAAATTGGTCTTAACCAAAATTAATTACTACGATGACCACAATTGTCAACCGGTTATTTACTAAACCGGATTTTCTCAATTTATTTGGTCCAACCAAATCAAATTAGAAAATCCTGGTTTAGGCACAAAATCCAATTTTCGACTTTGGATTTCTTATCCCGGTTTAACCAGAACTTAATAAAATTATTAAGTCTGTTTATTAAACCGTGACGTTTGATTTTAATCAAGTTTTAAACCGAACCTTAAACCGAAACGAACCATCACACGCCAAAACCTAACCGGTCGGGACTGTCGCAGCCGAAACATCACGCGATGCAAGCACGGACGGCGTGGGACAATCGGGACGGGACGATCGCGTGTGATCGGGACGGGACGATCGGGACGGGATACGGGATGGCCGGTCGTGCGTCATGCGATCGCCGAGCGATCGAGACGCGGGACGACGCTGGACGATCGGGACGATGGCCGCGACGATCCGATCGCAATCGATCGTGCGATCCTCGGCTGATCCGATCGACCACTCGACGCGATCCTTGATCCGTCCGATCGATCGACCCGCCGTCCAGCCATGCTCACGATCGTGCCGATGATCACGCGACTCGATCCTTTGGCGATCGGTCCGTGCATCATCAAACCGACGCATACCAAATCATATAGTTTGGTCATGCGATTTTCTTTAGTTTGTTTAGGTTTCAATTCCTTGTTGCTTAAGTGATTTCTCTTATCAGTAGATTGATTCAAAACACTTTTAAACAAGAAAAACAATCCTAAACATGAATCTAAACAAGAAAAACCAGAACCAATAGCTCTGATACCACTGATGGATGTTTTGGTTGTTAATCCAGATTCAATTCTCAGATTCAACAGTTCCTAAACATGCAGATCTAGGTTCTCTTGAATAGAAACAATAAGATCTCACCTTTTACCTGTTTATGCAGCGGAAAGAGAGAACAGGTCAGAGATCAGAGAGCCACCAAGTGATAACTCCTCCAGAGGTTCACACACGCACACCAAGCAGGAAGAGAGGCTGCTAGACCAAGCTGTGGGAGGCGCAGGAAGAGAGAGAGAGGCGCAGCTGGGTTAGGGTTAGGGGAGAAAGAGATTTGGGTTTTAGTTTATAAAACCCTTCTCTTTCCCTTTTGGGCTTTTGGGCCCAAATACCAATCTGATTAAATCCCTTGGATTTAATCAGACCCATTAATCTCTCTCTAAGTACGACAAATGCCTGGCACTTTTACCGTACTTCTGCTAAGCCGTTCCTACACATTTTCCTGTTAGCTTAGGCGTGTGACCCATATGGGATCATATAATAAAGGCAATAAGTCCAAGACTTATAGATCATGAGCGGACTCTAGCAAGCCATCATGACCCCCAGTATTATATGACTTATGTCTGATCATTGACATACTCTTACTTTCTAGAGACAGTACCGAGATTACTGGACACAATTCCAACAGTTTTAAGGCACACTGGATCGAGCATTTGGCCAAAATGTCGACTTGTTCGAGTGAGAGATAAGATAGTAAGTATACAGAAGTACTTGATAAAATTTATTTATTGATATAGCTGAGCCTCCTGAGAGGTTGTCTACGTACCCCGAAAAGGGTATCAAGTCGATCGTAGTTCACATTACATTTTGAAGTAGTCTGAGCTCGTGTGTAGTGAGATCAATTATTATTATTATTATTTTTGAACGCATGCTCGGAATGGCACCGCTTGAGCTTGTTTGCATTCCACGAGGGAGGAATGGCTTCTCCCTTCATAGTGACGAGCTCGTATACTCCTGGTTTGACCACATTCGAGATGATGTAGGGACCTTCCTAGTTGGCTCCGAGCTTGCCTGCTCGATGTTCGCGCGTGTTCTCAAACACTTTGCGAAGCGTCGGCCCTTTACTTTCTTGTTATAGTAGCGAGTTATCTGTTGTTGGTATTTCTGAAGCCGCAACAGTGATTGGTCGCCTAACTCTTCCACTTGGTCGAGGCGATCGATGATCATGTTGTTGTTTATCTCTTTGTTCTCGGGTGAGACACTTAGTCGGATTGTTGGTACGCTTACTTTTGCTGGGGATATTGCTTCCATCCCATGAGAAAGGGAGAAAGGTGTCTGGCCGGTTGAGTTTCTTAACGTTGTTCGGTGGGACCATAGGACACTGTCAAGTTCGTCGGCCCATAGGCCTTTCTTGCTTTCCAACCGTTTTTAAGCCTATCGATGATCGTCTTGTTTGTTGCTTCGGCCTGCCCGTTTCCCTATGGGTACCTCGGGATTGATTTGCCTAGTATGATTTTCCATCTGACGCAGAATCCTTCGTACATGTTTGATATGAACTGAGATCCATTGTCGGTAACGATCTCGTATGGAAGGCTGTGGCAGAAAATGATGTACTTCCAGACAAATTTTTGTAAGTCAAGGTCGTGGATTTTGGCGTACAATTCTGCCTCTACCCATTTGGTGAAGTAGTCGGTCATGACCAGGTAGGCCTGTTGGGACTTGTGGCGAAGTTTATGCTCGATTCAGAAGCATGTCCTTGAATTCCGCTAGTCTCCTCGGAGAGTGTATATACCGCATGGGGTTGGGAATTTGACACACTGATGGTAAGTTGAGGGAACCGCCGTCATTGTGCGTATCCTTGGTGTTCCCAAGATTACGTTATAGATAGCAAGTTGGTCGACGACCACCAACTTAATGACCTTGGTGACCCTACAAACGTAGATGGGGAGCTTGATCGTTCTGGTGGTTGTGATGGAGTCTCCAGGGAAACCTGTTCGGGGCTTCGCGGATGGTTAGAACGGATAGTTGCTGAGATCCATTCACTGTAACGTCTCTTTGAAGTTCAGGTCCACTGAACTCCCATTGTCAATTAGGATTTTGGAGACTTTGCAGTCGCCTATTCGGAGTTCGACGACCAATGGGTCATTGTGTGGTCGATCCAGGCTTTCTCCGTCCTGCTCGGTGAAGACTATGTCATTTCCAATTTTGAGCTTGTCGCCACTGCCTCTCTTCCATTGTTTCTGAGTGGTTGCTCGATGCTCATATTCCTTAATTGATCAAACAGAATCGTTGACGTGTGGTAGCCGCCCATAATCATATTAATGCGTCTTCTCGGTGGGGGCGTTCCCTCCTTGTCGTGATCGTCGCAAGCTCATTTGGTTGGTGGTTCTATGTATGTGTTAGTCTGCTCGATTTCCTCCTCGAATGTGAATTGTTTTTTCTTCCCTTCCAGGAAGAGCTTGAATCGCTCCCCTTTGTTTTTTGGTTGCGTTTTCTGGTTGGCTTTCTTTGCAGGATGTTGGTTGCGAGTTTCCATCAACTTTTTACCGTCATTTTGGTAGTCCGCATTGAGCTTGTAGGTTTCTGCATTCGGCTGTGCTATGCCCTGCTTGTTGATGGAATTCGCATAAGGATTTTCTCTTGTCGCCACCAAGAACATACTTTTCTAGGATTTGCCATCCCAGGTGATAGTCTTGGGTGGGCTGATCTTGGCGATAGCCCTGGGCGGGCTGATATTGTTGGTAATCTTGAGGCTAATCCCTGACGTAGTACGCCGATTTGCCCTTTCTTGCGATGTCTTCTTCTTTCGACTTCTTATAATCTTGGTCGTAATGCTGATGCGGTTCTTGCTGCTCGGTGATTTTCTCCAACTTTTCTTTCGAGCTTGAACTTTTTGGTCCAGACTTCTTTGCCATGATTTCCTTTTCTTCTTCAAGATCGATGAAGATAGTTTCTCGGTGCAGAGCGTCTTCAAGCGAGCTCTGTTTGTTCTTCTTCAGCTCCTCTCAGAAGCTAGATTTGTACCATAGACCATTCCGCAACGCGGGTAGGCCTTTGCAGTCGGTTATTGATATCTTCATGAGGACGTTCTTGAAAGGAGTGTATGATCGCAGAGTTTCCCTTTGTCCTTGAGTGATGGCCTAGAGATTGTCGTTTGATGCCTCTTCATGGATGTACATCGAGTAGTGCTTGAGGAATGCTATCAAAAGGTCTTGCTATCCGTCGATAGAGTTCGGTTCCCGACAAGAGAACTAGTCCAAAGCTGCTCCACCCAAGTGCTCGATGAACAATTGGCAATATCCTGCATTGCGCTCCCCGAGGTTGAATTGTGTTCAACCCACGGCAATACAGAAGGCAGTTAAGAATTTCTTCGGGTCTGAGTTGCCTTCGTACGTCATTAGCTTGATTTTTCTCGGGTGCCGAACTTGAATATCGGCGATGCGGTGGGTGAAAGGGGTGTTTTGCGTTTCTTCGAGTACACGATCAATCTCGGGGGCCGAGCTGATCCTTGATGAACCTTTGAGGTCATGCTTCACAGCTTCGATTTTAGATCCTTTATCTCGCTATCTCTGTAAGCGCCGACTGCTGAGTTGCTCGGGGTGCCAGTGGTGAGAGTTGGACTGTTGGTCTCCCCGGTTGGTTGTGTTGCATAGTGTGAGAGTATTCATCTGCCCTGTTCGATGTTCGTAGTTTGTGACCCATCAAACATAACTCGTTGAATGCGCGGTGTGAGGTTGCTCAATCGGGGCGCGTTGTCTGATGGCCTGATGATTGTAGATTGTTCATATGTCCCAAACATAGTGCTTTTATGGGCCGAGCTAAGTAGATGGGTGCTAAACTCAAATATAACATCGACGGTGAATCCTCGGTTTCAACAACGGTTTATTTTGGTTTCGATTCGATTGTATCGACATGATTGATTCATGAGAGTCTTCGATCTCATGAATAGGTACATGATTGCAAATCTGTTTCTAGAGATCATTTTTATCTTGTCTAAATGGAGTATTAAACTATCTGCTCTAAATAGCGGATCTGATTAGATTCCTAGGATACAAAACTAAGCCGTGCATTTCCCCATTGACAAATGCGGTGATTTGCTTGAGGATTGATATACCATGGATTTTAGGGATTTTAACCATGGTATATATCTTATTTATCGAGTCTTATGTTATGTTTTGGAGTCTTTTTAGTATGTTTACAGGTCTAGGTATGTTTGGAGCGGAATTGGACATTATGGCGTATTCTGGAGCTATTTGGAGTATTGACCCGAGAGGAAGACTTCACTGTCAAATTCACAGACCTGTGTCGATCGACACAGAGGGTGCAACGATCGACACAAGGTCGACACAGACAATACTCGGCGTTTAATGAGAAGAGTTTGGATATTGCAACTTTGCCCAGAAGTTCCTCATAATTACAAAGAAGCCTCAGCCGACTTTAGACCATTATATTAGGGTTTTTAAGCCATTGTTTAGGCTACGCTTTTCTTAAGTCTTATTTTATTCAGAGAGAGATTTTTAGGGGCTGATCGGGTTCTCGAAAGAGACTTGATTTCGAACCCCAGTTCTTTATTTGATTTTATAATATTTTGTTTTCTGTTCATGATGTCTTATGTTTCGATGAACATGTCTGAGTAGATTACCTGTTAAGTTTAGGGATTCTCATTAGGGATTTCATGGAATTATAGGTTAATCAATCTGTAGGGATTCATATCTGCTAGTTCTTTGTCTAGGATTGTTCTTAATGCTTGATCTGAATTGGCCACTTAGATTATTGATGTTAGGTTGATTGATGCAACGACAGTTGATCAATTAGTTAGAAAAAACCTAGATGAGCAATTGAATTACTCGCAAAGGAATTTGGTTTAGTTTAATTGTGAACATATCGAACTTGGAATTAATGCTGGTTTAATCTGTTAGTAATTGCAAAGGAATTTGGATTGCTGCACTTAGACTTAGAGAATTCTCGCGACGACTGTTGGTTAATTCTATATTTGTGTTTGAGTTCTAGAACAGTTCCTAATTAGATCCCGCTTGATTGATTGCATGTGTTCCTGATTTCCTGAGAACTCCCTAGACTTAACGCCTTCGCTTTCTGATTTACAACCGATCTATTTACTTTTCTGCTCGCTTGATTTACTGCTTTCCCATATTGCTTTCTCCTAGTTTAATCTTTTTTGTTCTTAATCTATCGTTGACCGGAGTCCCTGTGGATTCGATACCCTAAGTACTTCAACTACATCACTGTGCACTTGCAGTTAGTATAGGGATTAATTCTTGACCTATCAAGTTTTTGGCGCCTTTTCCGGGGACTCTTAGGAGTCTTCGATAGATTTGAACTTAGGGTTTAGACTAGGTTTTTTGTTTTTCTTTTTTGTTACTAATTTTTTTTCTTTTTCTGTTTTTGCGTTTCAGGTACGCCTGTAATCGTCCTGCAACGATCGACACGGTCCTGTGTGTCGATCGTCACATATTCGAACTTGCATCGATCGACGCTCCCTTTGCATCGATCGACACAAGGCGAAATCAGAGATACCGAGAGCTTGAGCACTTAACAGGTTTCAGTCTAATGGAGCCTGTGATTCTGATTCGCGGTAAAGACGGCGTTTTACGAGACCAAGAGGGTCATATATGCAACGCAAAGGTTCAGAAACTGGATGGGGAAGGAAACCCCATCATACCATACGCATTGGTGGAGCAGATAGCTGAGATGAGATACGAGATTGATTCTATCCACAACATCCTACTTTGGAAGAGACAAATCCGAGCTGATGCAGAAGCTGAAAAGTTTGCAGAGGTGAATTATATAGCTGGAGCTGATTATTATGGGCAGACATGTGGAAATCAGCAGAGACAAAGTTCTAGTTATGCTCCGAGATCGAGAGATTATGGTTATTCATCTCACCAAGCACCTCCTGCACCTACACATAAGAGCAGATTTGAAGTCATGATGGAGCAGTGTCTTGAAGGACAACAACAGACCAATGTGTCTTTCAACTCGAGGATTGAGAACTTGTACACTGATTTGAATGGTAAGTTTGAGTCCTTGAACACTCATATGAGGCTGCTAGATACACAAGTACATCAAATCTCAAGTTGTGCCAAAGAGAAGAATGCTCAGAATGCTCATGTCAATGATATCTCAGTTCAGGTTGACCATAGGCTGAATCAGGGATCATATATTGATATCCGAGATTGAGATCCCTGAGTTTGAGAGTTTCGACGGACCATACTCGACAGAGATTGACATTGATCTTTTGATAAAATCTTTCGGTGTCGATCGACACCCCCTTAGTGTCGGTCGACACGCAGTTCTGACGGCAATTTCGAGTTCTTACGACAAACAGAAATCGACCATGGTCGACACTGAAGGTCGACATCAATTCAATGTCGACCGACACCACTTCTGCGTCGGTCGACGCGACATTCGGACAGACCCAATTTTTTCCCAAATCTGATGTTTTTGCTAAGGAACGGGTCTACAAACCTCCAATACCATTCCAAAAAGTTCCTATAAGGTCTAAACATGGGCAGAGTGTAGAGAAGTGCATGGTAGTGGAGGATAAGAAGATGATCTCCACTGATGGTTATTTGAAAAAAGCAGTTCAGATTGGTGGAACTACAGTATCCGATAGTGGAGAGAAGAAGATGGCGGTTCCTCTTGAACCTGCTCTAACATCTTCAGAGCCTGCAACTGCTCATAAGCAGAAAGCTCCACACATCAGATCTGCACCAAAGGTAAGGTATAAATCACCCAAGCTTAAACCTCCTAACCACATTGTTTTGAATGCAGGAAACGCAGTATCCCACCCAAGCTTCGCTCCCGCCCTGATTCTGTTTACTCTTTCCTTGGGAGACCTCATGATCTGACAGCCTATACGCCACCTTGGATGAAGAGATATTCACAGAGACACTCAAAGTCTCTGTTAAAACCGCCATGAGTCAAATCTCTATCCCATAGTTAAGCTATTGACTTTAAACAAGCGCTGAGTGGGAGGCAACCCACTGTTAGGTTTGCATAATTTATTTTTGGTGTTTTCATTAGCATTTTACGTTTTTGTTCTTGGTTTTTGGTGAATTTTGTCTGCAGGATTCGACAGTAATCGCAGTGCGTCGATCGACACACATTGTGTCGATCGTCACAACACGATCGAAATCGCATTGCAGCGGTCGTTGCGGTCCTGAGCAACGATCGACCATACATGAAAATCGCCTAGCAACGATCGATGCACCTAGTGCAACGGTCGATGCCTGAGCGACAGAGGTAAAAACCAGACATAACTCAACCCATCCATTAACATTTAATTTTTTCTTTCTTTTTACCAACCCTTTGCTTGACACTACTGGGGACAGTGTGTCTTAAGTGTGGGGGAGGTGCTACTGACTCCTGTTTTCTGTTTTCTTAAGAGTCAGTCAGTTTTTCAAAATTTGTTTTATTGAGTCAAAACCAGTTTAAGTAAGAAACAATGATTTTTTGAGAAGATTTACAGCACTTGCAGGAACTTAAGTAACCATTGGGATGAAGTTGCAAGATGATCTCTGACTATTAGAAAACCCCATCACGGATCAACCTACTGAGGATACTCACATCGCTTCAGGTATCAGAGGATCCTTTTACTGACTTCAAACTTAATACTGACTTAATTATCTCACCTAAGGGCTTGGTATACTTTGTGTCGGATTCCTTTGTTAGTTCTGACACAGCCTGTAAACATGTCCTATTTGGTTCCCTTCTCCCCTTCCATAAAAAAAAGAGATAATAAACTGAGGATGAGTTAGTAACTCCGAAGTGGTCATGGGAATGGTAGCTACAACTTTCATATCCTGTGCATCCATGGAATGTGTCCAAAGTACACCCCTTAACGGGAAGAGCACTGATAAAAAAAAAAATGATACCCAATGGGGAAAAATCAGAATGCTAAGGAAGGGAAAAGAAAAGAAAGGGACTAGAGAAAGATAGTATGGTGGTCTAGAGCTGGCAAAGTAAGAGTCCATGTGCCCTTTGATCGATACTCCTTAGGTGAGACCACACTTAAATACTTGCAGAAGTCAGTAGGGAGAATTTGAATGCGTGAATGTGATTGTGGAGTTTACTTAGGACAGTTGCTAAGTGTGGGGGAAGTATATGTTGGTCTTGATGTCTGCAGGTGAAATCTTTCATGTGGATTACTAAGGGGAATCTGAGTGTTGTTGCTTCTTGGATGAAAAGAGTTTCTGAAAGTTTTCAAACCTCTTCACCATGATTTAGTTCTTTACTTGCTTGAGGGCAAGCAAGAGCTAAGTGTAGGGGAGTTGATATACCATGGATTTTAGGGATTTTAACCATGGTATATATCTTATTTATCGAGTCTTATGTTATGTTTTGGAGTCTTTTTAGTATGTTTACAGGTCTAGGTATGTTTGGAGCGGAATTGGACATTATGGCGCATTCTGGAGCTATTTGGAGTATTGACCCGAGAGGAAGACTTCACTGTCAAATTAACAGACCTGTGTCGATCGACACAGAGGGTGCAAAGATCGACACAAGGTCGACACAGACAATACTCAACGTTTAATGAGAAGAGTTTGGATATTGCAACTTTGCCCAGAAGTTCCTCATAATTACAAAGAAGCCCCAGCCGACTTTAGACCATTATATTAGGGTTTTTAAGCCATTGTTTAGGCTACGCTTTTCTTAAGTCTTATTTTATTCGGAGAGAGAGTTTTAGGGGCTGATCGGGTTCTCGAAAGAGACTTGATTTCGAACCCCAGTTCTTTATTTGATTTTATAATATTTGGTTTTCTGTTCATGATGTCTTCTGTTTCGATGAACATGTCTGAGTAGATTACCTGTTAAGTTTAGGGATTCTCATTAGGGATTTCATGGAATTATAGGTTAATCAATCTGTAGGGATTCATATCTGCTAGTTCTTTGTCTAGGATTGTTCTTAATGCTTGATCTGAATTGGCCACTTAGATTATTGATGTTAGGTTGATTGATGCAACGACAGTTGATCAATTAGCTAGAAAGAACCTAGATGAGCAATTGAATTACTCGCAAAGGAATTTGGTTTAGTTTAATTGTGAACATATCGAACTTGGAATTAATGCTGGTTTAATCTGTTAGTAATTGCAAAGGAATTTGGATTGCTGCACTTAGACTTAGAGAATTCTCGCGACGACAGTTGGTTAATTCTATATCTGTGTTTGAGTTCTAGAACAGTTCCTAATTAGATCCCGCTTGATTGATTGCCTGTGTTCCGGATTTCCTGAGAACTCCCTAGACTTCACGCCTTCGCTTTCTGATTTACAACCGATCTATTTACTTTTCTGCTCGCTTGATTTACTGCTTTCCCATATTGCTTTCTCCTAGTTTAATCTTTTATGTTCTTAATCTATCGTTGACCGGAGTCCCTGTGGATTCGATACCCTAAGTACTACAACTACATCACTGTGCACTTGCAGTTAGTATAGGGATTAATTCTTGACCTATCAAGGATTGATTGGTTGGATATAAATTCAGTACAAAGTATGATTTGGCTCCGATCGGTTTATGGAGGATGGAAACAAGAGTGGATAAGCTGTATTGAGATGGATCGGATTACTTACAAGGGTTACAGATTCAAGGTATTTTCTTTTTATTTCATTTTATTGGATTGGATGTATATGCTTATTGATGAATGAGGAAAACTTCAAACAGATTTCCAGTTTAGGGAAACACGATCTCATAAGATTTTCCAGGAGGATTCAAAGAAATAGGGAATTGTTAGTAGAAAGTAACAGAAACAAGAAGATGACGAAAATGAATCTCTCATTCAACTTAATCGTAATGTTTACAAGACTGAACATATATATACATCCGGTTTATAACATACCAGACGGTTCAACCTTATACAAAATGATTTCTGGTTTACATTCATCTATTATTCCCCCTCAAGATGGCATGTATATTGACTTCAATGCCATCTTGCCTGTAAGACTCTGAAATAAACCAGGAAACAAAGGTTTGGTAAACACATCTGCTAGCTGAAGCTCACTGTGGATATCTAATGTCTTGATTAAGCCTTGTTCAATCCTTTCTCTAATTTCATGGCAATCCAAGTCCACATGTTTTGTCCTTTCGTGAAAAAACGGATTGTTGGCTATATGGATTGCAGCTATAGAATCACAGTAAAATGCGACTGCCTTTTTTTGAGGAGCATCAAATTCTCTAAGTAAATTTACCAACCAAACTACTTCCTTAGTTGCAAAAGCCATTGCCTTGTATTCTGACTCGGCTGAAGAGTGGGAAACAGTCTATTGTTTCTTTGACTTCCAAGAGATTAAGGAGGAGCCAAGAAACATACAGTAACCGGATGTAAATCTTCTTGTATCAACACAAGATGCCCAATCTGCATCAGTAAAGCTCTGAAGAACTAAATCTGATGAAGATGAATAAAACAGGCCAAGACCAATGGTTCCTTTTAAGTAATGAAGAACCTTATATGCAGCATGTAAGTGAATTATTAGGAGCTGAAGAAAATTGACACAGCTTATTGACTGCATAAGTAATGTCATGTCTTGAGATTGTAAGATACATCAATTTCCCAACGAGTCGTCTGTAAACTCCAATATCTTCAAGGACTGGCTCTGTAGAATGTTGGCTCAGTTTGAAACTTGGATCCATAGGTATACTAGAAGGCTTACATCCCAACATACCCGCTTCTTCTAGTAATCCAAGAACATATTTCCTTTGACAGATTGAGATGCCACTCGCTGATCTTGCAATTTCCAGACCTAAAACACATTTGAGAGTTCCCAAATCTCTGAGTTTGAAAGCATGTTGCAAATCCTCTTTCAACTGATTCACTTCTTCTGAATCATTGCTAGTGATGACTATGTCATCCATATACACCAATATTGCCATGTACTTACCACCATTGCGTTTTATGAACAATGTTTGATCGGTTTGTGATTTCCCGAAGCCAAGATTCAATAGGGTTGTGCAGAATTTTATAAACCATTGTCTTGAGGCTTGTTTCAACCCATAAATCGATTTATTGAGTTTACAAACAGGATTAAAAGGTAAGGATTCCCCCTTTCTTGATGTATAACCTGGTGGCAAAGTCATATAGATCTCTTCATTGAGTTCTCCATTTAGGAAAGCATTACTTACATCCAACTGATGCAAACTCCAATTCTTAGCTGCTGCCACTGCAAGTAAGGTCTTAACAATAGTCATTTTGTCCACATGAGAGAATGTATCCACAAAATCTACTCCCTCCTACTCAGTATAACCTTTCGCAACCAACCTCGCTTTGTATCGAACCAAACTTCCATCTGCATTTAGCTTGAGTTTATAAACCCATCTGCAGCCTATAGCATGTTTCCCTTGAGGTAAGGAACAAATGTCCCATGTATGACTTCTTTTCAGAGCCTCTAGTTCTTCGTTCATCGCCTGAAGCCATTCTCTGAACTTCTTAGCCTGCGTGAAAGAAGTAGGTTCGGGAATAGCTATCAACGCACAAATATATGCTTGGTACTCATCAGAAAGAGCTTCATAAGACATAAAGTTTACTAATGGATAAGGAATTGTTGTCTCAGTTAGATTACAATAGTAATCATGTAAATATCCATGTTGCTTTGGTATTCTCTTTGTATGCTCTTGTGGATTAACATCATTAGAAACTGTAACTTGGGTTGAACAGGAATGGTACTCTCAACTGCTGCAGTCTCATCTGTGTATGTGTTATCAGAATCCTTCAAAGAGAAGAATTCCATGAGAGAGTCTGACTGACCATTAGCAAATGGAAATATTGTCTCATGAAACACTACATGACGTGAGATGATGATCTTTTGTGTCTCCAGATCCAACAATTTATAGCTTTTGTAACCTGATGGGTAACCCAAGAATACACAAGGTCTTGCTCTAGGTTGGAATTTGTGTCTATTCTTGGTAGAAGTAGAACAATAGGCCAGACATCAAAAAACTCGTAACCCATCATAGTCTGGTTTCTTAGAAGTTAAAACTTGATAAGGGGATTTATCCTTCAACAATGGGGTAGGTAGTCTGTTGATCAGGAAAACAAAAGTAAGAACACAGTTACCCCAAAAGTCCAGTGACACTTTTGACTCAAAGATAAGCCCACGATCCACATTCAATATATGCTGATGTTTACGCTCTACCACGGAATTTTGTTGCGGTGTTTCTGGACAGGACTGGCATGATACATTACCCTTTTTCTTGTATAAATCACTGAATTTCAGTTCTGGATAATTATCTGACCTTACTGCTTTGATGACAACCTCATACTGTGTTTTTATCATCTGAATGAACTCTGGAAACACTGATATTACTTCATCTTTGCTTCTTAGAAGATATAATCAGGTGACTCTTGTGTTATCATCCACTATGGTTAGAAAATATATGTATCCTTCGGGTGTAGATACTGCAAATGGTCCCCAAATGTCGATGTGAATGAGATCAAACAGTTTGGGACTCATATTTTTCTGTGAGGTAAAAGTCAGATGTTTTTGTTTAGCAAGTGGACATATATCACAACGGAAATGGCCTTTCTTCCTTTGTTTTATTCCAAGAACATCTGTAAGAGTATCAGATTTGTATACAGATGGATGTCCTAATCTGTTATGCCATATGGCTGAATCCACAATGAGATTTGAATAAGCAGAAAACATAGAGATGCTAGGATTTAAAAGAGATGATGATTCCAGCACATATAGATTCTCAATCTGCTCACCCTGACCAAACATCAATCCCTTGATATGATCCTGTATCATACAAGAAGATTGGTAAAAATACACTCCACAGTTCAAATCTTTTGTCAACTGGCTGACACTCATGAGGTTTAGTCTGAAATCTGGTATAAACAACACATTCTTCAATACCAGATTCTTTGTTAACCTAACTATGCCTAGACCAGCAATGGTGACGCCTAAACCAGTAGGTAACATGACTGTGTTTGTTCAACGAACCATAAATATCCTTAAACATACTTCTATCATGACAAACATGATGTGTGGCTCCACTATCTACAATCCATGTTTCAGTAGACAAAACATGTTCTACGGTTATCAAAATCCCAACAAAACCAAGTGTGTTTTTAGAAAAGGCCATACCAGGTAATGCTGTTATATATCCACCTGAAGCCGATCTTGCAGATGTAGACGGTTGAAGCTGAGAATTGAAGTAAGCTATGACACCTTAAATTTCATATTTCGTTAAACTGAATCCCAACTTAGAGTGATCATCTGCATCAGTAGGAACATCCGTTAGAGATAACTGAGCAACCTTTGGTGTGTATGAGGCTACCTTCTTGTTAAAAGCATTTGGTTTCTCAAGTTATTGCTTCTGCTTGTGTTTGAACCCAGCTGGATAACCATGAATCTTATAGAAGGTATCCACAGTGTATCCATGGTATCCACAATGGGTACAAATAGGTCTATTTTGGTTGAACTTTGAGTAGTTAGTCCGATTATCATTGATAGAAGCTTGCTCTGAATCTACTACCGCAACTTGAAAGGCAGAAGCATTCTAAATCGGAGTGATGTTCCGCTGACTATGATCTTGATCCAAGAGATTATATATCTCAGATAATTCAGGAACATTTTTCTTCATTATAATCTGACTTTGGATGACTGCATATGAATCATTTAATCTGGCCAAGAACTTGATAATCTTTGAGTGCTCCTGTTTGGTGTCATTCTCCTAGCAACATTTGCAATTTTGACAGGTTTCTTGACAATTCACACCATCCATATGGCCATCTAAGTGGGTTCATCCCATCAGTTGATAGACCAACGCGAAGATTCCTAGGTTCAGAAGCAAATTGTGGTCATTTTTCGTTTACCTGATCCCAAGTTATTGAGTCCACCGGATGCCTCATTGTTCCATCTTCCGAAGCATTACTAAAATGCAACCGTAGTTCCTCAGCCACCCTTTTCGATCTATACATCCTTCTGAATCTGTCTTTTATCGGGAAATATCTCAGAACCTTAGTTGGAATCCCTTTCTTTTCCTCCTTTGTGTGCTTGTCCAGTTCCCATCTTGAAGCACCACATCTCGGGCAGCTTATCATATCCTCGTATTGCTTTCGGTACAGAATGCAATCATTCTTGTATGCATGAATGTGCTCATAGCCAAAACCAAATATCTTCAAGAAGCTCTTCATCGCATCTGTTGATGTTGGTAGCTTGTTATCTTCTGGTAGCATGTCATAAACTAACTTCAGAAGCTGGTTGAAGTAGTTCTCAGACATCCCACTTTTCACTTTTATACAGCAAAGACCCATAATAGCAAACACTTTGCTGTAGTTAGGGCAGCTTGAGTAGAGAGGAATTTCAGCATTGTCCAACTTTTTTCTAAACTCTGAATCCTGTTCACTTTCACCATCATCAAGCTGATCTCCATTGTCACTCCGTGGCTGTGAAATGTCATCACCATCATAGAAAGCAGCTCTAAACAACTCATACGCTTCAAATTCAGATGTCAAATCATCAGATTTCTTCAAATCCCTTATCTCCCCGTGATTACTCCAACATCTCTGCCTCTTGTACTTCTGATCCATACCCCTAATCACTAGATGATCCAGTATTGTGGCCAGAGGTTGATGACACACATTTCTACAATCAATACATGGACACAACATATCTGGAGGATTATCCAACCTCCTTGTTGACCCATACAGAAACTCTGTTGCTCCTTTTTCATACTAAAGGCTAGTCCTGTAACATAGAAACCAACGGAAAAGTCGGGACATAAGGTTAATCAAATTATGAAAGTTGAATGAAAGCATAAGAAACTCAGTTGTTAATTAGTAAAGAAATCCATACCTTGGTAGCCAAACCCAAGACTTGTCCATGTTACACCACCACCACAGCTCCAAAGTCAAAGGGATACATACATTTTTTGATAAGACAAAGCACAATTTCTTAAAATTTAACCGAAACCCCAAACTGAAACGAAAACCTACAAATTTCTTATACAAATTTCTTATACCTTAGCTCCAAGTACTTGAACACCCAAATCCACTAGTAAAACCTGAAAAGAAAGCTCTAATTAGTCAAAAGAGAGTAAAATCCCTAATTGAAACAAAAACCCTAAAATTTCACATACCTTAATTAGTAGCCAACACCCAAATCCGCTTGTAAAAACTGAAAAGAAAGCTCTAATTAATCGACAGAGATATTAAAATCTCTAATTGAAACAATAACCCTAAAATTTTACGTACCTTAGCTTACGATATATGTCTTAAGCTTATGAATATTTCCCTGTAAAAAACCCAGATTTGTGGAAATAAATTAAAAATAAACTTTTCGAAACACAAAATTGATACTCATATTGATTACCCAAGTAAATCTAACCTTCAATCGAAATCAACATAGACGATAACGCCGAGGAATGGGTAGAATCGAGTTCTGGATCCATGAAAGAAGAGAATGAAAGCTCTTAGCTCACGAGATCGATATTTAGCTAGTTTCGAGAGAGATGAGAGAGAATGTCTGAGTGAGGTAATTTTGCATGCAGAGAGTGAGAAGAGAAGTGAAACAATGGAGTTTGGCGGTGAGAGGATATTCGAGAATGGGAGGGAGATTGAAAATGTTAGGCGCTTGTTTTTTTCGCTAAGTACTTAGCCGGGAAAGTCATTAAATTTTAGCGCCTAAGCTTATCACAGCGTTTCCACTTTTGCACGTGCTATTAAAAACAAAGCGTGACAAATCTTGAATCCCAACAAACAAAATACAGCGTTTCCATTTTCGGAAACGCTATCCTAAAATAAGGGTTATATTAAAGATAGCATAAACGTTTACAACGCTATCTGGACATGCTATCTATACAACTTTTTATTGTAGTGATTTATGTAATCTTGCGACTATATTTGTAAACACTATTTCGGGACTAGATAATGACTGGCTTGCAAAGACAGATACGTGGTCGTCTATTAGTTGCTAATTACAACAAAAATTGTTGTCGCCAAATTACGACAAATTAACGACTATAGTTGAGACCCAAAACATTAGTCGCAAAGTAGTTGCTTCTATGGCATAGCCACCACGATTATATTTGTGCCTAATAGTCACAAATAGCAAGAACTTTATTTTGTGGTTATTAATGCCACAAATAGCCATAAACATAATAATGGATAATGCGACAAAATAGCCATGATATAATTTGTGGATACATCCATGAATAGCTATAGACGTATTCATAGCTATTGTATTAAATATATATATATATATATTATAAAATAATAAAATATGTAAAAAATAATTTATTTATTCATAAATTTTATTAAAAATAAATGAATTTGATACAAATATACAAATGGTTTATATATATAAATGAATTAATTAAACAAAAAATGACAAAAAAAAGCTTCAACGTTGTTATGGCTGTGCTGCTACCACCACCGTCTACAACAAGTTCAGCTACACAATGGTTACCGCCACCGTTCCTTTCTGACTGTCGTTTCAGTCGCCGTTTATTTGCTTGTTCTTGTACTGTGAGAAGCTCAATGGCCCACTACAACAAAACAGCTTTTCTGAGACTACATCTTGAGATTATATTTTTAGATGTTATATTTTGCGACTATTTAGGAACTAGATTATGACTGGTTTGTGAAAACAGATACTGGTCGTCTATTAATTGCTTATTTACGACCAAAAATGGTAGTTGCCAATTTACGAAAAATTAACGACTATAGTTCAGACCCTAAACATTAGTCGCAAGGAGTTGCTAGTTTTGCGACTATTTGGGTGAGTCATTAGGAAGTCGCAAATTAGTCTTTGTATGGGCGATGAATTTGCGACTCCGTATCTAGTCGTCAAAACTTGGCTAATTTGTCTCTAGTTTACAATTAATGTGTGACTCGTTAGTCAGGTCGCAAAGTAATCGGGTATGAGTATCATATAGTATATTTTGATTTAGTAATAATAATATAAGATATTTTGGTTACATTTGCTAATCTTAAATGAATATCAAAACTAATATTTTCTTAAACTAAATGTAAATTTCCAAAATCTTTAATATAATTAATTATCTTTTACCAAAATTCTTTCTAAAGTATTATATATGCATTGTTAAACTAATTATTAAAAAAATTAATTACTTGATCGAATATCTAAATAAAAAATACACTAACATACTAAATATAGTTTTCATTGAGATCAGAAAACAAACATACATTAGTTGCTTAAAAATCCGAAAGTAAAAGTATCAAATTAAAGGACAAACGTAGTTCATATATAGGATCACTTGATCCACAATAAGCAAAAGATAAAGTTTTCATAAACCAACAACTTGAGATAGACAAATTAGTTAATAGAACCACAACATTAAATTTTCTTCTGGGTGAATTCCTCTCGTATTGGTTTGGAAAAACTAAAAGGAAAGCAAATCCAATATATTAATTATACGCAATATATATATATATATATATACTCATAAACATAATAAATTAATGAATTGATCTAAGAATATTAACACAACCTGTTGACGAATTTAACCCAGACAGAATTCTCATACTGGTCATAAATTATCGTTGAAAGCGTTTCTTGTCCTTTTAGCCAAGTATAGCTTAATATATAAAAAATCATGAAAAACTAAATTACTCTCTAATGCAATCATTCTCATATATATAATAAGACTTTTTACATCTTACCAGATTGTCGTTTGACGAAGAAGAATCTCAGAATTACGAAGACATGCTAATTTGCATCGTACCTAAACCTTTTGGCCAATTATTTCACATCTCTCCCAACTAACACACAATGGAGGCTATATATGATATACTTTTATTAAATTTATTATCAGATTCTAATAGAACAAAAAAATATATTGAAAGGAGAATAGTGTATACCTTCGTCATCGTCAATGACGTCAAGAAGGATTTTTCGTAGGACATCACTGGGAAGGTAATCCATTACGATTTTGGTAAAAAAAATATGGAAATAGGTAAAGGAGAATTTTAACAAATAATATTGCATAATATTTGAGATCGATATCGTTTCATGTAACCGAGAAGATTATTTACAGAGAGGATGCAACCTTTGGGTTTTTCATAAATTAAAGTAATATTTATGTTATTGTTATTTATTAATTAATATGTATTGCGTGTATCTTTGGATGGAGTAAGTATATGTACATGATGAATCTGTTTTGCTTGGTAAAGATATATAATTACTCGTGGTTACTTGCATCGATTATTGAAAAATAAACTCATAGTTACTTGCATCGATTGTTGAAAAATAATTTAGGTATATGTCCTGTCAATTTAATCATCTTGCCTGTTTGTAAAATACATGCACTAATTCAAAAGAAGCTTAAGATGGCCAAACTGACCATAAGATCATCTTGATGTTCATATTAGTCTCCAGATAGCCGTTAGTTCAGTCATGAAATAGTAGCAAAGTAGTCGCACTGTACTTAAGGATCATGCATACATATTAAGGATCTTCAAGAACCCAAACGGGCAAAAGTTTGAAATTATACATGATGAGTCTAAAGTAAAATAGTGACTTGATGTCCAAAATAATCTATCGCACATGTTTTAACCCTTGAAACAAAAGTCCCACCAAGCCATCCAAGTTGTTATCAGAGCACACATACAACTATAAAGCTACACTTGCCTTCTTCTCAAAGAATAGAGCATGTGGTCTTTATGGCCATACACGCCTATCTCTCCTAGTTATCTTCACACGTATTTGAGTGGCAAGTTCTAGGTCGATTACATATCCACGGTTCAAAACTTCTCTGTCTCCATGAAAACACACAAGAGCAAGGAGCACGTGTATTTCCATGTCTCCTATCGACTATATGTTGATCTATTGATAATTTCCTCTCCTTGAACCATCCGTTCGCTGTAGATTGAACAACACATACGTCAGAGGAGAAGAGCTGAAGAGTTTCTAGATTGCAGACATATGTCGGCAAAATTTTGTATATAAGTATATGGGCACCATATTTAAGTTAATATACTGGAAGTAGAAATCGATCAAGTTGTATAAATTTTAACTTTGTTCGACGTCTCGCAATGCCTTGCATGTTGTGTTCGCCCTTATAAAATAGTGTAACCTTGACCACTGTCAATGACGTCAAGATAAATTTTTCATAGGACATCACTATGAAGGTAATCCATTACGAATTTGGTAATGAAAAGAAGGAAATAGGCAAGAGGAATTTTAACAAATCATATTGTTCATTATTAAAGAGATCGATGCAACCGCAAAATTTTATTTATAGATACGATGCAACCTTTGGGTTAACCATAAACTTAAATACTATTTATGTTATTATTTCTAATTAATTAATATGTATTTTTTGCGTGTATCTTCGGCTCTAGTAATTATGTATATGTCCTATCAATTAATCATACACCATGCTTGCGAAATATATCATGACATTCATATTAGTCTCCGAATAGTCGTTAATTCAGTCATCAAATAGTAGAAATACTTGCAACGTATTAGTCACTGAGTTACAACTATGTGTGGAAAAAAATTTATAAAAAAAACTGGCCTAATTAATCCAAGAAACCAAATCCAATTTTAAACCCAAAACATTTCAAATACCCTGCCTAAAACCCAAAAAGGTTTGCTATTATTATAATGCAATTACAATTTGACATTAACCTACAAACAAACACATATACTAACTTGCAAAGATTGACAAAAAAAAAGGATTTGCAAGTAATAGATATTGACCCATTAACGCAAAATCAGGAAGAATATTCAATGTTCCTCTCCACCAATATTATTAAATTTTCTTAACATGGTAAGTACATATATACGCAATAAATAAATTAGATAAACAAAAATTTAAAATTTATACCTTAATAAAACCGGTAATAATATTTCACGCCAAATTGTTTTATTTGTATCGTTCAACTCATTCCTTAGCAAAAAAATGCAAATATAAAAATCCAAACACAACATATGGAAATTTTATATTTGTTGTGATATGTCGATAATTCTATAGGAAATGGGCATGCAAGGTTAAGATCATTCGGAAATGGACAATGTTTCTCCACATTGTGCTTGATTAACAAACGTAAAATATGAAAGCATAATTATAAATTTCTTTATGTTATTGTTTATTTTATATACTTTTCTATTTACTATTTTTATTTTTTGGGTTCAAAACGCAGGCCACAATACCATGCAGTTCTTTTCAAAAATTAATAACCATTTCGATGAAGGATCCTATAGAATTATATCCAAAACTTCGTTGTGAATTATAATCCAGTTGAACTAGAAACACAATTACTCCGAAAAGGATTCTTATGGACGAGCAAACTCAGATATGAAACTGTTTCACAGTTTTTGATGATGAGTTTTATGATTTTTTTGGCATCCACGCCATATTAGAGTGTCAAATCTCACATAAATACACTAATGATAAGTTTTCTTTATCTGCATTTCTAATTTTCTTATAAGAAAATTATTATTTTTGTTCGAAATATATATTTATATTATCCTTCTTTAATTGTTATATTAATCTTATGCATATATATTGCAGATGTTATTGGATACATCAAGTTCGTGAGTGAAATGAAATCATATGAACATGATAGGATCGACATGAGAACTAGTTCTTCTGATCTCGTTAAACAAGTTTGTTCCATGTAAGGGAAATGAAGTAAGATCTTCACTTTTACAGTTCATTTAAGAAATTTTAAAATACTTGTTTCCACCTAAATTTTACATAAATTAAATTATTCTCATCTTAATTTTTTCAAAGTGAAAAATAAATCAAATGCTTGGCTAAGAGAAAACATGCGATTAGGTTTTATGAATTCTGGCATTCTACTGAAAACTATTAATCAATTGTGGTATTGAGGTTTTGACATGTATAATCTAAGTAAGCAAAAATGTATTAAAATCACTTTTGATTATTACAATTTAATAAGTGTTTAATTTGTCCATTATTGTGAGTTTGCTAATTATTTTTTTTTTTTTCATTGTATTTAGGTACTCCATTTGTCCAAGATTCATATATTATTTCACAACATTACTTTGATCCGGATATTAAAGACGTTCATCTAATGAAAGAGTAGTAAATTATTGTACCTTTTAAAAACTTGGTATATAAAAATATGTAGTTGTGATGTCATAAAGAAAAAAAAACATAAACAATATTTTACTAACATCATTTTAAAATTTTATATGTAGGAGTTGCTTTTAAAAAGGTAATAGATCTCATTTCAAGCCATGAATTTGTCTTCAATCCTACTTTATATTGGGTTCAAAGTTATTATGAATTTCCTTACTAAGACTTTATATTAATTACAATTAATATTTAAAATCATGGTTATTTGCAATTTGATGACTAAGTATGACTACACGTGAGAATTTTTTCAAAAAATTGCGTAAGTAATCATGGAAACCAAACCCAATTTTATATCCCAAAATATTTCAATTACCCGCCTAAACCCAACATTTTTTACTAAGTATCGAGAATTCCTCATTTACTACAAACATAAACCCTGGTTTTGTTTTCTTCTTCCCCTTTTCTGAAATCTCCTTCGAATCATCTCGCTAATTTTTCTCCAAATCCTCCTCTTTGCCCACTCATCTCTAAATGATATCTCTTCTTTGAAACCCCATCAACCCTCTCAATCTCTTCTTTGAATCTCTCAATCACAAAATCCTCCGTGATAGGATGCCTATAGCTGCATTTAAGAGAGGACATAAGAGACAAACCATTCCAAACGCTTCTCAGAAAGTCGTTGGGACCATCCAACCCTCTACTTTGAAAAGAACACCGAGCCCTCTACCAGTACAATACAACTTCACGGCAGCGACCGTACTTCCTCTGAATCAGTCGACTCAACATCAAGACAAAGACCTGGTTATTTCCCAACCGTCAACGTCAACACCCCCATGTCCGGAACTATCCACCGCTACAACAAATTTTTCAGAACTCGACTACTAATCAACTTGAAGTCGATGCGTCTCCGGCGTCAGAAGAAGTTCAGAACAACCAGACTTATGTTCAGGATGCCCCCAACTTTGCCACTTAACCACTCTCAGGCTCAAAGTCATCCATCTTCTGTAGGTCACAACATCCTCGACAAGTCTCTTCCAGTTTTTCCAGATCTCGAGGAGGACATGATGCGGGCTCTGAATGCTCTGCTTCGGGTGCCAGACAAGGAAATATTTACCACTGTCTGCTCCCACACTGACGTCAAACCAGACTTGGTATGGCTATTGTTATTTACTGATTCTTTAGTTGTTGATATAAATTTTGTTAGGACTTGCTATTCTCTGTATGGTTTTTGTTCTAGCCTTATGTGTATTGTAATAATGTATTTTTAAACCGTCTAGTTTCTTTATGAATCTGATTGTTAGTTTGCTTACAAGTTATGATGGCTTGATGAGTTGGAGTCTTTGATGGTTATGATGTTAATCTTATAGTTATCAAGCAACTGAGTTTTGATGTTACTCTTTGTGTTTTGTTAAGTTTGGGTTGCTTAGCGTTTACAAGATAGTGTTCGTATCATTTGAGACATGACCAAACCATTAATAACTTTCTTTTGTTAAAGTGTTTTTCAGGTTTACTCGTGACAGAGGATCGAAATTGGTTCGGAATATTACTAAAAAATATACGAACAAATTCGCTCAACCCTACTATATATGGTCAGATGTGTTGGAATTGTGTCCAGTAATCTCGGTACTGTCTCTAGAAAGTAAGAGTATGTCAATGATCAGACATAAGTCATATAATACTGGGGGTCATGATGGCTTGCTAGAGTCCGCTCATGATCTATAAGTCTTGGACTTATTGCCTTTATTATATGATCCCATATGGGTCACACGCCTAAGCTAACAGGAAAATGTGTAGGAACGGCTTAGCAGAAGTACGGTAAAAGTGTCAGGCATTTGTCGTACTTAGAGAGAGATTAATGGGTCTGATTAAATCCAAGGGATTTAATCAGATTGGTATTTGGGCCCAAAAGCCCAAAAGGAAATGACAAGTTTTATAATTAAAACTTAAGTCTGATTTTTCCTCCTAACCCTAAGCCTCTGTGATTTCTCTCTCTCTCTCTGCGCCTCCCACAGCTTGGTCTAGCAGCCTCTCTTCCTGCAGTGTGCGTGTGTGAACCTCTGGAGGAAGAGAGGCTGCTAGACCAAGCTGTGGGAGGCGCAGAGAGAGAGAGAGAAATCGCAGAGGCTTAGGGTTAGGAGGAAAAATCAGACTTAAGTTTTAATTATAAAACTTGTCTATTTCCTTTTGGGCTTTTGGGCCCAAATACCAATCTGATTAAATCCCTTGGATTTAATCATACCCATTAATCTCTCTCTAAGTACGACAAATGCCTGGCACTTTTACCGTACTTCTGCTAAGCCGTTCCTACACATTTTCCTGTTAGCTTAGGCGTGTGACCCATATGGGATCATATAATAAAGGCAATAAGTCCAAGACTTATAGATCATGAGCGGACTCTAGCAAGCCATCATGACCCCCAGTATTATATGACTTATGTCTGATCATTGACATACTCTTACTTTCTAGAGACAGTACCGAGATTACTGGACACAATTCCAACAATCTCCCACTTGTACTGGAATCTCTGTATTCATAATCCTTTTGTCTCAATATCTCGATTAGTCATAAGGCAAGATTAGTGTCATCCTTATAAAGCCTAATCTTGTTCATCGGACTCTGATTCGATACTGACAATCCAAACGACTCGGGACAGTCCGTTTGAGCATGGCCATGCATTTTCCAGTATTCAAATCTCCGATTGGCCTAGAGATATTCACTCCATCTATATTGGAGGGACAAATTCCGTCTTGTTCCATCACTGTAAACTACTCATTTCATAATGTACCCAAACAAGGTCCTTATAACTATCGCAGAACGACAGCGTTAGACAATGATCAAAGTGCATCAGTCCATGTGCAGTCACATGCATGCGAACTCAGGTCTAAGGACTATACTCTATAGTCGTAGTGAGAATCTCTTATGACACAGATATAAATATCCTGAAGAGTTCTCATAAGCGGGTCTTGTCCGGTCGTATGTTCCCAACATACACCTATGTACTGACTTTGATGCCGCGCATCTATGACATACTGAGATTTTGTCATAAGTCACATACCAATATAGTCTCACACGGTTGTTGGTGTTCCAATTTCAACAACCTTCGACTAGGGACATGATGATATAATCCATCTATCAAATATAGGGTCTCATGATCAAGCTAAATGACTTTGATGACTCAAGATCAAGTCACTTACTTCGATGACCTATAAAATGGTTTATATCACTTTGGAACGATTATTTCATCACAGTTAAAATAATCTTGAAATAATAATTTCATTAAACATAAAATGTTTTACAAGAACATTTCAAATAACTAAATAAAGCCCTCAAACTCCCATTCAAATTTAGATTACATTTCAATGTCTCTAACGCCTACAGCTTCAGTCAGGAACTCGAGCTTAGGCCTTGGGAGTGGCTTTGTCAACGGATCAGCGACGTTATCATCTGTCTGAACTCGACTGATCTTGACTTCCTTTATATTAATGATGTCACGTATCAAGTGAAATCTTCTTAGAACATGCTTGGATTTCTGGTGTGATCTTGGTTCCTTTGCCTGAGCTATAGCACCATTGTTATCACAAAACAGTGCCAGAGGCTCAGCCGCATCTGGTATCACACCTAGTTCAATAATGAACTTTCGTATCCAAACAGCTTCCTTCGCTGCTTCTGAGGCGGCGATATATTCAGCTTCTGTAGTGGAATCAGCAACGGTGTCTTGCTTGGAGCTTCTCCAACTGATTGCACCGCCATTCAGACAAAAGATATAACCGGACTGTGACCGGAAATCATCTTGGTCTGTCTGGAAACTTGCGTCCGTGAATCCACTGACTTTAAGCACATCACTTCCACCGTACACCAAGAACTTATCCTTAGTATGTCTTAGATACTTCAAGATATTCTTTACGGCAATCCAGTGGCTTTCACCTGGATTTGACTGGTATCTACTCGTCATGCTCAATGCATAAGCAACATCAGGACGAGTACCAGATCATGGCATACATGACAGATCCTATTGCAGATGCATAAGGAATATTCTTCATGCGCTCAAGCTCAGCAGCCGTCGTAGGGCTCTGCTTCTTTCTTAGTGTTGTGCCATGTACCATTGGCTCTGATACCACTGAAGGATGTTTAGTTGTTAATCCAGATTCAATTCTCAGATTCAACAGTTCCTAAACATGCAGATCTAGGTTCTCTTGAATAGAAACTTTATTGATCTCACCTTATACCTGTTTATGCAGCGGAAAGAGAGAACAGGTCAGAGATCAGAGAGCCACCAAGTGATAACTCCTCCAGAGGTTCACACACGCACACTGCAGGAAGAGAGGCTGCTAGACCAAGCTGTGGGAGGCGCAGAGAGAGAGAGAGAAATCGCAGAGGCTTAGGGTTAGGAGGAAAAATCAGACTTAAGTTTTAATTATAAAACTTGTCTATTTCCTTTTGGGCTTTTGGGCCCAAATACCAATCTGATTAAATCCCTTGGATTTAATAAGACCCATTAATCTCTCTCTAAGTACGACAAATGCCTGGCACTTTTACCGTACTTCTGCTAAGCCGTTCCTACACATTTTCCTGTTAGCTTAGGCGTGTGACCCATATGGGATCATATAATAAAGGCAATAAGTCCAAGACTTATAGATCATGAGCGGACTCTAGCAAGCCATCATGACCCCCAGTATTATATGACTTATGTCTGATCATTGACATACTCTTACTTTCTAGAGACAGTACCGAGATTACTGGACACAATTCCAACAATCTCCCACTTGTACTGGAATCTCTGTATTCATAATCCTTTTGTCTCAATATCTCGATTAGTCATAAGGCAAGATTAGTGTCATCCTTATAAAGCCTAATCTTGTTCATCGGACTCTGATTTGATACTGACAATCCAAACGACTCGGGACAGTCCGTTTGAGCATGGCCATGCATTTTCCAGTATTCAAATCTCCGATTGGCCTAGAGATATTCACTCCATTTATATTGGAGGGACAAATCCCGTCTTGTTCCATCACTGTAAACTACTCATTTCGTAATACACCCAAACAAGGTCCTTATAGCTATCGCATAACGACAGTGTTAGACAATGATCAAAGCGCATCAGTTCATGTGCAGTCACATGCATGCGAACTCAGGTCTAAGGACTATACTCTATAGTCGTAGTAAGAATCTCTTATGACACAGATATAAATATCCTGAAGAGTTCTTATAAGCGGGTCTAGTCCGGTCGTATGTACCCCACATACACCTATGTACTGACTTTGATGCCGCGCATCTATGACACACTGAGACTTTGTCATAAGTCACATACCAATCTAGTCTCACACGGTTGTTGGTGTTCCAATTTCAACAACCTTCGACTAGGGACTGAATGATATAAGCCATCTATCAAATATAGGGTCTCATGACCAAGCTAAATGACTTTGATGACTCAAGATCAAGTCACTTACTTCGATGACCTATAAAATGGTTTATATCACTTTGGAACGATTATTTCATCACAGTTAAAATAATCTTGAAACAATAATTTCATTAAACATAAAATGTTTTACAAGAACATATCAAATAACTAAATAAAGCCCCAAAACTCCCACTCAAATTTAGATTACATTTCAATGTTTCTAATGCCTACAACTTCAGTCAGATACTCGAGCTTAGGCCTTGGGAGTGGCTTTGTCAACGGATCAGCGACGTTATCATCTGTCTGAACTCGGCTGATCTTGACTTCCTTTCTATTTATGATGTCACGTATCAAGTGAAATCTTCTTAGAACATGCTTGGATTTCTGGTGTGATCTTGGTTCCTTTGCCTGAGCTATAGCACCATTGTTATCACAAAACAGTGCTAGAGGCTCAGCCGCATCTGGTATCACACCTAGTTCAATAATGAACTTTCGTATCCAAACAGCTTCCTTCGCAGCTTCTGAGGCGGCGATATATTCAGCTTCTGTAGTGGAATCAGCAACGGTGTCTTGCTTGGAGCTTCTCCAACTGATTGCACCGCCATTCAGACAAAAGATATAACCGGACTGTGACCGGAAATCATCTTGGTCTGTCTGGAAACTTGCGTCCGTGAATCCACTGACTTTAAGCACATCACTTCCACCGTACACCAAGAACTTATCCTTAGTATGTCTTAGATACTTCAAGATATTCTTTACGGCAATCCAGTGGCTTTCACCTGGATTTGACTGGTATCTACTCGTCATGCTCAATGCATAAGCAACATCAGGACGAGTACAGATCATGGCATACATGACAGATCCTATTGCAGATGCATAAGGAATATTCTTCATGCGCTCAATCTCAGCAGCCGTCGTAGGGCTCTGCTTCTTGCTTAGTGTTGTGCCATGTACCATTGGCGTGAAGCCCTTCTTGGAATCTTTCATGCTGAATCTTTGTAGGACTTTGTCAATGTATGAATCTTGACACAAGCCTATCAGCCTTCTAGATCTATCCCGGTAGATCCTGATTCCAAGAACGTATGCGGCTTCACCCATGTCTTTCATGGAAAAACAACTTCCAAGCCAGTCTTTTACCGACTTCAGCATTGGAATGTCGTTTCCGAGAAGCAGTATGTCATCGACATACAGAATAAGAAATACTATCTTGCTCCCACTAGTTTTCTTATACACGCATTGTTCTTCTTCGTTTCTGATGAAGTCAAATTGCTTGATCGCTTCATCAAAACGAAGATTCCAGCTCCTCGATGCTTGCTTCAATCCATAAATGGATTTATGAAGCTTGCATACTTTCCCAGCATTCTTTGGATCTATGTAACCGTCAGGTTGCGTCATATACACATCCTCTTCCAGAATACCATTCAGGAAGGCGGTTTTCACGTCCATCTGCCAAATTTCATAATCATGAAAAGCTGCAGTTGCTAGTAGAATCCGAATAGATTTCATCATAGCCACTGGTGAATAGGTTTCATCGTAATCCACACCGTGAACTTGTCTGAAACCTTTTGCCACCAACCTGGCTTTATAAATCTGGACATTTCCATCCACGTCAATCTTCTTCTTGAAGATCTATTTGCACTCGATGGCTTTTACACCAGCGGGTAAGTCAACCAACGAAAACACTTGGTTGACCGACATGGAGTCCATTTCGGAATCAGTGGCCTTGCGCCACTTCGAGGAATCTGGGCCCATCATGGCTTGATTGAAGTTCGATGGTTCATCACCATCAATGATCAAAAGATCATGACAGTTAGTCACGAGGAATCCTTGATATCTCTCGGGTTCGTGACGGATCCTCCCGGATCTTCGAACTTCAGGTACTACAGGTTCAGGCTCTACAATTTCTTGTAGGTCCTCCTGCTGCTCTTCCTCATTAGGTTGAGCAGTATCCTGTTCATCTTGAATTTCTTCAAGCAGTACCTTACTCCCACTGTCTTTCTTAGAGAGAAACTCTCTCTCAAGAAAGTTACAATCCCGGGCAACAAAGATCTTGTTCTCGGAACGTAGATAGAAGTAATAAGCCTTGGTTTCCTTCGGATAACCAATGAAGTAGCATTTATCAGACTTTGGTGTAAGCTTGTCTGAGATTAATCTCTTGACATAGGCTTCACAACCCCAAATTCTAAGATAAGACAGCACTGGAGCCACTCCAGTCCATAATTCATATGGTGTCTTTGCTACTGCTTTCGATGGCGCTCTATTTAGAGTGAACACTGCTGTTAGCAGAGCATATCCCCAAAGGGATATTGGAAGGTCTGTGTGACTCATCATAGATCGAACCATATCCAATAAGGTCCGATTTCTCCTCTCAGACACACCATTCCATTGAGGTGTTCCAGGAGGAGTGAGTTGGGACACGATCCCACACTCTCTTAGATGATCACTGAATTCTTGGCTTAAGTATTCTCCTCCTCGGTCGGACCGAAGAGCCTTAATGCTTTTGCCAAGTTGGTTTTGTACTTCATTTTGGAATTCTCTGAACTTCTCAAAAGATTCAGACTTATGTTTCATTAAATAAACATATCCATACCTACTGAAATCATCAGTGAAGGTAATGAAGTACTGATAGTTTCCTCTTGCATTTGTGGACATTGGGCCACACACGTCAGTGTGTATCATGCCCAATAAGTCACTGGCCCTCTCGTTAGGTTTATTAAAGGGGGCCCGTGTCATTTTGCCCATCATGCAGGATTCGCATTTCTCACATGACTCAAAGTCAAATGAGCCAAGAAGTCCATTCGAATGGAGCCTCTTGATGCGTTTCTCGCTGATGTGCCCTAAACGACAATGCCATAGAAACGTTCGGTTCTCCTCATTAGGTTTGAACCGTTTGGTATTAATGTTATAAATTGGCGCGGATTGATCGAGTATGTAAAGCCCATTCGTAAGAGGGGCAGAACCATAGAACAAATTGTTGCGATTGAAGGAACATAATTTATTCTTAACTGAAAAATCATAACCTTCCAAATCCAACAAAGAAATTGAAATAATATTTCTGCTTATAGCAGGTACAAAATAACAATTATTGAGTTCTAAAATCAATCCCGAAGGTAAAAGACAACAAGTATGTGCCTACAGCTAGTGCAGGAACTTTCGCTCCATTCCCAACTCGTAGCTCCACTTGTCCTTGCTTCAGCCTTCTACTGTTGCTGAGTGCCTGCATATTAGTACAAATATGAGCCCCACAACCAGTATCCATAACCCATGAGGTATTATCAGAAGTAGTTGTATTAACTTCTATAACAAAAATACCTGTCGAAGAAGTCTCGAGAGTCTTCTTCTTCAATTCCTTTAGACCTTCTTGGAATTTCTTACATTCTCTCCTCCAATGCCCTGGTTCTTTACAGAACCTGCATATGTCAGTTGGCCCAGCCTTGGACTTGGGCTTGGGCTTTGGCGTGTCCTTGTCCGTGACTTGGACAGCCTTGGCCTTTCCCTTATCCTTAGCAGAGGATTTCTTAAACCCCTTGCCCTTTTGCACCATAAGCACATTGGGGTCCTTGGCGGTTTTCCTCAAGTTGGGCTCTGCAGTCTTGAGCATTCCGTGAAGCTCAGGCAATGTCTTACTCAAGCCATGCATGTTAAAGTTCAGAATGAACTGATCATAGCTTGCAGGTAATGACTGCAGAATGATGTCGCAAGCAAGTTCCTGGCTGATAGGGCAGTCGAGTTTCTGAAGATGATCGAGATAACCCATCATCTTCAAGACATGAGGACTCACTGCCGCATTTGCAGCCAACTTACAGTCTAAGAGGTTCTTAACAGTCTGAAACCTCTCAGTCCTTGCTTGCTCCTGAAAAAGCGACTTCAGGCTTGCCATTATCTCAATTGGTGACAACACACTCTCGAACTGCATTTGCAGCTCAGCAGTCATTATCGCCAACATAAGGCAATACACATCATTTTCATCTGACGAATGCTTTTCCCAAGCATTATGCAGAGTCCTGGCGGCATTGTTTTGGAAACCTACTAATTTTGGAAATTTCTAAAGTTAGAAAGTTTCCGTTTTTAGAAAGTTTCCAATTTTAGAAAGTTTCCAAAATTAGTAGGTTTCCAAAAATGGAAAGTTTCCCAAAATAGTAATCTTCTATTTTGGGATGAAATTTTGATAAACCTACGAACCTCAAGTAATATCAAGCGTTGGATGTCTTGTCCAGGCTATGTCAGCTGTCGAAGCCCATTCAATTGTATTCATGGCCTTACAGTGTGAGGGTGTCTACTTTTGCGTGGATAAGACGGTTTGTGATTCATAAATGTCATTGGGAGTCCCAGACATTAATGATTACATGACTGTATAGTCTGGTTTTCTTGACTAAGGCCATCGGGAGTCCCGGGCCTTGAGACATCAGAGTGGATTGGGCCTCGGGCCCAGATTCACAACCAAGAGTTATATCACGGATATAATTAGCCGACAAAGGGCTTACCGATATAAGCTAAGGTTGGGTGACGGCCAGTGGCCCACTTTGATCTTAGTTATATGTGGATCTTGGAATCATTATATTCTATTGAGGGTAACTTATGTTATTGAATATAATGCATGATTAATCATATTAAATTTAATACGAGATTAATCATATTGAACATATTAACTAATAACCTTTTTATATTATATTTCAGCTATGACTACTACAAGCACTCAAAACACATTCTCAATCCGGTCTGTTCTCGAGAAGGAGAAGCTGACTGGAACGAACTTCCTGACGTGGTCAAGGAACTTGAGGCTGGTCCTCAAGCAGGAGAAGAAGGATTATGTCCTTCGTGATCCTCTCCCCGAGAGGCCTGCTAACAATGCCGCCAGGACTCTGCATAATGCTTGGGAAAAGCATTCGTCAGATGAAAATGATGTGTATTGCCTTATGTTGGCGACAATGACTGCTGAGCTGCAAATGCAGTTCGAGAGTGTGTTGTCACCAATTGAGATAATGGCAAGCCTGAAGTCGCTTTTTCAGGAGCAAGCAAGGACTGAGAGGTTTCAGACTGTTAAGAACCTCTTAGACTGTAAGTTGGCTGCAAATGCGGCAGTGAGTCCTCATGTCTTGAAGATGATGGGTTATCTCGATCATCTTCAGAAACTCGACTGCCCTATCAGCCAGGAACTTGCTTGCGACATCATTCTGCAGTCATTACCTGCAAGCTATGATCAGTTCATTCTGAACTTTAACATGCATGGCTTGAGTAAGACATTGCCTGAGCTTCACGGAATGCTCAAGACTGCAGAGCCCAACTTGAGGAAAACCGCCAAGGACCCCAATGTGCTTATGGTGCAAAAGGGCAAGGGGTTTAAGAAATCCTCTGCTAAGGATAAGGGAAAGGCCAAGGCTGTCCAAGTCGCGGACAAGGACACGCCAAAGCCCAAGCCCAAGTCCAAGGCTGGGCCAACTGACATATGCAGGTTCTGTAAAGAACCAGGGCATTGGAGGAGAGAATGTAAGAAATTCCAAGAAGGTCTAAAGGAATTGAAGAAGAAGACTCTCGAGACTTCTTCGACAGGTATTTTTGTTATAGAAGTTAATACAACTACTTCTGATAATACCTCATGGGTTATGGATACTGGTTGTGGGGCTCATATTTGTACTAATATGCAGGCACTCAGCAACAGTAGAAGGCTGAAGAAAGGACAAGTGGAGCTACGAGTTGGGAATGGAGCGAAAGTTCCTGCACTAGCTGTAGGCACATACTTGTTGTCTTTACCTTCGGGATTGATTTTAGAACTCAATAATTGTTATTTTGTACCTGCTATAAGCAGAAATATTATTTCAATTTCTTTGTTGGATTTGGAAGGTTATGATTTTTCAGTTAAGAATAAATTATGTTCCTTCAATCGCAACAATTTGTTCTATGGTTCTGCCCCTCTTACGAATGGGCTTTACATACTCGATCAATCCGCGCCAATTTATAACATTAATACCAAACGGTTCAAACCTAATGAGGAGAACCGAACGTTTCTATGGCATTGTCGTTTAGGGCACATCAGCGAGAAACGCATCAAGAGGCTCCATTCGAATGGACTTCTTGGCTCATTTGACTTTGAGTCATGTGAGAAATGCGAATCCTGCATGATGGGCAAAATGACATGGGCCCCCTTTAATAAACCTAACGAGAGGGCCAGTGACTTATTGGGCCTGATACACACTGACGTGTGTCGCCCAATGTCCACAAATGCAAGAGGAAACTATCAGTACTTCATTACCTTCACTGATGATTTCAGTAGGTATGGATATGTTTATTTAATGAAACATAAGTCTGAATCTTTTGAGAAGTTCAGAGAATTCCAAAATGAAGTACAAAACCAACTTGGCAAAAGCATTAAGGCTCTTCGGTCCGACCGAGGAGGAGAATACTTAAGCCAAGAATTCAGTGATCATCTAAGAGAGTGTGGGATCGTGTCCCAACTCACTCCTCCTGGAACACCTCAATGGAATGGTGTGTCTGAGAGGAGAAATCGGACCTTATTGGATATGGTTCGATCTATGATGAGTCACACAGACCTTCCAATATCCCTTTGGGGATATGCTCTGCTAACAGCAGTGTTCACTCTAAATAGAGCGCCATCGAAAGCAGTAGCAAAGACACCATATGAATTATGGACTGGAGTGGCTCCAGTGCTGTCTTATCTTAGAATTTGGGGTTGTGAAGCCTATGTCAAGAGATTAATCTCAGACAAGCTTACACCAAAGTCTGATAAATGCTACTTCATTGGTTATCCGAAGGAAACCAAGGCTTATTACTTCTATCTACGTTCCGAGAACAAGATCTTTGTTGCCCGGGATTGTAACTTTCTTGAGAGAGAGTTTCTCTCTAAGAAAGACAGTGGGAGTAAGGTACTGCTTGAAGAAATTCAAGATGAACAGGATACTGCT
Source organism: Orychophragmus violaceus (assembly GCA_030180135.1). Lineage (NCBI taxonomy): Eukaryota > Viridiplantae > Streptophyta > Magnoliopsida > Brassicales > Brassicaceae > Orychophragmus > Orychophragmus violaceus. The sequence continues at coordinate 58,026,353 of CM058234.1, read as the reverse complement.
CAACCTAATGAGGAAGAGCAGCAGGAGGACCTACAAGAAATTGTAGAGCCTGAACCTGTAGTACCTGAAGTTCGAAGATCCGGGAGGATCCGTCACGAACCCGAGAGATATCAAGGATTCCTCGTGACTAACTGTCATGATCTTTTGATCATTGATGGTGATGAACCATCGAACTTCAATCAAGCCATGATGGGCCCAGATTCCTCGAAGTGGCGCAAGGCCACTGATTCCGAAATGGACTCCATGTCGGTCAACCAAGTGTTTTCGTTGGTTGACTTACCCGCTGGTGTAAAAGCCATCGAGTGCAAATAGATCTTCAAGAAGAAGATTGACGTGGATGGAAATGTCCAGATTTATAAGGATTTCAAGAACCGAGATCACACCAGAAATCCAAGCATGTTCTAAGAAGATTTCACTTGATACGTGACATCATTAATAGAAAGGAAGTCAAGATCAGTCGAGTTCAGACAGATGATAACGTCGCTGATCCGTTGACAAAGCCACTCCCAAGGCCTAAGCTCGAGTTCCTGACTGAAGCTGTAGGCGTTAGAGACATTGAAATGTAATCTAAATTTGAATGGGAGTTTGAGGGCTTTATTTAGTTATTTGAAATGTTCTTGTAAAACATTTTATGTTTAATGAAATTATTATTTCAAGATTATTTTAACTGTGATGAAATAATCGTTCCAAAGTGATATAAACCATTTTATAGGTCATCGAAGTAAGTGACTTGATCTTGAGTCATCAAAGTCATTTAGCTTGATCATGAGACCCTATATTTGATAGATGGATTATATCATCATGTCCCTAGTCGAAGGTTGTTGAAATTGGAACACCAACAACCGTGTGAGACTAGATTGGTATGTGACTTATGATAAAATCTCAGTATGTCATAGATGCGTGGCATCAAAGTCAGTACATAGGTGTATGTTGGGAACATACGACCGGACAAGACCCGCTTATGAGAACTCTTCAGGATATTTATATCTGTGTCATAAGAGATTCTCACTACGACTATAGAGTATAGTCCTTAGACCTGAGTTCGCATGCATGTGACTGCACATGGACTGATGCACTTTAATCATTGTCTAACGCTGTCGTTCTGCGATAGTTATAAGGACCTTGTTTGGGTACATTATGAAATGAGTAGTTTACAGTGATGGAACAAGACGGAATTTGTCCCTCCAATATAGATGGAGTGAATATCTCTAGGCCAATCGGAGATTTGAATACTGGAAAATGCATGGCCATGCTCAAACGGACTGTCCCGAGTCGTTTGGATTGTCAGTATCGAATCAGAGTCCGATGAACAAGATTAGGCTTTATAAGGATGACACTAATCTTGCCTTATGACTAATCGAGATATTGAGACAAAAGGATTATGAATACAGAGATTCCAGTACAAGTGGGAGATTGTTGGAATTGTGTCCAGTAATCTCGGTACTGTCTCTAGAAAGTAAGAGTATGTCAATGATCAGACATAAGTCATATAATACTGGGGGTCATGATGGCTTGCTAGAGTCCGCTCATGATCTATAACTCTTGGACTTATTGCCTTTATTATATGATCCCATATGGGTCACACGCCTAAGCTAACAGGAAAATGTGTAGGAACGGCTTAGCAGAAGTACGGTAAAAGTGCCAGGCATTTGTCGTACTTAGAGAGAGATTAATGGGTCTGATTAAATCCAAGGGATTTAATCAGATTGGTATTTGGGCCCAAAAGCCCAAAAGGAAATAGACAAGTTTTATAATTAAAACTTAAGTCTGATTTTTCCTCCTAACCCTAAGCCTCTGCGATTTCTCTCTCTCTCTCTCTGCGCCTCCCACAGCTTGGTCTAGCAGCCTCTCTTCCTGCAGTGTGCGTGTGTGAACCTCTGGAGGAGTTATCACTTGGTGGCTCTCTGATCTCTGACCTGTTCTCTCTTTCCGCTGCATAAACAGGTATAAGGTGAGATCAATAAAGTTTCTATTCAAGAGAACCTAGATCTGCATGTTTAGGAACTGTTGAATCTGAGAATTGAATCTGGATTAACAACTAAACATCCTTCAAGATGTGCCTCATGGTAAAGCAGAAAGATACTTCCGCAAGTTCGCGGTACAGTTTTATCTCATATATCCTTCACATATAGGTTTGTTTGTGTTGTTTTCAATAATTCTATGTTTATTCTCTTTGTATTCTAGAAAACCCACACATGGGACCCTTGATAACAGGGACAACTCAACAGTTTTTTGAGGAGATATGACAACGATGATTGAAAGATATGGTTAGCAACGCGAGGATTAGTCGAGAGCGACCTAAGTTGATCAGCGAGACTCTTTGTAAAACAATGACCGACTACTGGGATATTGCATAAGAACGACAAAGGATTGCGACCTATGCAAGTTGTTGTATGTCTGACCGGGAAGGTCTCGGCCATCACATCCATTTATCAGGGCCCAATTCGTACCAACAAATCCAGCAAAAAAAATGGCAAGTAACTTTTATCATATATCTGTTATTTTTGTTTGTTACAGCATTGCATCCTGAAATAATGTAAGAATCATTTTTTTATTTTATATCAGTGCAGGAAGACAAATTGGGAAGACCGGTGAACATAAATGAGGTATTCATCAAGACACATACAAATCCAGATGGTACGTATGTTGATCGGAAGGCGGAGAAAATCACTAAAACTTTTGCGAAGAATGTGGAAGAGAAGTTGGCAGAGCTCATTGCAGGGACTTCAGAAGTTTTGGACGATGCTGCTTCGCGCCCTCGCGAGCTCTCGACAGATAAATATAAGTACATCTTTCATCAAGTAAAGAAATATTTTTCACAATCCACATTTATAAAATCATGTCATGTTCTTTATTTAATTATTTTCTCTTACTGTCTTTAATTATAGCAGGCCACTGAGAAGGCTGGACGAGGAAATCTTTATGGAGTTGGAAGCCTCAAAGAGAACCTTTTAAGGGGCAAGCGCAAGCAGCCGAGACACTCTTCAGCGTTTGGGACACAAGCAACTGAAGGAAGCTTAACGTAAATTCGAAGAACAGGCTGCCCATGAAGCAGATCACGCCTGAGTTGCGACTGAGCAAAAGGCAAAGATCGAGCACTCTTCCTTGGTGTAAAAGTATTTGCGGCAAGTGATCCGCAGTTTATGGACTTCTTGGAGACTCAAAAGGCTGCAGTAAACACAGAGCCTCGTCCCCCCCAACAAGTACAACTTCAACTCGATATGCTTCGTAGGTAAGTTATCACTGTCCTACCGAACTAAACTTTTTTAGGTATGATTTGGAAACTCCTTAATGTTGGGGTTTGCATATGTAGATAATCGTTTATGTATATATGTTACACATAATTATATAGGTTATCTATGTTATTGTGAAGTAAATGTCTTTTAAGTTTCTTGTATCATTCAATTTACGTATCGCCAATCACCAAATCGTAAATTTGACAAATGAACTGGTACAAAATTCCTATTTTACGAATAAAACAGTTAGTAAACAGTCATAAATTTATCGCACAACGGTCACAAAGTAGTGGGAATTCAATGTCATAATCGTATTTGGATGTCCGGATTAGTCGCTGCATAGTCGTTAGATTAGTCATTAAACACTCGTCAAATATATTACGACTATGTTGTGACTATAGGACAGTCAGAATGTAGTAACCAAGTAGTGGCTGAACCACGACCATAATCGTATTTGGATGTTCCTCATAGTCGCTGCATAGTCGTTAAATTAGTGATTAATTAGTCGCCAAGTAATGGAAAAATGATGGCCATTATTATTTATGGATTTTCCAGTTAGTCGATGTATAGTCGTATATTAGTCGCTAGACAGTCGCCCAACAGTCACCATATATTAAGACTAAGTTGTGATTATATTATTAGTCAGTCACATAATAGTCGCCATATAGTGGCCATATCATTAATATAATCATATATGGATGTTCCGATTAATTGATGGATAGTCATTAAAGTAATCATTACCCAGTCGCTATTTAGTCGCCAGTTTTTACGACTACTTTGTGACTAAATTATACAGTCACATATTAGTCGGACATCGGTCACCTAGTTTAACGACTATTTGATGATTACATTTCACCTACTGCATCTAACTCTCTCTTTAGTCGCACAATAGTTGCCAATATAGCCGCAAATTAGTCCATATATATTGCGACTACACTATATCTCGGTTATGACTACTTCAGTTAGTCGTAAAAGTAGTTGTAACTTGCCGACTAATTTTTACGACTATGCAATTTAGTGACTAAGAATTTACAACTACCAGATTTGGTCGTTGTTTAGTTGTAAAACCTCGTTTAACGACTATTTTATGACTAATAGTGCAGTCACAAAAATGAAGTTTTCTTGTAGGCCCGAGGAGGCGTGAAAAACGTTCATTGGATAGCCACGAAAATATATTGTGACTATTTTTCTATATTTTGAGTCGTAGCTATTTGTGGATATTTGATTCCATGAATGCGTTAATAGCTATTCGTGGCTATTTTGTTACGAACAACCACAAACATTTTTCGAAGCTATATAGCCATAAAATCCACGAAAATCAACTTTTCAATTCGTTGCTATTTCGTGACTATTCATGGCTAGAAAATTATAACTACAAAAGGTTTGTGACTAATTTGTGGCTATCCGACAGTTTGCTTCTAATGTTTGGCACTAGTAACTAAGTTTAAATCGGCTCTTTGCAGAGGTTTTGGACTTGTTAGCCATCTAAATACACTTAGAACTTCCTCTTTCAAAAAATATTATTTCCCATTTTGAAGATATATTTATTGATAAATAATTTTACACTTCAAAGCAAGAAGTTACTTAGATAAGAGGTGAATTATCCTCCTTCACCACCTTTCAAAGGAACCACGATGTGGAATTTCGGATGTCTTTTTTCACAAGAGAACAATAAGAAAAGTATATATTCCAATAAAGGAAGTTCTCAGAATTGTAAATATAAAAAATATAGGGAGATATGTCGATTATTTTAGAAGCTGGAACAATGATATTGCGTCCTCCAGTTGGCAGATTGCAAAATGCTAGTGTCTACTATGAAATTGAAAAGATGCTTTAAAGTCATGTTGGCTTAGCACTTTTCTTGTAAATTTGGTCCTATATTGAACGGCATCATGTGTAAAAATTCATGCAGAAGTAAAAAAGAATTGAGAGAATAAAATATAAAGAATTACAAAGAATATGTATATTCTGTTAAACTCATTTGTACAATGATTTACATAAATAGAAAATAAATTAGTTGTTAAAAACATAAATGAGATAGCTGCATAAAGGAGAGAGAAAGTGGACTTATAAATTCATATAAAGAGAAAGAAGATGTTGTAGTTAATTATGGATGGCATATTAAATGATGGGTGGTAACTTTAAATCCAGCATATCGTGTGGCAGATTTGTTACTGGCAGATCTTGGCGAAATTGTCAACAATAGATCTTGGCAGATTTAACCAGGGGCAGACCTAGAAATGTTTTTCATCGGAGTTAATAATAAAATTTATTAATCATTTTTATTTTTATTATATATAATATTAATATTTAATATTTTAAAAAAAATATTTTAAATAAAATCATACATCATTAAAAGAATATATACAGATATTTAAATAATATTTAAAAGATACATTTGCTTTTTATATGGATCTGAATAGAAAAATAAAAATAATTGAAAATTGATGGTGAATAAAAAGAATAAACTTTTTTTTGGAAAAAGTTAGAACAAAATACCATTTATTTAAAATATGTATAGTTATATAGGAAAGGTAAAAAGTATAAAATTCTAAGAAAATAAACAATTATTAAAAATTATTATTATTATTATTTTTGTAATAAATTAAAATAACAAGGTCATAGATTTTAGAAGTAAAAAAAAAATCAGATTTAAAAAGAAAAGGTTAACAAAAATAGTAGACTAAAATTATAAGGCCCAAAGACAAAAGATTTATTGAGATTTTGACCCAAATAAATGTGAAATCGAGCTTAATATCAGGTTTTGAAAGAAACAAATTTGGGCTTTAAACCCAAATTAAAAAAAAGGAAAAAACGGGATAGGGGTGGCAACCTGGTTTTGAACCCTGGTTTGGGGTGTCACTCCATATAAATTTTCCAACTGAGCTGCCGAAATTAATGATTACAAGCTAACAATACAAAAATTATATTTTTTAATGGTGTCAGCTGACACCCCTAAGCTCTGTGTGGGTCCGCCCCTGGACTTGACACCATCAGATCTTGGCCGGCTATATTTTAACATTCCCCTCAATCTTGGCTCATAACACTCAAGTAAACTAAGTTTATCTGGAATGTGGTTGCAAACCATAAAGTTTATTGCTTTGGTGAAGATATCCACAAGTTGTTGAGAACTTTTAGTGTGAGTTGGAAATATGATTTTAGGTTCCACGTTTACAGAGATATGATGGCAGCCAATTGCAGAGTTGGAAGCTATGTGAATAGATGTTTGGTTATCACAATGCATGATGCTAGGTTGAGGAATCTTGATCCCAAGACCTAGAAGAAATGCATTCAGCCATATGAGTTCATCAATGGTATTTACCATGGCTCGTTATTCTGCTTTTGCATTTGATCTTAAAACCGCATTTTGCTTCTTACTCTTCCAAATAACAAGGTTTCAGAAACAAACATGCAGTAACATGAGGTTGATTTCCTGTCAATATTCCTTCATCCCAATCATCATAACAATAGCAAGTAATTTATGTGTATCCATTCTTCTGCATTCAAATCCCTTTGACTGGGATTCTTTTCAGGTATTTGAGGATCCTCTCCACCATATTCTAGTGATGAACCGTTGGAGATTGCATGTATTAACTAACCTGGTTCACAATAAAACAAAACAACACAATAAATATTTGTAAGAAAAATGAGTTTACCCACAACTATTTGGTAGTTTCCAAGGTTGCTGTATGTTTCCCCCTCATGTTCCCCTTTCCCTTTTTCGACAATCCTAGTAGTTTTCTTTAAGAAGTGTTTTTGCTGGTACAAATTCAAACTTTATTGTTTCACTATGAAGATCAAGTATATACTTTTGGGATAAAAATAGTGCTTATGAAGAACGATATACTTATATGCCATGAAAATACTTCAGTTCATCCAATTCTATAATATTAAAATTAGTTTTAAGAAAGGATTTGTACTTTAAATTCCTTTTTATCACTACCAGAAATGTTAATATCATTAAAATAAATGAGAACAACATTAACAATTGTTTCTTTCAGAATTGTAAAAAACGAGTGATTATCATTTGGCATTTTAAATCTAGGACCAATGAGGGGTTTCCTCAACTTGTGATATCAAACACATTTTTATTTGGATAATTAGCCAATTCATACCTTAACATAGTAGTCCAGATCAGTAAATGCACTCACGACCTATGCAAAAACATACTTCGAAACAAATTTATTTCAAATTTCCTACTCATACTAACAAAATTACGCTAAATAATATATTAACCTTTTTTCTATTAGTCAAATATTTATGGAAGCTAACATGTCAGCTACGGATACCTACATGTTAATCTAATCACGTAATAATTGGTTAATTCATACATCAACACTGTTTTACAATCCTGATCATTACTTTCATTCACAACCTTTGCAAAAATATAACGTCAAAATTGTCAACAAGAAGACCTCAATTAAAGTCCACATATCACGGCCCAAGTCGAAGTCCATCAAATCTTAATCTCAACTACGTCAAAACGACTGCATTTTAGGGAAAAGGATGCCAACTTTGAGGATAGCAAACGACTGGCTCAGTAAAAATGGATGAGGTCAAAACCAGCTCAACAACCAGAAGATCGTGAGGTCGTCTGAACATGTGCAGTTTGAGATATATAGAGCTTGGATTAAGGCTATAAAAGGAGTTCGGAGGTTTTATTTCAAGGGATTCTTTTCCATCCTTTTATATATATGAAATCGCTCTACGGACTCTTGTAAAGAATCTTATTCGAGATCTCTTTGTAACACTTTACATTCACATTAATATAATCATGAAAAATCAGTTATTTTAGATATTTTTTGATACATTGTGTAAATTATGAGATGATAGCCCTAGATTCTTTTCCGAATCTCGTTACAAATTCTTAGTGTGGATTTCTAGATCCACATTTTGGCGCCGTCTATGGAAAGAGATCATAGTGTCCTCTGAAAAATAAGTCTGATAAAATATCTCAAAAACGAAATGGACCCTTAATAAATAGAACTCGCAAGATATGACTCGAAACAGCCTATCTCAATAGACCCTAAGCAGCTGACCCCACAAGTCACTACTCCCGCTGAAACTGATACATAGGTTCCAGAAACACGATCCACCTCTAAGTGATGCAGTAGATCCAAACCCTTCACGATCTAACATTGCACTAGGAGTGATTCCTCATATTTTGAATCCCCTTACTGCATATCGCACGATCTCTCGGTTCTAGAGAAGATCCGAAGAAAACCCGACAGTTCCGAGGAAAACCTATAGATGGACAAATCTAAAGTCAATGTCACCATGACTAACTAGACCTACGAGACACAATCCTAAAGATCTGGCTGAAATCCACTGGATGCTCGGTTCATTGGTCGACAAGGTGCAGAGACATGAAGTGTCAACCCGAACTCTAACAGCTCGACTAGATCGGCAAGAGCTAGATATCGGAAGCTAATTTGCTAAGATCTCCCAACCCAACATCCATAGAAGTTTGTGACTTCTCCCCCACAGAGGAAGCCCACTTCCACGAACCTGCTTAAACTTTTCAGAGGTTTATGTCAACTCTGACACCTCGAGAAACTTATCCACCGTTCCCCACCTTTGCGGGCTCATCATTTATTAATATGAATCCTCTGAGCTCTAATGTCATAGGAACTACAGATTTCCCCATCACACATTTTCCTTCTCCATCGTTGATGTGCTCTAAGTTTTTCCTAGAAACTATCCTACAAGTGTACAAGAGATGCAGAAGTAGTATAAAGGGTATCGAATCCACCAAAACTTAAAAATCACACAAATAGATCTATTGGTTCGAATCAAGCTAAGAAAACAATGTGTAATGAAAATAAGAAAGCAATAAGAGTGTGTAAATTAGAAGGAAGAAAGGCTAGGCTCAAGGAATTTTCAAGAAATCATGAATGTAAATTAATCAGTCAATCTTGATTATTCTATGTCCTAGAACTCGAAATGCAGTGATATATAAAGTGAACCAGCTATCGCTGCAAAACTATATATGTCTAACCACATAGAAAGCCAAATTTATTTGTGAATTCTAGTCTAAAGATGCAGTAATTTCATGTTTGATTTGTTCACAAATTTCCTAAACCAAAATTTCTTTGTGAATATATAACTTACTCACCTAAGGTTCTTTCTAGATAATTAACCAACTTCAATTGTGATTATCAACCTATGATCAATAATCTAAGTGACTAGTTCAAATCAAGCATAAATCACAACCTAGATGAAGAACTAGAGTTCTAGAATCCTTAACTTACCAAACAACTTAGCAACCCATGATATCCTTAATGAGAAACCCTAAACCTAACTAGAAAATTACTCATACCTATTGGAACACAAATTTTGAATGAATAAAATTACATAATAGAAATCAATAAAACACAAAGGGGGTTAAAAATTCGCTCTAATGGAGTATCAAATTTTTCTCTCCAAAAGCTCTTGAACTAATCTGTCTCAAAATAAATATTAAAGTGATAATTATCAAGAATAAAAAAATGTGATAAAAATAGATAAAATGATAATAGAAATAAATAAATTACACAAAATATAAGTACGTAAGAAAACTAGCGATGAAATATATATATATATATATATATATATATATATATAGAGAGAGAGAGAGAGAGAGAGAGAGAGAGAGAGAGAGAGAGAGAGAGAGAGAGAGAGAGAGAGAGAGAGAAATTAGAAAAATCAAAATAATAATAAAAATATTTTGTAATATTAGGATTTAGATATGAAAAACTATAAATAACAAATAATTGTCTTTTAAATGACGTATGAAAAATTAGAAGATGATAAAAATGTTGAACGAAATAAAAATTTATTCAAAAAATAGAAAACTCAAAAGAGACTGATAATAGAAAAACATATAAACATATCATTTATAATATAATTTAAATAAATATTTGGATTTTATTGAATGTTTTCTGAAATATATTTTAATCTTTGAAAAATAAAATTTATAAATAAAAATATTGATAAATATATTAAATATTTACAAATAAAAACAAAATCCTAGACAATTGTTAAACTTAATCAAATGCTTTCCGTATATGCTATTCTTATTTGGCTCGTTTAATTCTTAATATTTAGTTATTGCCTTGTTTGGTTTCTAAGTATCTCTTTTATTATATAGCAAAAACAAAATATCTCTTGTATTATTAAATCTTCATAATTATGATTAGTTTCTTTTAAATAAAAAATAATTTATTTTTGATGTTGGATCGGAGCTACCAACTTAGACGGCAAGATAGAAACTAAGTTTTATATTTTTTGACAAAAAAACAATATAAACCTATCGATTATATCTCTATAATATTATTTGAAAAATTACAAAAACTTATTATAAATGTATCTTTAATGAATTAAAATTATTATGACTGATTTTCATTACTATTAGGATTTTATCTTTTAGTTTTCCTTCTGTTATTAATGAATTATTATTATTATTTATGTTTTATCTTTCGATTATATATAATGTCGCTAATGGAAAAAAAAACAGTGAGCCCAAGTTTTCAAAACGTAAACCATGGAAAATATGATATGCTATTAGTATTATACCCACCGTTCTTTTAGATATTAAAAACTTTGTTTTGTCAACAAGATACGTAAAAGAATTTTATTCATCACTAATCCAATTTAGTAGTTCCGGTCAAACGTGGATTATATATGACGATCTGAGACGTGCATTTCGTGCTAATCTATCTGTTATCAAATTATTTCTAAGTGGTATGTGGATGTAGTTGAGTGTCGTAAAGTACTTCTTTTTTCGTTCGAACTATTCTATATGAATAGTTCAAAAAAAAACTATTCTATATGGATCGAGAAAGCTGGTCATTCTTCTGATTCCGACACTATATATACCAATTCTGAACACTCCGTTGTAAATGTAAGGTGAGTACAGTAGCGGAGGTAGGAATTAATTTCGTAGGGGGCAATTTTAAATTTTCAAAAGAATTAGGGATAGAATTAAAGGAGCATTATTGAAATTAGATAGAATTTATATGATAATTTAAAAAAAATCACTGGGGTCATATGCCCCCCTGTTGTTTCATGTGGCTCCGCCACTAGGTGAGTATGTTGATGAACCTTCATACATTTCATAGCCCATAAAAGGGCTTCAAATTCCGCATAAAGAGGGGAAAAACTTTCCTTAATATTCATTGATCCCATCAAAACATTAGCACCTCTCTAGTAGCAATACCACCCTTGTCCTGAAAACTGATCTCCCTCCTTCCATGATCCGTCTACAAAACACCATTAACATTTTGCGTCCAAATTATTTCTTGTGTTTCTTATTTCTCCCGACCCTGGCATTTGTTCTTTTACCTCAACTAAGTGTGGATCTCCCCATGTCGTAATTATGTTTATGTCATCCGTAATGTTTCGTGACAGCTCCTATTAATGTGATTATAAACCATATCATTCGTAATTTTCCAAATATACCATAGTAACCAAGGATAAAATTTTGTATTATTGTCCGAAGGTTGTCTCCAAAACAGATAGTCCATATTCGTATAGATAGATGCTGAAGGGAAAAATTTCGGGTTTGTTGGTATTTGAGACACTGCCCAAGTTTGAATCGCAACTGGGCATTCAAATAAAACATGATTAATTGTCTCCTCCTCTATAACACATTGAACACATCGTGTATCACGTTTTATCTCTCGTTCCTTAAAATGTTTTTGTTACCGGTAAATATCGTGAAAGTAATTGCCAAATGAAGTGCTTAACTTTAAGGAGGCACTTTATCTTCCACCAGAAAACTTGAAGACTCTTGATACTTGGTCCAAAGAAAAAAAGTGGTCTCGCCATTAACTGGAAAGTCTCTCTTCGTATGATACTCTGATTTCACCGTATATATACCAGACTTTGTATAATTCCATCCCAACAAATCGAGTCTGTTTTGACGACTAAATACAATACTTAAGATCTGAGCCACATCCTCAGGTTCTATGATTATATCCATCAATTTTTTATTCCAAATCTTATTTTAATGATCAATCAGTTGGTCAACCGTAACCAAATTTTTAATTGTATTCGTTTTTTTGTTTTTTTGGTCTCGGGCGATAGGCTGGTATCCACGGGTAATTCCAGATTGAAATGGACTCTCATGTTGCCACCCTTTTGATAAATCATTTTTTAACCAGATACCTAGCTTAGGTGATACTCCTCCATCTATAGGATGAGGAATATGACCTTATTAGATCTAGTAGATCCGTATTCCGAAAATATTTTCCTTTAAAAACTTTTGAGAAAAGAATATCCAGTTTATCAATTAGTCTCCACAATTTTTTTTTGCTAAGAAAAATGCCTGAAATCCAATCCAACGATTTCCTTTATCTCTGCATAGTTTATCCAAGACATCCAGTGCATACTTTCCCCGGAACTCCACCAAAAAAATAGAATCTACGTCGTCAATTTTTTAGTGACTGTTTTTGGTAACCGATAACATGAAATTACATGGTTAGGCAGGCCGTAGCCACCACCTTTATCAAAACCTTTTCACCTCCTCGTGAGAGAATCTTCGTTGTCCCTGCAACAAAAGCCAATTGAGTTTCTGAGACCAGTTTTAGTAGATGCCCCTAACCGTTGACAAAAAACCTTATAGATGATCTTATAACCTACATTACATAGACTAATAGGTCGTAATTCCATCACCCGACTCGGCCTTTCCATTTTTTGAATAAGACAAATATTCGTCTTATTAATTCTTGGGTCTAACTCCCCATGTTGCATAAAATTGTTACCCAACCGAGTAACATCATTCTTTACAATTGGCGATGACTGTTGAAAAAAATAATGTTGTCATCCCATCCGGTCTCAGATTCTTCTCTGGATGCATCATGAATACTACTCTCCTAACCTCCTCCTCAGTAGCTGTTACCATAAGTGATGTAATATCTGGAGGTCGGATCCTACAGGATATACGTGGAGGTCGGTGGCTGGACTCAAGTCACTCTCCAAGGACCGGTTAATGATCGAATGCGCGCGGATGAGGATGGATCGAGCCGGCTGTACTTAAGTAACTCTCCGAAACGATAATGGATGGAAAGGAAGCGATGGGTGGATCGTAGAACGCCACTCAAGGGTGTGAAAGCCCTTGTGATAAGCTCAAGAATCTAAGCCTTAGGGAATCCACACATAAGACATAAATTTATAATGTTTTCTAAGAAGGGTAATCCGCACAACTTAGAGAAACAAAGAACAAAGCATAAAAGCTTTAGAACAGATAACTCTTATTATTCCAAAAATTTTGATTTCAACATAAGTGAACAATCACCTCAACCAGAGTTTCTTGGCCATTCTCTGTGTTTTTCGATATGGGGACAATATGAAAATTGGTTCGAGAGGATGTCTGTTTTGTTTAAGCTATTTAGGCGTCGATGCAATTAGGGATGGGGCAAAATCATTTTTAAACTTTCTTGGGTCAATTTCTAGAAAATTTTAGGAACTTTTTTTTTGGGTTTGTCTCGGCGGTTTTGGAATAAATCGCCGACTAATTATATAACGCGGACGTATAGTGTATAAGTTGGTGGGTCCGATTTATTTTTCCGAATAGGTGAAAATCGCAGCGGTCTCTTCACGATCAGCGACTAGGCGGCCGCGTTTTAGAACAGGGGAATATATACATAAAAATAAGATTATATTAAAACATGGTACCAAAATTTTAGTCCAACATTTACAAACAGAAGTCATTAAAATGTTCTTCTACTACAATACATGCCATTTACATATCAACAAAAACAGAAGATATTAGTCATGATCATTAGGCTGTTGGCTGGACTCAGAATGCATGCTTCTTCCTGCAACAGAACCAATTGACTCAGGTGGAACTGTCTCATGAGTCACAAGACTAATGCCATTCAGCTTCAACAAAAGCTCTACCCCCTTCTTGATATGAGATACATCATCCTTCACATGAGATACATCTTACTTCACATGCTGGAGCTCAAGTTCTGTTTCTGCATTCTTCAGTAGAGTTATGGCAGAAGCTTCATTGGGATCAGCATCTAGAAATTGAATTGAACCCAGTCCATACACTCTCCCTTTCTTGTTTGTAGCAGTCTGTAAGAAGCAATAAAACAGTCACTAAACACAGCAATAAAACAGTCACTAACAATCTAGTTGCATTACACACACCAAACAAATACTAACAAGACGGTGATCTCCTAACAAATACTAACAAATACCTCAAATACTAACAAATATCAAACAAATACTAACAAAACAAATACCAAACACTAACAAATACTAACAAAACAAATACCAAACAAATATTAACAAATACCTCAAGATAAGCGGTTGTGAGCTCCTGCGAAGATAGTTCAGAGGAAGCACTATCAGACCTAGACTGTGATCACTTTTTCTCCATTGCTAATGATTCAGCAGCCTTAACTAGAGCCTCTGCTCGTTTTTCAACAATGGTGTCGTTCTTTTTGGAGTGCGTCTTTAGCACCACCGCAGTCACTGGGACTGGTGCACCAGCTTTAACTTGCTGGAACAAAAAATACACAATGTCAGCAATGAGAGCAATGGATCTCAGGAAAAAATGACAGAAACAAAGTAAATGCATTGGAAATCCTTACCATCAATGTGTGGCACAAAGCCTGATGTATGGCGGTGAGAGCCGTGTCCATCTGGATTTGAGGCAGCGTTCTCTGCATTTGTTTTGCACCTCTTCATGTGTTCTTTCTCCTCCAAAATCTCCAGCATGGTGATTCAGTATGCTAGTGCAATGAAGTCCGGTTTCTTCCCTGATATTTTCCGCTTGCTGACAAGGTCACTGATTGACAGCCTAACAATAGTCTCCCACTTGTTGTAGACCTTGTTTTCATGCTTCGGGTCCCAATAGTATCTTTGCTACATAAGAAAAAGTAAATGCATTAGTACACAGGTAAAATAACAGAGACATAATGATATATAAACAATAATAAGACTTTGATCAAAAAAACTGAATATGAATACTAAGACTTACCACAAATGCAGCCCACCATTCATCCTTCTTCTCCTATGGAACCATGGTATAATTCCACCAAGGCCCCCAAAAGTTAGACTGATAAGCAGCGACTATATTCTTTCGGATACAATCATCAATTCCAAACCTACAACAGAACAAGAACAAGTCAGACTCGACACATTAAACACACAGTAACCGATATGTAGCAGTCAAGTCAAGAAGATTTACACATAGCCAAGACTCACATTGCAAGTGATTTAGTAAATTAATGGCAAAAACAGAACTCATCTAAACTCAAACTCGACAATACTAAGATAGAATAGAGACTCAACAAAGACACACTTAGCAAATACAGAAGCTCAGAGACACATATAAGCACAAGCAAAAAACAGAACTCAATGATGAATTACATATGTATCACTCATTAAGCAAATACACACTTAACAAGTAAAGACTCATCAATTAAGCACAAGCAAAAAACAGGAGCCTTATGACATCAGAACAAGAATAAGTAGTCCTACTAACAACTCAAACAATACTAACAACTCATGACATCAGAATAGCAATCTAAGCAACAAAAACAGTTATAACATATATACTAACAACTCAGACATAAGTAATCCAATTAAGTTATTACTAAACAATGATGCAGCCGAGTTAAGCAATCCATACATAAACAATCCAGTAAAGCAATCAAGAGTCATAAATGATGATGCACCTGAGTTAAGCAATCCAGACATAAGCAATCCAGTTAAGCAATCAAGAGTTATAAACGATGATGCAGCCGAGTTATTACTAAACGAGTTTCTTTGGTTCTCATGCAGGAACAAAACTAAACTAATTCAGTTAAGTAAACCAAAGACAATAGCAGGAACTAAAGAACACCAAATAAGCACAACTCACACGGTTATAACAAGCAAGCGACTGAATCAAACAAAATGAATATCTACAAACCTAAATGCAGTCCAGAACAGAGACAAAGGTTAAGTCAAACAACAAAGAAGTCAACAGACAGGGGCTGTATCACACCAGTCACATTAGCAAATTGCCACTAACCTAAGAGGGTTTTAGGAGACACTTACCATAGACCTCCATTGCACTTCCGCGGATGGATTAGAGGCATGTTCCGACGCTCCGGTGAGTTCATGATTGCCGTCAGGCTCGGCATAGGGTGTTTAGAACCCGAGGAAGTGGGCATGGCTAGTCCAGGAGGTAGAAGGTCTTCTGGATCCTGCCGCGGGAAGCATATCCATCTACATGCACAAAAAGAAGACATATCAGTTAAGAGAAACCCTAAATCGAAATGACAGAAACCCTAAATCAGAAACCCAGAAACAGAAACCCTAAATAAAATACCCCAAAACCCTAAATCAACTACCCAGAACAAGAAATCCTAAATCGAATACCAAAACCCTAAATCGACTACCCATAACCCGAAACCCTATATCAAATCACCCAAAACCCTAAATCAATACCCAGAACAAGAAACCCTAAATTGAAATACCTGAAACCCTAAATCGAATCACCTGAAACCCTAAATCGACTCCCCAGAACCCAAAACCCTAAATCGAATACTAGAAACCCTACATCGACTATCCAGAACCTGAAACCCTAAATCGAATCCCACAACACCCTAAATCACTACCCAGAACAAGAAACCCTAAATTGAAATACTTGAAACCCTAAATCGAATCACCAGAAACTCTAAATCGACTCCCCAGAACCAGAAACCCTCAATAGAATCACTAGAACAAAGAAACCTAAACCTAAGAAAGAATAAAGAAGAGAGCCTTACGGAGAGAAGGAGAGACGGCGAACTATCGAGAGAAAGAGACGGTGGATTTTCAGAGAAGTTTCATGAGAGAGAGAGAGAGAGAGAGAGAGAGAGAGAGAGAGATAGAGAGTAGGAGAGATAGTGAGCGAACGAGAGATAAAGAGAAGGACAGATGGTGAGCGATCGAGAGAAGGAGAGACGGCGACCACCGAGGGAAAGTGCTGGTGGTTTCAGAGAGAGAGAGAGAGAAAGAAAGAGAGAGAGAGAGAGAGAGAGAGAGAGAGAGAGAGAGAGAGAGAGAGAGAGAGAGAGAGAGAGAGAGAGAGAGAGAGAGAGAGAGAGAGAGAGAGAGAGAGAGAGAGAGAGAGAGAGAGAGAGAGAGAGAGAGAGAGAGAGAGAGAGAGAGAGAGGAACAAGGTGAAACGTTGAAGGAATGAAGAAAAATGCCTAAGGCATTGAGGGTTAGGGTGATTTCTTCGCGGGCCAATTTGGGCCAAATACATGGCGCGGATTGTTAAGGGGGAAGCCCAAATGTTTGGCGCGTTATGGGAATAGCTTAGCCACGACCATAAGTGTGGCTAATTGTGGCTATGTTGAAAAATCAAACCGCGAAATAAAATTATACCAAATCAGTTTCACGGTTTAAGATATATTAAACCCGTAAAATCAAAATTTGGACGGTTTAATTTGATTTTCGTATAGCCACAACACATTTCGTGTCAATTTGTGGCTATGCGAATAATTAGAATTTGTTAATTACAAAATTTGTCAATTACAAAATTTGTTAAATAATTATGGTTTATAATTTGGATTTTTAATTAATTTAGATTTAAGGTTTAGGTTTAGGATTTGTTTTTAGGTTTTAGGGTTTAGTTTTGGGTGTTATGGTTTAGGGTATATAATGTATAAGATAGGTTAAGGGTTTATGGATTTGGGTTTGAAAAAGTAAATAAAAACTTATATACGAATATTATTTGGTTTATAATATATTTGAGTTTAGGGTATAGGTTTATGGTTTAGTTTTGGGTGTAGATTTTAGTGTTTATTTTTAGGTTTTATGTTTTAGGTTGTATATAGGGTATAAAGTAGGTTTATGGTTTAGGGTTTTATGGAATTTGATTTTGAAAATTAAAATTGATAACTTATATATGAATATTTGGGCTTGAAATTAATGTTGGTTTAGGGTATCGGTTTAGGGTTTAGGTTTAGTTTTGGGTGTTAGGGTTTAGGGTTTATTTTTAGGTTTTAAGGTTTATGGTATATAAAGGGTATAAAGTATGTTTGTGGTTTAGGGTTTTATGGAATTTGGTTTGAAAAATTGATAACTTATATATATGAATATTATTTGGGCTTGAAATTAATTTTGGTTTAGGGTATAGGTTAAGGGTTTAGGGTTTAGTTTTGGGTGTTAGGGTTTAGGTATTATTTTTAGGTTTTAAGATTTAGGGTATATATAGGGTATATAGTAGGTTTATGGTTTAGGGTTTTATGGATTCTGATTTGAAAAATTGATAACTTATATATATGAATATTATTTGGGCTTGAAATTAATTTGGGTTTAATGTATAGTTTTAGGGTTTAGTTTTAAGTGTTAGGGTTTAGGGTTTATTTTTTAGGTTTTAAGGTTTAGGGTTTGTTTTTAGGGTATAAATTAGGTTTATGGTTTAAAGTTTTTTGGATTTTATTAATACGGAATCATACAAAGACTTTATTAATACGGAATCATACAATGACTTTATTAATACCAAATCATACAGTGACTTCATTCAAACCGCAACTATACCAAGGTAAGGTTCTAAACTCCCAAAACAGAATAAAAGCTAACTTGCTTTCTCTTGGTGCAGATTGTATAGTTTCGAGGTCGAAACTTCTTCAAGAGGGAGAGTATGATGAGGACATCAAGTCATCATCAACCAAGGAGCATGGAGAGGACATAAATCAACCAACCAAGATCCTTGGAGAGAAACAGTTTGAGCCCACCAGAGACATATGTGAATGTATTGGAGCATATCTACCCAACCAGGAAGACTTAAGCAACAAATCAACCTGTTACAGAGACCTAACTCATCAAGGAATCATCACGAAGTGGAATTGTGTCAAAAGCTTTCCAGATGAAGAAGATATGCAAGTTACAACTCAGAAGATTTCCAAGGAACCCGCTGGAGACCAACTGTCGCTTATTGGAGAGTACAGATCGTACCAGGATGAATCAATCAACAAAGTGAATTGTTCTGGAATCTTGATTCATCATGGAATCCAGGAGAGTTGGAATCAAGGTAATCCCATTTCGTATGTAGAAGTTATTCAACTTTTAAAGCAGATGATGCTCGGCTTGCCTTATTTGGAAGCTCACGAATTCAGTACACTTCAAACTCATATATGGCGACCAGGAGAGACATATAAGCATTCCGGAGACACATCTAACTATACAGGAGAGTCAGATATCATCTTTATATACAGTAGCAACCAGAGGATCAAGCAAATCTTATTGTTCTTAAACTTACCATATTTGGTGGATGCATTCACATTGGGAGCTTTAAGTGACCAACGGCTCTTTTGTCCAAGATTCTGCATTTTGATGATCAAAAACATCAATCTGACGTCCTTATGCACCATGGGTTCAAGCCAAAGCTATCAAGACTTAAGCATCATCACAACTTACCAATTTCGATTTATTTTGCCATAAAGTTTCCAACGGTTAGTTTTATTTAATTCCTACGATTTCTTTCTTCATAACAGCTTATTAGCAGTGTACTTGAGCTCCTATATAAGCTCAATTTCGTTCTCTTTGTAGAGTAGCTTTCAATCATTTTCAGAATTATTCTAAGTATTTCTTCTTTTCAAAGTGTTTGTTCTTTGAGAGAGAGCTGTTCCTTCTTAGAGTTTAGTGAGTAA
The DNA here is from genome assembly GCA_030180135.1 of Orychophragmus violaceus. Lineage (NCBI taxonomy): Eukaryota > Viridiplantae > Streptophyta > Magnoliopsida > Brassicales > Brassicaceae > Orychophragmus > Orychophragmus violaceus. The sequence goes on along the minus strand of CM058234.1, from coordinate 58,006,495 downwards.
TTCACCATACTTTAGGAGTTTCGGTTCAGACTATTTTTGAGTGATTCAAATAGTTTGTTCTTAGATTGAGAGAGTCAATCAAAGCCACTGAGCAAGAGAGTTTCTCAAATACCTCATCCATTCTTCCGCACATCAAGCTTGTTGATCACTTTGATAACCATTTGTGAATAAGGTTGTGGAGTGATTTCCAATCTTACATCATCTAGTCAATCAAAGCCACTGAGAAAAAGAGTTGCTCAAATACCTCATCCATTCTTCCGCACATCAAGATAGTTGATCACTTTGATAACCATTTGTGAATAAGGTTGTGTTCATCCAACCCTTATCTTTCTGTTTGTTTCATTAAAATTGAAAAACCCATAAAAATTGTGTTTCTGTTCTAAATCAGTTTTTGCATCCTGTTCTGTTTTTATTTAGATCCATTCATTCTGTTTAGTTTGCTATTTGATTCATTGCATTCAAAAAAAAAAAAAAAAAATCCATAAACAAAAGTGTTTCATTGCATAGTAGTTTCTGTTTCTAGTTCTTTCTCTTTCAAAATCGAAAATCACAAAAAAAATATAGTTCTGTTTTTTTCATTAGCTGCTTAGTTCATTCTGTTCTGCATATATCTTTTGCATTCTTAAACCAAAAATAAAAAGAAAAGTTCCTTAGTTTTGTGTTCTTGTCGATTTTTGATTTTTCAGAAGTTCAACAAAAACCAGAAGACAAAAAGAAGAAGTTCTTTAGTGTTTGATTCGATTTTCTTTAATAAAAACCAAAGAAAAAGTGTTCTTTCCCTTTCTAGAGCCTTATTTTCGAAATTTAAATCAAAGAGTAGCTCCTCTTTATTTATTTGTGATCACATAAAGTATACTTTCCTTTTTAACCAAACCGTGTAAGTCTTTTTGGAAAGCCATATACTTGTTTCCAATCTTCTCATTCTGTGCATTCGAAAATCAGTTGGACCGTGCAGCATTAATACAACTTGGTTTATAATTTAAACTAAGGCATATCAGAATATATTGAAACAGTCCAAGTTAACTTCTTAAGGTACAAAACATGGAAGAAGAAGATCCATATGAGGAAGAAGTCATGTCAGAAGAAGAAGGTTCTTATGAAGCGGATCCTTGGTCTGAAGATTTCTCCAATCCTGATTACGAGGAGGATCCAACTGATGCAGACCCTGATCCGGAACCACCAGACAATGATCTTGAAGATACAAGTCATGGAGAATGGTCCGTGGAAGAAGAAGAGGAAAGATGTGAAGAGGGGTATGATCATGGTTCATAAACAAAAGATGGCTTCAATGGAGAGATTGAACCAGAAGAACCAGAACCATGGGAACATCAAACAGATGAAGAAATTGAATCCGAAGAAGAGCCAGAACTATGGGAGCATCAAACGGATGCATTGATTCATTTCCAGCATGAACAAACCAATGAGGAATCATGGGAGAATAACACCACTTCTGCAACTTATCAAGAACATGAAGAATGGCAGGAGGAAGAAGAACGTTCAGAGTATGATTCCATAAATGAAGATGAACTTCAACAAGGCTATGACTTCAGAAGTGAGCTTGAAGAAGAGGAGACCAAGCAAGAGTCTTACTCATACCACATCTTTTTTTCAGGTCATGGGCAAGGACCAGAAGCATACCTAAGATGGGAAAGAGATTTAGAGGATTGGTTTCAATCCAACCAAATTCTAGAAGAGGAGAAGACATCTTATGCTGAAGAAACTCTCACTGAGGATTCCTTCATGCATTGGGATCAAGACGCCAACCTCAGGCTTAAGTATGAAGCACCAGATTGTTCGTGGGAAGAAATGAAAGAGCTGCTGCACAAAGAGTTTGTGGAGGAAGCTGAGATCAACCGGCAGTACTATGTGGAGATTTATTCTAATCCAGAACCAAGAAGATGGATCTTAGCAAGCAGACCAAGCCCAAAGGTTAAGCCAAAGAGGGCCACGTCCAACACTTCTGGAAAGAGAGCCAATTCTAAGGAAGTAATTGCACTCAAGAACAATACACAACAATGGAAGATGGGGCAGAAGAAAGTAACTCAACAAAGTATCAGTTTACAACAAATGATCAAGCCTCAAGCAACATGTCTGTGGTCTAAAGGAGCTCTACAACTAAGTAAAGAGAAGGCAGGGGCACGAAGTGCATCTCAAGCAAAGAAAGATCAACCCGAACCAGATCATCAAGCAGAGAAGTACAAGCAAATCCCTAAACCATTTCTGAAACAACAAAGCAAAATAGAGCAATGTAAGCCTTCTAAACTTTTAAAAACAGCTAGCACAATCTGTTATAGGTGTCATAAGAAAGGTCATTATGCTGTAGTTTGTCCAACTAGAACAGTAGATACTTCCCATTCACTAGAAATGAAACCGGATTCATCTAGTGATAGTCTAGTTCAATCAAGTTCTGAAATGTCTATTTCTAGTATAATGCACTTGTCTTTGCCAAAAGCTGTTGGTGCAGGACACACTAAGGATCAAAGAGATCAAGAAGTTGGAAAACACATTGAAGAGCAATGTTCAGTCTTACTCCAAACAAACCGAGATAAGGAGCTTGAAGAAACAGCCCTCACAACTTGTGTAGTGAACAAGTTTCATCCAACATCAGCTGAATTAGTTCCTAAAGTCACCCATCTCAAATCAGAGATGTTATCAAACCCCACACTTGGTACTCTAGTAAGTGAAACATATGAACTTGTTCAATATTGGAATTCAATCTTAATTGGTCATAGTTTCAAATACTCTGTTTTTAATGATTCAAGTTCAAGTATGATACACTTGTTCTTTCCCATAAGTGTCAAGGAAGAAGCAGGTACCAAAGGAGTGTACAAAGACTGGAGAGAACCCACAACTAGTCAGACCTTAGCTCTGAAGCAAAAGGAGAAATCAGTGAGGCATGAAGAAGAACAACAAGTTATCACCAACAACATCTTCATTCAAAGAAAGCCACCAAACAAAACACCAGCCACCAGAGCAACAGAGAAAAACATAGGAGTGATCCTATCATTCCTGCTCAAAGGAGATCCACCAGATGTGCCAATCATCATCAAACCGCAACTATACCAAGGTAAGGTTCTAAACTCCCAAAACAGAATGAAAGCTAACTTGCTTTCTCTTGGTGCAGATTGTATAGTTTCGAGGTTGAAACTTCTTCAAGAGGGAGAGTATGATGAGGACATCAAGTCATCATCAACCAAGGAGCATGGAGAGGACAATCAACCAACCAAGATCCTTGGAGAGAAGCAGTTTGAGCCCACCAGAGACATATGTGCATGTCTTGGAGCATATCTACCCAACCAGGAAGACTTAAGCAATAAATCAATATGTTCCAGAGACTTATCTCATCAAGGAATAATCACGAAGTGGAAGTGTGTCAAAAGATTTCCAGATGAAGAAGATATGCAAGTTACAACTCAGAAGATTTCCAAGGAACCCGCTGGAGACCAACTGTCACTTATTGGAGAGTACAGATCGGACCAGGATGAATCAATCAACAAAAAGTGAATTGTTCTGGAATCTTGATTCATCATGGAATCCAGGAGAGTTGGAATCAAGGTAATCCCATTTCGTATGTAGAAGTTATTCAACTTTTAAAGCAGATGATGCTCGACTTGCCTTATTTGGAAGCTCACGAATTCAGTACACTTCAAACTCATATATGGCGACCAGGAGAGACATATAAGCATTCCGGAGACACATCTAACTATACAGGAGAGTCATATATCATCTTTATATACACTAGCAACCAGAGGATCAAGCAAATCTTATTGTTCTTAAACTTACCATATTTGGTGGATGCATTCACATTGGGAGCTTTAAGTGACCAACGGCTCTTTTGTCCAAGATTCTGCATTTTGATGATCAAAAACATCAATCTGGACGTCCTTATGCACCATGGGTTCAATCCAAAGCTATCAAGACTTAAGCATCATCACAACTCACCAATTTCGGTTTATTTTGCCATAAAGTTTCCAACGGTTAGTTTTATTTAATTCCTTCGATTTCTTTCTTCATAACAGCTTATTAGCAGTGTACTTGAGCTCCTATATAAGCTCAATTTCGTTCTCTTTGTAAAGTAGCTTTCAATCATTTTCAGAATTATTCTAAGTATTTCTTCTTTTCAAAGTGTTTGTTCTTTGAGAGAGAGTTGTTCCTTCTTAGAGTTTAGTGAGTGATTCACCATATTTTAAGAGTTTCGGTTCAGACTATTTTTGAGTGATTCAAATAGTTTGTTCTTAGATTGAAAGAGTCAATCAAAGCCACTGAGCATGAGAGTTGCTCAAATACCTCATCCATTCTTCCGCACATCAAGCTTGTTGATCACTTTGATAACCATTTGTGAATAAGGTTGTGGAGTGATTTCCAATCTTACATCAGAAATCATTATGAATCAGATTCAGAATATTTACTATATTGATCAGTGAATTCATCTTCTTCTATATATTCATCGTTTGGATTAGCCATCGGCATGGGTTCATAATCTGAAGCATCTGGGACTGCATGCTTCGACCCGTACAATATCAGTAGGTTGAATCATGTGGTCAAAAAAGTCGTTTTGTACTGCGGTTTGAGAAACTTCTTGATTTTCTCTAAATATTCTAGGCATTACCTTCATTGTTGCCCACCATGCGTCTCTAATTGGTCGCATTCGCGGATAAGGAATATAACATACTTGATCACATTGCTCCGGCAGTATGAAGGGACCGTACTTGTCGTAATACATCTGCGGGAAAACATCAACAATACCTGATGGATGTCTTTGTATTCCCGTCATGTATTAAACCATTGGCATTTAAAAACTATTTCTTTTAACCCCCACGTCACCAGCATACTCTATCATGAATATCTCTTCAATCAATCCATAATACTCGGTCTCAGTGGTTCCACGAACATAAACTCCATAATTCATTCTCTTCCTGTTTTACCCATGGATTTGAGTATCAAAATGGTATCCCCTCGAGTAATACATGGGCCACGAAATAAAATGATGCTTCAGACCTTGTACAAATTCTAACATCCACAATGGGAATTCACATGACTTGCTCGCACCATTAATCTGCACAATATATAAATTTATATATACGATAACACATATGAAAACACAATTTGTACTACTTACGTATTTTTTTGCACCAAACAGCAAAATGATCATCTTTCTCTTTTGCCATTGCATCTGGAGTAATGTCCGGGATGTCACATGTCATAGATTCTTCAAACATCTTGTGTATAACAATAACAACAAAATTATATATATAGTTATATATAAAAATATATTAATTTTTAAGTATACCTCTCGTAGGGTTTAATATCATCACAGTTAAGTAGTAAAAAAAGTTTGAAGGACATTGTAATCCTCATCATCTAACCAATCCCTTGCAGGTCTCTCGCTGATTCGTCCTACTTGCTGGAACATTTGCAGAACATCAGGATATCTGTAGGTGAATCGAATTTCGTTGACATCTTCTGTAGAGTCCAAAACTTCCGGAGGTGTTATGTAGTTGGCTGTGAGGTCTTATGCAAATCAAAAGAAGATCCAGCCTTGATTTTATGCTATCTTTTGTCTTCCCAGGAACATTTAGGACCGTGTTAATAAGATTGTCGAAGAAATTTTTTTCAACATGCATAAAATCAAGGTTGTGTCGCAAAAGTAGTTGCTCCCAGTACGGTAAGTCCCAAAAGATACTCTTCTTAACCCAGTTTGTGGTGAACACCGTGGTCTTCAATTTTCCGAGCTAGATTGTCATGTCCTTTGCCTCCACAATCCGCCGTTCTGTACAGCCCACATATGTTGTTTATCCTCCACAATCATCATGAACCATTTTCCTCTTCGTGAAAGCTTTAACATTCCGTCTATAAGGATGATCTCTACTCAAAAACCTTTTGTGGCAATCAAACCAAGAATGCTTTCTACCATTCGGCAACCAAAATGATTTCATCTCATCCATACAATATGGACATGCCAACCTTCCATGTGTCATCCATACAGACAGCATACCATACGCTGGAAAATCGCTGATTGTCCACATCAAGGCCGCTCGCATCGTGAACTTTTGTTTCTATGATACATTGTAAGTCTCTACGCCATCACTCCATAAATTTTGTAAATTTTCAATTAGAGGTTGCAGATATATATCTAAGCTTTTCTTCGGGTGTTTTGGCTCTGACACTAATATGGAGAGAAAGAAAAATTTCCTTTTCATGCACATCCTGAGAGGTAAATTGTATGGTGTCACAATGACGGGCCAAACAAAATAAGATTGCCCATTCATACCAATTGGATTAAAACCATCAGTCGATAAGACTAGATAAATATTGCGACTCTCAGAAGCAAATGTAGGATATACCTCTTATAATTCCTCCATTCCCTTCCATCTGACGGATGATGCATTTCCTCTTCGGGAGATACATGCTCAGCATGCCATCTCATTTGTGAAGCGGTCGTCTTTGATTGATACATGCACTTCAATCGATCCCCAATTGGCAGAGAAAAACATCCTCTGCTTTGGTATCTTCTTCCCTGAACGACCCACATTTGCCTCGTACCGATCTTTTTGACAAAACTGACAACGTAACAAATCTCGATCTTCTCCCTTCCAAAATAGCATACAATTATCCTCACATCATCGATCTTGTGACTTGGAAACCCAAGAGAACGTGTCAACTACTTTATCTCATACTAAGACTTAGGAGCAGTATTACCTGACAAAAAGAAAAGAATAAAGGTTAAAATGATAAAACCACATAGTAACTCAATTGTTTGTCCCGTAAAATAATTTATTAGTAACAACAATACCTGATGGAAGGACATGATTAAAGGTGAGAGCAATATCGTCAACACATTCCTCTGGGAGATTGTAATTGGTTTTTCAACTCATCACCTTCGAAGTAAGGTACAATTGAGATATTCCATCAGCACACCCATCATATAATGATTGGTTTGCTTATTCTAATGCCTGCTGAACGGAATCATAGTATTCCTTGTAGAATGGTTCTTGGAAATTTGTGGCACCATTGGGTAACATGTTGAAATCTACGTTGGGATCATGTACTTGATCGAATGGAACTTGAATAGGATCACTTCAGGGGTCGTTGGGTTCTTGGACTTTCTCGATGGGAACATGATGACTTGTCAATGCTTCATCGTCATACATGCAATTTTTTCCGGCACACGTCCAATCATAGTAATTCTCCATAAACCCTTCAACATGAGGTGAGTTGTCACGGTCTGCACATTGTGGGGCATTTGATTCTTGCACCTCTTGCACGGACAATATAAAACTCCACACTCCAGAAAAAGGTTGATTACAAGCAAAAGAAATGAAAATGTTTACTCCTGCCTTAAATTTTTCACAAATGCTACGATCAGATTGTTTTAAACGTTTATACATCCACTCTCTTGATCGAAAAATCAGCCATTTTACGTTTTTGGATTTTTGAACGTTTATACCAAATGAGTTCTCGGTGTTGTTATTTATAAACTTTGTTAGCCACGGATAGCCACAAATATGTTCGTGGCTAAAACGAATATATTCTCTTCCAGATGTGATGATTTGATGATATGATGTTAGCCACACCCGAGCTTCGACCAAAAGAAATATCCACATAGCCACGGATAGCCACGAAATTTTAAATTCGTGGCTATTTCGTAGCTATCCGTGACTGGAAAAAAATAGCCACGACCATCCGTGGCTTGGTCGTGGCTATTTCCTGTTTTTCTTGTAGTGTCTCTTCACTCCTATCTCTATCTTCATCCACCAACCACCCAAATCCATATAAGTCTACCATGAGGCTTATATCATCACGCAGCCCTTTTCTTCCTCGTCTAGTTTACTTGCTTCCATGGAATACGAGAGATCGCCCTAGGTCCGACTTTCGGGGTTGCTTTGATTTTTTTGTAGGTTGTGTTGTCGAGGCAGGGAAGAGGTCTTACGTTCTTCCTTGTGATGGTCCTGTTTTGCGGCGGATCTTGTACAATTGAAGTTTGTGGCGGTAGAGCTCTTCAGTGCTCTTGGGTCTCTCTCTCTTCCGATGGTTCTGGCAGAGTGTTCTTGATGCATTTAGATTTTGCTTGGCAAAGGTTTTTCGTTTACATTAGGATTTTGGGCTGTCTCCGGTTTTTTTTCCATTTTTTTCCTATTTAGTTTGATTTTATTTTCTCTGTAATTTTGTTGGTTTCACTAAACCAAACCTAATTTGGAATATTGGTCAGAACCCGGTTAAATCGGATTATAAAAAAATGAAAAATTATTTTAAATGCAATCAACTGTTAAAGAAAAGGTAAAAATTACCGTTCCTCTGTCTAGAAGAGATTATTTTCCACGACTCCTACACTTTTATTATGACAAGTTTTCAGTTTTCGTGTTCTTTGAGGAGTTTTTTTTTTTTTGTAAAAAGGATTTTCAGTTCTTTGAGGAGTTTTCCTTTCCACATTGTCAAATACTATAATAAGTGAGAATTTCTTATTTTATTTTCTTCCCCTTTTAATAGATTTCTATGAGACATTGGTGGATGAGAATAAGGGATGTAGAGTTTTCAAATGGTAGTCGTAAGCAAATAAAACTATAAATATTCGTTATATCTTTGATTTTTGACTGACTAATTTCTTACAAAAAGAAAAGAGTTATTCTCTTTGAGACCAATAAAAAGAATTATTCTCTTTGAGAATATTTCATATTTTTCGACCAAACTTATATTAATATTATACAATGACTATTGTGATTTTTCTTCCTCTGTATTATTGACTTTTCTCCTGAGAGGATCAAAATATTTTCTAGTTTGGTTTCTGAAAGAGTGATACTTTTGTTTTCTGTTCTCCTATAATGATGTTGAGATATATTAGTCAACTATTTGAAAAAAAAAAAAACCATGTTAATTTCTACGAGGCTTCTTAGTTATTTCTTAAGCCTATTCATACGTGACTTTTCAGAAGTCCTCTCTAAAGTTAGTCTGGTAAACTTAAATACTTTTGTATTCTGCCATAAGATAACTGTCATGTGTGATAAATAAGGTTTCTCATAACATTTCAGCTTGTCGAAAAAGTTGTAACTGTAACACCCGTCTCCCGGCATAATCGGAGACGCGGCATTAGGACGCCCGTTGAACCGAACATGGTCCAACCGGGACACCAACTCAACTTGTCCCAGGACCCGACGCTTCCTTCTTATTGAAAACCACCAATGACGTCACTCGACTGTATCGATCCCGCATCCGGACCTGCAAGAAAACGGGGACAGGAAAGGGGAAAGAGGCCTGAGTAATTGTTTCAAACACAATCACCCAGTGAGGACGGACTTAGGGAGTCCGCTATCCCGCTTACACCACACAACTACGGTTCACAAGTCCTAAGCTAATATCACCTTGCAAACAGGCCCGAAGGCTTTCACCACGCAAACTACATCCACTCGCGCTTTCGCACTCGTGAACCCCTCTCTAGCCCGAAGGCTCACGCAACCGGCCCACCCGGTATCTCTTGGCCCACAGCCTTTTCACCTGGGGAGGCTCGCCAACACCCCCCATCCGACGATTTAAAGGGCGCGTACCAAAACTCGTTATACGCGCCCTGCCACGAAACACCATTTCGGGGGCCCTACCACAACTACCAACCATATCCATCACACACAAACAACGTTTTAGGCTCAGCGATAACCTAGCAGTTCTACGTTCTGCAAACAATCACATTGAGATCTCTATTACCCTAGACTACCTAGGAAAGATAACATTAACAAGGGACTATCGCCCGGAATCGAATGAAGTAAGGGAGATCACGTTCGGTCCTCACCTTAGCCAAAGAAGAGGGCAAAACGGTACTTTATCAGCCCCATTGACCCGAACGGACATCGGTTCTGAAAAGAGGACGAAAATTCAAGTGAGATGGGCTTTTGAATCGCTTAAATCGGGCTTAGGATGAGCTAGATACGATCGATTGAAAATATCCCACTCAAACCAGCTAAACCGATCTAAACCGGGAATTGAAATTGAAATTGGAAATCGAAATCAAAATTGACTAAACCGGATTAAACCGACCGGTCAACCTAAACCAGACCCGGTCAAGGATCCGACCCGAACGGGTCCGACCCGACCCGACCCGATCCGACCCGAACCCGGTCAACGGTCAACGGGTCCGGTCAACGGTCAACGGCGGCGATCAACGGCGACGGCGACGACGGTCAACGGCGGCGCTCCGGCGACCGGCGGCGGCTCCGGTCGGCGGCGGCGGCGGCGCGTGACGGCGGCGGCAGCGCGTGACGGCGGCGGCGGCGCGTGACGGCGGCGGGCGGCTCCGGCGGTCGGCGCGTGGGCTCCGGCGCGTGGCTCGTGGATCTCACACGCCCGTGACTCCTCCGGCGCATGCGGGCGCGTGCGGCGGCGCGTGGCGGTCGGCTCGGCGGCTCCGGCTTCATCTTGTCGCGACGGTCACGGTGGTGTGCTCGGTTTCTCGGGATTCGGGGTATTTCGAAAGATATGAAAGGTTTGAAAACGTTTTTGACTAAGGAGGCTCAGATCTGGTTCCCAGAGTTACCTGGTGAGATTGGGGAGAAAGGAAAACGTGAATAGTGCCTCTAGAAGCTTCGAGTGTCTCCAGATCCCGACAGAGCTTCGCCGAAAGAAGAGAATGAAGTTTCTGGAAAAGAAGGCAGCTATTTATAGGGAGGGACTCTGCAGAAACCCTAGGGTTTCAGAAAAGGAAAGCAGGTTCATGGGCTTGGCTAATGGGCTTGGCCTTATAACAGAAAAGGAAACTCATTTAATGAGGGAATAAATAGAAAAGGAATGTGGATTTGGGCTGGGCTTTTGGGCTTTTCTTTCTTTTTAAACAAAATTTTTGACGGGCCGGTATGGGTATGTTAAAATTCTCCCCCCCCTTGAAAAGAATTCGTCCCGAATTCGGCGATGTGCGGTTTCCCGTCCACCTCTAAACTCAAGGACTCCGCTCTATTCAAGCGCGGGACTAATCGTAACGGAAATCCGTTCGGAAGGCACGATGTAAATAAAGAAAGATCAATAGAATAAAGGAATAGGGCTACAAGAAGTTTGAATCAAAAGAAACGAAAACTAACTACGCGAGAACCGCGGAAAGAAAACCCAATGAAAACAAAAAGCCCCAACTCTAAAAGAATACTACGCCCTACTCCTAACAACTCCCCAAAGCCCCCCGACTCTAGCCACTCGATGATCACGGGGTCCGTAGCTCAAGGTCCATGTCTCCTCGGTAAAGCTGGCCTTCCTCGCTGTCATACTCCTCCGGATCTGACTCTGGCTCCGCCTCTGAATCTGAGATGATGATCACCGGAGGTGCTGCTGCCTGTTCCTGACTCGGTGTAACCCTCTGCTGATCAAATCCATCCGGTTCCTCCTCAGGAATGTTCAGCTGCTCATCCAACCAGGCATACTCTCGGTCCTCCTGCATCCTCTGCATCCTCTGCTCCCGCCTCCGGTCCAAGTCAGCCTGCTGCTCGGCCCACTCTACCCTCTGCTGCTCAAACCTCTCTCGGATACGCTCCAAGGTGGCCCTCTGCTCCTCCAGCTGAGCCCGGTCTGCAATCTCCTGCTCTCGCCTCAGACGCAGCTCCTCATCCCAAATGGCTTGTTGCTCGGCCATAACCTGTCGTCGAGTTTCCTCATCATTACGACGCCTCTCCCTCATCTGCTGCCGGAACACTGGATCCCTCTGGTTCCTGTCCACAGCCTCTGCGTACCCGGCAGCCATCGCAACCAGACTGTACTCTCCGTACTCACTCCCATCTGTCATCCCCTCTCGGATCTCTGGTGTTAGCCCACCCATAAACATGGTCATCAAATGGATCGGGGATCTGGGGTGGGTGCAGCCAGCTCGGAAAATGAACGCGTCCATGTACTCCTGCACGCTCATGCCTGCCATCTGAAAGGGCCGGGGAACGTCCCGAGGAATCTCCTGCGCCTGGGGTCTCGATGTCGACGCCCCTGGTATCCCGCCTGATGGTCTCACAGTTATGAAGCACACACGGCCCGGTGGATCGGAATGATCCTCCGCCACTACGTGCTCCTTCCCCGACCTCTGGACTCGGGGTGCATCCACTGTCGCCGGTGGGGCCACTACGGACGTCTTCCGGGGTCGGCCTCTACCCCTCGCTGGTCTCACAACTGGAACCGATGCAGACACTGATCTATCCACTGGGTGCCGGGCGGATGACTGGGTGGCGCCGGGAATCTCAACCGATGCTCCAATCGTAAGTCGTCTCCTCTGTCTCCTCGGTACGTTCCTGCGGGGCGCAGCACGTGTGCGCAGAACACTGGTAGGGTTTTGTGTCCAGTCGGACCCGGAATCAGAGTGTGAATCGGTGGACATCCTGCATAAAAATGAAACTATGAGAGATCACAACAGGAGATAATCAGTGATATATTGGTGTTTGAAAGATTTCGCAAAGTATCTGTTTATAAAAAAAAAATTTCGCAAACGGTTTTGAAAAAGATTGAAAACTGGGTTTTGGGGTAAACAACGAAAGCTGATCTCCCAGGGCAGGACTGGGAGACCTTAACCTAGGCTCTGATACCAAATTGTAACACCCGTCTCCCGGCATAACCGGAGACGCGGCATTAGGACGCCCGTAGAACCGAACATGGTCCAACCAGGACGCCAACTCAACTTGTCCCAGGACCCGGCGCTTCCTTCTTATTGAAAACCACCAATGACGTCACTCGACTGTATCGATCCCGCATCCGGACCTGCAAGAAAACGGGGACAGGAAAGGGGAAAGAGGCCTGAGTAATTGTTTCAAACACAATCACCTAGTGAGGACGGACTTAGGGAGTCCGCTATCCCGCTTACACCACACAACTACGGTTCACAAGTCCTAAGCTAATATCACCTTGCAAACAGGCCCGAAGGCTTTCACCACGCAAACTACATCCACTCGCGCTTTCGCACTCGTGAACCCCTCTCTAGCCCGAAGGCTCACGCAACCGGCCCACCCGGTATCTCTTGGCCCACGGACTTTTCACCTGGGGAGGCTCGCCAACACCCCCCATCCGAGGATTTAAAGGGCGCGTACCAAAACTCGTTATACGCGCCCTGCCACGAAACACCCTTTCGGGGGCCCTACCACAACTACCAACCATATCCATCACACACAAACAACGTTTTCAGGCTCAGCGATAACCTAGCAGTTCTACGTTCTGCAAACAATCACATTGAGATCTCTACTACCCTAGACTACCTAGGAAAGATAACATTTACAAGGGACTATCGCCCGGAATCGAATGAAGTAAGGGAGATCACGTTCGGTCCTCACCTTAGCCAAAGAAGAGGGCAAAACGGTACTTTATCAGCCCCTTTGACCCGAACGGACATCAGTTCTGAAAAGAGGACGAAAATTCAAGTGAGATGGGATTTTGAATCGCTTAAATCGGGCTTAGGATGAGCTAGATACGATCGATTGAAAATATCCCACTCAAACCAGCTAAACCGATCTAAACCGGGAATTGAAATTGAAATTGGAAATCGAAATTGAAATTGACTAAACCGGATTAAACCGACCGGTCAACCTAAACCAGACCCGGTCAAGGATCCGACCCGAACGGGTCCGACCCGACCCGACCCGATCCGACCCGAACCGGTCAACGGTCAAAGGGTCCGGTCAACGGTCAACGGCGGCGGCTCCGGTCGGCGGGGGCGGCGGCGCGTGACGACGGCGGGGGGCTCCGGCGGTCGGCGCGTGGGCTACGGCGCGTGGCTCCTCCGGCGCGCGTGGATCTCACGCGCCCGTGACTCCTCCGGCGCGTGCGGGCGCGTGCGGCGGCGCGTGGCGGTCGGCTCGGCGGCTCCGGCTTCGTCTTGTCGCGACGGTCACGGTAGTGTGCTCGGTTTCTCGGGATTCGGGATATTTCGAAAGATATGAAAGGTTTGAAAACGTTTTTGACTAAGGAGGCTCAGATCTGGTTCCCAGAGTTACCTGGTGAGATTGGGGAGAAAGGAAAACATGAATAGTGCCTCTAGAAGCTTCGAGTGTCTCCAGATTCCGACAGAGCTTCGCCGAAAGAAGAGAATGAAGTTTCTGGAAAAGAAGGCAGCTATTTATAGGGAGGGGCTCTGCAGAAACCCTAGGGTTTCAGAAAAGGAAAGCAGGCTCATGGGCTTGGCTAATGGGTTTGGCCTTATAACAGAAAAGGAAACTCGTTTATTGAGAGAATAAATAGAAAAAGAATGTGGATTTGGGCTGGGCTTTTGGGCTTTTCTTTCTTTTTAAACAAAATTTTTGACGGGCCGGTATGGGTATGTTACAGTAACACTGGTACTAGTCCGCCTGATCTATAAGACTTATCTTGGTTAAAAGAATGGAACATAACCATTTGTATCAGTTGCACTTGGCGTGGTTATACAAGATCGCATAAATATTTATAAATGTTTTCTGTGGAATGAATTAAACTACTAATAAGTTTTTTTTTTAACTAAAATTTTAAATTACTAGATGTCCCAATTTAAAATCAAAACCAAACTGTAAACTGGAGCGTCGGGATTCTTGCCATTTAAGGCAATCATTGTGGCAAAATAAATCATTCCACAGTTGGATTATAATAAGTAGGTTGTAGCTAACAAGCTTTGTAATGACCAATTACCAATTCAGCTGCTATGTTTACAAGTGATTCCCAACACGTGCATGAAGTTCTCCAAGCCGGGTCTGGTACCTTAATCATGCATAGAAGTCAACAATAAGTAACTTAATGTTATCAACTAGGTCCAAACTCGAAACCATAGCACAACTTACTTGTTGACCTCTACAAGTGATCTAAAACGCATTTATGTTGAACTCTGTGGCATGGCATTCTAGTCAGCCACGACCATCTATTATGACACAAGTTTCTCGGTGATCTGAATGTTAGTCCTACCTAGAGCTGCTTCATCGCGAGAATTGAAGTTTTTTTTTTTTTTTTCCTAATCTAAGCTACCTCTCTTTCGCTATAAGTATCGTCGTAGGATTTTTCATGCATATTTCCATTATACATTTTATTAATGCACTCATAACTTAATTTATCCAAAGAAAAATACTTTAAATATTAAGGATAACTAAAACTAAATTTTGTTTAAAATCTGCATTAAAAATGTAAACAGCTTTTTGTGTAACGAAACTAAAATCCATCAAAAATACTTGTGGAACGGAGATAGTAATTAGCAGTTAGAGAGTTGGTTAATACAGGTTCATTTCAATAAAAAATTGATATGTGGCCTTTTGAAAATTTATTAAATACTGGATTTCTTCAACAAGGGAAAGGATGGTATTGATAGCTGCAGATTTCAAATGAAATTTTAAGTACCTTCAGTTAATAAGTTCTGTTAATAATATTATGTTCACGTATGTATTTGTCCAACATTTAGTGGACAATTAGCAGACATGGTGTGAATTCATCTGACTCACTAGCCGTGCATGAATTGGCTGCTTTGGAAATTTCTGCAGTCTATCCACTTGAAGGTGACATGTATATCACAATTTAATAGTGACATAGGTACTTGCTTGGAGTATATATATACGTGCTTAACAGACCAGGTTGTATTATATTGATAACATCTTCTTCATTTTTTAACTAATTAAAGAATGGTCAGTCTAAGGTTCTTCAGTTCGGCCTCATCTTTATGCTCTTCTCCATCAAAAACTATCAAGTCTAGGTACTGATTTGCGTTGTAATGCAACATATATACTAAAAGTTTTTTAAATCGATCTTTTTATATCAGTTATATTATAATTGGTTTTATCTGATACACTGCATGCACTCTTTCTTTCTTATACAGTTTAGACTTCGAGTTGAAGAAACTTGGTATGATTTTCTCATCTTGTCTCTCGAAAATCTGATTTGGATGTTGTTTCATATTTGGTTATTATCAGAACCATCTTACAGCATGTGCAATTAGAGACCACTAGACCCAAAAAAAATAAATAAAAGTTTTCTTTAGAATATCTCTTAACACATCAGATACATTAAAATAAAAAAAAAAATTACAGTCTGCAAATACTTTGAGACGGATTTAGTTATCATAATAATATTGACTTTTTCCTGATGTTTTCTTAGGTGGCTGCACAAAACTGGTCCGCAATGTGAATTTGGAGAAACTAAAGAATAACTATTTGTTTCCGGAAGTAAAAAATTCGTGATCTTCCATCTTTATTAAGAATTATACATATGTATTTTCATATTTTACAACTCGAGAGTTTATACTATACAGATAAACAGACGTGAGCTTGAGCACGTCGAAAAGCATCCAAATGTACAAGTGATAAGCCTTGGGACTGGTGATACAACTGAGCCTATACCGAAGCAGATAACCTCAGACATGTCTAACGTAAGAATTATCGTACTTTTTTATTTGCTTGTTTGTTAAGGGCTGCTAAAACATTTTAGACTCTGTGCAATGTTTACAGAAAGGTTACTCCACAGCTCGTGTAAAAATCTAAAAATCGAACAAGTATATATGTTGAACGTTCTAGAGATGTTTCAGCGTAATATATATATATTTAAACTCTTTTAAGTTTTAAACCCAGACAAAAATTTAAAACGTCTTCTTGACTTGACTATCTCGAAAATCAAAAGTCAGTTGTCGTTCTTTTCTTGGTTGTTCGAAATTCCCATCTTCTCAACGCTTTTATATTTTGTAAATTATTTTTCTTTCTGCAAATTTTGTACCTATGCTTGACGCATGTGTCGGCTTTTTTTTTATAATTTGTAAACAATAGACTTTACTTTGTCTATTGTTTCTTTAAAAAAAAAAATAATTTGTCTATTGTTGTTTGTTTATGTATTTTTATATATGTGAAGGTAGTGAATAAAATAAAATTTTAACCTTTGAGAATGAACTTGTTAGGTTTATTTTAAAAAGACAAAACCCGGTCCAACTGATCCGATCCAGTTGAACCCGTCTAGAAAAAAACTGATGGTCCTTATTCTTTCGTAATTGTGTGTGTTTGATTTTGATAATACAGTTTGCACATGCCCTGTCAACTGTGGAAGGATATAGAGGGTATGGACTGGAACAAGGTGAAGAGGTAATTAGGGTCTTCGGAAAACAAACTTGTATCACATCATTGTGTGTCATTTTAACTTCACTATATATATGATATTTTTAAGAGAGTTTATTTTCGTATATTGACATTTGGATTTACCAGGGTCTTCGGAAAGCTATTGCTGATACGTTCTATGGACATTTGCGTGTGAAAAGCAGTGAAGTTTTTGTATCAGATGGTGCACAAAGCGATATTTCTCGTCTTCAGGTATATTAGAGCATGTACATCCATGAATCCCCTATGGGGTTCTTAAAAAAAAAATTTTTTTTTTTTTTTAACTATTCACGTGGGACCCACAATATTTTAATAATTTTTTTTTTTGGGAAAGTGTAATAAAAAAAAAATTGAAAAAAAAATAGACGAATGACAATCTGCCACGTGTCATGAACAGTGTAAGAACCGGTTCTTAAATAAGCATTTTTAGAACCCGATTCTTAACTATTCACGTGGGACCCACAATATTTTAATAATTTTTTTTTAAACAGACATCTCTTATCTATACTTCTCAATCATCTTTGCAAAACCAACAACAATAACAATTCAGTTTTATACTCAGATTTAGTTCAAGATAAACAAATAAGATGAATTAGTTAAGCAAATAACAAACAGTATTTTTTCGAAGAGTAAGAACCTTGTTACCTTATTCTTCGAAGAGTATTTTTTTCCACCAAACCAATAAGAATACTGGATATGTATATAAATTCGGTTTATATGGGTTAAATCGGGTTTCGGATTTAACCCGAACCGATCCATAACTTGGATGTTACCTTATTCTTCGAAGAGTATTTTTTTCCTCTTAAAATATCAAATGTACATACCCAGAGCACAAATATTGGAGATTCTAAGGGGGATTCTAAAAAAATAATAATAATATAAAATTAAAAAGTTGGAGAGAGAATGATGAACCGGCTCTTATTTGAGCAACCGTTAGAGACTGGGTTCGCCACGTGGCACGATCTGGTTGGTTTTTTTTTTTTTTTTTGATTTTTGATTTTTTTTTTCTCCAGCTAAAAAAAAAAACAATAAAAATTAACTAAAAACCTCCAAAGGGGTTCACCAATGGGCATGCTCATATATATAACATGTTTTTTTTTTTTTTTTGATATTTAACACAATATTCTTTTGACATTATGCTTACGTGAGTTTCATCCACAGCTACTCCTAGGTTCCAGTGTCACAATTGCTGTGCAAGACCCTACATTCCCGGTAATTTTAATTTCTGAACATAATTTTTTTAAAAATTAATCAGTGTTTAAAAGATGGAAAGAGTGCTTTGCCTCATATATATATCCTGATGATTTTTTTTTTCTTTATGGAAATATTAGGCTTACATAGATTCAGGTGTGATTATCGGTCAGACTGGTGGTTTCCATGAAGCAACAAAGAAATATCAAAATGTTGTGTACATGCCATGTGGGCCTAAAAACAGTTTCTTCCCGGATCTAGCAATGACTCCAAGGACCGATGTCATCTTCTTTTGTTCTCCTAATAACCCTACTGGTTATGTCGCTTCTACAAAACAGCTACATCAACTAGTTGCCTTTGCAAAGTCCAATGGCTCCATTATTATCTATGACTCTGCATATGCTACCTTTATCGAAGATGGAAGCCCACGTTCAATTTATGAAATTCCTGGGGCTCGAGAGGTAACCCGATTTTGCATTTATATATTCCTTGTTTATATTTCATGGGTTATTTTGTAGTCTATTGCTTTAAATTCATTCATCATTGCTAGGTCGCCATTGAAATTTCTTCATTCTCAAAGTTTGCTGGCTTCACTGGTGTCCGGCTTGGTTGGACTATCATCCCTGATGAGCTCTTGTACTCTAATGGGTTTCCCGTTATAAACGATTTCCATCGCATTGTGACAACATCCTTTAATGGAGCTTCAAATATCGCTCAGGCAGGTGGGTTGGCATGTCTTTCTCCTGCTGGCCTTAAGGTAATCGACTCTCTTTTTTTTTTTTACCGTTACTTTCTGTTTCATTTTCTTCAACTTCCTCTTCATGTTTTGACATGATAGGAGATACGTTCAGTGATCAATTACTACAAAGAGAACAGGAAGATACTAATGGAGACTCTGGTCTCGCTCGGCCTTCCGGTTTATGGTGGTGTAAATGCTCCATACTTGTGGGTTCACTTTAAGGGAACCAAATCATGGGATGTGTTTGCTGAGATTCTTGAAAACACTCATATAATTACAGTTCCGGGCTCAGGTTTTGGACCCGGTGGAGAAGAGTATTTAAGGATAAGTGGGTTTGGACGCAGAGACGACATTGTTGAAGCATCAAGGAGGTTGCAAAGTTTCTTTAACACTCAAACCAAACATTTTCCCTTTCTCTCTTCCGCTTTTAATACCAATTAAATTTAACACATCTCGTCCTATATATTTACATTTGTCTTCAATAATAATACCTCTCACTTGTTGTATCATGATGTATATCGTTGAAATAATAGAACTTACGGGACCATGTTTAATCTTATTCATAATCAATACGGCTCTAAATGGTGACCACGGGAATGAGGAGTAACAATGAATTCTTTTTCGTTCCTTACAAAATACACCATTTACAAGTAATATTTTTTACACATAATTCCTTCTCATTCCTTCTTTCGTAGAGAATTAAAGAGCAAAATTATTCCTCATCAAATTTGATAAAGAACAATAATTCCTATTATTTTATTCCTCTTCGTTCTTTTCCTACTCATTCCTATTGTTTTTCAAATGGTCACCGGTTAGAGCCTACATTTTTTTACTTTCATGTTAAAAACAAGATAACTCAGCAATAATGTTCTGGGATATTTCACTTTATATGACTTTTTTTTTGAACTTCAAACATTTCATTAAAGAAAAGGCCATCGATTACACAGCTCCATCCGCTCTAATAGCAGGGATCAAGTTTCCTTCGAGTAAGGCTCTCTTGACCAACAAATCGGCCTTATAATTGTCTATTTTTTTTGGGATAAAATAAAAACATATAAAATCGAACTCCTTTCGAAATCGCTTCAATGTCGTTAAGCACTCCATTAAGTTTATTCGGGTATTCTTTCTTAGTTAGAGAACATATTAGGTTTTAGAGAATCTGAAGATACCATTACCTTGTTCATGTTTTGCGCTCTTAGATGATTTACAACTTCCATTGTTTCTCATCACTGCTCCCGTTACTAGTCCTGATCCGTCCTTGAATCTTACACACCACTCCAGTCTTGCTTTCTCTGTTTGTGCAGTCCAAGCAGCATATGTGCAAACTATCAAAGTTGCTTCCTCTCTTTCGTCTCTGTATCAGAATGGATCAACCCTCTCCTTTTCAGCTGTCATTTCCTCCTTTCTCTCTTCCTCATGTGCTTCTGTCCATTCCCGTTCTTCTGTTATTGCTTTCGTGCAAACATCCTCTGCTCTAATCTATATCCCTTCAAAAACCAGCTTATTTCTGCTTAGCCAAATGTTCGAGCCTGCATTATACGCGAGTTTAAGAGAGCAGCATCAATTCTATCCCACTTCCTTGAATTAACCGCGACCTTGAAAGGTGCTAACCTCCACACTTATGTCGCAAATTCACATTTAAACAAAACATGCTTTGTATCTTCCAGTTCTCCACATCTCCTGCGATTAGCATTCATAAGAACTTTCCATTGCAGCAAGCAACTCCAACTGGGAGAGCATTCCTTCTCGCTTTCCAGAGGAACATATTTATTTTAGAAGATGTTCTTCTCTCCCATATATCATTGTTCTACTCGATCTCTAAATTCTTAACCTCTACAACTTTTTCTGACCCTGCACTTTGCCTACTCTTGTCAAATATTTTATGCATCTACCATAGAGACAAATCAGTTTTTCTTTAGCTCTCGTTCTACTTGGTTGGATTCTTAAGATCTCTTCTTCTCTCTCTGAGATCAAACTTATGATTTTTCCAGTATCCCACATATTTGTCCCCTCAGTAAACAAATTAGATTTCGTCCAGTATCAAATGAATTTCGTTGTTGGACCATATATAATAGTCGGTTTCTCCATTGAGATCCATGGGTATTCCCAAATTTTATCTTCCTTTCCATTGCCTATGGTGTAGCCTAAGCCTTCTCGGATCAATTTTCTCCCAATAAGTATACTTCACCAACCATGGGAGCTAGTAGAGATCACTTCAACATCCAAAAAAACTCTTCTTCCTGCAGTATCTCCTGAGTAGTACTCTCGCCATCAATCCATCCGGATTAGAGATGATCCTCCAACTAATATTTTCTAGCATCACCCGTTTTTCCGCCGAACTATGACTCTTGACCTCCGATCGAGCTACAAGCACAAGTAGGTAGGCACATCCTTAATGTTGGAACAAGACAAACAATGTGAAAACAGAATAAAAAAAGATCAAAGAACAAAAAGAGTAATTTGCTGAATAATACTTTTATTCTTAGATGATTAAAATTGAAAGAGACTACATGAATATATAAGAAACAAAAAACGTAACGGCACCCATTAACCCACAGAATCATTATGTCCTATAATTAAGAAGAAAAATGAAACTTCCCAATTGATTAGAAATAAAAACTATCAAACGTAACCAAAACCATTTAATTCTATTTTGAGTTACTTTCCAACACTCTCCCTTGATTCAAACTTGCACACTCCAAGCTTACTTCTGAAGTAGTCAAACTTATTCTTTGATAATGCTTTTGTGAGAACATCTGCACTCTGCTCGTTTGTGCTGCAATACTCCAAAGTAATTGAACCCTCAGTAACCAAGTCTCTGATGAAGTTAACCTTGATGGATATATGCTTCGTTCTTCCATGATATGCTGGATTTTTGGTCATTGCTATGGTTGCCTTGTTGTCGCAGAAAATTGTTGTCGCCTTCATTTGTTCTTGCTTGATGTCTGCTAGAATTCTTCTTAACCAAACTGCTTGACATGCAGCTGCAGTAGCTGCTGTATACTCAGCTTCTGATGATGATAAAGCTGTCACATTTTGCTTCTTTGAACTCCAGCAAACTGCTCCAGAACCCAGATTAAAAACATGTCTCGAAGTGCTTTTTCTATCTTGCACACAACCTGCCCAATCGCTGTCCGTGAACCCAACCAATTCAAACTCTGAAACTGAGTTGTACCCTAAACCATACTCTGTTGTTCCTGCAATATACCTCAACAGCCTCTTTGGTGCTCCAAAATGGTGCTTGGTCGGATTGTGCATAAACCTGGAAACTACACTCACAGCAAAACAAATATCTGGCCTTATCTGAGTTAGATAGATAAGACCTCCAACTAAACTCCTGAACTTTGTTGCATCTGCTTTCTCTGTTCCATCATCCATTTGCAGCTTCTCATTGACATTCATAGGAGTTTCTACAACATTGCAACCTGCCATGTCGAACCTTTTAAGCAAGTCACATGCATACTTATGTTGAGAAACAAAAATCCCATCTTCCACTTGCTTGACCTCAAGACCAAGGAAAAAATACAGCAACCCAAGATCTGTCATTTCAAATTTCTCCATCATACTAGCTTTGAAATTAGCAACAAGTGAAGCACTAGAACCCATGTAAATCATATCATCTACATACAAACACACAACAATGATATCATCTTTTTGCTTTTTTATGTAGAGAGTAGGCTCACTTTTGCTTCTTTCAAAGCCAGTTTCTGCAAAGAAAGAATCAATCTTGTTGTACCAAGCTCTAGGAGCTTGCTTAAGCCCATATAGAGCTTTGTACAACCTGTAGACGAAACCCTATTTGCCTTCAACTACAAAACCTTCGGGCTGATCAACATAAACCTCTTCAAGTAGCTCACCATTCAAGAAGGCTGACTTAACATCTAACTGATATATTGGCCAAAGCTCCTAAGGCAAAAAGAGTTCTTACAGTGTCAAACCTTGCCACCGGAGAGAAAGTGTCTTCATAATCCACTCCATACTCTTGTGCATATCCCTTAACCACCATCCTTGCCTTATACTTTTGAATGCTACCATCTGCATGATACTTTGTTTTAAACACCCATTTTACACCAATGGAATGTTTACCTCCAGGAAGCTCAACTAGCTGCCATGTTTGATTCTTCTGTATAGAAGCGATCTCTTCTTCCATTGTTTTTCGCCATTCCTAATTCTTTGTTGCTTCATTAACTGTCATTGGATCAGCACTGAAAAAAGCATGTTGTACCTCATAAATTTCTTGCAGTGATCTGAATTTTTGAGGTGGACTTGAGCTTGAACTTCTTTCTCCGATGCTTGACCCACTGTCACCGCTGGAGCTAGGTGAACTTGGAACTGAATTTGTTGGTGTACGTACTAGCTTCAGAATTAGCTGGACTTTGATTCAGTTCATGCTCATCAATGTTGTCCATGGAAATTTCCACAAGATCACCATTATTATCTTCACGCCAATGACAAACCGCTTCCTCATCAAAGGTAACATTTCTGCTTTCAACAATATTCCCACTCATAGGATTGTACAATCTATATCCTTTAGATTGTGAACAATATCCAAGAAAAATGCATTTCTCAGATTTTTCATCAAGCTTCTTCATGTTATGAGCATCAATAAGAGAGTAGCAAACACTACCGAAAACTCTTAAATGACTCACCCCAGGTTTCCGGCCATACCACGCTTCATATGGTGTTCTGTTTAAGACTGCTTTCGTAGGAGAGATGTTCAGCAGATACACTGCTGTCCTCACACTTTCAGCCCAAAACTGATTAGGTAGATTTTTCTGCTTTAACATGCTTCTAGCCATCTCCACCATGGTTCTGTTTTTCCTTTCCGCTACACCATTTTGATCCGGTGTGTAAGATGTAGTAAGCTCTTGATGTATCCCTTCTTTTTCACAGAATTGGTTGAACTCAGTGGATGTAAACTCTCCTCCTCTGTCAGTTCGTAACACCTTAACTTGCTGCTCGCTTTGTTTCTACACAAGTGCCTTGAACTTCTTACACATCTTGAATGCTTCTCCTTTTGATTCAAGAAAATAAACCCAGCTCATCATGCTGTAGTCATCTGTTAGCATCAAAAAATATTTGCTGCCTCCAAGAGATGTGGTCTGCACCAGACCACATAAATCAGCATGAACAATCTCAAGACATTGAGTTGCTCTCCTTGCTTTTACTACCGGAAATGACCTGCGAGTTTGTTTCCCATATATGCAGCCTTGACACAACTCAAGAGCTTCAATCTTTGGTAAGCCAGAGACCATATCCTTTTGATTGAGCACCCTTAACCCATTCTCATGTAGATGCCCATACCGCAAATGCCACAGCTTCGAAATATCAGAAACTTTAGCAACCAAAGCACTTGCTTCAACTGAAGACATTGATATAAACTGTTTGATGTCTTCCTCACCACTGCTAATGTGAGACCAGATTTCTTATGCTTGATGACACATACATTCCCATCAAAGAAGACAGAACAATTGTTCTCCACCATTTGACCAACACTTAACAGATTATGTGCTAGATCAGGAATGTAATAAACACCATAGATGAGTTTGAGATTACCATGACCATCCTGAACAGCCACGATTCCTTTCCCTTCAACCTGAACTTCTTTGTCATCTCCAAGCTTCACCTTAAGCTTGTGCGACTCATCTAATTCTTTGAACACCGATTTGATGCCTGTCATGTGATTTGAACAACCACTGTCCAAATACCACACTGATTTAGACGCTTCCTCACTTTTAAATGCCATAAAAAGTTGAGGCTCCTCATCTTCTTGCTCAGCAAAGCTTGCGTGCTTTTCTTCTTTCTGTTTATTCAACAGTTGGCCTGCATATGACCATACTTCTTGCAATAATGACACTGAATATCGCTCTTGTTGGTACCTCTGTTGTAGGACTGATTAGAGCTGCTTGAGTTATCATAATAACTTCTTCCCCTGCCTCTTCCAAGGTATCCACGACCTCCGGATCTGCCACATCCTCTACCAGCTCCAAAACCGATATTGTTTTTTTGACCAGAGTACTCTCCCTTCATCTGGAAAGCTTTCTCTTCAGATTTTTCAGACTTCTTACCAAGACGATCCTCATGTCCTATCAACGAGCTCATCATGGTGTCAAAGGTATATGTACTCATATCATTCGCCTCCATGATTGCAGGAACCACATGAAGGATTGTTTAGTATTTCCTGGTTCAATTCTTCAGATTAAACTCACCTAAACATGCCAGATCTAGGTTCTCTTGCTAGAAACATAAAAGATCTCACCTGTTACCTTATTATGCAGCGGAAAGAGGAGGTACGGGTCAGAGATCAGCAGAACCACCAAGAGATAGTTCCTCCAAAGGCTCACACACGCACGCACAGGAAATTGGCTGCTAGACCAGCTGTTGGGAGGCGCAGAGAAAGAGAGAGGGAGGCGCAAAAGTGGCTGAGAAAAATAAGAGCTAGGGCAAGTTTTATTATTAAAACCCTTGTCCAGTTCTTATGGGCTTTTGGGCCCAATTCTCAGTCTGATTAAATCCCTTAGATTTAATCAGGCCCTTTAGTCTCTCTAAGTACAGTAAATGCCTAGCACTTTTACCGTACTTCTGCTAAACCGTTCCTACACATTTTCCTGTTAGCTTAGGCGTGTGACCCATATGGGATCATATAATAAAGGCAATAAGTCCAAGACTTATAGATCATGAGCGGACTCTAGCAAGCCATCATGACCCCCAGTATTATATGACTTATGTCTGATCATTGACATACTCTTACTTTCTAGAGACAGTACAGAGATTACTGGACATAATTCCAACAATCTCCCACTTGAACTGGAATCTCTGTATTCATAATCCTTTTGTCTCAATATCTCGATTAGTCATAAGGCAAGATTAGTGTCATCCTTATAAAGCCTAATCTTGTTCATCGGACTCTGATTTGATACTGACAATCCAAACGACTCGGGAAAGTCCGTTTGAGCATGGCCATGCATTTTCCAGTAATCAAATCTCCGATTGGCCTAGAGATATTCACTCCATTTATATTGGAGGGACAAATCCCGTCTTGTTCCATCACTGTAAACTACTCATTTCATAATACACCCAAACAGGGTCCTTATAACTATCGCTTAACGACAGTGTTAGACAATGATCAAAGTGCATTAGTTCATGTGCAGTCACATGCATGCGAACTCAGGTCTAAGGACTATACTCTATAGTCGTAGTAAGAATCTCTTATGACACAGATATAAATATCCTGAAGAGTTCTTATAATCGGGTCATGTCCGGTCGTATGTACCCAACATACACCTATGTACTGACTTTGATGCCGCGCATCTATGACACACTGAGACTTTGTCATAAGTCACATACCAATCTAGTCTCACACGGTTGTTGGTGTTCCAATTTCAACAACCTTCGACTAGGGACAGGATGATATAAGCCATCTATCAAATATAGGGTCTCATGATCAAGCTAAATGACTTTGATGACTCAAGATCAAGTCACTTACTTCGATGACCTATAAAATGGTTCATATCATTTTGGAACGATTATTTCATCACAGTTAAAATAATCTTGAAATAATAATTTCATTAAACATCATAAAATGTTTTACAAGAACATATCAATAACTAAATAAAGCCCTCAAACTCCCACTCAAATTTAGATTACATTTCAATGTCTCTAATGCCTACAGCTTCAGTTAGAAACTCGAGCTTAGGTCTTGGGAGTGGCTTTGTCAATGGATCAGCGACGTTATCATCTGTCTGAACTCGGCTGATCTTGACTTCCTTTCTATTAATGATGTCACGTATCAAGTGAAATCTTCTTAGGACATGCTTGGATTTCTGGTGTGATCTTGGTTCCTTTGCCTGAGCAATAGCACCATTGTTATCACAAAACAGTGCCAGAGGCTCAGCCGCATTTGGTATCACACCTAGTTCAATGATGAACTTTCGTATCCAAACAGCTTCCTTCGCTGCTTCCGAAGCGGCGATATATTCAGCTTCTGTAGTGGAATCAGCAACGGTGTCTTGCTTGGAGCTTCTCCAACTGATTGCACCGCCATTCAGACAAAAGATATAACCGAACTGTGACCGGAAATCATCTTGGTCTGTCTGGAAACTTGCGTCCGTGAATCCACTGACTTCAAGCACATCACTTCCACCGTACACCAAGAACTTATCCTTAGTATGTCTTAGATACTTCAGGATATTCTTGACGGCAATCCAATGGTTTTCACCTGGATTTGACTGGTATCTACTCGTCATGCTCAATGCATAAGTAACATCAGGACGAGTACAGATCATGGCATACATGACATATCCTATTGCAGATGCATAAGGAATATTCTTCATGCGCTCAAGCTCAGCAGCCGTCGTGGGGCTCTGCTTCTTGCTTAGCGTTGTGCCATGTACCATTGGCGTGAAGCCCTTCTTGGAATCTTTCATGCTGAATCTCTGTAGGACTTTGTCAATGTATGAATCTTGACACAAGCCTATCAGCCTTTTAGATCTATCCCGGTAGATCCTGATTCCAAGAACGTATGCGGCTTCACCCATGTCTTTCATGGAAAAACAACTTCCAAGCCAGTCCTTTACCGACTTTAGCATTGGAACGTCGTTTCCGAGAAGCAGTATGTCATCGACATACAGAATAAGAAATACTATCTTGCTCCCACTAGTTTTCTTATACACGCATTGTTCTTCTTCGTTTCTGATGAAGTCAAATTGCTTGATCGCTTCATCAAAACGAAGATTCCAGCTCCTCGATGCTTGCTTCAATCCATAAATGGATTTATGAAGCTTGCATACTTTCCCAGCATTCTTTGGATCTATGTAACCGTCAGGTTGTGTCATATACACATCCTCTTCCAGAATACCATTCAGGAAGGCGGTTGTCACGTCCATCTGCCAAATTTCATAATCATGAAAAGCTGCAGTTGCTAGTAGAATCCGAATAGATTTCATCATAGCCACTGGTGAATAGGTTTCATCATAATCCACACCGTGAACTTGTCTGAAACCTTTTGCCACCAACCTGGCTTTATAAATCTGGACATTTCCATCCACGTCAATCTTCTTCTTGAAGATCCATTTGCACTCGATGGCTTTTACACCAGCGGGTAAATCAACCAATGAAAACACTTGGTTGACCGACATGGAGTCCATTTCGGAATCAGTGGCCTTACGCCACTTAGAGGAATCTGGGCCCATCATAGCTTGATTGAAGTTCGATGGTTCATCACCATCAATGATCAGAAGATCATGACAGTCAGTCACGAGAAATCCTTGATATCTCTCGGGTTCGTGACGGATCCTCCCGGATCTTCGAACTTCAGGTACTACAGGTTCAGGCTCTACAATTTCTTGTAGGTCCTCCTGCTGCTCTTCCTCATTAGGTTGAGCAGTATCCTGTTCAT
This sequence comes from Orychophragmus violaceus, assembly GCA_030180135.1. Classification (NCBI taxonomy): domain Eukaryota; kingdom Viridiplantae; phylum Streptophyta; class Magnoliopsida; order Brassicales; family Brassicaceae; genus Orychophragmus; species Orychophragmus violaceus. Next base: position 57,978,147 of record CM058234.1, on the reverse strand, counting down.
CTTGAATTTCTTCAAGCAGTACCTTACTCCCACTGTCTTTCTTAGAGAGAAACTCCCTCTCAAGAAAGTTACAATCCCGGGCAACAAAAATCTTGTTCTCGGAACGCAAGTAGAAGTAATAAGCCTTGGTTTCCTTCGGATAACCAATGAAGTAGCATTTATCAGACTTTGGTGTAAGCTTGTCAGAGATCAATCTCTTGACATAGGCTTCACAACCCCAAATTCTAAGATAAGACAGCACTGGAGCTACTCCAGTCCATAATTCATATGGTGTCTTTGCTACTGCTTTTGATGGCGCTCTATTTAGAGTGAACACTGCTGTTAGCAGAGCATATCCCCAAAGGGATATTGGAAGGTCTGTGTGACTCATCATAGATCGAACCATATCCAATAAGGTCCGATTTCTCCTCTCAGACACACCATTCCATTGTGGTGTTCCAGGAGGAGTGAGTTGGGATACGATCCCACACTCTCTCAGATGATCACTGAATTCTTGGCTTAAGTATTCTCCTCCTCGGTCGGACCGAAGAGCCTTAATGCTTTTGCCAAGTTGGTTCTGTACTTCATTTTGGAATTCTCTGAATTTCTCAACCGATTCAGACTTATGTTTCATCAAATAAACATATCCATACCTACTGAAATCATCAGTGAAGGTAATGAAGTACTGATAGTTTCCTCTTGCATTTGTGGACATTGGGCCACACACATCTGTGTGTATCAGGCCCAATAAGTCACTGGCCCTCTCGTTAGGTTTATTAAAGGGGGCCCGTGTCATTTTGCCCATCATGCAGGATTCGCATTTCTCACATGACTCAAAGTCAAATGAGCCAAGAAGTCCATTCGAATGGAGCCTCTTGATGCGTTTCTCGCTGATGTGCCCTAAACGACAATGCCATAGAAACGTTCGGTTCTCCTCATTAGGTTTGAACCGTTTGGTATCAATGTTATAAATTGGCGCGGATTGATCAAGTATGTAAAGCCCATTCGTAAGAGGGGCACAACCATAGAACAAATTGTTGCGATTGAAGGAACATAATTTATTCTTAACTGAAAAATCATAACCTTCCAAATCCAACAAAGAAATTGAAATAATATTTCTGCTTATCGCAGGTACAAAATAACAATTATTGAGTTCTAAAACCAATCCCGAAGGTAAAGACAACAAGTATGTGCCTACAGCTAGTGCAGGAACTTTCGCTCCATTCCCAACTCGTAGCTCCACTTGTCCTTGCTTCAGCCTCCTACTGTTGCTGAGTGCCTGCATATTAGTACAAATATGAGCCCCACAACCAGTATCCATAACCCATGAGGTATTATCAGAAGTAGTTGTATTAACTTCTATAACAAAAATACCTGATGAAGAAGTCTCGAGAGTCTTCTTCTTCAATTCCTTTAGACCTTCCAGGAATTTCTTACATTCTCTCCTCCAATGCCCTGGTTCTTTACAGAACCTGCATATGTCAGTTGGCCCAGCTTTGGACTTGGGCTTGGGCTTTGGCGTGTCCTTGTCCGAGACTTGAACAGCCTTAGCTTTTCCCTTGTCCTTGGCAGAGGATTTCTTAAAGCCCTTGCCCTTTTGCACCATAAGCACATTGGGGTCCTTGGCGGTTTTCCTCAAGTTGGGCTCTGCAGTCTTGTGTTGGAATTGTGTCCAGCAATCTCTGTACTGTCTCTATAACGTAAGAGTATGTCAGTGATCAGACATAAGTCATACAATGCTGGGGGTCATGATGGCTTGCTAGAGTCCGCTCATGATCTATAAGTCTTGGACTTATTGCCTTTATTGTATGATCCCATATGGGTCACACGCTTAAGCTAGCAGGAAATAATGTTGGAACGGCTTAGCAGAAGTACGACAAAAGTGCTAGGCATTTGTCGTACTAAGAGAGAAGAATTATTGGGTCTGATTAAATGGAATTTAATCAGATTGGTATTTGGGCCCATAAAGCCCAAAAGGAATTAGACAAGTTTTATGAATAAAACTTGAGTCTGTTTTTCCTTCCAACCCTAAGCCTCCCAGCCGCGTTTCTCCTCTCTCTCTGCGCCCCATCTCAGCTCGGTCTAGCAACCAGTTTCCTGTGATTGCGTGTGTGAGCCTTTGGAGGATCCATCTCTCGGTGTATCTCCCTGATCATTGACCTGTTCATCAATTCCGCTGCAAACAAACAGGTAAAAGGTGAGATCATATGTTTCTAAATAAGAACACCTAGATCTAATGCATGTTTAGGTTGATATCAATATGAGAATTGAATCAGGATCAACCGAAACTTCCAACAGTGGTATCAGAGCCATTGGTTCTTAGGTTTCTTGTTTTAGATTCATTGTTTAGGTTGTTTATTCTGTTTAGATGTGTTTTGAATCCATTACTGATAAGAAAAACACATAAGAAACTGAATTGAATCCTGAACAAACTAAATCAGATCGCAAACTGAGCTATATGACTCAAGCTTGCGATAGGCCGGGTTGAAAGATGATCGGCTAGGCCGGTTGTTGATCACGGCCGATGGCGGGATCGGATCGCGAACGATCGCGAGAGATGGGCCGATCGAACGTCCCGATCGCATCTCGTCCGATCGTCCCGATCGATGCTTGGCGAGCGAGAGAGATCGACCACGATCGTTTGGCGATCGTCCGTGATCTCGTCCGCCTCGTCCCGTCCATCCCGACCCGAGCTGCCGAGCGAACGCACCGGACCGACCCGATGAAACGCGGCTGGCTTGCGGCTGTCATGCTTTGCGTGAGGCTTACGGCTGGCCGGTTAAGGTTTTTGGGTTTGATGGACCGGTTCAATTTCGGTTAGCTGGTTCGGTTTAAAACTTAATTAAAATCTAAACGTTCTGGTTTAATAAACAGATTTAATAATTTTATTAAATCTGGTTAAACCGGGATAAGAAATCCAATGTCGAAAGAAATATTGGATTTAGTGCCTAAACCAGGAATTTCTAATTTGACTTGGTTGGACCAAGTAAATTGAGAAATTCCGGTTTAGTAAATAACCGGTTGACAATTGTGGTCATCGTAGTAATTGAAACTTGGTTAGACCAGTTTTAATGAACCAGACCGGTTATGTCAATTAATTGGACAATTGGGTCATGTCTTGGACATGGACCAATTCTTGGGCCTCGGGCCAAGAAGTTAAAACAATTGGGCCATTAATTGAGTCATTCTTCAGATTTAAATTTAAAAACTTATTTTATAAAATAAAATTATGAAATTCGATTTTAAATTTTATAAAGTTCCGAAATTTCGAAATTAGAAAGTTTCCAAAATTAGAAGTTTCTGAATTTGCGGGTTTTGGATTTTAAAGAAGTTTCTAAAGTTAGAAAGTTTCCGGTTTTAGAAAGTTTCCAATTTTAGAAAGTTTCCAAAAATAGTAGGTTTCCATAAATAGAAAGTTTCCCGAAATAGTAATCTTCTATTTTGGGAATGATTTTAATAAACCTACGAACCTCAAATAATATCAAGCGTTGGATGTCTTGTCCAGGCTATGTCAGCTGTCAAAGCCCATTCAATTGCATTCATGGCCTTACAGTGTGAGGATGTCTGCTTTTGCGTGGGTAAGACGGTTTGTGATTCATAAATGTCATTGGGAGTCCCAGACATTAATGATTACATGACTGTATAGTCCGGTTTTCTTGACTAGGCCATCGGGAGTCCCGGGCCTTGAGACATCAGAGTGGATTGGGCCTCGGGCCCAGATTCACAACCAAGAGTTATATCACGGATATAATTAGCCGATATAGGGCTTACCGATATAAGCTAAGGTTGGGTGACGGCCAGTGGCCCACTTTAATCTTAGTTATATGTGGATCTTGGAATCATTATATTCTATTGAGGGTAACTTATGTTATTGAATATAATGCATGATTAATCATATTATACTTTAATACGAGATTAATCATTTTGAACATATAACTAATAACCTTTTTATTTATATATTTCAGATATGACTACTACAAGCACTCAAAACACATTCTCGATCCGGTCTGTTCTCGAGAAGGAGAAGCTGACTGGAACGAACTTCCTGACATGGTCAAGAAACTTGAGGCTGGTCCTCAAGCAGGAGAAGAAGGATTATGTCCTTCGAGATCCCCTCCCCGAGAGGCCTCTTGCCAATGCTGCCAGGACTCTGCACAATGCTTGGGAAAAGCATTCGTCAGATGAAAATGATGTTTATTGCCTGATGTTGGTGACAATGACTCCTGAGCTGCAAAAACAGTTCGAAAGTGTATTGTCTCCAATCGAGATCATGGCAAGCCTGAAATCGCTTTTTCAGGAGCAGGCTAGGACCGAGAGGTTCCAGACAGTTAAGAACCTCTTGGACTGTAAGTTGGCTGCGAATGCGGCAGTGAGTCCTCATGTGTTGAAGATGATGGGTTATCTCGATCATCTTCACAAACTCGACTGCCCAATCAGCCAGGAACTTGCCTGCGACATCATTCTGCAGTCTTTACCTGCAAGCTATGATCAGTTCATTCTGAACTTTAACATGCATGGCTTGAGTAAGACACTGCCTGAGCTTCACGGAATGCTCAAGACTGCAGAGCCCAACTTGAAGAAACCCGCCAAGGACCCCAATGTACTTATGGTACAGAAGGGCAAGGGGTTTAAGAAGTCTTCTGCTAAGGATAAGGGAAAGGCCAAGGGTGTCCAAGTCGTGGACTCAGACACGCCAAAGCCCAAGCCCAAGTCCAAGGCTGGGCCTACTGACATGTGCAGGTTCTGCAAAGAACTGGGGCATTGGAGAAGAGATTGTAAGAAATTCCAGGAAGGTCTAAAGGAATTAAAGAAGAAGACTTTCGAGACTTCTTCATCAGGTATTTTTGTTATAGAAGTTAATACAACTACTTCTGATAATACCTCATGGGTCATGGATACTGGTTGTGGGGCTCATATTTGTACTAATATGCAGGCACTCAGCAACAGTAGAAGGCTGAAGCAAGGACAAGTAGAGCTACGAGTTGGGAATGGAGCGAAAGTTTCAGCACTAGCTGTAGGAACTTACTTGTTGTCTTTACCTTCGGGATTGATTTTAGAACTTAATAATTGTTATTTTGTACCTGCTATAAGCAGAAATATTATTTCAATTTCTTTGTTGGATTTGGAAGGTTATGATTTTTCAGTTAAGAATAAATTATGTTCCTTCAATCGCAACAATTTGTTCTATGGTTCTGCCCCTCTTACGAATGGGCTTTACATACTCGATCAATCCGCGCCAATTTATAACATTAATACAAAACGGTTTAAACCTAATGAGGAAAACCGAACGTTTCTATGGCATTGTCGTTTAGGGCACATCAGCGAGAAACGCATCAAGAGGCTCCATTCGAATGGACTTCTTGGCTCATTTGACTTTGAGTCATGTGAGAAATGCGAATCCTGCATGATGGGCAAAATGACACGGGCCCCCTTTAATAAACCTAACGAGAGGGCCAGTGACTTATTGGGCCTGATACACACTGATGTGTGTGGCCCAATGTCCACTAATGCAAGAGGAAACTATCAGTACTTCATTACCTTCACTGATGATTTCAGTAGGTATGGATATGTTTATTTGATGAAACATAAGTCTGAATCTTTTGAGAAGTTCAGAGAATTCCAGAATGAAGTACAGAACCAACTTGGCAGAAGCATTAAGGCTCTTCGGTCCGACCGAGGAGGAGAATACTTAAGCCAAGAATTCAGTGATCATCTGAGAGAGTGTGGGATCGTATCCCAACTCACTCCTCCTGGAACACCTCAATGGAATGGTGTGTCTGAGAGGAGAAATCGGACCTTATTGGATATGGTTCGATCTATGATGAGTCACACAGACCTTCCAATATCCCTTTGGGGATATGCTCTGCTAACAGCAGTGTTCACACTAAACAGAGCGCCATCAAAAGCAGTAGCAAAGACACCATATGAATTATGGACTGGAGAAGCTCCAGTGCTGTCTTATCTAAGAATTTGGGGTTGTGAAGCCTATGTTAAGAGATTAATCTCAGATAAGCTTACACCAAAATCTGATAAATGCTACTTCATTGGTTATCCACGGGAAACCAAGGCTTATTACTTCTATCTACGTTCCGAGAACAAGATCTTTGTTGCCCGGGATTGTAACTTTCTTGAGAGAGAGTTTCTCTCTAAGAAAGACAGTGGGAGTAAGGTACTGCTTGAAGAAATTCAAGATGAACAGGATACTGCTCAACCTAATGAGGAAGAGCAGCAGGAGGATCTACAAGAAATTGTAGAGCCTGAACCTGTAGTACCTGAAGTTCGAAGATCCGGGAGGATCCGTCACGAACCCGAGAGATATCAGGGATTCCTCGTGACTGACTGTCATGATCTTTTGATCATTGATGGTGATGAACCATCGAACTTCAATCAAGCCATGATGGGCCCAGATTCCTCTAAGTGGCGCAAGGCCACTGATTCCGAAATGGACTCCATGTCGGTCAACCAAGTCTTTTCGTTGGTTGACTTACCCGCTGGTGTAAAAGCCATCGAGTGCAAATGGATCTTCAAGAAGAAGATTGACGTGGATGGAAATGTCCAGATTTATAAAGCCAGGTTGGTGGCAAAAGGTTTCAGACAAGTTCACGGTGTGGACTACGATGAAACCTATTCACCGGTGGCTATGATGAAATCAATTCGGATTCTACTAGCAACTGCAGCTTTTCATGATTATGAAATTTGGCAGATGGACGTGAAAACCGCCTTCCTGAATGGTATTCTGGAAGAGGATGTGTATATGACGCAACCTGACGGTTACATAGATCCAAAGAATGCTGGGAAAGTATGCAAGCTTCATAAATCCATTTATGGATTGAAGCAAGCATCGAGGAGCTGGAATCTTCGTTTTGATGAAGCGATCAAGCAATTTGACTTCATCAGAAACGAAGAAGAACAATGCGTGTATAAGAAAACTAGTGGGAGCAAAATCGTTTTTCTTATTCTGTATGTTGATGACATACTGCTTCTCGGAAACGACGTTCCAATGCTGAAGTCTGTAAAGGACTGGCTTGGAAGTTGTTTTTCCATGAAAGACATGGGTGAAGCCGCATACGTTCTTGGAATTAGGATCTATCGGGATAGACCTAAGAGGCTGATAGGCTTGTGTCAAGACTCATACATTGACAAAGTCCTACAAAGATTCAGCATGAAAGATTCCAAGAAGGGCTTCACGCCGATGGTACATGGCACAACGCTAAGCAAGAAGCAGAGCCCCACGTCGGCTGCTGAGCTCGAGCGTATGAAGAACATTCCCTATGCATCTGCAATAGGATCTGTTATGTATGCCATGATCTGTACTCGTCCTGATGTTGCTTATGCATTAAGCATGACGAGTAGATACCAGTCAAATCCAGGTGAAAACCATTGGATTGCCGTAAAGAATATCTTGAAGTATCTAAGACATACTAAGGATAAGTTCTTAGTGTACGGTGGAAGTGATGTGCTTAAAGTCAGTGGATTCACGGACGCAAGTTTCCAGACAGACACTGATGATTTCCGGTCACAGTCCGGTTATGTCTTTTGTCTGAATGGCGGTGCAGTAAGTTGGAGAAGCTCCAAGCAGGACACCGTTGCTGATTCCACTACGGAAGCTGAATATATCGCCGCCTCAGAAGCAGCGAAGGAAGCTGTTTGGATACGAAAGTTCATTATGGAACTAGGTGTGATTCCAGATGCGGCTGAGCCCCTGGCACTGTTTTGTGACAACAATGGTGCTATAGCTCAGGCAAAGGAACCAAGATCACACCAGAAATCCAAGCATGTTCAAAGAAGATATCACTTGATACGTGACATCATTAATAGAAAGGAAGTCAAGATCAGCCGAGTTCCGACAGATGATAATGTCGCTGATCCGTTGACAAAGCCACTCCCAAGGCCTAAGCTCGAGTTCCTGACTGAAGCTGTAGGCATTAGAAACATTGAAATGTAATCTAAATTTGAGTGGGAGTTTTGTGAGCTTTATTTTAGTTATTTGATATGTTCTTGTAAAACATTATTTATGTTTTAATGAAATTATTATTTCAAGATTATTTTAACTGTGATGAAATAATCGTTCCAAAATGATATGAACCATTTTATAGGTCATCGAAGTAAATGATTTGATCTTGAGTTATCGAAGTCATTTAGCTTGATCATGAGATCCTATATTTGATAAATGTTTTATATCATCCTGTCCCTAGTCGAAGGTTGTTGAAATTGGAACACCAACAACCGTGTAAGACTGGATTGGTACGTGACTTATGACAAAGTCTCAGTGTGTCATAGATGCTCGGCATCAAAGTCAGTACATAGGTGTATGTTGGGAACATACGACCGGACAAGACCCGCTAATAAGAACTCTTCAGGATATTTATATCTGTGTCATAAGAGATTCTTACTACGACTATAGAGTATAGTCCTTAGACCTGAGTTCACATGCATGTGACTGCACATGGACTGATGTACTTTGATCATTGTCTAACGCTATCATTCTGTGATAGCTATAAGGACCTTGTTTGGGTGCATTATGAAATGAGTAGTTTACAGTGATGGAACAAGATGGGATTTGTCCCTCCAATATAAATGGAGTGAATATCTCTAGGCCAATCGGAGATTTGAATACTGGAAAACGCATGGCCATGCTCAAACGGACTTTCCCGAGTCGTTTGTATTGTCAGTATCAAATCAGAGTCCGATGAACAAGATTAGGCTTTATAAGGATGACACTAATCTTGCCTTATGACTAATCGAGATATTGAGACGAAAGGGATTATGAATACAGAGATTCCAGTTCAAGTGGGAGATTGTTGGAATTGTGTCCAGCAATCTCTGTACTGTCTCTATAACGTAAGAGTATGTCAGTGATCAGACATAAGTCATACAATGCTGGGGGTCATGATGGCTTGCTAGAGTCCGCTCATGATCTATAAGTCTTGGACTTATTGCCTTTATTGTATGATCCCATATGGGTCACACGCTTAAGCTAGCAGGAAATAATGTTGGAACGGCTTAGCAGAAGTACGACAAAAGTGCTAGGCATTTGTCGTACTAAGAGAGAAGAATTATTGGGTCTGATTAAATGGAATTTAATCAGATTGGTATTTGGGCCCATAAAGCCCAAAAGGAATTAGACAAGTTTTATGAATAAAACTTGAGTCTGTTTTTCCTTCCAACCCTAAGCCTCCCAGCCGCGTTTCTCCTCTCTCTCTGCGCCCCATCTCAGCTCGGTCTAGCAACCAGTTTCCTGTGATTGCGTGTGTGAGCCTTTGGAGGATCCATCTCTCGGTGTATCTCCCTGATCATTGACCTGTTCATCAATTCCGCTGCAAACAAACAGGTAAAAGGTGAGATCATATGTTTCTAAATAAGAACACCTAGATCTAATGCATGTTTAGGTTGATATCAATATGAGAATTGAATCAGGATCAACCGAAACTTCCAACATCTTGAGCATTCCGTGAAGTTCAGGCAATGTCTTACTCAAGCCATGCATATTGAAGTTCAGGATGAACTGATCATAGCTTGCAGGTAAAGACTGCAGAACGATGTCGCAGGCAAGTTCCTGGCTGATAGGGCAGTCGAGTTTCTGAAGATGATCGAGATAACCCATCATCTTCAAGACATGAGGACTCACTGCCGCATTTGCAGCCAACTTACAGTCTAAGAGGTTCTTAACTGTCTGGAACCTCTCAGTCCTTGCCTGCTCCTGAAAAAGCGATTTCAGGCTTGCCATTATCTCGATGGGCGACAATACACTCTCGAACTGCATTTGCAGCTCAGCAGTCATGGTCGCCAACATCAGGCAATAGACATCATTTTCATCTGACGAATGCTTTTCCCAAGCATTATGCAGAGTCCTTGCGGCATTGTTAGGAGGCCTCTCGGGGAGGGGATCACGAAGGACATAATCCTTCTTCTCCTGCTTGAGGACCAGCCTCAAGTTCCTTGACCACGTCAGGAAGTTCGTTCCAGTCAGCTTCTCCTTTTCGAGAACAGACCGGATTGAGAATGTGTTTTGAGTGCTTGTAGTAGTCATAGCTGAAATATAAGATAAAAAGGTTATTAGTTAATATGTTCAATATGATTAATCTTGTATTATACTTAATATGATTAATCTCGCAATATATTCAATAACATCAGTTACCCTCAATAGAATATAATGATTCCAAGATCCACATATAACTAAGATCAAAGTGGGCCACTGGCCGTCACCCAACCTTAGCTTATATCGGTAAGCCCTATCTCGGCTAATTATATCCGTGATATAACTCTTGGTTGTGAATCTGGGCCCGAGGCCCAGTCCACTCTGATGTCTCAAGGCCCGGGACTCCCGATGGCATAGTCAAGAAAACCAGACTATACAGTCATGTAATCACTAATGTCTGGGACTCCCAATGACATTTATGAATCACAAACCGTCTTACCCACGCAAAAGTAGACACCCTCACACTGTAAGGCCATGAGTACAATTGAATGGGCTTCGACAGCTGACATAGACTGGACAAGACATCCAACGCTTGATATTATTTGAGGTTTGTAGGTTTATTAAAATTTTATCCCAAAATAGAAGATTACTATTTTGGGAAACTTTCCTTTTTGGGAAACCTACTAATTTTGGAAACTTTCTAAAATTGGAAACTTCCTAAATTGGAAACTTTCTAAAATTGGAAACTTCCTAAAATTGGAAACTTTCTAAATATAGAAATTTCCTAAAATCCAAAACATGCAAATCTAGAAACTTCTAATTTAAGAAACTTTGTAATTTCAGATTTTGAAAACAGATTAATTTAAAAACGATATTTAATTTTATATAAATAAATTTTAAATTAAATCTGAAGAAAAGACTCAAATAATTGGCCCAATTGTTTTAACTTCTTGGCCCGAGGCCCAAGAATTTGGTCCATATCCAAGACATAACCCAATTGCCCAATTAAATGACATAACCGGTCTGGTTCATTAAAATTGGTCTAACCAAAATTAATTACTACGATGACCACAATTGTCAACCGGTTATTTACTAAACCGGATTTTCTCAATTTATTTGGTCCAACCAAATCAAATTAGAAAATCACTGGTTTATGCACTAAATCCAATTTTACGACTTTGGATTTCTTATCCCGGTTTAACCAGAACTTAATAAATTTTATTAAGTCTGTTTATTAAACCGTGACGATTAAGATTTTAAAATATCTTAAACCGAACCACCTAACCAAAACGAACCGGCCCATTAGGTCACGAACCGATCACGGCTTAACGCGATCGAGCAACAATCGGGCAGCCGCAAGCCACGCGATCGGGACGGGACGGGACGCGGGACGGGATGGCTCGGGTCGTGTGATCGGGCGAGAGGCAACGGGACGGGACGGGACGCGATCGGTTCGGGTCGATCCATGCGATCGTTCGATCGATCCATGCGATCCACTCGATCGGTCCACCGTGCCTCACCTGATCCGGACATGGTGATCCTTTGGCGATCATCATTCCGACGCATACCGATTCATATAGATCGGATCATGCGATTTCTGTTTGTTTAGGTTTTAATTCTTGGTTTCTTAAGTGTTTTTCTTATCAATAGATTGATTCAAACACTTCTAAACAACCTAAACATGATTCTAAACAAGAAATCCTAACAGAACCAATGGCTCTGATACCACTGAAGGATTGTTTAGTATTTCCTGGTTCAATTCTTCAGATTAAACTCACCTAAACATGCCAGATCTAGGTTCTCTTGCTAGAAACATAAAAGATCTCACCTGTTACCTTATTATGCAGCGGAAAGAGGAGGTACGGGTCAGAGATCAGCAGAACCACCAAGAGATAGTTCCTCCAAAGGCTCACACACGCACGCACAGGAAATTGGCTGCTAGACCAGCTGTTGGGAGGCGCAGAGAAAGAGAGAGGGAGGCGCAAAAGTGGCTGAGAAAAATAAGAGCTAGGGCAAGTTTTATTATTAAAACCCTTGTCCAGTTCTTATGGGCTTTTGGGCCCAATTCTCAGTCTGATTAAATCCCTTAGATTTAATCAGGCCCTTTAGTCTCTCTAAGTACAGTAAATGCCTAGCACTTTTACCGTACTTCTGCTAAACCGTTCCTACACATTTTCCTGTTAGCTTAGGCGTGTGACCCATATGGGATCATATAATAAAGGCAATAAGTCCAAGACTTATAGATCATGAGCGGACTCTAGCAAGCCATCATGACCCCCAGTATTATATGACTTATGTCTGATCATTGACATACTCTTACTTTCTAGAGACAGTACAGAGATTACTGGACATAATTCCAACACCACATATTCAAACTTTGGAGTTAAGCTTTTGAGAACTTTACTCACAACAGTTTCATTTGACAAGAATTCACCACATGACTTCATTTGGTTGACAACAGCTGAAACCCTTGCCAAATATTCCTGCATCGTTTCTTTCTCCTTCATCAAAAGCGTTTCAAACTGATGACGAAGAGTCTGTAGCTTGACAGTGATAGCATTCTTATCACCCATGTACTCCAGCTTCAAGATTTCCCTTGCTTCATGAGATGTATTCACCGCTGAGATCCGAGATAGGATATCATCCTCTAAGGCTGTCTGAATAAAAAACAGCGCCTTTGCATCCTTCTTACGATTTTCTCGTAACCGATGATCAGGTTCCGCATGATTTTTATCTTCAAATCCATTCTCCACCAATCCCAACTCTCTTGAGATCTGAACATCGTCTTCATCTTCAGACTCCAAAGGTGATAATTTTCACCTTTAAATATCGGAACCGTAACTTGCTGAATTGCTCCATTGCCTGCCATGGCTTTTACTATTGATAGGATGAAAGGGATTGAAACCTTTGCTCTGATACCACAATGTTGAAACAGGACAAACAATGTGAAAACAGAATAAGAAAAGATCAAAGAACAAAAAGAGTAATTTGCTGAATAATATTTTTATTCTCAGATGATTAAAATTGAAAGAGACTACATGAATATATAAGAAACAAAAAATGTAACGGCACCCATTAACCCACGGACTCATTATGTCCTATAATTAAGATGAAAAAATGAAACCCCCCAATTGATTAGAAATAAAAACTATCAAACGTAACCGAAACCATTTAATTCTATTTTGAATCACTTTTCAACACTTAAATCCTTCTATGTCTGTAAAATCCAATCCTCCATCTCGTTTAACTTTTGTCATTTTCTCCCAAGCAAACATACACATATTTTTATTTTCCGGATTTGAGTCCCACCAAAACCTAGTTAGAGCATATTTAATTCTCTTGCATAAGCTCTTTTGGGATTTTAAACCTTGATAAACTATAAGTTTGTGGGGCCATCAACACTAATCTGAGGAGGACTAATTTACCATATGCTTATAATCTTCTAATGGTGCAACTCAAAGCTTTTTATTTGATCATATCCACTAAAGATGTGAATAGATCTTTCTTATTTCTTCCAGAAAGTTCTAGCAATCGCAAATACTTGTCAGAGTCTCCATCCTTAGAAATCTCCAAGCTCTTTTTAACTCTGATCATAATCTCTTCGGGAGTCTATGAAGATAAATTGATGGCCTGATTATCTTTGTTGATTGTTTATCCCGACACCATTTCATATTCTTTAAGAATATGTTTCAAGTGTCCATTGCTCCCTGCATCCGTCTTCACAAAAAAAACATCGTATCGTCCTCAATTGATTAGTACCTAAATTCAATCATATTCTATTTGAGGACGATACGATGTTTTTTTGTGAAGACGGATGCAGGGAGCAATGGACGATACGATGTTTATCCCGTTGTCATTCTTCTTATGCCTTTCTTCAATGTCGGTAATGGGTTAGCATCCCCTTCCGTGAATAAACCTTGGAAGTATTGGGTTATAGTTAGTCTGCCCAATATGGTTAGTTTGTTCTCTTGGATTTGGCTTGAGGTGTCGATATCCAGTTCTTTGATTCTTACGTTTACCCTTGTTTCCGGCATGGCACCACTCCTTTCCCTTTCTCCTTCTAAGTTATTCTTCTTGCCGTTGTGTTCTTTTTTAAAAATCCTCCGGTCCAGAGTCTTTGCGAAGTTGATAGTGTCGCAGAAACTCGAGCGGTTTCCTTCTCTGATTTGTTTTCCTTTTTCTCCATTGGCGAAGTGTAGCCACAGCCTCCTTTATCCATCTTGAAGCTTTGTTGTTTGAAATCTACTGTCAGTGTTGCTTGCGGAAGATGAAGGTAACTCAAATGGTGTATTTGGTCATTTTCCCGTTAAGGATCACCGTCGGAGGTCGGTTGTCTGATGGTGGGAAGTTTCTTTCCTTTTTAGTGAAAGAAAAAGTTCGTAAAAGGGGATACAACCACTGGGTAAAAGGGTTCCTTTTCTCTAACTAGAAAGTAAACGAAGCAAACATAGTTGACCCTCGAAAAAGGTGCCTGGGAGCTTTCTCTAACTCTAAACATATTAAAAACTTACTCACTTTATGACTAAAAGAAAAGAAAATCTAGTATATATATACATATGTGAAAAATTTTAAAAATGAGAAATTTATTATGCAACAGAGTGGTAACCTTACAATTTTCTGATCCTAGTGATCAGATGTTCTGTTTTTTCAACCAAACACAAACTTGAGATAATATAGATATGAAACATTTAAATACAGATAAGTTGTATCATAGATTATGACATTATGTGTGAGACTTGATTCCATCGGTATAATCCGCTATCTTCATCCACTTTGACATGACATAATGAGCAGCCTATTCTGATTTTCTCCTTGCATAATGCTAGTTATAGTTGCTGGTGCATTTAATTTTTTCTCATGTCTTAGGCCATTCATTTCTGATATGAGATGGTATGGATGGTAGAGAGAGAGATGGGCCGAAAATGGGGTGAAGAGGTGAGTGATGATCGAATGGAACGAGAAGCTGGCCGAAGGCACTCTCTTCTCATCAAGGGATGGTTTAATGGTGGTTTGTGAGTTACTGAACGTTAGGAACACTTATAAAGATCGATGCAGCAAGCAAAAGCCAAGAGTCCCACTCGTCTAAGGGGCAGCCGCGCAGAGAGAGTGAAATCGAAAACCTGTAGGGTTTTTCTTGGTTCTAACTTGCTTAGTGTTTTCATTAATCAGAAAGAGTTTTATGACTTACAAGATGGACCAGAAACTAACGGGCCATCGAAAATTACCAAAAGAAAAAACAAAGACATAAAAGAAATAGAGAAAAGATCAAAAATGGAAGGTCTGGTCGCAAGAGAAAAGAGGAGGCCGGTCTGACTCTCTAATGAATGGGCCTCAGATCACCTCGTTAAAAACCTTGTGAAGAAAACCCATTTGGGACAAAACTTCACAAGGGAAAAAGAGTATGATCTTTATCCCAGAGGCAGACCGGTCAAAGAATCATCTGGCTTGATGCAGAAGATCATGGTCGGTCCGTGCGTCCGGAGTATGGGCCAGGGCGTGGTCTGATTAAATGGGCCGCTAGCTTCAGTGTGGATCATCCTCCGGGCCAACTGGTTCAGGATAGGTTGTCCTTGGTCGAGATGGACTAGTTGGATCGTGATGTCTTCTAGGCTTGTCCTCGAGATCAGCTGCTCCATGGCATTGTTGAACTCGGCCTGTATCTGTCGATGTCCCGAGCGCGTCCTTGGTACATCTCGCATGGTCGGAAACATGTCGTTCAGCTTCTTGGTAGAGCCTGGTCCGTCTTGCTCGTCCAACTCAGTGTCGGCCAAGCTGATGTCCTCATCATTCCCACCCTCTTGAAGAGGTTCTGGCCTCAGAACGGTATCACCTGCACAATAAGGAGACAAATCAGCAACATTAAAACTCGACGATATGCTCATCTCACCTGGGAGTTCCAATTGGTAAGCGTTGTCGTTGATCTTCTTTAGGACCCGGAATGGTCCATCTCCACGTGGGGCAAGCTTGGACTTCCTCTTTTCTCTGACCGTTCGTGTCGCATGTGAACCCAAACCCAGTCGCCTGGCCTAATGTCGACCTGTTTCCTGTGTTTGTCGGCTTGCTTCTTGTACTGCTCCGTCCTCTTCTCGATGTTCTCCTTGACCGCCCGGTGTAGCTTGGCGACGGCCTCAGCCTTGCGCTCTTCATCAAGATTGATGAACTCCAATGCTGGCAGTGGCTTCAGATCAAGTGGCGTATCTGGATTAAATCCATAAACAACCTCAAAAGGAGACATCTTAGTAGCAGAGTGTTTGGCACCATTATAAGCAAACTCAACAAAAGGAATGCAATCCAACCAATATGATAAATTTTTACCAACCGTGGCCCTTAAGAGGGCTGAGAGAGTCCGGTTCACGACCTCGGTTTGTCCATCAGTATGTGGGTGACAAGTGGTCGAGAACAGTAGCTTGGTACCAAGCTTCCTCCACAACGTCCTCCAGAAGTGTCATAGGAAGATCGGGTCACGGTCCGAGACGATAGTAGAGGCAGTCCGTGCAATCTGACCACTTCTTTGAAGAAGAGGTCGGCTGTCTGGGTCGCATCATTCGTCTTAGAACACGGTATGAAGTGAGCCATCTTTGAAAACCGGTCGACCACAACGAAGATCGCATCCTTGTTCCTGATCTTAGGCAAACCAAGCACAAAATCCATAGAAATATCGACCCATGGTCGGTTAGGTATAGGCAACGGTAAGTAAAGACCATGAGGATGTGACCTGGACTTGGACTTGGACTTAAGGCATGTGATGCACTTGGAGCAGAAACGCTCCGTGTCTCGCCTTTGATGTGGCTAATAGAAGTGCTCTACTAGGACACTCAGTGTCTTGTCCACACCAAAGTGTCCCATCAGTCCTTCTCCATGGGATTCTCGGATCAGGAGCTCCCTCATCGATCCCTGAGGAATGCACAGCCGCTTGCCCCTGAACAGGAAACAGTTATGCAAGTAGAAAACTCCTTTGGTCCTTTGCTACACTCCTGAAAAATTTCACCAAAATCAGGGTCAGTATCATAATCTTCTTTAATGAGTTCAAACCCCAAGACTTTGGCCTCCATGGTGCTGATCAGCGTGTATCTCCTGGACAATGCATCAGCTACCACGTTCTCCTTTCCCTTCTTGTACTTGATGATGTATGGAAAGGTCTCTACGAACTCAAGCCACTTAGCTTGCCTCCTCTTCAGATTTGTCTGTCCTCTCAGATGCTTGAGCGTCTCGTGGTCGGTGTGAATGACAAACTCCTTGGCCAGCAAGTAATGCTGCCAAGTCTCCAAGGATCTAACCAACACATACAACTCCTTGTCATAGGTGGGATAGTTGAGCGTGGCTCCACTCAACTTCTCGCTGAAGTAGGCGACCGGTCGCCCACCTTGCGTCAGAACAGCTCCAATCCCTAAACCTGAAGCATCACACTCAATCTCAAACGTCTTATCAAAATCAGGCAAAACCAAAATAGGAGCATGGGTTAACAAATCCTTGAGTTTCTGGAATGCGGTCTCCTGCGATTAGCCCCATTTGAACGGGACGTCCCTCTTGATCACGGCGGTAAGTGGGGCGGCCACCGTGATAAAATGCTTCACAAACCGCCTATAGAAATCTGGCTAAACCGTGGAAGCTCCTAACATGGCCGATCGTGGTCGGGGTCGGCCATTCCTCAATTGCTTTGATCTTTTCTTGGTCAACCTGTAAGCCATGCGAACTCACAACAAAACCTAAAAAGACAAGCTTATCAGTGCAAAAGGTGCACTTCTTGAGGTTCACATAAAGACCCTCCTGTCGAAGAGTATCTATTACTTGCTCAAGGTGCACCAGATGATCAACAAAACATCGACTATAGATCAAGATATCATCGAAATAAACAACGACGAACTTATTGTTGTAGGCCCTCAAGACCTGGTTCATGAGGCGCATGAACGTACTGGGTGCATTGGTAAGGCCAAATGGCATGACCAGCCACTCATAAAGGCCCTGCTTAGTCTTGAAAGCCGTCTTCCACTCGTCGCCTTCCTTCATTCGAACCTGATGGTACTCACTGCGTAGATCGATCTTACAGAATACGGTCGCGCTGTGTAGCTCGTCCAACATGTCGTCCAGCCGTGGTATGGATGTCAGTACTTGATGGTGATGTTTTTGATGGCCCTACAGTCGAAGCACATCCTCCAAGACCCGTCTTTCTTAGGAACCAACAAGACTGGTACCGCACATGGGCTGAGGCTCTCGCGAATGTAACCCTTGGACATGAGGTCCTGCACTTGTTTCTCCAGTTCCTTGGACTCGGTTGGATTCACCCTGTATGCGGGCCGGTTGGGCAGAGCCGCTCCTGGCACGAGATCGATCTGATGCTCAATGCCTCGTATGGGCGGTAAGCCGGCTGGTATCTCGTCCGGAAAGACATCCTTAAACCTGTCCAACAAAGAAACAACTTCCCGGGGAAGCTCAACATCGTCTGAACACGAATGTAAAGCCTCCCTGAAGATCATTAGTAGCACCTGCGTGTTCTGAACAATAGCTCTAGAAACAGAATGTGAAGAAATAATTAAATTGGACTTACGGTTCTTCTTATCCTTGGCAAGGTGTAGTTGTATCTCATGCACTTCCTGTGGTGTAAGAGGCGCGAGCTGGTACTTTCGCTTGTCGTGCATGAACGAGTAATGATTGGTCCGCCCGTTGTGCAAGGACTCCTTGTCGAACTACCACGGTCGCCGAGAATAAGTGTCCAACCTGCATAGGAACCACGTCGCATACTACCTGATCGTGATATCGCCCAATGCTGAAAGGTACGGTTACTTGATCCGCGATCCTGATCTCCGTGTCATCGTTCAGCCACCGAAGTCGGTACGGTCGCGGGTGCTTAGTCACTTGCAGACCGAGCTTATCAACCATGTTCCTGCTGTCCACGTTAGTACAAGACCCACCATCAATAATAAGACTACACACCTTGCTATTCACGGTACAGCGAGTGTGGAAAATGTTCTCGCGTTGAACCATCTCGGGATCAACAAGCGCACTGAGATCACTCCTGATCACCAATAGCTCTCCGGAGTCGGGATACTCTATGGGCGTCCCTGTGTCAAGTTCCTCCATGTCTTCATCCTCTTGTTCATCCTGAGACTCGTACTCACCGGCTTCGTTCAAGATCATGATTCTCCGGTTCGGGCAGTCTCGAGCCATATGTCCTTTACCCTGACACTTAAAGCATGTGATATCTCTAGAACGGGACATGCTAGGGGCCTTACCTGGGTCTGGTCGGTTGGGCTTAGACGTCTCAATGGTCGGTTTCTTGAACCTGGATTCAACTTCAACCGGTTTACCTTTGTCAACAGGTCGTGGAGCTGGCGCGATCCAAGGCATATTGGTCCTAGGACGGGTCGTGGTCGCTGACTTCCACTTGTTGTGATGCTCAACCTGTATACACAAATGCAACTACTCGGGCATATCGTGATAAGGTTGAATTTCTACCTTTCGAGCGATCCTTTTGTTCAGCCCGTCCACGAACTGGGCCATCAGAGTCTCTTCTGAGTCGTCCAGCTCAAGTCTGTTCCGCAATTGCTCGAACTCTTCGAAATACTCTTCGACCGTCTTAGTTCCCTGCATTAACTTACGAAAATGTTTCTGCAAATCTCTATGGAAATGGGCAGGAACATACCTTCGCCTTAACGGGAACTTCATGTCAGTTCACATAGAGATCGGTTCGTACCGATGGCGCCTTCGTTCAGCAGCGTCGCGGTCCCACCATGATAGTGCATGTCCTGTGAACTTGACCACTACTAAAGATATCTTCCTGGCTTCGGGATATCCGTAATGGTCGAAGATGTGCTCCATTCTCCGCTCCCAGTCTAGATATGCCTCCGGGTCCACTTTTCCTGCAAAAGTAGGAGGCTTTAGTTTGATATCATTAGGATAGGGACGTTGTACCTCTTGTTCTCGTATGCGTCCTCGATGAATAGGGTCACGCTGGTATGGGGGTCGCGGTCCGTGACGTCCGTCCTCAAACTCATCCGTATCGTCGTCCAGTCGGACGTCTTGGAAACGTCCGGGTCGTTCAACTCGTCCGCGGTGCTATACTGGTCGACGTTGCTGGTCGTTCCGAGGATGTGGCGCCTCTGGTCCGTGCTGATACTCTCCTGGCCGAGGCTGAAAAGCACCGGGCCGAGGCTGCTGATCTTCCGGCCGATGCTGATGCTCGCCGGGGCGCTCCAAACGGTCCAGTCGGGCTCCGATCGTCTGGATAGCAGCCAAGATCTGAGTGAGGTCAGTTGGGCCGCCTTGCTGGGCTCGTTCATCGGCCATTATGCCTGCACACTCAACAAACAAATCAAACGCACCAAAGAAGAGAAATGGACAGATCTAAAAGGGAAAACAAATGCAACCAAATCGGAAAGAAGACAAAGCAAAACCAAATTTTTTTTTTTTTGACTAATAATCTGAAGGTAAACAGTAAATAGTAAACACTAACCAAAAATCAAGAATGAAATTCAAACTTAAATCAGGTTAGTATCTAAGCAAACAAACCGCAATTACTCGAAGCAACGATCAAACAATGCAGCCGGTTTCTTAGCTTCTAGCAACCTGTTTTTTTTTTTTTAACTAGAACTATAAAAGGAAAGCTTAAACCGAGATTGAAATAAAGAGATTGACCAGAATTAAACCAAGTTCAGATAAGTTAAACCGCAAACAATGGAAACCCTAGCACCCTAACTCGCGGCCGCAAGGAGAACTACACCCTAACACCACGATTTCTTAAGCCAAAAATTCTCTGGAGTAATCAGCTTAATTCAAACACAACAGATGCTAGGAAAACAAGTAGGCAGCAAGCAAGCAATGGTTCAGTATTGATATTACTAGGCTGAGAAACAAAGAACTAACAACCTAAACTCTTTTTTTTTTTGGATTTTCGGTTTTGAAAAGAAGGACATCAAGCAAACAAGACTAAAACTAAGTAAAGGAGAGAGATAACGTGACTGGTCAGGAGCTTTTAGGCTCTGATACCAGATGATATGAGATGTTATGGATGGTAGAGAGAGAGAGATGGGCCGAGAATGGGGTGAAGAGGTGAGTGATGATCGAATTGAATGAGAAGCTGGCCGAAGGCACTCTCTTCTCGTCAAGGGATGGTTTAATGGTGGTTTGTGAGTTACTGAACGTTAGGAACACTTATGAAGATCGATGCAGCAAGCAAAAGCAAAGAGTCCCACTCGTCTAAGGGGCAGCCGCGCAGAGAGAGTGAAATCGAAAACCTGTAGGGTTTTTCTTGGTTCTAACTTGCTTAGTGTTTTCATTAATCAGAAAGAGTTTTATGTCTTACAAGATGGACCAGAAACTAATGGGCCATCGAAAATTACCCAAAGAAAAAACAAAGACATAAAAGAAATAGAGAAAAGACCAAAAATGGAAGGTCTGGTCGCAAGAGAAAAGAGGAGGCCGGTCTGACTCTCTAATGAATGGGCCTCGGATCACCTCGTTAAAAACCTTGTGAAGAAAACCCATTTGGGACAAAACTTCACAAGGGAAAAAGAGTATGATCTTTATCCCAGAGGCAGACCGGTCAAAGAATCACCTGGCTCGATGCAGAAGGTCATGGTCGGTCCATGCGTCCGGAGTATGGGCCTGGGCATGGTCTGATCAAATGGGCCGCTAT
Organism: Orychophragmus violaceus; assembly: GCA_030180135.1. Classification (NCBI taxonomy): domain Eukaryota; kingdom Viridiplantae; phylum Streptophyta; class Magnoliopsida; order Brassicales; family Brassicaceae; genus Orychophragmus; species Orychophragmus violaceus. Next base: position 57,956,617 of record CM058234.1, on the reverse strand, counting down.
CTTCAGTGTGGATCATCCTCCGGGCCAACTGGTTCAGGACAGGTTGTCCTTGGTCGAGATGGCCTAGCTGGATCGTGATGTCTTCTAGGCTTTTCCTCGAGATCAGGTGCTCCATGGCATTGTTGAACTCGGCATGTATCTGTCGCTGTCCCGAGCGCGTCCTTGGTACATCTCGCATGGTCGGAAACAGGCCGGTAAGCTTCTTGGTAGAGCCTGGTCCATCTTGCTCGTCTAACTCAATGTCGGCCAAGCTGATGTCCTCATCAATTTCCCTCCAAGTCCAATAGATAGTATATTGAAATACCCATCCTTATTAATATTTTACCAACTTTTGTGTGTCTATTTCTTAGCAGTGTTGAGATTGTTGTTGACCAATCTTGATTGATATTTGAACCCAATAGACTAGTTTGTAGCATAGTTCATACCGTGTAAGAGTGAGGACAGGCGAAGAATAAATGATCCCTTGATTCATCTATTTGATAGGTCAAGAATTATCCTTATTCTAACTACAAGTGCACAGTGATGCGAATGTAGTACTTAGGGTATCGAATCCACAAGGACTCACGGTCACACGATAGATTATAAGTAATTGAATTAAGCTAAGTGAATCAGATTTTAAAACAGTAAACAAGACAGAAAGTAAACGAATAAAGTGAGGTGAAAGTAAACAATTAACGAAGGCGTCAGGTTTCAGGAGTTCTCAGGAAAACATGAACATAAGCTAATCAATCAATCGAGATCAAATTAAGAACAGTTCTAGAACTAGAATCACAGAATCATAACAGACCAACTTTCGTTGCGAATATTATCTATGTCTAACAACCTAGCAAGCCAACTTTCGTTGCGAATCCTAGAGTTCTAAACAAGCATTAATCTCAGGTTCTTTCGTTCACAATTCTCCTAAGCCAAATTTCTTTGCGAATGGTCAAATTGCTCATCTAGGTTCTTTCTAGTTAATTAATCAACTTTCATTGCAGAAATCAACCTAACATCAATAATCTTAGTGGCCAATTCAGATCAAGCAATAAGAACAACCCTAGATGAAGAACTAACAGATATGAATCCCTATAGATTGATCAACCTATAATTCCATGAAATCCCTAATGAGAATCTCTAAACCTAACAGGTAAACTACTCAGACATGACAATCATAACAAAAGACATGATGAATAGAATACTGAATATCATAAAACAGAATGAGAAACAGGGGTTCGAAATCTTCTCTTTGTCGAGTATCTGATCAGCCCCTAAAACTCTCTGAATGTAAAATAAATCGTAGCCTAAACAATGGCTTAAAACCCCTAATATAATGATCTAGACTCGGCTGGGGCCTTTTTGCAAATCTGGGAAGTTTTTGGGCAAAAACTGTAATTTTAGGATTTTTGTGCGCAGAACCCTGAAATCACCCTGCGTTGACCACTGCGTCGACCATGCACATACTGCGTCGATCAACGCAGTGCGAAAACGCAGCCAGTGAACTCTGTGTGATCTCTAAATAGTGCAGAATTGACCCAAATGCTTCCAAAACGTCCAATTAGGCTTCATATGTCCTTAAACCTGTAAAACACCTGAAAAGACTCCAAAACACATAGAAAGACTCGATAACAAAGACATATACCATGGTCAAAAGTCCTAAAAACCATGATATATCACTATTCCACCACAAAGCAATAAGGGTTGAGACTGTCCCCATTTCCTTATTTGTTCACGTTGATAACATGTTCTTTAACACCAGACATGTTATGAAACTTTTCGGGTGATTGCGTGAGAGAACCATACTAGTGGGTCCAATAAATGTATTGGGAAGACATTCATATTAGGTTCCAAGTGTGATTAATCATGAACTTGGAATCAAATTTGTTTTCCCCCTTCTTCCATACGAAAATTTCCTCCCTTGCAGCTTTAGTTGGTATTGGAGAGAGCGGAGAAGCTAATACTGAGGGAGCAAAAGCGTCTGTTGAGGGGGGGTATGATGAGGGCATCAAGCCATCATCAGGGGGGAAAAGGGCAACCACCATGAGAACAACACCAGCAAAACGAAGAACTGAGAAGAGACGATGTCCCCAAGCAGCAACAACCCTTAGGGAAGAAATCTAGATCAAACCACGACAACGACCCACTCACCGAGAGCCCACTGCTTAGATATCAGATACGCCGAACCAACAACACAATGAGATCCAAGAAATACCAAACAACCACAAGGAAGAACCACCGAGAGAATTAAAAAACCGCAATATTAGATCTTATCCTCTAAGACGTAAGAGCACCCGGACTCCAGCTCCACCGCAACACCACCAAAATTTCCATTGGAAAAGGAAAAGTCACCATAAATAGGTTAAGAAAGGAGCTTGATGATGAGGCGCTGGACATGTAAATAAGAACAATGCCTCTCAAACCGCAAAAGATTGCAGGCGGGGTAGGAAAGAAAAGGGAAAAAGAGAGACAAAAAGTTAGAGAGAAGGCATAGAGAAATAATCCTCTCTCCTTCACGCGAAAATTTTGTTCCTTGGTTTATCATCTTGGAGGTTGTTGTAGTGCTTCTATAAATGTGGACCTTTACATTTCTATTGCTTCGCAATCTCCAACAAGTTCCATTTAAAACATCTGCTACCCTTGATTTGTAGTTGACCCAAAGTAAAGGAGTACACAAGTCTCATGTGATATTGATCAACATACTCGAGCTTTGTTTCCTTGGTTCCGCTTTAATGAATGTTTTCACAAGGTTTTTATTTTCAGAAGTTTTCTTCACATCCACGAATCCTTAACAATAGGTTCTGATATATAACAAAAGAAGAATCCTTAAGAAGATATCTTTTGTCCAACCAACCCACAAAGAAGTCTTGTTATAGAATAATCTCCATATCAGCTTGAGTGAGAAGATCATTGATACATTTTGCAGCTTTCTTTTTCCTAGGAACACGTAGTTAATGCCAAAAACCTTTTCTTTTGTTTCTTTCTGTGGGAGATCCATACCAAATGAATGCAGCACACATTCCTGATATCCTAGTATTTTATCGGTTTTTGATTACTTATTTCATATATATTTAGTTGTATATACTTGCATTTAGTCATGTTTAGGATCACTTTGCATTTAATTGGTCCTTTTTAGATGTGGGATGGCTACTTAGGTGATTTGGGAAAATTTGAAGCTGGTTGGAGTGGAGAAACAAGAAAGAAGGGTGATCTAACTTGGCAGTGGTTTTCCCAGCGGTCATGAGGCAACCGCTAGGAGTGTAGCGGCTCGGACAAGTGAACCGCGAGCCTATCTCAAACCGCAGATCTTTATGCGTTCAGCTCGCGGTTCGGTGTAACGGGTAGAATTCAACCGCGAGCTTCACAACAGTTTACACAACATCCGTTTTTCAACAGCGAGAGTTCTAAGGGATCCGCCAACGGTTTGCCTAGCCGTTGAAACGCAACTGCTGGCGGACCAAGAAGTGCAAAAATATTGACTTTTGACCAGACTTTCTTACATTTTGTTTTTGGGTTGACCTAGGTTTGTTGGGCCGACCTAGCTTAAAAAACACCCCTATAAGTAGTTTTTAGGACTAAAAACCCTAAATGATCTTCTATCCCTTGAACCTTTGTGTAAAACTCTAAACACTTTTGGGGATTTTCCATTTTTATGAAAGTTTGTTATTTCTTGTTCCTCTTTTCCTTAATCTCTATCTTAACATATATTCTCATGGGTTATTGTTTTGGGATGATGATTAGTGAGTAGTTTTTCTTAAGGCTTATGGGTTAGGTAGATTAGGGTCATTTAAGGTGATTCATGAATTCTTAGGGCTAGATTATCATTAACCCTACCTATTTGGATGTGCTTAAAGCTAGATTAACCTTGATCAAGTTAATTAGATCATAGGAAATTTATTGCACACCAAAGGTTTGATGAAATTCTAGTTTGAATCTTTATAGGAATTTCCATGTTTAGCTCGTGAGAATGATTGTCTATTATAGTGCTTATTGGCTGTTGAGAACTTGAAATTAATGCTTGTTTATCTTTTAATCACCAATGATAATTTGATCTTGATTAGGGATTAGGAAAAGCGATTAATGCCATGAGTTTGGATTAGTCAATTGAATGTGTTCTTGCTTACGGATTAGCGTCTTTGATGTTGTTTGAGCATTCTTGATTAGCTTTAGATCATTATAGTCATTGATCTAACCCGTTAGCCTGATTTTAGCATTGAATTTGAGTTGCTTAGTTATTTGTCTATTTGCTTGTCTGTTATCTGTCTGTTGCTTGTCTTTTTATTGTCCGTTTACTTGTCTGCTTGTTTAAATTGCACTTAGGACTTTAGAATCACTTATTGAATTCGATTAGATTGGATTGAGGTTTTGGTGTATTCTCTGTGATTACTCCTATTCCGCTTTGGATTCGATACCTTGTACTACACGATAAGTACTTGAGGGATTGATACATCTCAAGGATTAGACTAAAATCTTAGTATCAATTTGGCGCCGTTGCCAATTTGGGATTAGGATTAGTTACTTAGATTTCTATTCCTTTTTACATCAAGCTATTAGGTACTAATCTTGCTACTTCTTCTTGCTTTGATGCTCATGTGAATGAACCTTTGCGGAGGACCTACAAATATTGTTGAGAGGGTTGAGGATATCAGAGCATACGAAAGGGAAATAACAAGAGAACGAAGAGTACACTAACGAACTGCTCACTTGGCTAGAATTGGGTTGGAACTAGTTATTGAGGTTCAACACGAGGTATAAGAGATTGATCACTAGGCTATGGATCAAGTGGGTCTTTATGATGACTAACTCGGTCATGAAGAGCTGGGTAATCAACAGGAACAAAATGTTAATGTTGGACAAGGAGAAAGGATACCAGTGCATCCTCTAGGAAAGTGAGACCAATAGGAGAAGGAGATGCACCTAACACTAATGATAACCAATAGGGAATCCTTTCTCCTCCTATAGACAACCACAAATTTGAGATTAAGGCTTGCATCATCTCAATGGTACATAACAAACAGTTTCATGGACTGCCAGTGGAGGATCCATTACATCACCTTTATCAGTTTGACAAAATTTGTGCAACAACTAGGCATAATGGAGTGTCTAGGGATAGCTTCAAGCTGTGTTTATTCTCTTTCTCTCTTGCGGATAAAGCTCCTTTATGGGAGAATAATTTACCACAGGGTTCGATCACCTCTTGGGATCATTATAAGAATGTTTTCCTCAAAAATTTCTCCTCAAGCTCCCACACAGCTAGATTCAGAAACAAGCTCTCAGGTTTTGCTCAACGTAACAATGAAATATTTTGTGAAGCTTGGGAACGGTTCAAAAGCTACATCTACAGTGTCCTCATCATGGGTTCTATAAGAAAACACTTCTCAACAATCTCTACCGTGGAGTTCTTCCCAAAATCAGAATGTTACGTGATATTGCTAGCAGTGGACACTTCTTGGGAAAGGAAGTTGATCAAGCAATGGAGCGGATTGAAAACTTGGCCACGAGTGATGAGAACTATAGTGAATACTATGACCGGTATCAAAGAGGAGGTAGTGTACTTGAGGAGAAGTATGAAAAGGATATCAAATCACTCCATGAGAAGATGGATAAGATGATCCAATCAACACAAAACCAGTCAACTTTGTTGGCAATTTTGATGAAAGCTGAATGTATCAAGAAGGTGTTGAGGATGATATGAACCAAGAGGAAGTGAAATTTTTGGTTGGACAAGGAGGGTTCAACAAGGGATTTAACATCAACTATAGGAACTACCCAAATTTCTCCTATAGGAATCCTAATGTGGCTAACCCGCAAGATTAAGTTTATTCTTCACAACAAGGCCAAAGACAATGAGGACAACAACAAGGCTTCGCTCAATTTAATCAACCAAGGTCTTTTGTTCCCTTCAACAACCAACAAGGGTTTGTCTCTAAGCCTACATTCCAAGGACATCAGGGAGGATTTGTGTCTAAGCAACATTTTTCTCCATCGGGATTTGCACTCCAACAACAAGCTTCTACTTCCTAATCTATGGATTCTGAACTTATGGGTATGATGAAACAACTTCTACAAGGGAGACCCTATGGATTAATGGAAGTAAGGGAATTCAAGAGTGAGTTTCAGAACTTGACATCTAGGGTAACCAATATGGAGAACAAGAATACATCCACCTCTAGACCTCATGGAAATTTTCCCGGTAAAGCTGAACAGAATCCCAAGGAATACATCAATGCCATCACCTTGAGGAGTGGGAGAGAACTACCACCAAGAAAACTTCCCACAAATGAGTTGCCTTCTAATCTCAGTGAGGACACTGAGAAACAAGGTGGGGGAGGTGAATTGTGAAAGTTCTGAGTTTGACAAAGAGAATGTTGGAGAAGTTGTCAAGAAGACTGTAAAGGTTATAACTGAGAAAATGATTGATGATTCTCCTAAGAAGAAGGATGGTGTGTTTGTACCACCACCATATGAGCCTAAACTACCCTCCCAGACAGATTCAAGAAACAGTTCTGGAGAAATAAAAGGCTATATTTGACACACAAATGAAGAATGTGGAGGTTACTATGCCTTTTGTTGATGCTTTCTTGTTGGTTCCTCAATACAACAAGTTCCTCAAGGAGAAAATCAAAGAAAGGACTAAGAAATTAGAAAGGATGGTTGTGCCCTCTCATGAATGTAGTGCAATTATACAGAAGAAGCTTATGCCCAAGAAACTTGAAGACCCATGCAGATTCCCCTTCCATGCGCCATAGGACCTCTTCGCTTTGATAGTTGCTTGTGTGACCTTGGATATAGTGTCAGCTTTATGCCTTTCTCAGCCGCTAAGAGGCTCGGTTTCTCTACCTACAAGGCGTGTAGAATCTCATTGGTACTCGCAGCCAGATCAGTAAGGTTCCCCATTGGACCACTTGAGGATCTCCCGGTCAGAATTGGAGGTTTTGAGGTTCCCACTGATTTTGTAGTACTTTAGATGGATGAGGAACCTAAAGACCCTCTCATCATTGGTAGACCTTTCCTTGCAACAGCTGGAGCTATAATTGATGTGAGGAAAGGAAAGATATACCTTCATCTTGGGAAGGATCTTGTGTTGAAATTTGAAATTAATGATGTGATGAAGAAACACACCATTCAAGGTCAAGCTTTCTACATATAAACCATGGACGAGTTAGCTGATGAACTCCTAGAGGAACTGAATTCGAAGGATCCTCTGCTAATACCTTTGACTAAGGAATATGGGCAAGATGACTATCTTCTTGAGGAGAGCTTAGCCTACAAGATGGCACTTCATTCGCACAAACCACTTCTTGGGAATGTTGAGTTCGCTGAGATTTTATTTGAGCATGATGGGAAGGAGCAAGAGGCTTGTGCCTTGGACATGGGAGATGATGTAAATGTGTCTTCTAGCAAGAGTAAGCTTATTGAGGACGACTGGAGCGAGCTTAAGGCACCTAAGGTTGAACTCAAGCCCCTTCTGCGGGGCTTTGGTATGTTTTCTTAGGCTCAAACTCCTCATACCCTGTTATAGTAAATGAGTGCTTGAATGAGAATGAACTGACTGCATTGGTTGATGAATTGAGAAAATATTGAAAAGCTTTAGGTTATTCTTTAGATTACATTAAAGGATTATCACCTAGCTTATGTACTCAAAAAATTCATCTCGAAAATGAATCTTTGTCATCAATTGAGCACCAAAGAAGACTTAATCCTAACTTGAAAGAAGTTGTTAAGAAAGAAATCTTGAAGTTTGTAGATGCATGAATTATGTACCCGATCTCAGATAGTACGTGGGTTTCTCCCGTACATTGTGTCCATAAGAAGGGGGGAATCATTGTCGTTAAGAACGATAATGATGAGATGATTCCCACCAGGACAATAATGGGTCATAAAATGTGTATTGATTACATGAAGTTGAATGCTGCATCTAGAAATGACCATTTCCCATTGCGATTTATTGATTAGATGTTAGAACGCTTTACTAATCATCCTTTCTATTACTTTTTAGATGTGTACAACAGATTCTTTAAAATCCCGATTCACCTGAATGATCAAGAGAAGATGACATTCACATGTCCTTATGGTACCTTCGCTTATCGAAGGATGCCATTCGGATTGTGTAATGCAACCGCTACATTTCAGCGGTGCATGATGTCTACCTTCTCTGATCTAATTGAGGACATAATTGAGGTGTTTATGGACGATCTTTCTGCATATGGTTCTTCCTTTGCTTCTTGTCTTGTTAATTTGTGCAGGGTACTGAAAAGATGCGAGGCGACCAACTTAGTCCTCAACTGGGTTAAATGCCACTTCATGGTGACAGAAGGAGTAGTCATTGGGCATAAGATTTCTGAGAATGGGATTGAGGTAAACAAAGCTAAGGTTGAGTTTATGATGAGTCTTCAGCCACCAAACTTAGTCAAGAGTATTATGATTTTCTTGGGACATGCTGGGTTCTACAAGAGATTCATCAAGGAGTTCTACAAAATTGCTAGACCACTCACACACTTTTTGTGCAAGAAGACAAATTTGTGTTTGATGAGTGCTGGTCTGCTTTCAACCAGATCAAGGAGACTTTGACCAGTGCTCCTATTGTTCATGCACCGGATTGGGAGTTACCCTTTGAGATTATGTGTGATGCTAGTGACTATGCTGCTGGAGCGGTTCTTGGACAAAGAAAGGATAAGAAGCTCCATGTGATCTACTATTCAAGCAGAACTTTGGATGATGCTCAAGGAAGATATACCACTACAGAGAAGGATTTATTGGCTGTGGTTTTTGCATTGGAGAACTTCATGTCTTGCTTGGGTCGAAACTGATTGTCTACACGGATTACACAGATCGTAGATATCTTCTTGCGAAGAAGGATGCCAAACCGAGACTCTTGAGATGGATTTTTCTGCTGCAAGAGTTTGATCTTTAGATCAACACTACAAAAAGAGGGGGTGTAACGTCGCTTTTTCTTATAACTACATCAATATGTTACTATCACTTATGTAACCGAGTCGGAAAGTGATGATGCAAATTAATATGTCAGTTATAACAAGTGATGGTAACAATAGCGTCAATTATAATTAGTGACTCTAAATTAAATCAGTTATTATAACTGTCATTAATATTATATTAATTACCATAAGTGATGTTAATTATTTATGTCACTTAGTATATGTGTTACTAATATTTACATCAATTTAGAAAATGATGATAATATTTATATCAGTTATTGACAATTGTCATTAATATTAGTTAATAGTTAATAATATGATATTTTTCATCAATTAATAATTTTTTGTAATCGTCGTGTTTTTTTTTTTTAGTTTCCATGTGAAAACTGAAAAGATGCAAGCGATCAATATGGAAGGCATTTCAGATCTTATTTAAGTCCATTTAACCTCTCCAAAACTTTATTTATCAAAGATTCTCCCACCTCTCTCCCTTCTCTAGCCGATGTGGGACTATTTTACCTCATGCAGTGAATAATGAACACAAGCAAGAGATCTTGCAAAAGAGATGTGACGTATCCATCATCCAAAGTTTTTTTCTATTTTTATTATATATAGTTATTGCTTGATAAAATTTATAAAAAGGTTTTGCTAAATAGTGGGTTTATTTTATTTTTTAATTGCTGTAAAAAATATTATTTCAAAATGTTGTGTGTATTTAAATAATACTTCTATAGAGTACCAAACTATTTCGTATCAGTGGCATGAATATTTCTATTATATGCTTATACTTATATATATAAATTAATATATTTTCTTCATAATAAATTTAATAATAATTTAAAGATAAACTAATAAATACATCCATATAAGTCATATAAACAGTTTTGATCCAATTAATTAACTTTTTATTTGCATCATTTATTATTTGATTTTAAATTTATATCTTTTTCTAAAATGATCTTAAAAAAACTAATCAATACATCAATTATTTAATTGATGTAAATTCATCTTTTGTATCAGTATTCTACAAATAATGCAAACTAATAAAAATTTGTATCAATTTTAAGAAAATGATGTCAAATAAGTTAATAATAACATCAATTATCATAAATGATGTTAAACAATAGATATTATATCATTTATTAATAAGTGATTCGAAATACCATCACTTCATTTTGTGATACAGTTTAACTGATGTAACCCATCCTTTTTCTTGTAGTGCAAGGATAAGAAAGGGATTGAGAATGGGGTAGCTGATCATCTTTTAAGGCTGAGAATTGAAGATGAAGTTCCTATGGAGTCTGTACCGGAGGAACAACTTATAGTGATAAAAGCTGTAATTGAAGCCCACAACACTAGCAAGAAGGTGGAGGAATTTGGGGCTATTGAGGATAAGGAGACATGGTATGCTGATATAGTGAACTTCTTGGCTTGTGGAAAGGAACCACCAGGGTTAGAAGGCTACCAAAGGAAGAAATTTTTCAGGGATGTCAATCGGTACTTTTAGATGATCCATATCTGTATACGTTTTCCAAGGACAATCTCTACAGGAGATATGTGGCTGATGAAGAGGTGAATGGGATACTCATGCACTCTCATGGCTCAGATTATGTAGGTCACTTTGCAAACTTCAAGACAGTACAAAAGGTCTTGCAAGCTGGGTTTTGGTGGCCAACTATGTTCAAGGATGCACATGAGTTCACTCCTAAGTGTGATCCATGCTAAAGGAAAGGCAACATAAGTAGTAGGAATGGAATGCCACAAAACCCCATCCTGGAAGTAGAAGTCTTTGATGTTTGGAGAATTGACTTTATGGAGACATTTCCATATTCTTATGGCAATAGCTACATCTTAATAGTTGTGGACTATGTCTCCAAATGGGATGAAGCCATTGCAAGTCCTACTAATGATGCAAATGTTGTGCTCAAGCTGTTCAAGATTATAATCTTTCCTATATTTGGGATCCCAAAGGTTATGATTAGTGATGGAGGCTCTCATTTCATCAATAAGATGTTTGAGAATTTGTTGAAGATGTATGGAGTCAAGCACAAGGTGGCCACTCCCTATCATCCCCAAACAAGTGGCCAAGTGGAGGTTTCGAATATGCAAATCATCGCTATTCTTGAGAAGACAATTGGGGCATCTAGGAATGATTGGTTAATGAAGTTGGATGATGTTCTTTGCGCTTACCGTACTGCTTTCAAGAATCCGTTCTCTATGCTCTATGGGAAGTCTTGCCATTTTTCAGTTGAGGTTGAATACAAGGCTCTTTCGGCTGTTATGCTTCTGAACTTTGATATTAAGACAACTACTAAGAAGAGGTTGATTCAACTCAATGAGCTGGATGAGATTAGGCTTGACGCCTTTGAGAACTCTAAGATCTACAAGGAGAGTGTAACGCCCCCTTCCCGTTTCCGCTGACCGACGAGCTGACCGGCCAATAATCAAACAAGAACATTACCGATCGAACCCGAGCAGTCATACGAGAAGAGTTTGTCACAATACGAAAGCCAGAGACAGTCCGGTTTGAGACAAAGGCTCGAACCAAACCACATTTGACTCCGTTTACCTCGTTTCCACGATACGAGGCTTCTCAACCCATACCGCTTCCACGAGTTGTGTTCGGTTTGGACTAAACCGTATATCAGGGAATTATTCCGTTTTTGTTACTTTAAAAATATAAATCTTATTCATAACAATATACGGTCCAATACAAAACTTTTAGCGGGATATCCCAACAAAATCCGAAACCGAAAATAAGTCAAAAATGCGTAACATCCGATACCCATTGCCAACCCGAGACTACTACGAGTGTCCTACGCGTCCGCCGAGCTACGCCAAACCTGAAAAACACAAAAGAGTCTAATGAGCAATCTAATATTACCCAGTGAGACGGCTCCCAACTAGAAGGCTGCTAACAATCTAATAATCCCGCCCAAACCCAAAATAACAATCAAGTACAATAGCTGATCACGTACTACCAAGACGTGATGAGCTCCACAACACACAAGCATTCAAATAACAACAGTAACCAAGGGAATCGAGAACACTGCGGCACATGCCCTCAATTAAACTCGATTTATCTATCGCATCTCTAACGCAATCTCCACACCATGGACCCCAAACGTGAACTCAGTAATTACTTCCACAGGAACACTTAGCTATCCCACGGTAACTAAAACCTCCCACGACTCCTAGACGAAAATATGAAGTCTTGCGGCTAGGACACTGTTCTCTGTCCATCGATACGTGGTGACTCGGGTTACCCATAGATAACCAAAGCTTCCATTCAGTCCGGCCCTAGGACGCGAACCCGTATTCTCCGGAACACACACCTACCGGCGTCACTCAGTAGGTTAACACCATAACCAGAATCACCACCCAAAGGCCCGTGTCCGATCAGGTAACTACCCGAGGATCCAATCGGGTTGGAAGTACTGGAACGCCATCTCTAGACTTGCGGGATCTAACACACCTTATAGAGTCCTAATAACAACAATGTAAACAAGCAGACTCACTGGGACTATATCACGCAATACCAACAAGGTCAAATAGAAACACTATCTTAATCCCCAATCCATCCCGCAAGTCCTATCACAAGCCTCCACATCACCCATACTTACTCGGTCCCGTACCAGAGTAAGTATCTACCAGTACAGTCTACTCGGCCCAACACCGAAGTAGATAAACAATCAAGCAATCAACAGTCTACTCGGCCCAACACCAAAGTAGATACACAATCACACAATCAACAATCTACTCGGCCCAACACCGAAGTAGATACACAATCACACAATCAATAATCACAACACCACACAAGCAGTTATTTAGGTTTATTAGTCTTTTCATATGTCCTTAACCTTTACTCATTCAATCCTTAACCTTTACTCATTCAACCTGCTACCTTGGGATTAGTGGATTACTAACCCCATAGACGGCCCATCAATCACACACTTCTTTTACTTATCCCTTCCTAAGTATCTTTAATAAGTCCCCGATCTGTCGGTTTAGAGTTAGTAAGATTACTAACTCCCCGACATCTCATTATTTATCAACTTCCATTCATTACCCTTAACCCGACTAATTAACCCACCCGGTTATTATATTCTAAGTGCGTTATGTATTTTAACCGTATATTTATCCACTCATAATTTCCCGTATATAAATTCCGTTAGATATGTTCTTAAATACTTATATATGCATATACGTCATGGCATGCCGTTCTATATGTATGCATCACCCAATCAAGCAATCAACGAACTATCAATCACTTAATGCAACACCTAATCAAGTAATCAACAAACTATCAACGATTACGGATATAAGCTAACTAGCATGCTTCCCTTAACCTAACCATTTACTTATTTAACCGAGTTATTAATCAACCTAGCCATTCTAACCAATTCAATCAATCGGGTATGCAACTTAACTACGGTTTATCAATTCCGGATCTATATGATTCTAACTACATGCAATACACAATTTAGCCGAATCATAGTGTTATTATGACGACGGACGGATGGATTGACGGACTAGCAGAACAACGAGACCTGGCACGAACCCGACGCTAACCCGAACCTTCCCCGAACCTTCGTTGCTTTGACCCGACCTTGACCCGCACTTGACCGTACCGTAGACCTTAGTGATTCTGTTCGAGCCTCCGGACCATCCTCATCTTCTCTCTCTCCTCTCTCCTCCGGTTCTCTCTCTCTCTTACGGTTCTCTCTCCTCCGGTTCTCTCTCTCCTTCAAGCATCATCTTCTCTCTCTCCTTTGGTTTTCTCTCTCTCTCATTTGGTTCTTTCTCTCTCCTCATGTTCTCCTCCATCTCTCTCTCTTCTTCTTTTCTCACGCTTCATCTTCTTTCCCACCTCTCTCTCTTCTTCTTCTCTCATGCTTCATCTTCTCTTTCTCTTCTTCTTCTTCAAGCTTCATCTTCTCTCCCTCTTCTTCTTCTTCAAGCTTCATCTCCTCTCTCTCTTCACACTTCTTCTCTATCTCCTCTTCTTCTTCACGCCTCTCTCTCCTTCTTCTTCTTCTTCTTCTTCTCCTCCTCCTCCTCCTCCTCCTTCTCCTTCTTATTCTTCTTCTTCCTCCTTCTTCTTCTTCTCCTCCTCCAGATTCTTCTTCTTCTTCTTCTTTTTCTTCTTCTTCTTCTTTGTTGGTGTTGTGTGAAGAATGAGGAAGCAAATGCCTCTTTAAATAGTAAACCAAACTCTTTGGATGGATAACAAATGTCACTCTCTTCTCTTCTCCAAGGGACACCACATCATGGTAGGTGTTAGCTTAGGATATTGACAGCCGCTCCTCCTCTCATCCTTTCTCTTTGATTGCCACATTACTCTCTTCCTCTTGCCACATGCCTTAATGAATCTATGGAGTTAAAGACACATGTATTCTCTTCATCCTCCCTTAAGCCACTCCACTCTTCAACATCATAGGAGAGTTACAGCTCACTTCTCCTCTTATTATAATTGAGACACATAACTTTACCAATAAATATGATTCATTTAACCTTTATCTTCTTTTACTTCTTCTCCGAGTAATAAGTTTCATGCATCTAGAAGAGGTAGGTGGCACCATCTGAGAAATGCCACATATCACTGAGAAGTGTTTTATGACCAATTAGATTTCCCAAACATTCCATAGAAGTTCATATTCCTGATTCCTTCCGATGCTTTGGTTTTGCCAGTTTTGAATTTAATATTTTAAAAACTTTTTAGATGCTTCTATAAATCCACCAAGCACCGTATTCAGATTCTAGATGCTCTTATATGAATTTAGCAATTTGAATCACCTTAAACAGACACCCGTAGCTCTCGTTATGAATTTTACAAGTTTCGTCGGTTTTATCGGTTTCCTTTCCCGATAGTCCGAAAAACTCATCTACGGTCTGTTTCCACCATTCTTGGTCTACTAAATGTTTTCTTTATTTAAAAAGAATAACATTTGGCCCGCCTTATCTTCCAGCTCGCATTTTGGTAAAATTACCAAAATGCCCCTCATCTTCCAAAAGTTACGAAAATACCCCTCGCTGACTTTTCTGCTGCCCGTTGACCAATTTAGTGAGACAGGGTATTACATTCTTCCCATCTTACAGGAATTCAGTTCGTTACTAACAAACTTCGAATCGGAATCTGAATCCTGTAAGTTTCCGTCTCTGAATCCAATCCAACTATGCTTTGCTGCTTACACTCTGCTCCCAAAGTAAGCTCATACTCTTGATGCTTTCTTACTTCCGAACCACTGGTTTGCACAAAACTTCTCTATACTGACCTGCATTCTGATTGCACATTCATTGCTCTTGACTGCACGGCTCCACCCTGAGTCTTGTTTTCATCTGCGCTGTATGATATTGCTTGAATTCTGAATCAACTACAACTACACTCTCGATGCTCAACTAATTCTTGAAACATAGTTTTTCTCCAACTCTCATCACACTGACATTTTAAATTTCCCACGCTAAATGGCTTGACTCTCGATCAATCATGACTTCTCCATTTGATTGCTTCATCGATTCTATCTCTGATTCCCAAATCCACCAATTCTGACTGAATTGCTATACTTCGCTTCATCAACTCATCTGCGCCGACCAATACTCCGGGCTTCCCAACTTTGTCTTGACTTCCCCCGATCACGCAATAATAACTCGTCCTCCATTCCCGTCGCTTAACTTGTTTCCAGTGATTACTGCTCCCGACCGATATTATGTTCATATCGATTTTCTTCCTTTCATCTAAACTGTCATACTCATGCACGCCTCGAACTTCCTCGATCACTGATCTCAACGCGTCACTAACCCCAAAAATGTTTTTCCCACTGATATCCTCGAACGAACTCCTTCACTGACTTTAGTGCTTTTGAATCTCTTTGCTAACTCATCAAACTCATCCGTCTTGATTTCTTCTGTCACTGATACCCAAACTCTTTTCTGAATCCACACTGACTTTCTTGCAGGCTCGGGTCAAACTGCTTCTTGAAATAACATCTCGTTTCTCGGGTTCGGGTTTGGTCTCGTGTCCTCGTCAAATCGTCCATCACGTCCTACATCAACAACCTCAACAACACTGGAACGGTTAGACCTTTCTAACTTACTTCCCGATATCACGTCCTTATAGAGATATTGGTATTTAGTCACGTACCCAACGGTTACACGTGGCTAATTATCAATATCTTATAATTCTGCTCAATCTCAAATAAGCATTCTAAAAACCACTTTCGCAATTCCGAGCTCATTTCTATCTAGGAGGTTTTCTAACCTTTCTAACCAAAAACAATTCTAACAGATAACTTATCATCTCGTCTACACAAGACTAATGGTCTAACACTTACCCAAATGTCTAACACCCTATCCGGTCAATCCAAACGATTCGATAACCAAAACTCAAGAACTATTTTCTAGCAACCTAGCGAATCAAATAATTCAAAGATGCTCAACATTCATCTAACAACCGCTCGAGATGATTAATGCACCGAATCTCAATTTCCAATCTAGCGATTAAACAAATGCAATGTTAGCAACCTAGAGATCAATTGAATGCAGTACTACTAAACCAAATCAATCCATGAGCAATGCAATGATACCATCAAACTCTCTAGCAACCTAACGATCAATCAAATGCAAGATTCAAATTAACGACTAACAACTTAGCAAGCTAACAATGCATCAATCAACATTCAAACACCCTAGCAAGGTAATAAATCACACACAATCAATCAATCAAGTAAATCGGCGATTGCATTTGTTTCTCAGGATTCTGATGGAGACCGCATGTTCGGACCATCATCTTATTTTCACATCGCAATTATATTGCATTCACCACCATCATGAGTATGCAATATAACCACTCTGCTACTCAAAACGACAACCGAAATACTCAACATTCACTATGTAAATAAAACTTTTATTCACCACATAGAGTGTTAAATGCATAGGTCTGTCGGAGTCTACATACTAGTGGTTCCAATCCGTCCCACAAGAAACACCGCTTCACACAACCGAATCGTCCGAGACGAATGCAAGCCGATACACATCAACCAACGATTTAGTGCCCTTACTTACCTGGGCCCAACCTAACCTTTCCAACATAAGCGGTACAACTCATGTGGATCCTAACCGGCATGTGCACCAGGAGGATGGAATGAGTGTGGTGGTGGCGGTGTGACGCGGTCTCCATTATGACGGAAAAGGAGCGCAATGTACTTCCTGGCCGACAGGAGCTGTGTTGATGGTGACGACAACTGATACTTCCGGGCAACAATGGCAGTAATAATGGAATAACATCCGGTGGCGGTGGCTGTTGCTGAGTGACCCCGAACTTCTGAGTCTCCGCTAGCTTGAGGAAACGGTCCATCATCATGTCTGCCTAGATCGCCAATACGAATGTCGCCTCTACTGTCGTTGCAACCGCACACACACACACCAATCCTCCTAGGACAACTCTGCTGTGTGACTGCAACAAAAACCAAATGATTAGCACAACCCTAATAAATTTTCTAACGTACCCATTTCCCCGGTTTTGACGGACGTGACTCAGATTCATAATGGTTGCATTGGAGACAAATTTCGACTCGATAAAACATTTAAAAAGTTGAAAACCCAGAATTTTCGAACCCATGACGAACCATGCTCTGATACCACCTTTTGTAACGCCCCCTTCCCGTTTTCCGCTGACCAACGAGCTGACCGGCCAACAATCAAACAAGAACATGACCGATCGAACCCGAGCAGTCATACGAGAAGAGTTTGTCACAATACGAAAGCCAGAGACAGTCCGGTTTGATACAAAGGCTCGAACCAAACCACCTTTGACTCCGTTTACCTCGTTTCCACGATACAAGGCTTCTCAACCTGTACCGCTTCCACGAGTTGTATTCGGTTTGGACTAAACCGTATATAAGGGAATTATTCTGTTTTTGTTACTTTAAAAATATAAATCTTATTCATAACAATATACAGTCAAATACAAAACTTTTAGCGGGATATCCCAACAAACCGAAAATAAGTAAAAAATGTGTAACAACCGATACCCAATGCCAACCCGAGACTACTCCGAGTGTCCTACGCGTCTGATGAGCTACGCCAAACCTGAAAAACACAAAAGAGTCTAATGAGAAATCTAAGATTACCCAGTGAGATGGCTCCCAACCAGAAGACTGCTAACAATCTAATAATCCCGCCCAAACCCAAAATAACAATCAAGTACAATAGCTGATCACGTGCTACCAAGACGTGATGAGCTCAACAACACACAAGCATTCAAATAACAACACAACAACACAAAAGTAACCAAGGGAATCGAGAACACTGCGGCACATGCCCTCGAAAAACTCGATCTATCTATCGCATTTCTAACGTAATCTCCACATCTGGGCCCAAAACGCGAACTCGGTAACTTCCACGTGAACACTTAGCTACCCCACGGTAACTAAAACCTCCCACGACTCCTAGACGAAAACATGAATTCCTGCGGCTAGGACACCGTTCTCTGTCCATCGATACGCGGTGACTCGGGTTACCCCTAGATAACTAAAGCTTCCATGCAGTCCGGCCCTAGGACGTGACCCCGTATTCTCCGGACCACACACCTACCAGCGTCACTCAGTAGGTGAACACCATAACAAGAATCACCACCCGAAGGCCCGTGTCTGATCAGGTAACTACCCAAGGATCCAATCGGGTTGGAATTACCGGAAAGTTATCTCTAGACTTGCGGGTTCTAACGGACCTTATAGAGTCCTAATAACAGCAATGTAAACAAGCAGACTCACTGGGACTCTATCACGTAATACCAACAATGTCAAATAGAAACACTATCTTAATCCCCAATCCATCCCGTAAGTCCTATCACCAACCTCCACATTACCCATACTTACTCGATCCCGTACCAGAGTAAGTATCTACCAGTACAGTCTACTCGGCCCAACACCGAAGTAGATAAACAATCAAGCAATCAACATTACACTCGGCCCAACACCGAAGTAGATACACAATCACACAATCAGCAGTCTACTCGGCCCAACACCGAAGTAGATACACAATCACACAATCAATAATCACAACACCACACAAACAGTTATTTACGTTTATTAGTCTTTTCATATGTCCTTAATCTTTACTCATTCAATCCTTAACCTTTACTCATTCAATCCACTACCTTGGGATTAGTGGATTACTAACCCCGTACACGGCCCGTCAATCACACCACTTCTTTTACTTATCCCTTCCTAAGTATTTTTAAAAAGTCCTCGATCTGTCGGTAGAGTTGGTAAGATTACTAACTCCCGACATCTCATTATTCATTAACTTCCACTCATTACCCTTAACCCGACTAATTAACCCACCCGGTTATTATATTCTAAGTGTGTTATGTCTTTTAATCGTATTTTAATCCACTCATAATTTCCCGTATATAGATTCCTTTAGATACGTTCTTAAATACTTATATATGCATATACGTCCTAGCTTTCCGTTCCATATGTATGCATCACCCAATCAAGCAATCAACAAACTATCAATCACTTAATGCAACACCCAATCAAGTAATCAACAAACTATCAACGATTACGGATATAAGCTAACTAGCATGGTCCCCTTAACCTAACCGTTTACTTATTTCACCGAGTTATTAATCAACCTAGCCTTTTGATATGCTCAGAGTTTAATTCCCTAAGTAAACACTGCAAGTGCACAAGACAAATGTAGTATGTAGGGGTCGAACACAGAGACTCAAGAAATCTTGCGATAGACTATAGAAGTTCAGATTAAGCTAGGCGATGCAAATCAGAAATAATTAAAACTAGGCAGAAAGTAAATCAGTAGCAGGTCGGTTTTTGTAAGCAAGTACTAAAAGCGTCAAGTCCAGGGAGTTCTCAGGAAATCAGACAAGCAGATCACATATCAGTCAGAATCAAATTAAGTTTGGTTCTAGAACTCAAACACAAGATAGAACTAACCAACTTTCGTTGCGAGAATTCACTAAGTTCAGTTAGCAGAAACCCAAATTTCTTTGCAATTCCTAATAGATTAAACTAGCCTTAAGAGGAGGTTTGATTTGTTCACAATTCAATTAAACCAAATTTCTTTGCAGATAATTAAATTGCTCAACCTAAATAGACCAGATTCTAAATCACACTTTCATGTCAATTTATAAACCTAAAGTCTAGATTTTAAGTGTTCAGATTAGAAACTAGTATTAAGCACAATTCAGGTTGAAGAACAAATAAGATATGAATCCTTAACTGATGAATTAATCTAGCAAGTCATGAAATCCCTAATGAGAATCCCTAAACCTAACTATGAATCTACTCAGACATGATCAATGAAACACAAATCAATGAATAAGTAAATTTCATATAATAAAAGAGTAGAGAAATAAAGAGGTTCAGAATCTTCTCTCTAGAGTACAAGAACGATCAGCCTCAAGGTCTCTCTCTCTCTCAAAAGCTAATTGTATGAAAGCGTAACTAAAAAAACACCAAAAACATAATTATAAAGACCTAATCACGTCTTGGGGTCTTCTTGTAAATACTAAAACTTTCTGGGGCAAAACTGCATTAATGTGCTGGCGCGGAGCTGTGTCGATCGATGCCAATGATGCATTGATCGTTGCATTGGTTGTCCAGAGATAGTGAAATCTGCTCCTCACAGCTTTTCCTCCAAAACTTGTCCCAATAGCTCCAATATCTCCAAAAATCCTCCAAACGTGCATGTAGCTAATAAACACCTGTAAATGACTCGATAGACACTACAAATGACTCTAAAACACACTTATATCATGGCTTAAAACAGGTAAAAACCAGGATATATCAACTCCCCCACACTTAGCTTTTGCTTGCCGCAGAAAACCAAAATGTGGTGAAGAAGTTTGAAAACTTCAGAAACTCTTTTCATCTTAGAAGCACAACAATCAGATTCCCCTTAGTAAGCCACATGAAAGATTCACGTGCAAGACATCAAGACCAACATGTACTTCCCCCACACTTAGCAACTGTCCTGAGTAAACTCCACAATCAATCCAAAGCATTCAAATTCACCCTACTGACTTTTATAAGCTATTAAGTGCGGTCTCACCTAAGGAGTATCGATCAAAGGGCACATGGACTCTTACTCTGTTAGCTCTAGACCACCATACTATCTTTTTCTGGTTCCTTTCTTCTCTTTTCCCTTCCTTAGCAACTGATTTATCCCCATTGGGGATCATTTTTTTTTTATCAGTACTCTTCCCGTTCTAGGGTGTACTTTTGACACATTCCATGGATGCACAGGAGGTAATAGGGTTCTCTACCACTCCCGCAACCACTTCGGAGCTACTAGCTCATCCTCAGTTTATAACTCTTTTTTTTTTTTACTTTAAGGAAGGGGAGAAGGGAACCTTGCTTGGACAGGTTTACAAGCTGTATCAGAACTAACAAAGGAATCCGACTCAAGGTATACCAAGCCCTTAGGTGAGAAAAGTAAGTCAAAATTAGGGGCGAAGTCAGTAAAGGATCCTCTAAATACCTGAATTGATATGGGTGTCCTCAGTAGGCTGATCTGTGTTGGGTTTTCTAATAGTCATAGACTGATCTGCAAGCTCATCCCAATGGTTACTTAAGTTCCTGCAAGTGTTGTTAACTTCTCAAAAATTCATTGTTTCCTACTTAAACTGTTTTAACTCAATAAAACTGACACAAAAAAACACAACTAACTCTAAGAAAAGAAAAATATTAATGTCAGTACCACCTCCCACACACTTGAAACACACTGTGCCCAGTAGTGTCAAGCTTAGGATCGGTAAAAGAAGAAAATGTTAGGGGATGTGTTGGGTTCTGTCGGTTTTACCTCTCTCGCACCTGCATCGATCGTTGCGCATAAATGCGACGATCGTTGCAGGGCGATTGCGATATTGTGTCGATCGTTGCACATGACCGCAACGATCGCTGCAATGCGATTTTCGTGAAGAGACGACCGACATACAGGACCGTGTCGATTGTTGCATTGCGATTTCGTCGGATCAGTTAGTAGTCAGCAGTTAGTCCGTGAGAAAAATCTCAAAACTCAATCATGAAAGCTGAAAACATCGCAAACAAGCAAAATCAAAGCAACTGATGGTCTAGAATCAAGTACAACATCCCAAACATAAGTACCAACAAGAATCAAAGAGAAGTCAAAAGAAAAAAGTGAAAAAGAAACAGAACCGATAGTCTGAAATGGGACTCTAATCTCTCTCGCTACTCATCATCAATGCCAGCATAAGGTTCAGAACCGCTCGAAGTAGCAGGAGTCGGAAAACGCTGGCTACGACGACGAACAGGAACTGGCTGATGAACCTGTGGCTGTCTCCTGCAAGTGCAGCCACGCATGAACTTCTAAATGCTCCGTAACAGACCATCATGACGCTCTCTCCACTCACCCTCAGACATGTCACGCACAGGTATCGATGGAGCTGGATAAGGACCAATGTCAAAAGTAGCAACAGCTGGCTTGGGTGCAGGCGCAGAGGAAGAAGAAGGCCGTGTAGAAGGCTCACCCAGAGGATAGGCCATCGTAGGTACGCTGCGCTGATCATTTGTAGGAGGCTCGAAACTCAACGCATCCAATGTATCAATCCTGGTCAGATCAGCAGCAGGAAGGTCCACACCACGCTTACGCGCGTGTGTGTCATAGTAGACCCATATACGTCTCTCCTTCAGCCATGTAGCACTCTGTAGGTGGCTCAAATCCATGAATACCTCTCTATCATCACGCTCCCTACCCTGTAAAGGGATCCTGCAGTGTCGAAAGATGGGGGTAAGCAGACTCCCTACTTTCTCAACACTCCCTCCATCAAATGCCTTCTTCGCCAGAGAGCATAAATGGTGAGCGAACACAGCTCCTAAGTTCAGATCCAAAGTAGGATCTCTCAAGTCAGAACTAGCAAACAGCTCTCTTAGCCCAATGAAAAGCACCTCCAGCTTATTCTTTCTCATCTTGTTTGCTTCAGCCTTGCACAACAGTGTGTAACCCAAGATGCGTATCACATATCGCAGAACTGGATGCCTGACTTGAATCTGCTTCATAGTCCTCGAGTCATATTGGCCATTACCAAAATGGTTCCAAAAATACTGAGCGCTCTGTATATCCCACTCAAGAGACATAAAGCAATGTGTAGGCTCCACACTAAATCCATAGATACGGCAGATATCAAGAAGTGGAATCCGATACCTGGCTCCCAGACTCATGAATGTAAAGATACCCTCTGAAGCTCTCCTGCGGCTGTCATCGGGGTAGTAGACCATGCAAGTAGCTAGCAAATGTCTCACCAGATCAGGGTATAGCTCGTAGTACTGCATAGGCATCGTCCCTAAACCAATGCCCTTAACCAATGCATGCATCTGCTTATCAATACCTAGGATCCTGCAGGTCCGATAATCAACAAATTTGGTTGGCTGAACGTCCATATCAGTCCAACCATTGTAGAGCAGCGTATCGTAGTCATCCCAGTACTCATGTATTGGCCTGTCAGTGAATGTTGCACTCTTAACTAGATCCTTAGGCGCAGTGTCCCATACCTTGTCTGTCGGAATCTTTTCTCCCTCTTCCTTAGGCCAAGGCAACTGTATGGCCTCACTGTTGGAATTGTGTCCAGTAATCTCGGTACTGTCTCTAGAAAGTAAGAGTATGTCAATGATCAGACATAAGTCATATAATACTGGGGGTCATGATGGCTTGCTAGAGTCCGCTCATGATCTATAAGTCTTGGACTTATTGCCTTTATTATATGATCCCATATGGGTCACACGCCTAAGCTAACAGGAAAATGTGTTGGAACGGCTTAGCAGAAGTACGGTAAAAGTGCCAGGCATTTGTCGTACTTAGAGAGAGATTAATGGGTCTGATTAAATCTAAGGGATTTAATCAGATTGGTATTTGGGCCCAAAAGCCCAAAAGGAACTAGACAAGTTTTATAAATAAAACTTAAGTCTGAATCCTAAAAACCCTAGCCCCTCTGCGATTTCTCTCTCTCTCCTGCGGCCTCCCCAGCTCGGTCTAGCAGCCTTCTTCCTGCTTGGTGTGCGTGTGTGAACCTTTGGAGGAGCTATCACTTGGTGGTTCTCTGATCTCTGACCTGTTCTTCATATTTCCGCTGCATAACAAGGTAACAGGTGAGATCTATTAAGATTCTAGCAAGAGAACCTAGATCTGGCATGTTTAGGATCTATTAATCTGATGAATTGAATCATGATTAACACCAAACGATCCAACAGTGGTATCAGAGCCATTGGTTCTGTGGTTTTTCTTGTTTAGGATCATGTTTAGGATTGTTTAAGAAGTGTTTTTGAATCAATCTACTGATAAGGAAAAACACTTAAGAAACAAAGAATTAAAACCTAAACAAACAAGAAATCGCATGATCCGATCTATATGAATCGGTATGCGTCGGATCGTCCGGATCGCGGAAGACGCACGAACCGATCGGTAACGATCGTGTTGCGTGGTCGCGTCCCGATCGTCGGATGGATCGCGTCCCGATCGCGTGGATGGACCGAGCTCACGTCGCGTCTCGGCCAAGCCAGCATCGTCCCGCGTGATCGAGAGCCGAGTGGATCATCGCGATAACTCGACCCGATAGTCGTCCCGATCGCATGACCCGACTCGTTCCCGATCGTCGCTCGCCCGTCCCGTCCCGAGCTCATCGTCGTCCCGACTGTCCCGATCGCTCGGCGATCGAGTGAAGCCACGACCCGAGCTCGACGATCGTCCCGTCCCGTGAAGCAGCCGTCCCGATCATGGATCGAACGCGTGCGGCTTGCGGCTGACGTGATCGCGTGAAGCTCACGGCTAGGTCGTGATCGGTTCATGTGATCAATCGGTTCGGTTCGTTTTATGGTTCGGTTTATAAACTTGATTAAAATCAAAACGTCACGGTTTAATAAACAGACTTAATAAATTTATTAAGTTCTGGTTAAACCGGGATAAGAAATCCAAAGTCGAAAAATTGGATTTTGTGCCTAAACCAGATTTTCTAATTTGATTTGGTTGGACCAAATAAATTGAGAAAATCCGGTTTAGTAAATAACCGGTTGACAATTGTGGTCATCGTAGTAATTAATTTTGGTTAAGACCAATTTTAATGAACCAGACCGGTTATGTCATTTAATTGGGCAATTGGGTTATGTCTTGGACATGAACCAATTCTTGGGCCTCGGGCCAAGAAGTTAAAACAATTGGGCCAATTATTTGAGTCTTTTCTTCAGAATTAATTTAAATTTTATTTTATAAAATTATAAAATCGATTTTTAAATTAATAAGTTTCCAAAATTTTGAAATTAGAAAGTTTCTTAAATTAGAAGTTTCTAGATTTGCATGTTTTGGATTTTAGGAAATTTCTATATTTAGAAAGTTTCCAATTTTAGGAAGTTTCCGATTTTAGAAAGTTTCCAAGTTTAGGAAGTTTCCAATTTTAGAAAGTTTCCAAAATTAGTAGGTTTCCCAAAAAGGAAAGTTTCCCAAAATAGTAATCTTCTATTTTGGGATGATTTTTTTAAATAAACCTACAAACCTCAAATAATATCAAGCGTTGGATGTCTTGTCCAGTCTATGTCAGCTGTCGAAGCCCATTCAATTGTATTCATGGCCTTACAGTGTGAGGGTGTCTACTTTTGCGTGGATAAGACGGTTTGTGATTCATAAATGTCATTGGGAGTCCCAGACATTAATGATTACATGACTGTATAGTCTGGTTTTCTTGACTAGGCCATCGGGAGTCCCGGGCCTTGAGACATCAGAGTGGATTGGGCCTCGGGCCCAGATTCACAACCAAGAGTTATATCACGGATATAATTAGCCGACATAGGGCTTACCGATATAAGCTAAGGTTGGGTGACGGCCAGTGGCCCACTTTGATCTTAGTTATATGTGGATCTTGGAATCATTATATTCTATTGAGGGTAACTTATGTTATTGAATATAATGCGTGATTAATCATATTAAGTATAATGCGAGATTAATCATATTGAACATATTAACTAAAATTCTTTTATCTTAAATTTCAGTTATGACTAGCACAAACAATCAAAACACTTTCTCGATCCGGTCTGTCCTTGAGATGGACAAGCTGAACGGATCAAATTTCTTGACTTGGTCGCGGAACCTGAGGCTAGTCCTCAGATAGGAGAGAAAGGACTATGTCCTTGAGAGAGCTCTCCCCGTGAGGATCGGGTCCAATGCTTCTCATGCAGTATATAATGCTTGGAATAAGAATTATAATGATACGGTAGATGTGCGTGGTCTGATATTGGCTACCATGGACTCAGATTTGCTGAAGCAATATGAGAACATGGAGTCGCCAATAGAGATGATCAGCAGCCTGAAATTGAAATTTCAGGAGCAGATAAGAGTGGAGAGATACAAGTTGGTTAAGTCTCTCACTAGCCGCAAGCTACCAAATGATCATCCAGTAAGTCCTCATATCAGTAAAATGATAGGTTATATTGATAACCTGAGGAAACTGGATTATCCAGTTAGCCAAGAATTGGCAACTGAGATCATTCTGCAGTCACTGCCGTCAAGCTATGATAAGTTCAGAAGGAACTATATCAAGAAAGGCTTAACGAAGACGCTGACTGAACTGCATGATATGCTCAAGACAGTTGAGCCAAACGTGAAGAGTACCCAGTATAATCTCATAATGGAGAAGGGTGGGTTTATTAAACCTAGTGCTGACAAGGGTGAAGACAAAATTG
Source organism: Orychophragmus violaceus (assembly GCA_030180135.1). Lineage (NCBI taxonomy): Eukaryota > Viridiplantae > Streptophyta > Magnoliopsida > Brassicales > Brassicaceae > Orychophragmus > Orychophragmus violaceus. The sequence continues at coordinate 57,930,003 of CM058234.1, read as the reverse complement.
TCCAGATTTTGAATCATGGCAAGCGTGTGTCTTCTGAGCCCAAGTCAGATAACTCTTACGTTGGTAAGTGCTGCTACTGTAAAGAGACTGGGCATTGGAAGAGAAATTGCATTAAATTCATGGAAGATGATGAGGAGTTGAATTTGATGTATGAGACTACTTCCTCAGGTATTCATGTTATTACTTCAAGTTCTACCTTATAGGTATTGGATACTGGTTGTGGCACTGATATTTGTTATAATATGCAGAGCCTGGGCAACAGTAGAACTTTGAAGGAAGGGCAAGTGAAACTACATGTCTGGAAGGAGCTTGGGATGCTGCCTCAGCCGTAGGGTTTCCACTTATAGATCCCTTTGAGGCTTGGTTTTGTATTAAGTAATTGCTACAATGTACCTGCTTTAAGCAGAGTTGTCTTTCATTTTCTTGTAAGAATTTGAATGTTTTTCATTTTGATAAAAGACAAGTTTTGTTCTTTTGATCTTAATAAAATATTAATTGTAGCACCCTATTCATGGAATGGGTTTTATATCTTAAACCAAAGAGTGCCTAAATGTAACATAAATACCGAATTGGTTTAAATCTGATGAATTAAACCTGATTTTTCTTGGCATAAAAGTCTTGGTCACATAGAGTAAGTCGGATTCAGAAATCCCATAGTTATGGACTGTTGGGCTCATTTGATAAGATATCTTATGAGACTTGAATTCTGTTTACTGGACCAAAAGGTAAAGGGCCTATCTTAGCCGAGCTAGAGAAAGGCCCAAAGGCTTATTGGACCTGGAACATACTCATGTATGTGGCCCAATGAGCAGTAATGCCAGAGAAAATTTCCTGTACTTCATTGTCTCTACTGATTACTTCAGTGAGTGTGACTGTGTTCATTTGATGAGACACAAGTCGGAATTCTTTGACATGGTCGAAAGAGTTCCAGAATGAAGTATAGGATCTGAATGACAGAAGTATTAAGACTCTGGATCAGATCACGAGTGAGAATACTTAAGTCATTGAATGTGTGATCATCTGAATGAGTGTGAAATCGTTTCACAGCTTATTTCTCCTGAAAACCTGAAGGTGTTTCTGTGAGAAAGAATCAGATCTTATTAGAAATGATTAAAGATGAGTCACACGAATCTTCCATGATATTCTTGAAGAATAACGCTCTAGAAATATCTAAGTTTACGCTGAAATAGTTCCACCAATATCAGTTGAAAGACACCACGTAAATGTGGATTGGAATCGATCCAAATTCGTCTTTACTGAGTATTTGTAGTTGTGCTACTTCGCTGGTTGTCCTAGGGAAACCAAGGCTTGTTACTTTTACGTCCATTCTGTTTTCGAAGAAGGGAAGTTATTTTCAAGAAGAACAGTGGGAGTAAAAGTATAACTCGAAGAAATTCGAGAAATACAGGAGGCTGCTCAACCTGTTGAGGGAGAGCAACAAATGGATTTACAGATTTCTGTAGAATCTACACCTGTAGAGCCTGAAGTTCGCAGACATGAATGAATCAGTCACTAATCCGAGAGTGATTTCTCGTCATTAGTTGAACCTGATGATCATTGAAAGTTCGCATGATCTGATGATCATTGAAAGCGACGAATCTTCGAAATTCAAATAAGCAAAAGTGAGCCCGGCCTCCGAAAATATACACTTTGTGTAAGTTAGCTTCATCGATCCATTCATGGATGGAAGCAAAAATATCGGAGTTGGAATCTTCGTTCTGTTGAAAAAGTCAAGGTTTTGACTTGAACAGGAACGAAATGGAACTGTGCGTTTACTAAAAGATAAGTGGGAGCAATATTGCATTTCTCATAATGTATGTCGATGACATACTGATTCTCGGATATAACGTCCCAATGCTGCAGTCGGTAAAGGACTGGCTTGGGAGTTGGTTTTATGATTGACATGGGTAAAGCCACGTATGTTCTTGGATTTTGGATCTAAAGATAGAGATCCAAAAGAGCTGGTAGGACAATGTCAGGATTCTCAAATTGACAAAGTCCTACACGTTTTCAGCATTCCAAGAAGGGTTTTATGCCAATGTCACATGGCATTACGTTAAGCAAGACACAGTGTCCTACGATAACTGCTGAGCTTAAATGCATGGATAAGATTCCATATGCGTCGGCAATTGGATCTATCATGTATGCCATGAAACGTACTTGTTTGATGTTGTTTTAATGTTGAGCAAGACAAGTAAAGACCAGTCAAATCCAGCAAAGAATCACTGGATTGCCGTAAAGAATATCCTAAAGTATTTGAGAAATACTAAGGATAAAATTCTTGATTTACGGAGAAAGTGAGGTGCTACGAGTCGGTAGAGTCTGAAAGGCAAGTTTCCAATGGACAAAGATGATTTCCGGTCACAGTCCGGTTATATCTTGTGTCTATCTGGCGGTGCAAGGCACTGTTGCTGACTCCATGACTTAAGCTGAACATTTCGCAGCTTGAGAAGCGGCGAAAAAGGTTGTTTGGAAAGAAGAGTTCGTCACTGAACTTGATGTGATTCCCAGCATAGATGAGACTAGCTGCACATCAGAGGTCCAAACACCTTGAGGATAGGTATAACCTATTCCGTGAGATAAATGACAGAGATGTTAAGTAGATCAGCAAGTTTCAACGAATGAGAACGTTGCTAATCTATTAACGAAGCCACTCCTTAGGCCTAAGCACGAGTCGCGGACTGTTGCTGTAGGATAAGTGAAATTAAGATGTAGTCTTAATTTCAGTGGGAGTTAATAAAGGGCTTTATTTAGTTATTGATATGTTCTTGTAAAACATTTTTATGATGTTTAATGAAATTATTATTTCAAGATTATTTTAACTGTGATGAAATAATCGTTCCAAAATGATATGAACCATTTTATAGGTCATCGAAGTAAGTGACTTGATCTTGAGTTATCAAAGTCATTTAGCTTGATCATGAGACCCTATATTTGATAGATGGCTTATATCATCATGTCCCTAGTCGAAGGTTGTTGAAATTGGAACACCAACAACCGTGTGAGACTAGATTGGTATGTGACTTATGACAAAGTCTCAGTGTGTCATAGATGCGCGGCATCAAAGTCAATACATAGGTGTATGTAGGGTACATACGACCGGACAAGACCCGATTATAAGAACTCTTCAGGATATTTATATCTGTGTCATAAGAGATTCTTACTACGACTATAGAGTATAGTCCTTAGACCTGAGTTCGCATGCATGTGACTGCACATGAACTAATGCGCTTTGATCATTGTCTAATGCTGTCGTTAAGCGATAGTTATAAGGACCTTGTTTGGGTGTATTATGAAATGAGTAGATTACAGTGATGGAACAAGACGGGATTTGTCCCTCCAATATAAATGGAGTGAATATCTCTAGGCCATTCGGAGATTTGAATACTGGAAAATGCATGGCCATGCTCAAACGGACTTTCCCGAGTCGTTTGGATTGTCAGTATCAAATCAGAGTCCGATGAACAAGATTAGGCTTTATAAGGATGACACTAATCTTGCCTTATGACTAATCGAGATATTGAGACAAAAGGATTATGAATACAGAGATTCCAGTACAAGTGGGAGATTGTTGGAATTGTGTCCAGTAATCTCGGTACTGTCTCTAGAAAGTAAGAGTATGTCAATGATCAGACATAAGTCATATAATACTGGGGGTCATGATGGCTTGCTAGAGTCCGCTCATGATCTATAAGTCTTGGACTTATTGCCTTTATTATATGATCCCATATGGGTCACACGCCTAAGCTAACAGGAAAATGTGTTGGAACGGCTTAGCAGAAGTACGGTAAAAGTGCCAGGCATTTGTCGTACTTAGAGAGAGATTAATGGGTCTGATTAAATCTAAGGGATTTAATCAGATTGGTATTTGGGCCCAAAAGCCCAAAAGGAACTAGACAAGTTTTATAAATAAAACTTAAGTCTGAATCCTAAAAAACCCTAGCCCCTCTGCGATTTCTCTCTCTCTCCTGCGGCCTCCCCAGCTCGGTCTAGCAGCCTTCTTCCTGCTTGGTGTGCATGTGTGAACCTTTGGAGGAGCTATCACTTGGTGGTTCTCTGATCTCTGACCTGTTCTTCATATTTCCGCTGCATAACAAGGTAACAGGTGAGATCTATTAAGATTCTAGCAAGAGAACCTAGATCTGGCATGTTTAGGATCTATTAATCTGATGAATTGAATCAGGATTAACACCAAACGATCCAACACTCACAGTCTCTCTGATAAGGCTCAGGTGGTGTCGAGTCGCGTGTAAACCACTCATCTGGTGGAGGAGTCTTATCTACAGCTGGAGTATCTCTACCGCGTTTACGAGGCTGTCCGCGAGGAGGCATCTGCAATCAAAGAAATAAGAACAATCTCGCACAATCAGCATCATAAACAACAACAATCCAAGCAATATAAGCAGCCAAATCTCGTTTCAAATCTGTCAAATTCGCGCAAATTACAAGTTTCATCACAAAAATAGAATTTTTCAGAAACTTGCCAAATCAAACATGAAAACTACGTATGGACCTTCATTCCACTGCCAGATAACCTAAACCAACACCTAATCATCACGGATTCAAGTTCCAGAAGCTAAAAATCGAACTTTTTCTACCTTGGTTTCGCTTATGAAAAATCGAGATTGAGGGAACATACCTCGGTTTCAGCTCAAATTGATTAGAGATATGGATAGAGCTTGAAAAATCGAGCAGGTTAGAGCTTTGAATCGGTAAAATCGAGCAAGATTTGAGTGAGAAATCAAAAAGGGCGATTCGGCTAGGGTTTGTTCGTCGCGAGAAAGAAATGAGGAATAAGAAAGAAGAAAGAAGGATTTAATCGGGACTTACCTGCACGTGATTGCATCGACCGTTGCACTAGGTGCAGCGATGTTGCATATCGCGATTGGTCAAACCAAAATTGAACCAATCCGAGTTCCGGTTTAAAGCCTGCGTACCACCGATTGCAATTTGGACCAGCTGTGTCGATCGTTGCACATGACCGCAATGATCGCCACAGTGCGACTTCATTCCTTCGTCAAATCCACCTGCATCGATCGTCACAACAAGTGCAACGATCGACGCAGTTCTCAGACTTGTATTCAACAGACAAAACACACCAAAAACGAAAACAAAACGTAAAATCCTAACAAAAACACCAAAAAGAGTATGTACAAACGAAACAGTGGGTTGCCTCCCACTCAGCGCTCTTTTAATGTCATTAGCTTGACGTTTCAGCTGAATCAGGCAGAGGGTGCATCATCCAGAGGCAGAATCTGACCTCTCGGAATCTCGGCCTTAGCCCAATAATGCTTCACCCTCTGTCCATTAACAGTGAATTCCTTACCTTCCTTGCTGATTAGAACGACATCACCATAAGGACGCACTTCCTTGATTGTGAAAGGACCAGACCACCTTGACCTCAGCTTACCTGGACACAGTTGCAAACGAGAGTTATACAAAAGTACCTGATCATTAGGCTCAAATTGTCTAGAGACAATCTTCATGTCATGATAAGCCTTTGTCCTCTCTTTGTACAGCTTTGAGTTCTCATAAGCATAATGCCTAATCTCATCCAACTCATTAAGCTGCACCAATCTCCTCTCTGCAGCAGACTTAAGATCGAAATTCATCTGCTTCATAGCCCATGCTGCTTTGTGCTCAAGCTCTACTGGCAGATGACATGCTTTTCCATACAACAGATGAAACGGAGTAGTCCCAAGTGGCGTCTTGAATGCAGTCCGGTAAGCCCATAGTGCATCATCCAGCTTTGCAGCCCAATCCTTCCTTGTCTTCTCAACTGTCTTCTCCAAGATCTTCTTGATCTATCTGTTAGAGACCTCGACTTGCCCACTCGTCTGAGGGTGATAAGGAGTAGAAACTCGGTGATGAACTCCATGCTTGTGTAGCAGCTTCTCGAAGACCTTATTAATGAAATGAGATCCTCCATCACTAATCACAATCCGAGGTACTCCGAATCTAGGGAATATGATGGTCTTAAAAAAATTAATAACCACCGAAGAGTCATTGGTTGGACTAGCTATTGCTTCAACCCACTTAGACACATAATCCACATCAACCAAAATGAACTTATTCCCATAGGATGAGGGAAAAGGACCCATGAAATCTATGCCCCAGCAATCGAAAATGTCGACCTCAAGAATGAAATTCTGAGGCATCTCATGCTTCTTACTGATTTTCCCTCTCCTCTGACAGGCATCACACTGAGAGACAAAAGAATGAGCGTCTCTAAACAACGTAGGCCACCAGAAACCTGCTTGCAGAACCTTAGACACAGTCTTAAAAGCAGCAAAGTGTCCAGCATAATCTGATCCATGGTAGTGAAACATAACATCTGGAACCTCTGATTCTGCAATGCATTGATATATCATGGTTTTTACCCATTTTAGACCATGATATAGATGTGTTTTTAGTGTCTTTTGTCTTTGTTTAGAGTCTTTTACAGGTTTAATCAGGTTTGGAGCTAATTGGAGATATTTGGAGCATTTTGGGACTTTTGGGACGTTTTGGCCGAGAGCTTAACTCACTGTCCGATTTATTGATCATGCATCGACCGACACACCTTGTGCATCGGTCGACACACTAGCGAGATGGGCCGTACGCGTCGGTTTAATGAAGATATGAAGATTTGCAAAGAAGCCCAAGATAGTTCCAGTATTTACACAGAAGCCCCAGCCGAGATTAGGCCTATATATAGAGGATTTTGGTGTCTATTTTACTTACGTTTTCATAATTAAGAGCAGAGGATTTTTAGAGCTTTTGGGGCTGATCTGAACCTATTACTTCATCTGTATTTGGAGAAGATTTCGAACCCCTTTTACTATTATTCTTTTATGCAATTTATTCATTCTATGATTATGATTTCATTATCTATGTCTGAGTAGATTCCTAGTTAGGTTTAGGGTTTCTCACATAGGATTTCATGACTTGCTAGACTTGTTCAAATTCAGTTAAGGATTCAAACTATATCTGTTCTTCAATTTAATTGTGCTTAAAGCTAGTTCTAACCTGATCAATTAGAATCTAGATCTTAGGTTGCTAAATACGTCACGGAAGTGGTTTAGGAATCTGAATTAATTAAATTGGGCAATTAAACTTTGCGCAAACGGAAGTTTGGTTTAGGATAATTGTGAACATATCAAACTTGGGATTAATGCTAGTTTAATCTGTTAGTTCTCGCAAACGAAAGTTTGGTTTGCTGCACTTAGGCTTAGAGAATTATCGCAAAGGAATTTGGTTAATTCTATATCTGTGTTTTGAGTTCTAGAACTGTGCTTAATTAGATCCTTGTTGAATGAACTGTCTGCTTGTCTGATTTCCTGAGAATACCCTAGGCTTAACGCTTTTAGTTTATTGCTTCTCAACCGTTAATCTCTGCTACTGTTTACTTTCTTGCTTCGCAATTTATTTACTTCACCATCTGTTTATTTCTAGTTTTAATCTCTACGTTTCTGTTTCTATTGAGACCAAGTGTCCCTGTGGATTCGATAGCCCTATATACTACTTTGACATTGCTGTTCACTTGCAGTTTAGAATAGGGATAAACTTTGAGCCTATCAAGTTTTTGGCGCCGTTGCCGGGGACTCTTAGAGTCTTCGATAGCTTCGAGCTTAGGGTTTTACTAGGATTTTTCGTTTTCTTTTCGTTTTTGTTTTAATTTTTTATTTTGCTGATTTATTTTTCTGTTTTCTCTGATTTCGCATTGCATCGATCGACGCCCTTCTTGCATCGATCGACACACTTCGCTGAATCGCCAAGAACACTAAGAGATCATCAGGGCGATGTGTCGTAATGATATTTTTAGCTCAGGGATTGACAATTCACAGGTAGCTGGGTTGAAGAACCAAGTTGACTCTCTGCATAGTCCTCTACTTGGAAAGTATGCACAAGAAACTAACCATCGCGTTGAAAGAACTGGATTCTATAGTCACGGATCTGCTTTTCAGAAACCCTTTACAAGGAACTGGGGTGTTTCTTCTTACCAAGCACCGCCTGCACCTACACATAAGAGCAGATTGGAAATCATGATGGAGCAATATCTTGAGAGACAACAACAGATTAATATGTCCTTCAACTCAAAGATGGATGCGTTGTATGAAGACTTGAATGAGAAGTTCGAATCTTTGAGCACACATATGGAGGAGCTGGATGCAGCAATAGAGAGGCGGAATGAAGCTAAGAGAGCTGAACGAAAGCTGCACATCAATGCTGTGAACATAAGGGATGAGATTGAGTTGCTAGGTGAAGAAGAGAGCATAATCTCGGATTTTTTGGATGAATATTGTCTGCCTGATACATGCACCGATCGACACCCCCTTAGTGACGATCGACACGCCATTCTGACGGTAATTTCGAGTTCTTTCGAGAAACAGAATCGCCTTGCATCGATCGACACACATGATGCAACGATCGACACAGAACGCAGACATGTCCAGAAACCTGCAACAGTGCTAGAACGAGTCTACAAGCCCCCAGTGCCATATCCTAAGGTTCCCAAACCTTCCAAACAAGAGCTAGAAGTGGCTAACTGCATAAAAGTGATGGATAAGAAGGTGAATAAAACACCACCAGTTGAAACTTCGCGAGTTCATGAAAAGAAGATGATATCCACTGATGGTCATCTAAAAGAAGAAGTTCAGATTGGTGGAACTACAGTATCTGATAGTGAAAAGAAGAAGATGGTGGTTCCTCTTGAACCTGCTCTAACATCTTCAGTACCTGCAACTGCTCATAAGCAGAAAGCTCCAAACATCAGATATACGTCAAAGGTAAGGTACAAATCACCTAAGCTTAAACCTTCTGATCACATTGTTTTGAATGCAGGAAAACAAAGAATCCCGCCGAAGCTACACTCCCACCCCGACCCTTATCGTTCGTTCCTTGGAAGATCTCATGATCTGAATGCTTATATGCCACCTTGGATGAAAAGACATTCGCAGAGACACTCAAAGTCTCTGTTGAAACCGCCATGAGTTCGATCTCTTTCTGATAGGTCAAGCTATTGACCTTAAACAAGCGCTGGGTGGGAGGCAACCCACCATTAGGTACTGGTGTTTTTCTACTTAATTTTTGGTGTTTTTGTTAGGATTTTACGTTTGTTTTTGTTTCTGGTGAGTTTATGTTTGCAGGTCTCGGTTAAATCGCAGTGCAACGATCGACGCACTTCTGTGTCGATCGTCACAACACGAAAGGAATCGCATTGCAGCGATCGTTGCGGTCCTGAGCAACGATCGACTATACACGAAAATCGCCAAGTAACGGTCGATGCACTTAGTGCATCGGTCGATGCCTGAGCGACAGAGGTAACCCGACAGACATAATTTCGCCTTTTCAATTTTTTATTTTCTTTTTACCGATCCTTCGCTGGACACTACTGGGGACAGTGTGTCTTAAGTGTGGGGGAGGTGCTACTGACTTTTGTTTTCTGTTTTCTTAAGAGTCAGTCCGTTTTTCAAAAAAAATTTGTTTTATTGAGTCAAAATTGTTTAAGTAAGAAACTATGATTTTCTGAGAAGATTTACAAGACTTGCAGGAACTTAAGTAACCATTGGGATGAAGTTGCAGGATCTATCTATGACTATTAGAAAACCCCATCACAGATCAACCTACTGGGAACACCCACATCACTTCAGGTATCAGAGGATCCTTTACTGACTTCAACCTTAATACTGACTTAGATTTCTCACCTAAGGGCTTGGTATACTTTGTGTCGGATTCCCTTGTTAGTTCTGACACAGCCTGTCAACCTATCCTATTTAGTTCCCTTCTCCCCTTCTGTAAAGTAAAAAAAAAAAGATAATAAACTGAGGATGAGTTAGTAACTCCGAAGTGGTCATGAGAATGGTAGCAAACACTATTTTCTCTCATGTGATCCATGGAATGTGTCCAAAGTACACCCCATAACGGGAAGAACACTGATAAAAAAATAAAATGATACCCAGTGGGGAAAAATCAGTTGTTAAAGAAGGGAAAGAGAAGAAAGGAACTAGAGAAAGATAGTATGGTGGTCTAGAGCTGATAAGGTAAGAATCCATGTGCCCTTTGATCGATACTCCTTAGGTGAGACCGCACTTAAATACTTGCAGAAGTCAGTAGGGAGAATTTGAATGCTTGAATGTGATTGTGGAGTTTACCTAGGACGGTTGCTAAGTGTGGGGGAAGTACATTGTGGTCTTGATATCCTGTGATTGATTCTTGCAGTGGTTTACTAAGGGGAATCTGAGTATTGTAGCTTCTAGGATGAAATGAGTTTCTGAAGAGTTTTCAAACCTCTTCACCATGCTTTAGTTCTATGTTTTGCTTGAGGGCAAGCAAAGGCTAAGTGTGGGGGAGTTGATATATCATGGTTTTTACCCATTTTAGACCATGATATAGATGTGTTTTTAGTGTCTTTTGTCTTTGTTTAGAGTCTTTTACAGGTTTAATCAGGTTTGGAGCTAATTGGAGATATTTGGAGCATTTTGGGACTTTTGGGACGTTTTGGCCGAGAGCTTAACTCACTGTCCGATTTATTGATCATGCATCGACCGACACACCTTGTGCATCGGTCGACACACTAGCGAGATGGGCCGTACGCGTCGGTTTAATGAAGATATGAAGATTTGCAAAGAAGCCCAAGATAGTTCCAGTATTTACACAGAAGCCCCAGCCGAGATTAGGCCTATATATAGAGGATTTTGGTGTCTATTTTACTTACGTTTTCATAATTAAGAGCAGAGGATTTTTAGAGCTTTTGGGGCTGATCTGAACCTATTACTTCATATGTATTTGGAGAAGATTTCGAACCCCTTTTACTATTATTCTTTTATGCAATTTATTCATTCTATGATTATGATTTCATTATCTATGTCTGAGTAGATTCCTAGTTAGGTTTAGGGTTTCTCACATAGGATTTCATGACTTGCTAGACTTGTTCAAATTCAGTTAAGGATTCAAACTATATCTGTTCTTCAATTTAATTGTGCTTAAAGCTAGTTCTAACCTGATCAATTAGAATCTAGATCTTAGGTTGCTAAATACGTCACGGAAGTGGGGTTTAGGAATCTGAATTAATTAAATTGGGCAATTAAACTTTGCGCAAACGGAAGTTTGGTTTAGGATAATTGTGAACATATCAAACTTGGGATTAATGCTAGTTTAATCTGTTAGTTCTCGCAAACGAAAGTTTGGTTTGCTGCACTTAGGCTTAGAGAATTATCGCAAAGGAATTTGGTTAATTCTATATCTGTGTTTTGAGTTCTAGAACTGTGCTTAATTAGATCCTTGCTGAATGAACTGTCTGCTTGTCTGATTTCCTGAGAATACCCTAGGCTTAACGCTTTTAGTTTATTGCTTCACAACCGTTAATCTCTGCTACTGTTTACTTTCTTGCTTCACAATTTATTTACTTCACCATCTGTTTATTTCTAGTTTTAATCTCTACGTTTCTGTTTCTATTGAGACCAAGTGTCCCTGTGGATTCGATAGCCCTATATACTACTTTGACATTGCTGTTCACTTGCAGTTTAGAATAGGGTAAAACTTAGAAGCCTATCATGCATCTCCTGTAAAGTCCATCAGAACAGTGCTTATACAGATAAGGCTCATCCCAGTAGTATCGCCTGAGCTCTCAGAAGAACTTCTTCTTAGCATACCCCTTCAACTCATCTGGTTCAGTCTCTGCAGCCAGGTAATTAGCAATATCCACAAACCAGGGTCTATTGGTCGTCGCAACAGCACAAACGTCGAAGTTATAATGCCAATTTGAATTTGTAAAGATTCTTGATCGTAGGCGCATTGCAACGATCGCTGCACAGGTCCGCATCGATCGTTGCTCTCTCGACACCTGCATCGATCGTCACAAAGGTTGCATTGATCGACGCAGTGCGATTAATCCGATAGTTCTGAATCTTCCTTTCTAAATCCGCCTGAAATACTGTCTCAATCAAATTGACGTTTTCCTCAGGGAAGAATTCATCAATAGGGACGTCCTCTTTAACTCTAATCCGTGACAGATGGTCAGCAACTCCGTTTTCAACTCCCTTCTTGTCCTTCACCTCAATGTCAAACTCCTGAAGCAACATAATCCATCTCAACAATCTCGGTTTAGCATCCTTCTTCTGCATCAGATACTTCAGGGCTGAATGATCAGTGTGTACAATCATCTTAGAACCAACAAGATAGGGTCGGAAATTCTCAAAAGCAAAGACAACTGCCAACAACTCCTTCTCCGTAGTGGCGTAGTTCCTTTGCGCATTATTTAGTGTTCTGCTGGCATAGTAAATGGCATGAAGCTTTCAGTCCTTCTTCTGCCCCAGAACAGCTCCTACAGCATAATCGCTCGCATCGCACATTACCTCAAAAGGTAAATCCCAATCTGGTGGTTGTACTATAGGAGCACTCACTAATGCTTGCTTGATCTGCTCAAATGCAGCCTGAAAATCTGCAGTGAACTCAAACTTGACATCCTTACACATCAAAGCAGTTAGTGGTCTAGCAATCTTCACAGAATCAAGCGCCTGAAGGCTGGTCATAACCTCAATCTTAGCGCGGTCTACTTCAATCCCTGCTTCAGACACTCTATGTTCAAGAACAATGCCATCTCTGACCATGAAATGACACTTCTCCCAATTAAGAACCAAGTGCTTCTCTTCACATCTAGCTAGCAATTTGCACAGATTGTCCAAGCACTCACGATAAGATGACCCGTAGACGAAAAAATCATCCATAAACACCTCCATAAAGTCCTCAATTATATCAGTAAATATGGACATCATGCATCTCTGGAAGGTGGCTGGTGCATTACAAAGTCCAAAAGGCATCCTGCGGTATGCAAATGTACCATATGGACAAGTAAAAGTAGTCTTTCCCTGATCCTCTGGATGGATGGGAATCTGAAAGAAGCATGAATACCCATCGAGGAAGCAGTAATAAGGGTGATTTGCTAACCTCTCCAGCATCTGATCGATAAAAAGCAAAGGGAAATGATCCTTCCTTGTCGCAGCATTAAGCTTCCTGTAATCTATGCACATCCGATGTCCAGTCACAGTCCTTGTAGGAATCAGCTCGTTCTTCTCATTCTTCACTACTGTAACTCCACCCTTCTTAGGCACTACATGGACTGGACTAACCCAATCGCTGTCTGAAATCGGATAGATTATCCCAGCATCTAGGAGCTTCATGATCTCCTTCTTTACTACATCCTTAAGATTAGGATTCAGCCTCCTCTGGTGCTCAATAGATGTCTTAGACTCGTCCTCAAGATCTATCTGATGCATGCACAGCTCCGGACAGATACCTGAAATGTCATCAAGAGAATAGCCAAGAGCTTTGCGATGCTTGCACAGCTTGCTTAGCAGTAAAGTGAGCTCTGCGTTGTTCAAACTAGCATTAAGAATCACTGGATATGTCGAATTCGGTCCAAGAAATGCGTACCTTAGTCCGGATGGGAGTTGTTTCAGCTCAATTTTTGGGGCTTTCTCTTCTGCCCAGTCACTGACGACTTGCATCAATCGTTGCACAGGTGGTGTCGATCGATGCAAAGTCGCGTCAGACACATCCAACTGCATCACTTGCTCAGTGGAATCCATTAGCCTCGCATAGAAAATTGCGGGCTCGTCTTGCAGATGTTCTAGCTCCATTATAGAGCTCAGTAAAGCTCTCTCCAGTGGATCCTCAGCATGTCTCTTGTGAAAGTAATCCGCAGCCAAATCACTGAGAGTATCCACATAAAAGGTCTGCCCGTCGATGGTTGGTCTCTTAACCAGCTTGTCCATATCGAAACTCATCTTCAGATCACCCACATTCAGAATTATCGTCCCCCTCTTGCAGTCGATCATAGCACCAGCAGTAGCTAAGAACGGTCTACCCAAAATGAGTGGATCCCTTGGTTCTTCCCCATATTGCAGAACCACAAAGTCAATAGGGATCACACAACCACCAATTCTGATTGGCACATCTTCCAGCACTCCTTCAGGAATCCTGACTGTTCTGTCAGCTAGGACTAATGAGATCCTAGTAGGCATAAAGTCAGTCATCCCAAGTCTCTCAGCAACAGAATAAGGCATAAGATTAACACTCGAACCAAGATCACATAGAGATCTCTCAAATCTGTCCATGTAGATGCCACAATCAAGCACAAAGCTCCTTGGATCCTTCAACTTCTCTGGTATCATACCTTGAATCACATCACTACAAACCCCCGTGATCATCATTACACTCTCCTCATCAGTCCAATTACCAGCAAGTAAATCCTTAAGACATCTTCTCATCACAGGAGTAGTTTGCATAGAATCAACTAAAGGCACTTCAGGCAACACCTTTTTAATGATTTCCTTGCATTTGGCCAGCTGCCTATCGTTCTTAGTCTTTATGGGGTCCTTAGGAAAGGGAACCTTAGGCTTATAGATCCTTTCGTCAGCCTTTTTCAGTGTTTCTGCATTTGAGCTCTCGGGTATCGCTTTGCGTTGATCGTTGCTTGTGTTGCATCGATCGTTGCTAGGCGATTCTGTTACGACCTCTGTGTCGAGCTTATATTCAGAATCCTCGTTCACGATCTGTGTCGATCATTGCATTGGTGCATCAGTCGACGCAGTGCGAAACTGTCGGATTCCATCTTCTATTTCTTCAATTTCGACGATTTCCTCCAAACTCAACGGCTTCTTCTGACCAGAAACAAGCTCCTTACCACTTCTCAACGTCACTGCATTGCACTGGTACTTAGGATTAGCATCAGTCCCTCCCGGAAGAGATCCATCTGGTCGCTTAGCAGACCCAACAGTCTGCGCAACATGAACATCCCGCTTCTTCACATGTGTGCTCAAAGCATCATTCTTACCATTCAGATCTAAGTACAAGGCATCTATTTTTCCATTGAAATCCACTGTACTCTTCTGCTGTCCTTCCAAAAGCTACTCCAGCATTCCCATCATCTTATCATTCTGCTCATTCTGAGGAGGAACAGATTGATAGGAAGATGATCCATAATTCCTTGTGAAACTGTTAGTGCTGTTTCAGGGGCTGGTAGTAGTCTGATAAGGCTTATGAAACTGAGGCTTAGAAGAAAAATTAGAGAAGTTTTAATTACCTGTGAAGGCACTTCTCTGTCCTACTCCATTGTAGCCACCTCTACCTTGCTGATTTCCAAATCTGTTCCCTTGGAAACCAGTCCCACCAACATAGTTCACATCCTCTCCTTCACAGGCAGCTTCAGGCTCATATACTTCAACATCCTGAGCAAAGTGAACACTTTTCTTCAGAAGTTTATGAACAGAATCAATCTTCTTGTTCATTTCAGCCATCTGGGAATTGTCCATCTTACCACCAGACTTCATCCTCTCCATATCAGCATTCTTGACACTATTGCTAGCGACCAAGTTCTCAATAAGCTCATTGGCTTCTTCTGGAGACTTAGTGTAGAAATTACCATTACTTGCAGCATCTAAAGCCATCTGATACCACAAATCCACTCCTCTGAAGAAGATACACAACAGCTGCACCTCAGAGAAGCCATGATGAAGACAATCTCTTTAGTATCTCTTAAATCTCACCCACGCTGTCTTAAAAGGCTCTGTAGGTCCTTGCTTGAAGGTCAAGAGATCCTGTCGAAGCTGATCGGACCGAGCATCATCATAGAAATGTCGTAGAAACTTCTCCTTCACTGCATTCCAAGTAGTCAAAGTCCCAGGTGGCATCTGACTTAGCCAATCAGCAGCTTCTCCTACAAGAGAGTGAGGAAAAAGCTTGCAGCGTAGATAATCATAAGTCACCCCCATTATGCTTCATTCCAGTCACTATAGACTCGAAATGCTCAATGTGGTCCATGGGGTTCTCATGAGGAAGTCCGCTGAAAACTCGTTGTCCCACAAGTGTGTAGTACGAGGTCTTTAGCTCGAAGTCATTGCGCGGAAACGCAGGAGGAACAATCACTGATCTATTAGCGTAGAACTCATTGGGGCGATTGTAATCCGCTAGTGTCCTCCTAACAGGTTGAGCCGGTGCTCTAGGTGGGTTCTCTGGTTGTGGATTTCCTTGTCGACCTTCTTCTTCTCCACCTTGAGCTCACTGCTCATGCTGAACAACCTGCTGCTCAATCACATTACCATCAGCATCCAACATCTGTCCTTGAGCATTGCGTGGATTGTTCTGCGGGTCTCTTAGAACACCTTCAACATCCATAATCAGAACTAATGGCTCAGTAATTGTGTTGGTCATCTTCACTGGTTTTTGAGCTTTTCTGTTCATTCTCTATAACCTTGCAAGTTCTTCAAGTCTGAGATTCACAAGATTCTTGTACGGATTACTTCTGGTAACGCGATTATGCATAAACTGTCGGCAATGGTCAAGCAACGACCGATGTAAAGTTATGCAACGATCGATTCAGTTCGGGAATCGCCTTGTGTCGATCGTTGCAGAGGATGCGTCGATTGATGCAAATGTGTAGGACCTGAAACACGCAAAGCCAAAAAGAAAACAGAAAATTAGTAACCAAAAACAAAAACGAAAACCTAGTCTAAACCCTAGATTCAAATCTATCGAAGACTCAAAAGAGTCCCCGGCAACGGCGCCAAAAACTTGATATGCTCAGATTTTAATTCCCTAAGTAAACACTCCAAGTGCACAGGACAAATGTAGTATCTAGGGGTCGAAACAGAGACTCAAGAAATCTTGCGGTAGACTATAGAAGTTCAGATTAAGCTAGGCGATGCAAATCAGAAATAATTAAAACTAGGCAGAAAGTAAATCAGTAGCAAGTCGGTTTTTGTAAGCAAGTACTAAAAGCGTCAAGTCCAGGGAGTTCTCAGGAAATCAGACAAGCAGATCAAATATCAGTCAGGATCAAATTAAGTTCGGTTCTAGAACTCAAACACAAGATAGAACTAACCAACTTTCGTTGCGAGAATTCACTAAGTTCAATTAGCAGAAACCCAAATTTCTTTGCAATTTCTAACAGATTAAACTAGCCTTAAGAGCAGGTTTGATTTGTTCACAATTCAATTAAACCAAATTTCTTTGCAGATAATTAAATTGCTCAACCTAATAGATCAGATTCTAAATCACACTTTCGTGTCAATTTATAAATCTAAAGTCTAGATTCTAAGTGATCAAATTAGAAACTAGTATTAAGCACAATTCAGGTTGAAGAACAAATAAGATATGAATCCTTAACTGATGAATTAATCTAGCAATTCATGAAATCCCTAATGAAAATCCCTAAACCTAACTATGAATCTACTCAGACATGAACAATGAAACACAAATCAATGAATAAGTAAATTGCATATAATAAAAGAGTAGAGAAATAAAGAGGTTTGAAATCTTCTCTCTGGAGTACAAGAACGATCAGCCTCAAGTTCTCTCTCTCTCTCAAAAGCTAATAGTATGAAAGCGTAACTAAAACAAAACACCAGAAACCTAATTATAAATGCCTAATCACGTCTTGGGGTCTTCTTGTAAATACTGAAACTTTCTGGGGCAAAACGGCAATTTTCCAAAGTCTTCATTAATGTGCTGGCGCGGAGCTGTGTCGATCGATGCCAATGATGCATCGATATTTGCATTGGTCGTCCAGAGATAGTGAAATCAGCTCCTCACGGCTTTTGCTCCAAAACTTGTCCCAATAGCTCTAATATCTCCAAAAATCCTCCAAACGTGCATGTAGCTAATAAACACATGTAAATGACTCGATAGACACTATAAATGACTCTAAAACACACTTATATCATGGCTTAAAACATGTAAAAATCATGATATATCACCGTTCTAACCAATTCAATCAATCAGATATGCAACTTAACTACGGTTTATCAATTCCGGATCTATATGATTCTAACTACATGCTACACACAATTTAGCCGACTCATAGTGTTATTATGACGACGGACGGACGGACTGACGGACTAGCGGAACAACAAGACCCGGCACGAACCCAACGGTGACTCCTCATCTTCTCTTTCTCCTCTTTCCCTCCTTCTCTCCCCTCCAGTTATCTCTCTCTTACGGTTCTCTCTCCTCCGGTTCTCTCTCTCTCTTCTTCTCCTCCTTCAAGATTCATCTTCTCTCTCTCCTTCAAGCTTCAGCTTATCTCTCTCCTTTGGTTCTTTCTCTCTCCTCTGGTGCTCCTCCATCTCTCTCTCTTCTTCTTTTCTCTCGCTTCATCTTCTCCTCCACCTCTCTCTCTTCTTCTTCTCTCATGCTTCATCTTCTCTCTCTCTTCTTCTTCTTCTTCAAGCTTCATCTTCTCTCCCTCTTCTTCTTCTCCAAGCTTCATCTCCTCTCTCTCTCTCTGTTCACGCTTCTTCTTCTCTATCTCCTCTTCTTCTTCACTCCTCTCTCTCTCCTCCTCCTCCTCCTCCTCCTCCTCCGGCTTCTTCTTCTTCTTCTTCTTCTTCTTCTTCTTCTTCTTCTTCTTCTTCTTCTTCTTCTTCTTCTTCTTCTTCTTCTTCTTCTTCTTCTTCTTCTTCTTCTTCTTCTTCTTCTTTCTTCTTGGTGTTGTGTGAAGAATGAGGAAGCAAATGCCTCTTTAAATAGTAAACCAAGCTCTTTGGATGGATGACAAATTTCACTCTCTTCTCTTCTCCAAGGGACACCACATCATGGTAGTTGTTGGCTTAGGATATTGACAGCTGCCCCTCCTCTCATCCTTTCTCTTTGATTGCCACATTAGTCTCTTCCTCTTGCCATCTTCTCTTCTTGCCACATGCCTTAATGAATCTATGGAGTTAAAGACACATGTCTTCTGTTCATCCTCCCTTAAGCCACGCCACTCTTCAACATCAGAGGAGAGTTACAGCTCACTTCTCCTCTTATTATAATTGAGACACATAACTTTACCAACAAAATATGATTCATTTAACCTTTATCTTCTTTTACTTCTTCTCCAAGTAATAAGTTTCATGCATCTATAAGAGGTAGGTGGCTCCATCTTAAAAATGCCACATATCACTGAGAAGTGTTTTATGACCAATTAGATTGCCCCAAACTTTCCATAGAAGTTCATATTCTCGATTCCTTCTGATGCTTCGGTTTTGCCGGTTTTGCATTTAATATTTTATAAACTTTTTAGATGCTTCTATAAATCCACCAAGCACCATATTCAGATTATAGATGCTCTTAGATGAATTTAGTAATTTGAATCACCTTAAACGGACACCCGTAGCTCCCGTTATGAATTTTACAAGTTTTGTCAGTTTTATCGGTTTCCTTTCTCGATAGTCCGAAAAACTCATCTACGGTCCGTTTCCACCATTTTCGGTATTCTAAATATTTTCTTTATTTAAAAATAATAACATTTGGCCCCTCTTAGCTTCCAGCTCGTATTTTGGTAAAATTACCAAAATACCCCTCATCTTCCAAAAATTACGAAATGCCCCTCGCTGACTTTTCTGCTCGTTGACCAATTTAGTGAGACAGGGTATTACAGAGAAGACTGAGTTCTTTCATGACAATTTGATTCAAAAGAAAGAGTTTAAAGTTGGTGATCTTGTGCTTCTCTTTAACTCCCGGTTGAAGCTCTTTCCCGGGAAGCTTAAGCTAAGGTGGTCCGGTCCTTTCCGAGTTAAGGAGGTTATGCCTTATGGAGCGGTTGTACTTTGGGGCAAATCTGAGGAGGAATTCACTTTCAATGGGAAATGACTTAAGCACTACTCAACTTTGGATGCAATAGAGGATGGGACTTCAGTTCCGCTCTCTAATACGCCTCTAACCTAAACGAACGGTTTGCAAAAGTTGAGCTTACCTACTTTAAACAAAAGCGTACTTTGGAGACATTCCATGCTTATCCTTGTACATATTTTATTTTAGGTTTCTAGTGTTGATGTTTTTACTAGATTTTTTCAGGTTCTTAGGTGTTTTTATTAGTCAAAAGCAAGTAAAAGTCAAATTTGGGAGATATTTCGGCCGGATTTTTCAAGCCCAGCGGTTTAACCAGCGGTCAAACCGCAACCTCTACAGTCGGTGTCAACCAAATCCATGGTCTCGCGGTATGGCTCGCGGTCTTGAGGAAACCGTTGTGAGGTTCGCGGTCGTTGCAGAGAAACAACGAGTCTATGCTCAACCTCTATAATTTTCTCCGTCTTGCCTGCGATCAAGCCAGCGGTCAGAAATACAACCGCTACAAGCCTCGCGGAACCACCAATACCGCGACCAGCCTCCCTTATCCGCGGTTAAAGTCTAGCGGTCACTTCTAAACCGCTGCAGCCGCCAGGTAAGTCTTTTTCACCACGATTGACTGGTAAAAATTGGACCCCTAAACCGATTTGAACTTGATTTTGACCAAAATTAAACCAAAGTCTCCTTGTTTTTTTCACCATCTCGTGACTCTAAGTCTCTTTTTATCTGCACACACGAAAATCACACATGTGAGCACTGATTTTTGTTGTCTTCTTCACTTGTTCTTCAAAAAGCAAAGAATAACTTTTCAAGTTCATAACTCTCTCATATCTCCACCAAATTCAAAAAATTTGGTTTCATCCCTCTCATTTTCGAAATTCTATGCGATCTTGGTGTTATCTCCTTCATATTCACCTTCTTCAAGCTAAGGTATGGTAATTTTTGAATTGAACTTTTTGGGTCAAAAATAAAAAAAAATTTCAAATTCGTTTTTGTGTGCTTAATTATTGTTGATTGTGCTTGGAAATTAAACACTGTTAGAAGAGTTATTTTTTGTTACCCATATCAGTTTCATCATGGAAATGCACGAATTTGATTTTTAAAAATTAGGGTTCTTGGTGGATTTTGGGGTTTTTCAAAAAATTTGGGGAAAACGAATTGCGATTGCTTCTAATGATTCATTTAGATGATATTAGTATGAATGCAAGAGACTAGTAAGTTTGGAACACTTTTGTTTCACAAAATTGTTGAAAAAGGCATGTTGAAAGCTTAAGAAGTGATTTTGAACAATGAGATGAATTTGAAGTAATGAATGATAATTGGCTTGTGCTTAATGATTAACTTTTGGTGTATGAATGAACTTGTGAAATGACTGTCATTGAGTTTCTAGATTGATTAGCTCACTTGTGATTAATTGGAAATTTTAAAAAGAGCTTGCTAGAACTCTAGCTTGGTAACAAATGTGTTGATGGTCTATGAAATTATCTTGTTGAGATATATGTGTTGATGATATAAATTATGAACTAAGTGATAGGTGTCGAGTTTTATCCTATATCTAACTGCAAGTGCACAGTTCAGTAGTCGTAGTATATAGGTATCGAATCCACAGGGACTCCGTATTCAATAGCTCAAGAACAGGAAATTAAACTAGGAAGAAAGCAATGTGATTGAATTAAAAGCAATGCGAGAAAGTAAACAGAAAGCAGAGATTATTGGTTGTGAAAGAAAGTTATTAAGAGCGCTAAGTCTAGGGCGTTCTCAGGAAATCAGACAAGCAGACAATTCATTCAGCAAGGATCTAATTAAGCACAATTCTAGAACTCAAAACACAGATATAGAATTAACCAAATTCCTTTGCGATAA
Source organism: Orychophragmus violaceus (assembly GCA_030180135.1). Classification (NCBI taxonomy): domain Eukaryota; kingdom Viridiplantae; phylum Streptophyta; class Magnoliopsida; order Brassicales; family Brassicaceae; genus Orychophragmus; species Orychophragmus violaceus. The sequence continues at coordinate 57,908,553 of CM058234.1, read as the reverse complement.
TTCTCTAAGTCTAAGTGCAGCAAACCAAACTTTCGTTTGCGAGAACTAACAGATTAAACTAGCATTAATTCCAAGTTTGATATGTTCACAATTATCCTAAACCAAACTTTCGTTTGCGAGAAGTTTAATTGCTCAACCTAATTAGTTCAGATTCCTAAACCCCACTTCTGTGACGTATTTAGCAACCTAAGATCTAGATTCTAATTGATCAGGTTAGAACTAGCTTTAAGCACAATTAGATTGAAGAACAGATATAGTTATGAATCCTTAACTGAATTAAACAAGTCTAGCAAGTCATGAAATCCTATGTGAGAAACCCTAAACCTAACAAGGAATCTACTCAGACAGACATAGATAATGAAAACATAATCATATGATGAATAAATTGCATAGAAGATAAAGAATAAAAGGGGTTCGAAATCTTCTCCAAATACAGATGAAGTAAAGGTTCAGATCAGCCCCAAAAGCTCTAAAAATCCTCTGCTCTTAATTATGAAAGCGTAAGTAAATAAAACACCAAAAACTTAATTATATAGGTCTAATCTCGGCCATGGGCTTCTTTGTAAATATCAGAAACTTCTGGATCAGAGTGCAATATCTTGACTCTTCATAAACCGCCGAGTTTTGGCCCATCTCGCTGGTGCAACGATCGATGCTAGAGCGCAACGATCGACGCATTCCTCTGTTTCGGACAGTGAACTCTATCTCTCGGCCAAACACTCCAATAATCTCCAAAAAGTGCCATAATCACCAAATATGCTCCAAACCTGATTATACCTGTAAAAGACTCTAAAAGAACACAAAAAGACACTAAAACACACTTATATCATGGTCTAAAACTAGTAAAAACCATGATATATCAACTCCCCCACACTTAGCCTTTGCTTGCCCTCAAGCAAAACAGAGAACTAAAGCATGGTGAAGAGGTTTGAAAACTCTTCAGAAACTCATTTCATCCTAGAAGCTACAATACTCAGATTCCCCTTAGTAAACCACTGAAAGAATCAATCACAGGATATCAAGACCAACATGTACTTCCCCCACACTTAGCAACTGTCCTAAGTAAACTCCACAATCACATTCAAGCATTCAAATTCTCCCTACTGACTTCTGCAAGTATTTAAGTGCGGTCTCACCTAAGGAGTATCGATCAAAGGGCACATGGATTCTTACCTTATCAGCTCTAGACCACCATACTGTCTTTCTCTAGTCCCTTTCTTCTCTTTCCCTTCTTTAACAACTGATTTTTCCCCACTGGGTATCATTTTATTTTTTTTATCAGTGTTCTTCCCGTTATGGGGTGTACTTTGGACACATTCCATGGATAGCACAGGAGATAATAGGGGTCTCTACCACTCCTCTGACCACTTCGGAGTTACTAACTCATCCTCAGTTTATTATCTTTTTTTTTTTTTACTTTATAGAAGGGGAGAAGGGAACTAAATAGGATAGGTTGACAGGCTGTGTCAGAACTAACAGGGAATCCGACACAGAGTATACCAAGCCCTTAGGTGAGAAATCTAAGTCAGTATTGTGTTTAAGTCAGTAAAAAGATCCTCTGATACCTGAAGTGATGTGGGTGTTCCCAGTAGGTTGATCTGTGATGGGGTTTTCTAATAGTCATAGATAGATCCTGCAACTTCATCCCAATGGTTACTTAAGTTCCTGCATGTCTTGTAAATCTTCTCAGAAAATCATAGTTTCTTACTTAAACAATTTTGACTCAATAAAACAAAAAATTTTGAAAAATGGACTGACTCTTAAGAAAACAGAAAGATAAACGTCAGTAGCACCTCCCCCACACTTAAAAGACACTGTCCCCAGTAGTGTCAAGCGAAGGATCGGTAAAAAGAAAGAAAAATTGTTAAAGTTCTGTTGAGTTCTGTCGGGTTTACCTCTGTCGCTCAGGCATCGATCGTTGCACTAAGTGCATCGACCGTTACTTGGCGATTTTCGTGTATGGTCGATCGTTGCTCAGAACTGCAACGATCGCTGCAATGCGATTCCGATCGTGTTGTGACGATCGACACAGAAGTGCGTCGATCGACGCACTGCGAATCTGTCCGAGACCTGCAACCAGAAACTCACCAGAAACAAAAACAAACGTAAAATCCTAACAAAAACACCAAAAATTAAGTAGAAAAACACCAGTACCTAATGGTGGGTTGCCTCCCACCCAGCGCTTGTTTAAGGTCAATAGCTTGACCGGACGGACAAGATTTTTCAGGCACCAGGAGATCCCAACAGAGACTTTTTCGGTCTCTGTCCAAGTCTCCTCATCCAAGGTGGCGAGTAGGCTGTTGCAGAATTCTCATGTCCAAGAAAAGATGGAGTAAAATGTGCTCCAGGATCTATAATCACAGTGTCATCAGGCTGCTCATCATCTGCATCCCTTATGGTAAATGTCTGCCCATCTATCAGTGGTCTTCGCAGCTTATCCATCTCATAACGCAGCGGCTCATCTCCCAGATGGAGGTCTATCAGGCTGTTCCTAACATCAATTATCGCTCCTGCTGTAGCCAAAAATGGTCTCCCAAGCAGCAATGCTTCATCCGGATCACAGTCATATTTCAGCACTAAGAAATCTGTTGGAACTAAGTAGTTTCCAACTCTCACCGGTATGTCTATCAGGAGTCCTTCAGGAACTCGTATGGACTGATCAGCTAGGACAAGAGAGGTCCTAGTAGGAGTAAAATCTAGCATACCCAGCTTCTCTGCCACAGAGTATGGCATCAAACTTCCAGCAGCTCCTAAGTCACACAGAGAACGCCTGAAACTATCCTCAAAAATTGAACAATCAAGCACAAAAACTCCGGGATCAGGCAGCTTCTTCAGAATCTTGGTTAACAGAACATCACCAATATGCTGAGGAACTATAACCACCCAGTCTCTCAGCTCTTCATCTAGAGGCAGCATCTTGTTCAAATATCTCTGCACACATGGATGATAAGGTGGATCATCAGAAGTTGGAATTTCTTCCAATTCTTCACCAATCTCCTCTAGCTTCTTAAGCTCTTCAATTTCCTGCCTAATCACTTCAGACACTGAGGAGTGTTGTCTAACAATCTGCGCATAAATCTCCTGTTGAGAGATCTCAGAGACTCCAGGGAATAAGCTATCAAGCTCCAAGTCTGCATCAATACCATCATCACCTAGTGAATCTGTCTGTTCCCGACGTGCATCGATCGACACTAGGTGTGTGTCGATCGTTGCAGCTCTGCAATTTCCACCCGAGAGTTTTTCACCAAAATCCGGGATTTCTCCTTCCTTCACCAATTCAGCTGTACTTAGCTCAAATTTTTCACCTAGGTGAGATCCATCATTAATGTACACAGACCAGGCCTTAATATGAGTGTCTGCTAGCCCTTTTCCCTTTATTGAGCTGGAAATCTGGTTTACCTGAGTATCCAACTGCTTCATGTGAGTGTTCAGGGACTCAAACTTCCCATTGAGGTCTTCATAGACAGCATATAACTTCTTGTTGCAGTCCACAGAAATCTTGGTCTGACTCTCCATTAGTTGTTCCATCATAGCTTCCATTCTACTCTCATGAGCTGTAGGTGCAGGAGGAGTCTGATAAGATGAAGACCCATAGATTCTCTGAGTACCTTGTCCAAAGGTCTTCTGAAAACCACTAGTCTGTCCAGAATTAGATGAGTTGCTGTTGAAAGCACTTTTCTGTCCTCCATTGAAGAATCTGTTTCCCTGTTGATTGCCAAATCTATTACCTTGGAATCCAGAAACTCCTATGTAATTCACATCTTCCTGCTGAGTGTCCTCCACAAATTGAATTACCTCTACATCTTGGGCAAAATGGACATCTTTCTTACCTGCTAGGAGATTGCAAACTGTGTCCAGCCTAGATCTAATATCAGCTATGTCAGAATTCTCTACACTTCCACCAGATTTCTTCCTCCTCTCATCCATAGTCTTGCAGCTGTTGCTGCCTATTAGATTCTCAATCAACTGCTTAGCTTGCGTAGGAGTCCTGGTGTTGAAGTTAGCATTACTGGAATTGTCCAGCGCAGACTGATATGGAAGATCTATGCCTCTGAAGAAGATGCCAATAAACTGAACTTCAGTGAATCCATGGTGTGGGCAGTCACGCTGATACTGCTTAAATCTCATCCAGGCAGTCTTTAAAGGCTCCACAGCTCCTTGTGAAAAGGTGAGTATGTCCTGTCTGGACTGGTCTGAGCGCGCATCATCATAGAAGTGACGCAAGAACTCACTCTTTAAAGCTGCCCAAGTAGTATACTGAGCAGGCGCTAACTGCTTCAGCCATGCACTAGCGTCTCCAGCAAGACTGTGCGGAAAGAGCTTAAGGAACAGATAGTCCGGGCACACTCCATCATACTTCATGCCAGTGACTACGTCCTCAAATGAATCAATGTGATCCATAGGCTGCTCCGTTGGGTAACCATGAAATGCATTCTGTCTCATCAGCGAGTAGTAGATGGTTTTGATCTCAAAATCATTCCTCTCAAAAGCAGGAAGCACTAAAGCTGACCGGTTTCTATGAAACTCATCCGGTCTGTTGTAGTCAGCTAAAGTCCTCTCATGGACAACCATCTGTCTACCTTGGGTCTGTCCTTGACCCTGGTTCTGCTCCTGTTGTTGTTGCTCAGGAGGATCAGGGATGACATTCCCTTCAGCATCAACCCTTTGCCAAGCAGCATTGTATGGGTTGTTATCTCGGTCCCTCAGGGTACCTTCAGCATCACGTACAAGAATCAGACGCTCTTGCACCATCCTTTCTCTTCTCTCTCTTCTGTTGGTTCTCTCTAAACGTCCAAGTTCTTCAAGATCGAGATTAACTAAGTCCAATTTCGGATTACTTCTAGTTTTCTGCGTCTGCATAAACTGTCTGTAATCGTCCGGCAACGATCGATGCTATCAGTGCAACGATCGTTTCAATCTCTGAATCGCCTAGTGACGATCGATGCTAGAGGTGCAACGATCGACGCTGTGCGATATTGGTACCTGCGACAGAGAGAAAACAGAGAAAATCAGTAACTAAAAAATAAAAATAAAAACAAAAAGAAAACAAAAAATCCTAGTAAAACCCTAAGTTCTAAGCTATCGAAGACTCAAAGAGTCCCCGGCAACGGCGCCAAAAACTTGATAGGTGTCGAGTTTTATCCTATATCTAACTGCAAGTGCACAGTTCAGTAGTCGTAGTATATAGGTATCGAATCCACAGGGACTCCGTATACAATAGCTCAAGAACAGGAAATTAAACTAGGAAGAAAGCAATGTGATTGAATTAAAAGCAATGCGAGAAAGTAAACAGAAAGCAGAGATTATTGGTTGTGAAAGCAAGTTATTAAGAGCGCTAAGTCTAGGGCGTTCTCAGGAAATCAGACAAGCAGACAGTTCATTCAGCAAGGATCTAATTAAGCACAGTTCTAGAACTCAAAACACAGATATAGAATTAACCAAATTCCTTTGCGATAATTCTCTAAGTCTAAGTGCAGCAAACCAAACTTTTGTTTGCGAGAACTAACAGATTAAACTAGCATTAATTTCAAGTTTGATATGTTCACAATTATCCTAAACCAAATTTTCGTTTGCGAGAAGTTTAATTGCTCAACCTAATTAGTTCAGATTCCTAAACCCCACTTCCGTGACGTATTTAGCAACCTAAGATCTAGATTCTAATTGATCAGGTTAGAACTAGCTTTAAGCACAATTAGATTGAAGAACATATATAGTTATGAATCCTTAACTGAATTAAACAAGTCTAGCAAGTCATGAAATCCTATGTGAGAAACCCTAAACCTAACAAGGAATCTACTCAGACATAGATAATGAAAACATAATCATACGATGAATAAATTGCATAGAAGATAAAGAATAAAAGGGGTTCGAAATCTTCTCCAAATACAGATGAAGTAAAGGTTCAGATCAGCCCCAAAAGCTCTAAAAATCCTCTGCTCTTAATTATGAAAGCGTAAGTAAATAAAACACCAAAAACTTAATTATATAGGTCTAATCTCGGCCAGGGGCTTCTTTGTAAATATCAGGAACTTCTGGATCAGAGTGCAATATCTTGACTCTTCATAAACCGCCGAGTTTTGGCCCATCTCACTGGTGCAACGATCGATGCTAGAGTGCAACGATCATTCCTCTGTTTCGGACAGTGAACTCTATCTCTCGGCCAAACACTCCAAAAATCTCCAAAAAGTGCCATAATCACCAAATATGCTCCAAACCTGATTATACCTGTAAAAGACTCTAAAAGAACACAAAAAGACACTAAAACACACTTATATCATGGTCTAAAACTAGTAAAAACCATGATATATCACTAAGACATCTCCAAGCTTTTTTGTTTGCAGGATCAAGATGGACAAACCGAGGAGAGCTCAAACGAATGTGGGAAAATACAAAGGAAAGGGAAAAGCAGATGATGTTCCGGTTTAGAAAATGGGGAAGAAAAAGGGGAGTGTTGGAACGAGTAAGAAGACTTCATGGGTATGGACTGTTTCATCTGTATCACTTACCCAACTCACAAGGACGTTGCGAGCGAATTAATTGCCTCTCTCGAAGTGCAATTGTGGTATGACGAGCCAACTGAGGAAGATGGACATGGATTTCTCTCTTACATGATACATGGCAAAACTTATAAAACCACATTCCGAGAGTTGGGTGAGATATTTGGTTTTCGTGATGGTCGTCTGCATTCCGATAGTTTCACAGTTTGCATACGACGCATTGACAAAAATTGGTGCAGGATCATGGGGACCCGGGCACAACAAGAACACTCATATCAGGAATCTCGAGATACGTTATGTTCACAAGATCCTAGCTCATACCATGTACGCTTGGCATGATTTAGGAGGACCGGTAGAGGAGGAGCTGGAGATGATGGCATGGGGCATAAGGCCATAATGTAAATTTGAGAGCCTACAAGCTCGTGCGCTCAACAACTTTCAAAATCTCAAGATTGCAGGACTTTTTGCAAACTCTTGCTGTACTACAAGCAATGGGCTTGGACCAATATTGACGGGAAGCCTCAGATGCGCATTGGTGGTTTGATCACCCTTATACTGTTGTAGAAGGGGATTGACATGGGTCCTTAGACCTGCGGGTATGAGTTTTTGGATATACCCCACCTAAAGATAGCTCGCTTCTTGTTTGCAAAGCTCAGAAGGCAGTTCGCCTATATTTACTACGTTGACATCAAAGAGAAAATGAAGGTTTTCCTCCCGAACGCTTCTATCACATCGCTCTTTGAACCGAGAAACCTAAAATTCAGTTTGGATCCAACACTCCATATCACCGACACTCCCAAGATGTTAGAGCACATTAAAACCGCAAAGAGGGGGATAGCAGGTGGAGGTACTTCTCAGGCAGAGGCGGATGAGTAACCGAGTGATGACGGTGACGAAGATGAAGGGTCTCCTGATCATATATATTGAATTCAGAGATATCATTTCCTGCCTTACCAAGAGGCTCTCTCGACAGGACCAGTTCGAGACTCTCACTCTCACATTCTGATCCTCCAGCGTTGGTGCAAGTTCCAATATCGCACCACTGGGAAGTTGGTGAAGGGATATAGAGAGATAAAGAAGGTGTACAAGAGCATGCAGCGTCAGCTCAAGCGCTTCACCAACAGATTAGGGAACTCACCACCGAGAGATAGGGAGCAGGATCAGCACATGGCCGATATGGATGAGGCACCGGCATAAAGAAGGCATTCCTATCACAGAGAGGCCACCCGAGCATGGTACCCCCATCACCACATTGATCCTCCCTCAATGACGCTCGCTTCCAAGCCCGTTACTACTTTGAGATCCCCGATCCTGAGTCGAGCAATGAATCACCATCACTATCCGCACCCGAGACCGAAGGGTCTCCCACATTCCGAGGTACCATTTCCACACTATCTTTGTAAATATTTGCATTGTAGACTTTCTTTCTCTTTTTGAGTCTCTTTCTCGGATTTACTTTCACACTGAGACAGTGTGAAGTAAGTTCGGGGGAGGGACAAGTATCTGAGTTTGTTTTCTCTGTTGTTTTAGTTCTTTGAGGCTTTTTCATTTTGTATTGTTTATTGCTAAGTTATTGAAAAAACCAAAAAAAAAATCAAAAAAATTTCAAAATTTTTAAAAAGACCATGTAGTTACATTAGCATATTAGGATTGAGCCTAGACTTTATATAGGTTGCATTCATAGGGAGCAATGATATAAATTCCTTGTAAGACTTGATTGGGTGAAAATTTTTTTTTCATGCTAGTTGATTGTTCTCGGTTTGTAGTTCAAGAAAGACTAGAAAGTAAGGACGAACCCTACTTGGATCGATTGTCTTTAGTCTCGCTTTTTGGCTGAAACATTCTTTGATTTGATTCTAACTCTACTAAGTGATAACTCTAAACTTGACATCTAATTATCTTGCCCTTGCATTGTGCTTGAACTCATGGATACAATATAAATATTTGAGCATTCTTATCCTATTTTCACCCCTCTTGTTTTCTCAAAAAGATTACCATGCCCTATCCCACCTTTCTTTCAAGCCTTAAACACTATATTGAGATTAAGGCCTCCTTGGAATGAGCTTAGCAAAAAGTGTTGAGTTGGGTGCGACTGGGAAAAATTTATATATTAGATGCAAGCTTGACATATTTTGGCTTTGCAATAGGCTAGGATTGAAGTTTGGGGGGAGGGGGGGAATTGGGAAGATAAAAGAAATAAAAGATAAGGGAAAGAAGTAGAGGATCAAAGTTATGTTGGTAAGTAAAAGCAAAGATAGCTCTCAGTGTTAAAAGAAAAGTCTGTGAAAAGAAAAGAAGCCAAAGGCTCAACATTAAGTGAAAAAGAATGAGATTAGTCTAAAGTGAAGAGAAAAGGGAGCTAATTTCAAAAGAAAAGAGTTACCATGGGGTTGAAACTTTGTGAATAAACCTCTAGATTTTAAAGTGAAAAAGTGTTTGATATAGTTAAGGTAAGAAGGCACAATTGGCCTTGGAAAAGGGCGCTTAGGAGGGTTAGACTTAGGAATGGAAGACATGTGGGGCATTTGGGTAGATGGAAATCAACCTAGTATGCATGAATTGCTTCTAAACTATTAGCATTTTTCTAAAGCTCATTCAATTGTTCATGAGAGAAACCCTTTGCTATTGGATAAACCCACTTGATTGAGATCACTTTCATCTCAAAACCTTATCCCTTTTGCCAAATGAGTTTGATTACCTTGCATTGAGTAAGATTCACTTGAAAATTTTAATTAATGTTAAAGAGCTAGTGGATAGGAATGCTTGTGTAGGTTGAGACTTGAGCTTGAGATATTGTTAGGATGAGTATGACTAACTCTTTTGGAGTAAGCTTGCCTTTATTGCAACTTAGAAAATTAACTTATACTTGAACTTGTTGATCTTGGTTTGGTCTTAAAATATGATATCCCACCTTCAAACCTCTCTTCCCAAGTTTCCTTTGAGTTTTCTTGCGGACAAGCAAAGGATAAGTTTGGGGGAGTTGATATCTTAGTATTTTGTCGGTTTTTGATTACTTATTTCATACATATTTAGTTGTGTATACTTGCATTTTGTCATGTTTAGGAGAATTTGGCTTGCATTGGTACTTTTCAGGTGTGGGATGGCTACTTAGGTGACTTGGGAACATTTGGAGCTGATTGGAGTGGATAAATAAGAAAGAAGGGCGATCTAAGCTTGGCAGCGGTTTATCCAGCGGTACGGAGCAACCGCTAGGAGTGCAGCAGCTCGGACAAGTGAACCGCAAGCCAATTTCAAACCGCGGATCTTTATGCATTCAGCTCGCAGTTTGGTGTAGCGGGTAGAATTCAACCGTGAGCTTCTCATCGGTTTACACAACGGCCGTTTTTCAACCGCGAGAGTTCTAAGGGATCCGCCAGCAGTTTGCCTAGCAGTTGAAACGCGATCGGTGGCGGACCAAAAGGTGCAAAAATCTTGATTTTTACAATCTTAACCATAACAAACGTGCATGCATCAGTTAATACGATCCACACAGATTAAACCTCAACAAAACACAGGTAAACAACATGAAGTAGCCCATGGACAGAAGCTTGGATGATAGATTGATGGAGAACAGATCATTGACTTCAAAGCTCTCTTGATCTACTCGATTTGGATGGAATGGAATGAGGATGGGATTGATTTTTCTGGTTTAAGAACTCTATCAGAAATAATCAGTGGATGGAAATGGATTGAATGTCGCCACAAAGACTATGGAATGATCTCTGATAAGACAAGAAGCTTTCTCTTGGTTTGAATCACACAAAACACAGAGAAAACAAAGGCTGTTGTTTCTTTGCTTAAGAAAACGTTTTTGTTTATTGATCTAGGGTAAAAATGATACACTGCTGTGAGAGGGGACTTTATAAACAGTCCAAACAGTTATGCCCTTCAAGGGGACTTTGAAACAGATTACATAAATGGAAAGAACTTGTTTCTTGGACCTAATGACTCAATAAAAGGAAAAACAGTCTCTAATTCGAAATGGGAGATCAAAACACAAAGAAAACTCATTAGTCATAACCCTTATTGAAATTACTTACCTTGAATAGCTTCTGGATGGATTGGTTTGTTTGATTTAGAGAAAGTGACTGCCAGAGAGTGTTGTGCTCTTAGGTGTTGCGTTTTGGTCTCCTTACTTTCTGATTAATGAAGTGGTGTGTTTTGGACTTGAGCTTCTGAGGTTGGCGTGATAGCAAATATGGTAAGCTCCTTATGTCCTGATATGAATGGCAATGGACCAGCTTGTATATCATAAGCTTTTGGATGTTGAATGATCATACACTGTCTGAAACTTCTTTCCTCATGTGCTTGCTCCAATGCTTGGTTTTGGTCTTCAGAAGTGTAAAGCATATGATTAAGATTGCATTCTGGTTCTTTGGTGTTGAGAAGTTGTTCTACAGCTCGGTTGAATCTCTCTCTCAGGACTTTGGTTGTTGATCTTGTTAATGGACCCTTCCTCACAATTGGCATGTGATCTTCTGGTTCTATGTCCTCATCATTCCCTCCCCCTTGAGAAGGTTCTGACCTCAGAACTGATTAACCTGCATCATAAGGAGCTAAATCAGAAAAATTGAATGTTGGAGAAAGGTTTAACTCACCTGGAAGCTCCAGCTTGTATGCATTGTTGTTGATCTTCTCCAAGACTCGGAATGGTCCATCTCCTCTTGGTGCTAGCTTTGACTTCCTCTGATTTTGGAACCTTTCTTGCCTCATGTGCAGCCAGACCCAATCTCCTGGTTCAAAGATCACCTCCTTTCTTCCCTTGTTAGCTTTCTGCTTATGCTTCTCAGTCTTCTTCTCTACATTCTCCTTAACTACTTGGTGCAGCTTCTTGACAAAGTCTGCTTTTGCTTCTCCTTATGTACTTGTATACATAGATTGGGGCAAAGGGGCAAGATCTAAAGGAGCTAAAGTATTAAATCCATACACAACATCAAAAGGAGAATGGTTCTACCAGCAAAAGTATGTGCTGTGAGCTTCAGGTCTTTGCCTCAACGCCTCTGGTCTTCTTCTTCATTGTCTCTGCCTCTAACTCCATGTCTAGGCTGGTGATTTCTTCTTCTTCCTCTACCTCGTCCATGGTTGTTAAACCCTCTGCCTCCTTCGTTTGGGTCAGGAGGTAATTCATCCTCTTCTAACTCAGGCATATCCTCATCAGTTGTCTCTTCATCAGCTCTTCTCTTGTTCTGTCCAACAGCTGCACCACGGATAGGACCTCTTCTGGCTGGTGCTTGTCTTTGTTCCAAGGCATTCATGCGTGCACTGATGCTCTGCAAAGCTTCCAGCATCTGTGTCATAGTAATCTGGGCGGTATTAGCTTCTTCTCCCATTCTACTTGGTACCTGCGTGTGTGTAAAGCAAAGAAACAAGTATCAATGTCTTTTTTTTCAATAGAAGCAATATGAATTTCTAAATAAAAGAAAAAAGTGCAAGAGTAATGAGGGAATAAGATAAAGTGATAAGAAATGATCTTGTTTCCTTTCTTAGGTCACACAGTTATCACTTATGCTATGCTAGAGATTCTTTTTTTTTTGTAATAACTTCGAAATGCAGGCAAATAAGGAATGCTAAAAGAAGTTTTTATGAGTTTTGTGTAAGAAAATCGGATCTAACAAGGTTTTAAACGGAAAGAAATGATGAACGGTTTTTTTGGGCTTTTTGATTATCAATGAAACAGAAGCAAATAACTAGATGCAGACTGATTTTTATGGGGTATTTATGATGCAAAGACTCAACTAGGATAATAGGGCAGTGACTCTAACAAGTAAACAAACTTTTTGGTTTTGGTTTTTCGATTTGGAATTGAAACAGAAACAAAAACAATGGACAAAACAAAACAAAATTGATTTCTATAGAATGAAACAAGTGCTATCTAATGAAATAACAAAGAACAAGGCTAGAAAACACATGTTATGAGCCTTTCGGCTCTGATACCAGATGATGTATCCCTTGGACAGAAGCTTGGATGATAGATTGATGGAGAACAGATCACTGGCTTCAAAGCTCTCTTGATCTACTCGATTTGGATGGAATGGAATGAGGATGGGATTGATAACTCTCTCAGAAACAATCAGTGAATGGAAATTGATTGAATGTCGCCACAAAGACTATGGAATGATCTCTGATAAGACAAGAAGCTTTCTCTTGGTTTGAATCACACAAAACACAGAGAAAACAAAGGCTGATCTTTCTTTGCTTAAGAAAACGTTTTTGTTAATTGATCTAGGGTAAAAATGATACATTGCTGTGAGAGGGGATTTTATAAACAGTCCAAACAGCTATGCCCTTCAAGGGGACTTTGAAACAAATTACATAAATGGAAAGAACTTGTTTCTTGGACCTAATGACTCAATAAAAGGAAAAACGGACTCTAATTCGAAATGAGAGATCAAAACACAAAGAAAACTCATTAGTCATAATCCTTATTGAAATTACTTACCTTGAATAGCTTCTGGACAGATTGGTTTGTTTGATTTAGAGAAAGTGATCGTCAGAGAGTGTTGGTGCTCTTAGGTGTTGCGTTTTGGTCTCCTTACTTTCTGATTAATGAAGTGATGTATTTTGGACTTGAGCTTCTGAGGTTGGCGTGATACTAAATATGGTAAGCTCCTTATGTCCTGATATGAATGGCAATGGACCAGCTTGTATATCATAAGCTTTTGGATGTTGAATGGTCATACATTATCCGAAACTTCTTTCCTCGTGTGCTTGCTCCAATGCTTGGTTTTGCTCTTCAGAAGTGTAAAGCATATGATTGAGATTGCATTCTGGTTCTTTGGTGTTGAGAAGTTGTTCTACAGCTTGGTTGAATCTCTCTCTCTCTCAGGACTTTGGTTGCTGATCTTGTTAATGGACTCTTCCTCACAATTGGCATGTGATCTTCTGGTTCTATGTCCTCATCACAACACAAAAATGTGCCTAAGGATGAATACTACGAGTATTTTCAATCCTCAAGACACGACCTGCACAAACCCGTTAGTCCTAGCTACTGGGACTGACCCGTTCTGCAGCCCGTTCCTTAATTCAAGACTCTCCAAGGTATATCGACACGCGAGGCTTAACCCGAACGCCCCATCCCGCACTAATCCTCCATTTTCTCACTTTATCTCTCTAGAACCGCCCCACTCTCTAGAAAATTTATCAGATTTCTGAAAGTGAAGAAATGGCTAAGGGATGGCTGGTATTTATAGATGGGATGAAGTTGCATGTTGGTGACAAATGGCATGAGAAATTTGACATTTGGCAGCCATGTGATCGGTGGTCCATCACTCCAAGTGGTGGTCCGACCAGCATGCAGGGCGACAGTTGGACCAGCCTCGACCACCGACCAGCCTCGACCACACGACCAGCCTCGAGCACAGCTTCGACCATAGTTGAACCAACTCGACCATCTTCAAATCCACTCATCCCATTTTAATTGTGCTTCGACCAAACTTCTTAAAATTCCCTCTTTATCTAACGCTGCAAGTTTCAGATCCATCTGGCAACTGTGAAATTTTGGCCATTGTTCGTCTGTTCCCTCTCGGCCGGTTGATATATCATGGTTTTTACCGGTTTTATGCCATGATATAAGTCTATTTTAGTGTCTTTTGGTGTTCTTTTAGAGTCTTTTACAGGTTTTATTAGGTACACACACGTTTGGAGCGGATTTGGAGATTATGGAGCTATTTGGAGCATTTTGGAGTTTTGACCCGAGAGGTTGTGCTCACTGTCCGAAACAGAGGAGTGTGTCGATCGACGCAGATCAGCATCGATCGATGCACAGCGAGTTGGGCCAGATCTCGGCGGTTTAATGAAGAATGCTGATATTGCAAAGATGCCCAGAAGTTCCAGATATTTACACAGAAGCCCCAAGACGTGTTTTAGCTATTTAATTAGGTTTTTAACTTCAGTTTTAGATACGCTATCATAACTTAGAGCAGAGAGTTTTTAGAGCTTTTGGGGCTGATCTGATCCTGTACTACACTTGTTTTTGGAGAAGTTTTTGAACCCCTTTATTATTCTAATCTCTTTTATGATATCTATTGTTTCATTGATTATGACTTCATATTCTTTTATGTACAAACGCGACTCCCCTACCCTAAATCTCTCAAATCTTCATCATTTTCTCTGATTCAAAGCTTGATTTCACTTGTTTTAACATCCCCTATCTATTTCTCTAACCCAATTGCAGTGAATCCAAGGTAAGAACTTTCATTTTCAACATTTTCGGATTCGGTTCTAGGGTTTAGAAATTAGGGATTTTTAGGCTTGAAATTGATGAACTCGTACTGATTAGACATGATTAGGGATGATTGGTGATGATATTAGGCTGTTTGTGTAGTTTTGGAACGGATTTAGAAACGATTTTAAGGATTGAATGTCGGCTGTGAAATCGCCTTGCAACGATCGACACACCACGTGCAACGGTCGTTGCATTGCGATTTCACATGGAGTTTTCTGCCGTGACTTATATGGTTATTTGAATTTCTTGCAGATGCCTCCTTGACAAGCTCGCAAACGTAGAGCCACCGCAGCAGCAGCTACAGCTCACCATCACCCACCAGCTGAGTGGTTCCATCGAGACTCGGATCCACCTGAGGACTATCAGAGAGATCGAGAAGTTATACAGCCACCATGGCCCAGGGCAGATAAGCAGCAGATTCCGACAGATAGGGTCTGGGGCATGGAGATAGATGAGTTGCTCAAGACCGACACCTTCACAGAGCGGCCATTACTTGACCATTGGGATGAGTTTGACACATTGATGTACAATGGTTGGTGTAGCATGACGCTTAAACCAACCAAGTTTGCAGATTATTCGACTTGCAGGAGTCTGGGCATTGATGAGCAGGTTCTTGCATTGTGCAAAGGCATTGGTCTGGGGACAATGCCAATGCAGCCTTACGAGATGTACCCTGAGCTAGTGAGACAGCTGCTAGCCACTTGCAGAGTGATATACCCTGAACCAGAGAGTAGGAGAGCTTCAGGAGGTTTCTTTACCTTCATGTGCCTAGGATGCAGGTATCGGATTCCCCTTCTCGATATCTGCAGGATTTATGGGTTCAGCACTGAGCCGACACATATTGGCATGACTCTTGAGTGGGATGTGGAGGAAGCTCAGTATTTCTGGGATTATATTGGCAATGGTCGATACAACTCGAGGACCACGGCGGTGATTCAGGTTAGGCATCCAGTTCTTAGATACGTCTTGCGCATCTTGGGATCTACTCTGTTGTGCAAGTTTGAAGCCAACAAGATGCGTACGAACGAGATGGAGATGATGTTCATTGGACTGAGGGATCAGTTTGAGGATACTGTTCTGAGAGATCCCACTAGAGGACTCAACTTGGGAGCTGTTTTTGCGCATCATTTATGCGAGCTGCAGAGGAAGCCATTTGATGGTGTGGGCACTGAGAGAGTAGGGAGTCTGCTTACTCCCATTTTTAGACATTGCAGGATTCCCTTAGAGGGTACGGAGCGTAATGACAGCATGGAGTTCCTTGATTTCAGCCATCTGCAGAGTGCTACATGGCTGAAGGAGGGACGTGTATGGGTCTATTATGACCCTGCCACAGAGAAGTGTGGTGTGGATCTTCCTGCTGCTGGTCTTACACAGATCGATACGCTGGATGCTTTGAGATTCCAGCCTCCTACGAGCGATCAACGCAGAGTTCCTTCTATGGCTCATCCGCTGGGAGAGCCTTCTACACGAGCTTCTACTTCCTCTGCGCCTGCACCTGCTGCCCCTGTCGATGATGTTGGCCCTTTTCTCGAGCCTACGATGCCTTATGGTGATATGTCTGAGGCAGAGTGGAGAGAGCATTCGGATGGTATTCTACGGGTCGTCTGGAACTTCATGCGTACCTGCACTTGCAGGAGACAACCACAGATACACCATCTAGGACCTTCTCGACGCAGACGACGATCTCCGACTCCCGGTTCTTCGAGTGGTACTGATCGCATTGATGGGATGGAGGACGAGTGATTGAGTGTTGGCATCTCTAGACTGCGGTTCTTTGTATTTCTTTTTCACTTTTCTTTTGAATTTTTCTTGATTTTCTTAGGATTTTTATGTTTGGATGATGTTATTGCTACGAGATTATTTGTTGCTTTGATTCTATCTGTTTTCAGTGATTTTCAGCTTGCAGGTTCGAAAATTTCATGATTTCTCACGGACTAACCTGCTAACTTGCTGACTGTTCTCGGATTTCGCAATGCGTCGATCGACACAACCTGAGTCGATCGTCACAACACGAGTAATCGCATTGCAGCGATCGTTGCGGTCCTGAGCAACGATCGACACACAACGAAAAATCGCCTAGCAACGGTCGTTACATTTATGTAACGATCGATGCATGTGCGACAGAGATAAAAATCAGTCAGAACTCAACACATCCATAACATTTTTGCTTTCTTTTACCAACCCTTAGCTTAACACTACTGGGGACAGTGTGTTTCAAGTGTGGGGGAGGTAGCTACTGACTTTATCTTTCTGTTTTCTTAAGAGTCAGTCCGTTTTTCAAATAAATTTGTTTTATTGAGTCAAAACCAGTTTAAGTAAGAAACAGTGAATTTTGGAGAAGTTAACAATATCTTGCAGGAACTTAAGTAACCATTGGGATGAAGCTGAAAGATCAATCTATGACTATTAGAAAACCCAACACGGATCAACCTACTGAGGACACCCATATCAATTCAGGTATTCAGAGAATCCTTTTACTGGCTTCACCCTTAATCCTGACTTTAATTTTCTCACCTAAGGGCTTGGTATACCTTGAGTCGGACTCCTTTGTTAGTTCTGACACAGCTTGTAAACCTGTCCGAGTATGGTTCCCTTCTCCCATTCCATAAAAAAAAAGTAATAAACTGAGGATGAGTTAGTAACTCCGAAGTGGTCTCTGGGAGTGGTAGCTACAACTATCATCTCATGTGCTATCCATGAAATGTGTCCAAAGTACACCCCTTAACGGGAAGAGCACTGATAAAAAAAAAAAAAAAAGATACCCAATGGGGAAAAACCAGAATGCTAAGGAAGGGAAAAGAGAAGAAAAGGAACCAGAAACATATAGTATGGTGGTCTAGAGCTGGCAAAGTAAGAATCCATGTGCCCTTTGATCGATAATCCTTAGGCGAGACCGCACTTAAATATTGTAAAGAAGTTAGTAGGGTGAATTTGAATTGCTTGGATTGATTGTGGAGTTTACTTAGGACAGTTGCTAAGTGTGGGGGGAAGTACATGTTGGTCTTGATATCTTGCGGTTGATTCTTTCAGTGGTTTACTAAGGGGAATCTGAGTGTTGTTGCTTCTAGGACAAAAAGAGTTTCTGAAAGTTTTCAAACCTCTTCACCATGTTTTAGTTCTCTGTTTTGCTTGAGGGCAAGCAAAGGCTAAGTGTGGGGGAGTTGATATATCATGGTTTTTACCGGTTTTATGCCATGATATAAGTCTGTTTTAGTGTCTTTTGGTGTTCTTTTAGAGTCTTTTACAGGTTTTATTAGGTACACACACGTTTGGAGCGGATTTGGAGATTATGGAGCTATTTGGAGCATTTTGGAGTTTTGACCCGAGAGGTTGTGCTCACTGTCCGAAACAGAGGAGTGTGTCGATCGACGCACATCAGCATCGATCGATGCACAGCGAGTTGGGCCAGATCTCGGCGGTTTAATGAAGAATGCTGATATTGCAAAGATGCCCAGAAGTTCCAGATATTTACACAGAAGCCCCAAGACGTGTTTTAGCTATTTAATTAGGTTTTTAACTTTAGTTTTAGATACGCGTTCATAACTTAGAGCAGGGAGTTTTTAGAGCTTTTGGGGCTGATCTGATCATGTACTACACTTGTTTTTGGAGAAGTTTTCGAACCCCTTTATTATTCTAATCTCTTTTATGATATCTATTGTTTCATTGATTATGACTTCATATTCTATGTCTGAGTAGTTTCATAGTTAGGTTTAGGGTTTCTCATAGGGATTTCATGACTTGCTAGATATAATTAATTCATTTAAGGATTCACATCAATAGATGTTCTTCAAACTAAATTGTGTTTAATGCTAGTTCTAACCTGATCACTTAGAATCTAGATCTTAGGTTGCTAAATTGACACGACAGTGTGGTTTAGAATCTGAACTATTTAGGTTGAGCAATTTAATTACTTGCAAAGGAATTTGGTTTAATTAGATTGTGAACATATCGAACTTGGAATTAAAGCTGGTTTAATCTGTTAGTAATTACAAAGGAATTTGGATTGCTGCACTTAGACTTAGAGAATTCTCGCAACGACAGTTGGTTAATTCTATATTTGTGTTTGAGTTCTAGAACTGAGCTTAGTTAGATCCTGACTGAATGATTTATCTGCTTGTCTGATTTCCTGAGAACGCCCTAGACTTAGCGCCCTTAGTTTATTGCTTACAACCACAACTTGCTTTTGATTTACTTTCTTGCTTGCTCTTTTTAGTTAATCAATACAATTTGCTATCTCCTAGTTTAATCTGTTTAGTTCTAATCCTATCGTTGCCTAGAGTCCTCGTGGATTCGATCCCTAAGTACTACATTGATATATTGTGCACTTGCAGTTAGTATAGGGTAAAACTCCAACCTATCACCGGTCGTAACCCTCGTTTCGTCGTTCTACTTCTTTGGGAGGGTTATTACACTCTCCCCCACTTAATAGAATTCGTCCTTGAATTCTAACACTTGAAGATACCACCTTGCTCCTGCTGAGCTAACACCACCATCTCCACTAACGTCAGTCCTCAGGTTTCATCCTCTTTCCAACTTTGATTTTGGGTCGGTACCTTCCTAGGTGTCTAAGCTGCAGCTCCAATAACCGTCTGACTACTACATCTTGATTCCCTTTTTCCTGACCTTTTTTTCTTCGGCTTCCTTCCTACTTAAAACCTTCCAGTCCTTCCTCTTTGGTAAAGACTCCTACTCGACCCGCGACCACAGCGTTAGCCATCCGGTCGGCGGTCTGGTTGAATAAGTGTGGTCAGAGTTCTTCTTCTCTTGGAAGATAGAACCGGATAATAAGTATGGCCGAATACGTGGGATGGTCCGATAGTGACCGAGTAAGTGGGATGGTCCGATAGTGGTCGACCGTAGGATGATGGCCAAATGAGTTCGGGCAGATCTCGTATGATCTGATCGATACGTCCGTGGAACGATATCATTGGACATGCGGATAGTGACCCGAACTGGCATGTTCATGGTGTGGATCGGTGTGGTCCATGTGATTGCATTCGGGCGGTCCAACGGTAATACTCAGTATCACTCCAAGCGGATGGGGCACCAATGGTCGGATCAGGACACAAACTGTGTCCCGGTTTAATTTAGTTCCATTTGTCTGAATGGTCCTGAACCTATTTAGAGAAATATAACGGACTAGGGTTATGTATGCGGTTTGATGGGGGAACTTATTGCATATAGAAATGGCTATGTTAGGTTGATGGACATTGCATGATTAAGTCTTATAGACTATTGATACATTTTTACATGCAGGAGATGAGGTTGATCATGGGGATGATCAAGCCTATGACGCGGACACAAGACCTTTGGGATGAGTGGTGTGATAGTCAGATAGTTAGGACTTGAACAGTTATATTAGCCTATTGAACATATTCTACATTGTATTCAGTACCTTGGTTGCTTAATAAAATATTTGTTTATCTTATCTTATGCTATACTTAAAGCTTTAGAACTAGGTAAATGTAATATATATGAATGAATGTATGGAATAAAAATGAGTTAAGAGTTAGGGAATGCCTTGAACCTCAAGGTTAAAATGGATAAGATAGGAAGCATCCTCCAAGGCCCTATGGCCGGGATAGGACGTTTCACTTACCTCTCCTTTTTTATCTTTTAAATCCTTCCTTTATATTTTTCTCTTTCCCGACCTTCCTACCAATATGCGTATTCCTATAGAATCGAGGGAAAATCCCGCTAGTTCTGCAAGTGTTGGTGCTTTCGAGGGAGATAGCGTTCCTTCCTCCTTGTAATATTGTAGCTTGGATTCTATCAGTCTTGTGCAAGAATTTTCTCGGCGCCAAGCTGAATCTCTTCGCGAGGGTGTTGCCGATCATTCCGATGAACATGTTCCTCTTGCTTCAAGGGCGGCATCTCTCAGCCGAGGTAACAAGAAGAACATGCAAAAGGGAAAAGAGAAAGAAACTGCTCCTCAGAATGTTGATAACAACAACTTCGGCGTCTTGCCAACCTTTTACGTTGAAAATTCGTCTTGGGTGTGAGGGTGTAGAATTTATTCTGCCTTTCTCTTCGCAGCGGCCCTGGGATGCTCCTCCGAATTTTAGATTTCTTTATGAGTCATTTTCACTCTTCTAATCTTCGGTTTCCGATACCGAAGGTGCTAGTTGATTTCTACGCGAGGTGTCAAATTGCTTTTAATCAGCTTAACCTCGCCAATATAATGAACTTAACCTGCCTTCTGGAGCTAGGCACGACCCTTGGCATACCGTTGACGGTTGATATCTTTGAATTCTTCGTCCATCTGAACATTGTTATAACAAAGTCGGGGTGGATTCAAGTTATTTTACGGTTGAAGTACAAGTTACGAGGTGGTGTTAAACCCAGCAAAACTCACAATGGGTAGAGGAAGTATATATTTGTCAAAATTGACAAGTTCTCATTTCCTGACCCAACGTGTAATCTATTTGTTGGTAGTTGATCAGGCGGTTAATTATTAGTGCTTTCTTGTCTTTAGTTCTAAATGTCGTTCGTCTTTTGTTTCAGCTCGTCTTAACCTAAAGCGGCTTAATCAAGAATACTTGAATGACATCGGCAAAACATTTTCTGAGCTCGGTCACCAGATTTGGCCTGAACCCGAAGGCGCCAAAACAAGAAAACCAGTGAATTCAACTTCGCCTCATATGATTTCTTAAAGCGTTTTTTTCTTTTGTTCTTATCATTACGAGTTTCTTTTCGAAGAATCCCAGCCGAAGAATCATATGGGGAAAGCAAGGAAAATCATTCCCAGCATGGTGATCGATCCGAAGAAGATTTCAAAATCTTTGAATGGTAGAAACGTTGATGGCTCTAGCCGTTATGCGGCTACCAAACAAAATGCCTCCCCTAGGTCACAACCCAAGAGGGAAGAATATCGAGCCTCCAAATAGTCTGATAAAAAGGGTTGAGGAGGCCAAAAGATTCTCATCAGAGCTCATGTCGAAGAGGGCTGCCGATGATGCCAAGGCTTCGAGGAAGAAAACAAGGATGGCGTCTGTCAAAGACAAACCGGATGATCCTTCTTCTCAGCTAGTATAGAAGTGTGCATAGTCTTTAGGTCTAGTTGAGAAGACTCCTTCAACCGATCAGGGCGTTATACCCCCTTCTGCTTCTCAAAAGGTTTTTCTATGGGACCTTCTGGAACACCGACCTCGCCTGCTGGGTGAAGAAGTGACCTTCAGAGAACGTGATTCATTCCGAGAGCTCGGAGGCGAACAAGGGTCCGAAGGTCGGCCAGTCCTTGTAGGGCTTAAAGAACTTATCCTTCGCGCTCCGTAGTGAAAAGGTTAATACTTCTTCGAGTTTTATTGCGGATAACAGATTCGAAACATTTTTTTAGATTTCACCACACTTTGTCCGGTGGACCAGCATTACAAGCCGGACTTGTACCAGTCGATTTCTTAGTACCTCGTCAATGTCAGTCTTTCTTCCTCTCTCTCTCTCTCTTTTTATTTTGATATCCCTCAATTGCTTTTTATGCAGGCGACCTCTATGATGAACTCATGTGTCTTTGATGTGAATCAGAAATTATTGAGCCAAGGTTCCAAGATCAAAGAGGAGCTTGTCAAAAAGACGAGGAAATTGGAGGCATCCCGCCTTTTGCTGACATCTCCTGTTTGAATGAGGCAAACCTGAAGAGTCAGATCTCCTCTCGCTCTAGAAAGTTTTGTTTTAGACTCGCAACAAGGAGCTCTAAGAGAGCAATGATAAGTTGACCTCCGAGCTGACAAAGTCTAAGAAGAATCACTTCGAGGACGTAAGGGATGAGCAAAATATTTTGTTGATGACGATATGTGAGATCCTTCACACTCGTCGTATCTTGATGGACAAGTATGAGAATCTCTTGCAGGAGCTGAAGAAGGCGGTTGCCGCAAAGGATGCTGAAAGGAATGCTTATATGCACTTGAGTAAGTACTCCCGGACCTTGGATCACCTTTGGTTTCTCTGGGACGAAAAGGGGGTGCTAATTCCTGACGGCGTCTTTGATGAGCTCAAGCATAAGAAGAAGCAGTGGGATGAGGAGATCGATCAGATCAATGCTCTGAAAATCATCGATAACTTTTGTGATCGTGTCCGTTCCGAACATAGTGTGTGACCTCAATCCTCCTTCCCCTCTTCCTTTTCAACTTCATCCCTTATTTCTGCAAAATGATGATGTTGTTGCGTTTGGCGAGTTCGGCAACAATGTTAATGCAATGTCGAAGGACGTAGTTGGGACGTTGAAGAGTCCTTCTACAGGTGCTCAACCTGCAGCGACGGGAACCTCTTCGTCGTTGCTCGCGGTGCTGACTTCCTCGACCTCGGTGGCTCTTTCGACCGAACCAGCTCAAGATATTTCTCCAATGGGTTAGGCCTTTTTGTAACTTTTCTTTTCGGTAGTAATTTTTCTCCTTTTGTATTACTCAGTTGGCGTGACGAGGTCCCCCTTTTATATCGGAATGGTTCCTTCCTTGTTTGTCTCAATAACTTTTTCTGCTTTTCTTTTAGCGGGGTTTCCCTAGCAAAGCTTCTTTAGAAAATCAAATGCATTTTATCGTACGAAGGCGGAAAATACTTTTCCTTAGAATGAATTTCATTCTTAAGAACGATAAGCTTTTAAAACTGGCTTTAGTAGCTCAACGAATAATGCTTTTTAGTGAGGATTCAACTTCGCTTGTGAACGAAGGTTCCGTTTCAAGGTAAATATTCTAAGTGAAGACTTGGGGAGTTTCTATGAATGGAGGAAAGTTCGTCGCAATATCCATTACGAGAAGGTCTTAAACTTATTTTCCGAGCGAGTACTCGGTTTTCTTTTGTGAGTAGGAACTCGTTTTTGATTTATGAGAGAAAGCTCATTGAGTCGGTTGTCATCTTATTCTATTTTGTAATCCTTTGAAGGATTCAACGAAAAAGACTTTAGACTTTCTTTGTGGATTTTAATTGAGAGCTCGGCTTTGCAAGTAGGTGTTCTGCGATAGCTCGTCCATATATGTACCTTTAAAAAGGTTTTAGTTTTTTATTACGCGAGTGAATACTCGGTTTTGATTTTTCAATCGAGGCACGGCATCAGGTTTTATATCCGTAACTTGGGATTGGCTATGCAAGACAGATGGGCTAATGTAGTCCGTCTTAGTTAGGGAGCGCGGGAAATTCCTGGCTTTTTCCTTATACCAATACCATGTGGATTGGAATCATCGTCGCATGGTATAGATAAATATTCTTGCACGTCGATGTGCGGATTTGAATGAGCCGAGCATCTGGCAAGGATGTCGGCGATGTTAAGACAAGAGTGTAAAACAAAAGTTCATTCACTTTGATTGTGCTTCCACTTCCTTCTGGATTTTTCCGTATAGTGGGCGGGCATGTTATAATATTTTCTTTCCCTTCGTCTCGTAGGGGTGGCGGAGCTTTCAATCGCTGATGAAACATAGCCTTGAAGTGGTCTGATCCCCTATGAGCGTATGGAAATTTCACGCATTGATGGTATCTCGAGCCGACAGCTTTCATGGTGTGTAGCCAAGGCGTTTTAAAATGGTGTTGTAGATACCCGGCCTATCGAGGATGACAAACTTTGTCATCCTTTCCACTCCACCAACATAGATTGGAATCTTGATTGTGCCAATTGTCACGGTCTGATCGCCGTTGAAACCAATAAGTGGTTGTACCTTTGTTTTGACATCCAAGTTCTTGAATTCCAATTTTTCTAGTGCTTCTTTAAAGATTACATTGACCGATATTCTTGTATCAACCAGTACACGTGAGATCTCACAATTCCCGACCAGAATATATACCACAAGAGGATCGTTATGCTGTATGTCTACTATGAGTGTGTCGGCGTCAGTGAACAACAAAGGTGTGCCTTCTTCGATGGAAAGAGGGTTGTGCTTGGCTGCCATGGCCTTTTAGCCATATTCTTTGATTGATCGTGTAATGACTCTGCCAGGAGCTAAGTACGACCAAAAATTCAAACGACGAGGAAATGCGGGAAAAATGATTTGAAACTTCCATGGAAGGAATAATAAGAGTTTAGGTCAAGATAAAAATCAGAAATGGACGAGTGAATTAGAAGACAGCTCACAAGCACCTTCGAGAAGACTGATACAGACGACCGAGGAAGTTAAAAATCCCAAAACGACTTGGAATGACCCTGAACTAATTCAAGGATCAAGATGGATTGTACCATGTTATTTGGATACAAGAAAATACAGTTTCCCCAAGACGAAACAAAGATAGATCAGAACGGTCTTAAAACGGTCAATACGGCTAAGCAACGGGAATTAGTATGGATCGATATGCGGAAAATGCTCCAGCAAATCTCCCACGTCAATATAAGCATCTTTGGGAATAGGACCCGCTCATTTTCTGACCGTATGCTTCACTTTGGTCACAAGCATTCATGGTTATCCATTTATCCTTTAAAATAAGATCATCCATGCTTATCCATTTATCCTTAAAGATAAGATCAACCATCCTTATCCTTTTAACCACCAAACTTCACCCTTAAGTAACCTTCCCCACATCCAGCCTATAAATACCTCAGCCCTTAGTTCATTTCCAACCTATCCCAAAACCGAGAAAATCATAAACTAGCCCGTTTTTAGTAAAGTTTGACTGTGAGTATTCCAGTGAGTTTAAATAGGTTCAATATCACCCTCAGAGTTGTGAAAAGCTATTTTTATTTACTAACCAAGGATTCATCGTATTAAAGTCGGGTTTAGATAACTGTCAGCTGAAAGCACTGTGAGTTATGGTGATGTGTGATTGCTTGCTAGGAATGTCCTGCTAGATTGTCATCTATGTTTAAATATTTGATTTATGTTGAAGCTTAATAGTATTTGCATGATATGTTGCATTCTTATCTATTGTTACGTTTATGTTGTTTCCGTTTGAGGTTTTCCTTATCTTACACTGAATTTGTAAGTAAATTCATGCTTGAGATGGTAGCTCGTGTTTGAGGATTAAGATGGGTAGGGTGGAAGATGACGGTTTGATCTTTCCTTTTTCTGTCTCACTCTAGTGATGGACCGTCTAGGTGAGAAGACTCGGAGAGACGGTATTGCAGCCTAGGGCAGAGTTCTATCAGACGGGATCGTTGGGATAGTCGTGGTTAGATGGACCTCACTGAGATGTGGCCGTGATTAGACGTGTCTCGGATGGTGAAGTTCTATGCTTATGTGCATGTGTAGCTATGACATTGATATTCACGAATGGAAGGAATGATCGAATGCAGGAGACCTAGGATTGGGTGTTATTAGTATGTTATTATAGTTAAACGTTTTATATGCTATGCTCTGATTGATTGTTGTATGATCTGTGTTATTTTGGGCTTTTTTTTTGGGGGGGGGGGGGGTACATTGTATGTTAGGGGAGATATTACTCATTGAGCGAGTAGCGCTCATCCCTCACTCTCTTTGAAGGAAACCAGTAGTTGGGAAACGTTAGAGGGGAAGTAAGGACCGTTAGGCCAACCAATGTAGGTTTTTTGTTTTCTTTCTAAAATAATGTTTCCGGTTTAATGTATGATATATTAGGGCTCTTAGACCTGGAATAACGGAACCTTAAATTTTTCTATTGTATTTTTTGAAAACCTATAAATAAAAAGATGGATTTTAGAATTCAATTGAGTTTCCTCTGAGCTAACACAACTCGAAAACCTTTGTACAGGTTAAAAAGCCTTAGGCTTAGGTTGAGAGGTAAGGCACCTTGGGAGGTTTGATCATAGTATGTTCTTGCACATTGCTTGAATCAGATCACCCTCGGATGTCAACTGTGGCACGTCTGGTTCTTAATCTTATAGATCGAACTAGAGGTGTTACAAATGGTGGTATCAGAGCATGGTTATCTGATCGTGCTATATGGGACTTGGTTTTCAAAAAATTTATCGAGTCAAAATGTGTCACAAAGGCAACTAGGAAAAATGGTACGTTCCTTTCATTAGGTAGAAGTTTTAGGACTGGCCCTTAATGGAAGATGCACATGACACTAAGACGAGTTTTGATAAGGGGACGACCGCGCCAGTTCATAAGCGCCGCCATCAAAGCAACCAGAAACTGTGGGACGTGTGTATTCCCTTGGTATAGATAGACCCAAACCTTCACATCCTGTTTAAGGTCTCAGAAAAGGTAAGTAAGGGTACTGACTCTCTTTTTTTTTGTGCTAAGGGTACTGACTCTCTAAAGGATTGATTTCATGATTGAGTATTTGACTGTTTTTGGAATTTTGATATGTCTGAGTTAAGGCGGGAAATAGGTTGAAACCTTAGGATCCTTACCTATAGGAAGTTGGTTAGTCCACTGAAACCGGAATAGATAGGAAAACTTTAGACTTAACTGTTAGAATTTGGGGACGAATTCTTTTATAGGGGAAGAACGTAATGACTCTGCCAGGAGCTAAGTACAACTGATATGCTCAGAGTTTAATATCCCTAAGTTACACAGCAGGTGCAAATGTAAATGTAGTATATAGAGGTCGAACCACATAGACTCAAGAGTTCTTACGATAGAATAATCAAGCGTTGTGTTAAGCTAAGCAGCAATCAATCAAATAGCAAACAAATGAGTAGCAGAAAGTAAATAGCATACGAGTTTTGTAATCAATACTAAAGGCGCTAAGTCAAGGGAGTTTTCAGGAAATCATGTCATGCAGATTAACAACCAGTCAGGATCAAGTTAAGTACCGTTCTAGAAATCAAACACATATGTAAGATTAACCAACTTTCATTGCCAGAATTTACTAAGTCTAAAACCCTAGAATCCAAATTTCTTTGCATTCCTACAGATTAAACTAGATTTAAGTGTAAGTTCGATTTGTTCACAAATTAGCTAAAAAAAATTCTTTGCGGATATCTAGATTTCTCAACTTAAAAAAATCAGATTACAAATTACACTTTCTTGTAAATTTAAAAACCTAAGATCTAGATTCCAATTGATCAAGTTAGAAACTAGCTTTAAGAACAATTCAGATTGAAGAACTAATAGTTTATGAATTCCTTAACTGATTAAATAAATCTATCATACCATGAAAACCCTATGAGAATCCTTAAACCTAACAATAAATCTACTTAGACATATTGAATGTAACAAGCAACATGGATTGAATATATTGCATTAAAAAGAGTAAGAGAATAGAAAAGGGGTTCGAAATCTTCTCCAAAAGTAGTACAAGGTTCGGATCAGCCCCAAAGATCCGAAACTCTCTCAAGCCAAAAGTATGAAAAGTGTAACAAGAATAAAACTCAAAAACATAATATTAAGTGCTAAACTCGCTTTGGGTCTTCTTTATAAATAGTGAAACTTCTAGGTCAATTCTGCAAATCTTCAAAACTTTATTAAACTGACGAGAATTGTGATCTGGATAGCTGCATCGCCCGATGCACATGTGCGTCAGACGATGCTCAGGTCGAACTCTGATCTTGTCATCACGGCTTCAACTCTAAATTTTTCCCAAAAAGCTTCATAATCTTCAAAAGTCCTTCAAACTTATCCAAACCTATAAACACCTGAAAAGACTCGAAAGACACACAAAATACTCGAATATATACTTATATCATGGTTTAAAACACCTAAAAACCATGATATATCAACTCCCCCACACTTAGCCTTTACTTGCCTCAAGCAAAACAGAAAACCAAGCTAAGGAAAAGAAGTTTGAAAACTTCAGAAACTCATTTCATCGTCGAAGTACTACACTCAGATTCCCCTTAGTAATGCACATGAAAAATAAACCTGCATACATCAAGACAAACATGTACTTCTCCCACACTTAGCAATTGTCCTAAGTAAACTCCACAATCAGATTCAGAGCATTCAAATTCACCATACTGACTTCTATAATCTAATAAGTGCGGTCACCTAGGTAGTATCGATCAAAGAACACATGTACTCTTACTCTGTTAGCATCTGACCACCATACTATCATTTTCTGGTTCCTTTCTTCTTCTTTTCCTTCCTTAGCATCTGATTTTTTCCATTGGGTATCATTTTATTTTTTTTATCAGTGCTCTTCCCGCATTGGGATGTACTTTGGACACATTCCATGAAGCACATGACGTAATAGGGTTCTACACCACTCTCGTGATCACTTCGAAGCTACTAGCTTATCCTCAGTTTAAAACTCTTTTTTTTACTTAAGAGAACCACTTAGATAGGTTTACAAGTTCTTAGAGAACTAACAGAGGAATCTGACTCAATGTATACCAAGCCCTTAGGTGAGAAAAATTAAGTCAAGTTAATTGTGAAGTCAGTAACTGATTCTCCGAATATATGGGTGTCCTCAGTAGGTTGATCTGCTTTGGGTTTTCTAATAGTCAGAGATCATCTACAAGCTCATCCAATGGTCACTTAAGTTCTTGAAAATGTAGTGATCTCCTCAAAAAGTCCTAGTTCTTACTAATTGTTTTGACTCAATAAAACAAACCCAAAAGACTGAAAAGAAAACGATTATGTCAGTACCACCTCCCCCACACTTGAAACACATTGTCCCCAGTGGAATCGAAGCTTAGGCTCGGTAAAAGATGAATAAGAACGAAAATGTACTTCTGATTTGTGATTTTTACATGTCTCGCAACTACGTCGACCGACTCAAGTTGTGCAATGGTCGACGCATGTTTTGGAATGGGTGCGTCGATCGAATCAGAGAGTGCAACAATCGACGCACATCATGTCTTGTTTCTGTAAATTTTTGCTGACAACATTGTTCCGTGAATAATCACAAAAACTCAACTTGTAAGCTACATAAATCAAAGACAACGCATAATCAAAGCAACCATATAGCCATATAAAGCATCAGTACATCAATTCCAAAGTAAAAGGACTTACAACTCAAGAATAAACATTAAAATGACTAAAAGAAAAATGAAAAGAAAGAAGAAAGAGTATAAAACCAAATGTCATAGGAATAAGGAACCGTAATCATCACTCATCAGACTCATCATCAATGCCTGCATAAGGGTCAGAACCACTAGTCTCTGGAGTAGGAGAGCGTCTGCGTCGAGGATCAGGTGTAGGAACAAGAACTTGCGGCTGGCGTCTACAGGAACAGCTAGCAACCATCTCTCAAATGCCCTTCAATATGTCACTCAGCAGAGTCTGGAAGGCTCCTCGAGACATCTCTGCAAGATCCATAAGTGGATCAGGATACGGTATAGGCACAAACTAACCTGCTGCAGTTGTAAGGGCAGGCGCAGGTGGAGGAGCAGCAGAAGTAGAAGCTCCAAGAGGGTTGGCGACTGTAGGTACTCTGAAAAATCATCCATAAATACCTCCATGAAGTCCTCAATAATGTCTGTGAAGATAGACATCATACATCTCTGGAATGTGGCTGGTGCATTACAAGTCGAAATGGCATTATGCGGTATGCAAATGTACCATAGGGACAAGTAAAAATGGTCTTCCCATAATCCTCTGGATGAATGGGAATCTGAAGAAAAAAAACCAGAATACCCATCAAGGAAGCAATAATATGGGTGACTAGCTAACCTTTCCAGCATCTGATCAATGAAAGGCAAGGGAAAATGATCCTTCCTAGTCGCAACATTCAGCTTTCTATAATCAATGTACATTATGTGTCCAGTCGGAGTCCTTGTAGGAATCAGCTCATTATTTTCATTCTTAACCACAGTAACACCCCCCCCCCTTTTTTTAGGTACAACATGTACTGGACTGACCCAATCACTGTCAGAGATAGGATAGATGATTATAGCATCCAGCAATTTTAGAATCTCCTTATTCACCACTTCCTTCAGGTTCGCATTCAACCTCCTTTGATGCTCAACTGATGAATTTATCTCATCCCCAATATGTATCATATGCATGCACGGATCAGGAGAGATACCTGAAATGTCATCAAGAGAATTGTCAAGAGCTTTGCGATACTTGCAAAGCTTTCTCAACAGTAAGGAAGTCTCTGGAGTATTTAAACAAGCATTAATAATCACTGGATATGTTTAATTAGGTCCAAGAAATGTGTACCTTAGCCAAGATGAAAGTTGTTTCGGTTCAATTTTCGGATATTGTTCCTCTTCCCAGTCAGCTGATATATCATGGTTTTTACCGGTTTTAGACCATGATATAAGTAAGTTTTAGAGTCTTTTTTGTTTCTTTAGAGTCATTTACAGGTGTTATCAGGTCTAGACACGTTTGGAGCGGAATTGGAGATTATGGCACATTCTGGAGCATTTTGGAGATTTAACCCGAGAGATAGAGTTCACCGCCCAAAATAGAGGAGTGCACCGATCGACACATCTTGTGCATCGATCGACACACATGCGCATAAGACATTCTTGGCGGTTTAATGAGAGATTTGGAAATTGCAACAAAGCACAGAAGTTTCACATAATTACAAAGAAGCCCCAGCCGTGATTAGACCATTATATTAGGGTTTTTAGCCACTTGTTTAGGAAACGCTTTAGACACACTTACTTACGCTTTCATACTTTGAGCATAGAGATTTTAGAGCTTTTGGGGCTGATCTAATCATGTATTGCTTCCTGCTTTTGGAGAAGATTTTGAACCCCTTTTATTCTTACTCTTTATTTATGCAATCTATTTATTCTATGATTTGTGTTTTATTAATCATGTCTGAGTAGATTCATAGTTAGGTTTAGGGATTCTCATAAAGGTTTTCATGACTTGTTAGATTAATTTATCAGTTTAGGATTCATAACTTATTTGTTCTTCAACCTGAATTGTGCTTAATACTAGTTTCTAACCTGATCACTTAGAATCTAGACTCTAGGTTGTTAAATTGACACAAAAGTGTGGTTTAGAATCTGAACTATTTAGGTTGAGCAATTTAATTATCCGCAAAGAAATTTGGTTTAATTGAATTGTGAACATATCGAACCTGCACTTAAGGCTAGTTTAATCTGTTAGGAATTGCAAAGAAATTTGGGTTTCTGCTATTAGATTTAGAGAATTCTCGCAACGAAAGTTAGTTAATTCTACATCTGTGTTTGAGTTCTAGAACCGTGCTTAATTTGATCCTGACTGATGGTTAATTTACTTGTCTGATTTCCCGAGAAATCCCTAGACTTGGCGCTTTTAGTTGATTGCTTACAAATCACTCCTGCTATCTGATTTACTTTTCTGCTTGCTATTTAGTTTCTAATTGATTTATCCTAGCTTAAATTGATAATTCTACAATCTATCGTAAGGTCCAGAGTCTATGTGGATTCGATACCCTATATACTACTAGTCACGACTGTGCACTTGCAGTATTAACTCTAGGGATAAAACTCTGAGCATATCAAGTTTTTGGCGCCGTTGCCCGGGACTCTTTTGAGTCTTCGATAGATTTGAACTTAAAGTTTAGTCTAGGATTTTCGTTTTTTGTTTTTGTTACTAATTTCTCTGTTTTTCTCTGTCGCAGGTCTGATTTTCGCTTAGCATCGATCGACGCATCTTCTGAATCGATCGTTGCAGGGCGAATTTGGGTTGAATCGATCGTTGCTTTTTAGCATCGATCGTTGCACTGCGATTACCGACGGTTTATGCAGACGCGTGAGACCTGAAGTAATCCGAACTCGAATCTCGTTAATCTCAGGCTTGAGGAACTTTCTAGACTAGAGAGAACAAACAGAAAGGGTCAGCGAGCGAGGATGAACAACAATCGCTTGATTCTGATACCTGATGCTGAAGGTGTTCTAAGAGACCGACAGAACAATCCGTACAATGCTTCTGGGCAAAGGATTGATGCTGAGGGACGAGTGATCCCTGAAACTGAACCTCAACCTGAACCCGAAGGTTAGAGGCAGATGGTTGCTGCTAATGAGAGGACTCTTGCTGACTATAAATGTTGGAATTATGTCCAGTAATCTATGTACTGTCTCTAGAACGTAAGAGTATGTCAATGATCAGACATAAGTCATATAATACTGGGGGTCATGATGGCTTGCTAGAGTCCGCTCATGATCTATAAGTCTTGGACTTATTGCCTTTATTATATGATCCCATATGGGTCACACGCCTAAGTTAACGGGAAAATACGAAGGAACGGTTTAGCAGAAGTACGGTAAAAGTGCTAGGCATTTACGGTACTTGGAGAGACTAAAGGGCTTGATTAAATCCAAGGGATTTAATCAGAACTGAGAATTGGGCCCAAAAGCCCATGAGAACTAAAGGGAGTTTTAATGAATAAAACTTGACCTAAAGCTCTCTAATTCTTCAGACTTCTGCGCCTCCCTTAGCCTCTCTCTGCGCCTCCTCTCTGTCTGGTCTAGCAGCCAATTCCCGAGCGTGCGTGTGTGAGCCTTTGGAGGATCCATCTCTTGGTGGTTCTGCTGATCTCTGACTATTACCTCCCATTCCGCTGCACAAAAAGGTAACAGGTGAGATCTATTATGTTTCTATTCAAGAGAACCTAGATCTGCATGTTTAGTAGGATGAATCAATCTGAGAATTGAATCAGGAGACACTAAACGATCCAACAGTGGTATCAGAGCTATTGGTTCTGTGGTTTTTCTTGTTTAGAATCTTGTTTAGGATTGTTTAAAGAAGTGTTTTTGAATCAATCTACTGATAAGAGAAAAACACTCAAGAAACAATGAATTAAAAACCTAAACTAATGAAAATCGCATGACCAAACTATATGATTTGGTATGCGTCGGCCGAGTGATGATCCGATCGACCAAGCCGATCGCATGTATCGATCACGGATCGATGGCGTGGATCGCGTTGCCTGGTCGGATCGATCGACCGTGAGGCGCGAGCATCGCATGGATCCGCTAGGCAGATCGCATGGATCGCGTGCGTCTCGGCAAGCGTCGTCCCGCTCTCGTCCCGCGCTGTCCCGGTCGCTCGGCGATCGCGTGAAGCCAACGACCGGAGCTCGACGATCACGGTCCCGTCCCGAGCGATCGTCCCGTCCCGTCCAGCAGCCTGTCCCGATCGTCCCGTTCGTGAGGCTTGCGGCTGTCATGATCGTGTGAAGCTCACGGCTAGGTCGTGATTGGTTCACATGATCAATCGGTTCGGTTCGGTTTAAGGCTCGGTTTAAAATTTTAATTAAAATCAAAACGTCGCGGTTTAATAAACAGACTTAATAATTTTATTAAGTTCTGGTTAAACCGGGATAAGAAATCCAAAGTCGAAAATTGGATTTTGTGCCTAAACCAGTGATTTTCTAATTTGATTTGGTTGGACAAAATAAATTGAGAAAATCCGGTTTAGTAAATAACCGGTTGACAATTGTGGTCATCGTAGTAATTAATTTTGGTTAAGACCAATTTTAATGAACCAGACCGGTTATGTCATTTAATTGGGCAATTGGGTTATGTCTTGGACATGAACCAATTCTTGGGCCTCGGGCCAAGAAGTTAAAACAATGGGGCCAATTATTTGAGTCTTTTCTTAAGAATTAATTTAAAATTTATTTTATAAAATTATAAAATCGATTTTTAAATTAATAAGTTTCCAAAATTTTGAAATTAGAAAGTTTCTTAAATTAGAAGTTTCTAGATTTGCATGTTTTGGATTTTAGGAAATTTCTATATTTAGAAAGTTTCCAATTTTAGGAAGTTTCCGATTTTAGAAAGTTTCCAATTTTTAGGAAGTTTCCAATTTTAGAAAGTTTCCAAAATTAGTAGGTTTCCCAAAAAGGAAAGTTTCCCAAAATAGTAATCTTCTATTTTGGGATGAATTTTTAATAAACCTACAAACCTCAAATAATATCAAGCGTTGGATGTCTTGTCCAGTCTATGTCAGCTGTCGAAGCCCATTCAATTGTATTCATGGCCTTACAGTGTGAGGGTGTCTACTTTTGCGTGGATAAGACGGTTTGTGATTCATAAATGTCATTGGGAGTCCCAGACATTAATGATTACATGACTGTATAGTCTGGTTTTCTTGACTAGGCCATCGGGAGTCCCGGGCCTTGAGACATCAGAGTGGATTGGGCCTCGGGCCCAGATTCACAACCAAGAGTTATATCACGGATATAATTAGCCGATATAGGGCTTACCGATATAAGCTAAGGTTGGGTGACGGCCAGTGGCCCACTTTAATCTTAGTTATATGTGGATCTTGGAATCATTATATTCTATTGAGGGTAACTGATGTTATTGAATATAATGCGTGATTAATCATATTAAGTATAATACAAGATTAATCATATTGAACATATTAACTAAAATTCTTTTATCTTAATTTTCAGTTATGACTAGCACAAACAATCAAAACACTTTCTCGATCCGGTCTGTCCTTGAGATGGACAAGCTGAATGGATCAAATTTCTTGACTTGGTCGCGGAACCTGAGGCTAGTTCTCAGACAGGAGAGAAAGGACTATGTCCTTGAGAGAGCTCTCTCCGTGAGGATCGGGTCCAATGCTTCTCATGCAGTATATGATGCTTGGAATAAGCATTATAATGATACGGTAGATGTGCGTGGTCTGATATTGGCTACCATGGACTCAGACTTGCGGGAGCAATATGAGAACATGGAGTCGCCAATAGAGATGATCAGCAGCCTGAAATTGAAATTTCAGGAGCAGGTAAGAGTGGAGAGATACCAGTTGGTTAAGTCTCTCACTAGCTGCAAGCTACCAAATGATCATCCAGTGAGTCCTCATGTCAGTAAAATGATGGGTTACATTGATAACCTGAGGAAACTGGATTATCCAGTTAGCCAAGAATTGGCAACTGAGATCATTCTGCAGTCACTGCCGCCAAGCTATGATAAGTTCAGAAGGAACTATATCAAGAAAGGCTTAACGAAGACGCTGACTGAACTGCATGATATGCTCAAGACAGTTGAGCCAAACGTGAAGAGTACCCTGTACAATCTCATGAATGAGAAGGGTAGGTTTACTAAACCTAATGCTGACAAGGGTGAAGACAAAGTTGTCCAGATTTTGAATCATGGCAAGCGTGTGTCTTCTGAGCCCGAGTCAGATACCTCTTACGTTGGTAAGTGCTGCTACTGTAAAGAGACTGGGCATTGGAAGAGAAATTGCATTAAATTCATGGAAGATTATGAGGAGTTAAAGTTGATGTATGAGACTACTTCCTCAGGTATTCATGTTATTACTTCAAGTTATACCTTATAGGTATTGGATACTGGTTGTGGCACTGATATTTGTTATAATATGCAGAGCCTGGGCAACAGTAGAACTTTGAAGGAAGGGCAAGTGAAACTGCGTGTCTGGAAGGAGCTTGGGATGCTCCCTCAGCCGTAGGGTTTTCACTTATAGATCCCTTTGAGGCTTGGTTTTGTATTACGTAATTGCTACAATGTACCTGCGTTAAGCAGAGTTGTTTTTCATTTTCTTGTAAGAATTTGAATGTTTTTCATTTTGATAAAAGACAAGTTTTGTTCTTTTGATCTTAATGAAATATTAATTGTAGCACCCTATTCAAGGAATGGGTTTTATATCTTAAACCAAAGAGTGCCTAAATGTAACATAAATACCGAATTGGTTTAAATCTGATGAATTAAACCTGATTTTTCTTGGCGTAAATGTTTTGGTCAAATAGAGTAAGTCGGATTCAGAAACCCCATAGTTATGGACTTTTGGGCTCATTTGAATGGATATCTTATGAGACTTGAATTCTGCTTACTGGACCAAAAGACAAAGGGCCCATCTTAGCCGAGCTAGAGAAAGGCCCAAAGGCTTATTGGAGATTGAACATACTCATGTATGTGGTCCGATGAGCAGTAATGCCAGAGAAAGTTTCCTGTACTTCATTGTCTCTACTGATTACTTCAGTGAGTAAGACTGTGTTCATTTGATGAGACACAAGTCGGAATTCTTTGACATGGTCGAAAGAGTTCCAGAATGAAGTATAGAATCTGAGTGACAGAAGTATTGAGACTCTGGATTAGATCTCGAGTGAGAATACTTAAGTCATTGATGGTGTGATCATCTGAATGAGTGTGAAGTCGTTTCACAGCTCATTTCTCTGGAACACCTAGAGGTGTTTCTGTGAGAAAGAATCAGATCTTAATGGAAATGATTAAAGATGAGTCACACGAATCTTCCATGATATTCTTTAAGAATAACGCTCTAGAAATATCTAAGTTTACGCGGAAATAGTTCCACCAATATCAGTTGAAAGACACCACGTAAATGTGGATTGGAATCGATCCAAATTCGTCTTTACTGAGTATTTGTAGTTGTGCTACTTCGCTGGTTGTCCTAGGGAAACCAAGGCTTGTTACTTTTACGTCCATTCTGTTTTCTAAGAAGGGAAGTTACTTTCCAAGAAGAACAGTGGGAGTAAAAGTGTAACTCGAAGAATTTCGAGAAATACAGGAGGCTGCTCAACCTGTTGAGGAAGAGCAGCGGATGGATTTACAGATTTCTGTAGAATCTACATCTGTAGAGCCTGAAGTTCGCAGATATGAATGAATCAGTCACTAATCCGAGAGTGATTTCTCGTCATTAGTTGAACCTGATGATCATTGAAAGTTCGCATGATCTGATGATCATTGAAAGCGACGAATCTGCGAAATTCAAAGAAGCGAAAGTGAGCCCGGACTCCGAAAAATTACATTTTGTGTAAGTTAGCTTCATCGATCCATTCATGGATGGAAGCAAACATATCGGAGTTGAAATCTTCGTTCTGTTGAAGTAGTCAAGGTTTTGACTTGAACAGGAACGAAATGGAACTGTGCGTTTACTAAAAGATAAGTGGGAGCAATATTGCATTTCTCATAGTGTATGTCGATAACATACTGATTCTCGGATATAACGTCCCAATGCTGCAGTCGGTAAAGGACTGGCTTGGGAGTTGGTTTTATGATTGACATGGGTAAAGCCACGTAGTTCTTGGATTTTGGATCTAAAGATAGAGATCCGAAAGAGCTGGTAGGACAAAGTCAGGATTCTTAAATTGACAAAGTCCTACACGTTTTTCAGCATTCCAAGAAGGGTTTTATGCCAATGTCACATGGCATTACGTTAAGCGAGACACAATGTCCTACGATAACTGCTGAGCTTAAATGCATGGATAAGATTCCATATGCGTCGGCAATTGGATCTATCATGTATGCCATGAAACGTACTTGTTTGATGTTATTTTAATGTTAAGCAAGACAAGTAAAGACCAGTCAAATCCAGCAAAGAATCACTGGATAGCCGTAAAGAATATCCTAAAGTATTCAAGGAATACTAAGGAAAAATTCTTGATTTACGGAGAAAGTGAGGTGCTATAAGTCGATAGAGTCTGAAAGGCAAGTTTCCAACGGACAAAGATGATTTCCGGTCACAGTCCGGTTATATCTTGTGTCTATCTGGCGGTGCAAGGCACTGTTGCTGACTCCATGACTTAAGCTGAACATTTCGCAGCTTGGGAAGCGGCGAAAGAGGTTGTTTGGAAAGAAGAGTTCGTCACTGAACTTGATGTGATTCCCAGCATAGATGAGACTAGCTGCACATCAGAGGTCCAAACACCTTGAGAGTAGGTATAACCTATTCCGTGAGATAAATGACAGTTAAGTAGATCAGCAAGTTTCAACGAATGTGAACGTTGCTAATCTATTAACGAAGCCACTCCTTAGGCCTAAGCACGAGTCGCGGACTGTTGCTGTAGGATAAGTGAAATTAAGATGTAGTCTTAATTTCAGTGGGAGTTAGTAAAGGGCTTTATTTAGTTATTGATATGTTCTTGTAAAACATTTTATGATGTTTAATGAAATTATTATTTCAAGATTATTTTAACTGTGATGAAATAATCGTTCCAAAATGA
Source organism: Orychophragmus violaceus (assembly GCA_030180135.1). Lineage (NCBI taxonomy): Eukaryota > Viridiplantae > Streptophyta > Magnoliopsida > Brassicales > Brassicaceae > Orychophragmus > Orychophragmus violaceus. The sequence continues at coordinate 57,870,174 of CM058234.1, read as the reverse complement.
TATGAACCATTTTATAGGTCATCGAAGTAAGTGACTTGATCTTGAGTTATCAAAGTCATTTAGCTTGATCATGAGACCCTATATTTGATAGATGGCTTATATCACGATGTCCCTAGTCGAAGGTTGTTGAAATTGGAACACCAACAACCGTGTGAGACTAGATTGGTATGTGACTTATGACAAAGTCTCAGTGTGTCATAGATGCGCGGCATCAAAGTCAGTACATAGGTGTATGTTGGGAACATACGACCAGACATGACCCGCTTAAGAGAACTCTTCAGGATATTTATATCTGTGTCATAAGAGATTCTCACTACGACTATAGAGTATAGTCCTTAGACCTGAGTTCGCATGCATGTGACTGCACATGGACTGATGCACTTTGATCATTGTCTAACGCTGTCGTTCTGCGATAGTTATAAGGACCTTGTTTGGGTACATTATGAAATGAGTAGTTTACAGTGATGGAACAAGACGGGATTTGTCCCTCCAATATAAATGGAGTGAATATCTCTAGGCCAATCGGAGATTTGAATACTGGAAAACGCATGGCCATGCTCAAACGGACTTTCCCGAGTCGTTTGGATTGTCACTATCGAATCAGAGTCCGATGAACAAGATTAGGCTTTATAAGGATGACACTAATCTTGCCTTATGACTAATCGAGATATTGAGACAAAAGGATTATGAATACAGAGATTCCAGTTCAAGTGGGAGATTGTTGGAATTATGTCCAGTAATCTATGTAATGTCTCTAGAACGTAAGAGTATGTCAATGATCAGACATAAGTCATATAATACTGGGGGTCATGATGGCTTGCTAGAGTCCGCTCATGATCTATAAGTCTTGGACTTATTGCCTTTATTATATGATCCCATATGGGTCACACGCCTAAGCTAACGGGAAAATACGAAGGAACGGTTTAGCAGAAGTACGGTAAAAGTGCTAGGCATTTACGGTACTTGGAGAGACTAAAGGGCCTGATTAAATCCAAGGGATTTAATCAGAACTGAGAATTGGGCCCAAAAGCCCATGAGAACTAAAGGGAGTTTTAATGAATAAAACTTGACCTAAAGCTCTCTAATTCTTCAGACTTCTGCGCCTCCCTTAGCCTCTCTCTGCGCCTCCTCTCTGTCTGGTCTAGCAGCCAATTCCCGAGCGTGCGTGTGTGAGCCTTTGGAGGATCCATCTCTTGGTGGTTCTGCTGATCTCTGAATATTACCTCCCATTCCGCTGCACAAAAAGGTAACAGGTGAGATCTATTATGTTTCTATTCAAGAGAACCTAGATCTGCATGTTTAGTAGGATGAATCAATCTGAGAATTAAATCAGGAGACACTAAACGATCCAACAATAACCGACTGGATGAGTTCTATGCTAACCGGTCAGCAATTGTACCTCCTGGATTTGAGAGGAATGATTTTGAGATCAAGACTGTCTACTACTCTCTACTAAAGCAGAATCCTTTCCATGGTCTCCCACATGAGCAGCCGATGGATCACATTGATGACTTTGAGGACTACGTCACTGGGATGAAGTACAATGGGGTGAACTATGATTTTCTCTACCTTAAGCTTTTCCCCCATTCTCTCGCTGGAGAGGCTTTAGCTTGGGTGAAGCAACTTGCACCTGGTAAGTTTACTACTTGGGATGCTGTGAAGAGAGAGTTCTTGAGGCACTTTTATGATGATGCTCGCTCTGATCAGTCGAGACAGGATATTCTCACCTTCACCCAAGGTCCTACAGAGCCTCTTAAGACTGCTTGGATGAGGTTTAAGAAGTACCAACGTGACTGTCCTCATCATGGATTCTCTGAAGTGACATTGTTGGGCATATTCTTCAGAGGCATTGATCTCCATTATCAGTCTGCATTAGATAATGCCAGCAATGGTAATTTCAATACTAGGACTCCCGAGCAGGCTAAGACACTGATTGATAACTTGGTGAGCAGTAATAGCACCAAGATTGTTGATAGGAGAAGGAAGGAGTCTGGTGGGAAGGTTGATAATCTGGAGATTGCTGACATTAGGAACAAGTTGGACACTGTTCATAGTTTGTTGACTGGGAAGAAGGCTGTCCACTTGGTCAGGAAGTTGAGGTGTTTGGAGCTGAAGAAGATCACCAGGAAGAGGATCTGAACTACATTGGTGGCTCTGGATTTCAAGGGAATAGGTTTGGTAATCAGCAAGGTAATAAGTTCTTTAATGGTGGACAGAAGAGTGCTTTCACAAGCAACCAGAACTCTTTTGGATATGGACAGACTGCTGGTTTTCAGAAACCTTTTCAGCAAGGTAATCAGAGGACTTATGGATCATCCTCCTATCAGGCACCTCCTGCTGCTAATGCTCATGAGAGCAAGATGGAAGCAATGATGGGAAAATTGCTGAAAGGACATACTAAGACTGTTGTGGACTTCAACAAGAAGCTGGATGTTGTGTATGAAGATCTGAATGGGAAGTTTGAATCCTTGAGCACAAATGTGAAGGAGCTTGATGCTAAGGATGTGAGGACTGCTGGATATGTTCGGAGGCCAGATGGATCTCTTCCGGGATGGACTGATGCTAATCCTAAGTATCAGTGCAATGCAGTGACATTAAGAAGTAGTAAGGAGCTGTTCCTGCCCAGAAAAAGCAGTTGAGCTTAGAAGAAATCGTGGAAATTGAAGAGATGGAAGATGAGATCCGTGAAATTCGCAATGCATCGATCGACACACCTGTGCAACGATCGACGCAGGGCGAAAATGGGGATTCTGAACCTAAGCTCGACACGGAGGTGGTACCGAAATCGCCTAGCAACGATCGATGCAATACGAGCAACGATCGACGCAAGGCGACTGCCGAGAGTTCAAACGCAGAAAGGCTGAAGAAGTCGAATGAAAGGGTTTACAAGCCTAAAGTTCCTTTTCCTAAGAACCCCAGGAAGGCTAAGAACGATAGGCAGTATGCTAAGTGCCAAGAGATCATTAAAAAGGTGAAGATTGAAGTGCCTTTGATTGACTCTATGCAGACTACTCCTGTGATGAAGAGATGTCTTAAGGACTTACTTGCTGGTAAATGGTCTGATGAGGAAAGTGTAATGATGATCACAGAAGTATGTAGTGCAGTGATTCAGGGCAGAATTCCCGAGAAGTTGAAAGATCCAGGAAGCTTTGTGTTGGATTGTGGTATCTACAAGGAAAGATTTGAGATATCTCTATGTGATCTTGGTTCTAGTGTGAACCTTATGCCCTTCTCTGTTGCTAAGAGACTTGGGATTACTGACTTCCTGCCCACTAGGATCTCACTAGTTTTAGCAGACATAACAATCAGAATTCCTGAAGGAATTTTGGAAGATGTGCCTATAATGATTGGCCAATGTGTGATTCCTACTGATTTTGTGGTTCTGCAGTATGAAGAGGAACCAAAGGATCCACTGATTTTGGGTAGGCCTTTCTTGGCTACTGCGGGTGCGATGATTGACTGCCAGAGATGTAAGATAATTCTGAATGTGGGTGATCTGAAGATGAGCTTTGATATGGACAAACTGGTGAAGAGACCAACCATCGACGGACATACCTTTTATGTGGATACACTCAGTGATTTGGCTGCAGACTACTTTCATAAGACACATGCTGAGGATCCGCTAGAGAGAGCTTTACTAAGCTCTATAATGGAGCTGGAACTTCTCCAAGACAAGCCCAAAATCTGCTATGCGATGCTAATGGATTCTTCTGAGCAAGTGATGCAGTTGGAGGTGTCTGACGCGACGTTGCATCGATCGACACAGCTAACGCATCGATCGTTGCAGGTCGACAGAGACTGGGCAGAGGAAAAAGCCCCGAAAATTGAGCTGAAACAACTTCCGTCCGGGCTAAGGTACGCATTTCTTGGACTTAATTCGACATATCCAGTGATTGTTAATGCTAGTTTGAACAACGCAGAGCTCACTTTACTGCTAAGCAAGATGCGCAAGCATCGCAAAGCTCTTGGCTATTCTCTTGATGACATTTCAAGTATCTCTCCGGAGTTGTGCATGCATCGGATACATCTTGAGGACGAGACTAAGACATTAGTTGAGCATCATAGGAGGCTTAATCCTAATCTTAAGGATGTGGTAAAGAAGGAGATCATGAAGCTCCTAGATGCTGGGATCATCTTGTAGTATCTTGTAGTGTTAATCCTGATTCAATTCATCAGATTACTTGATCCTAAACATGCCAGATCTAGGTTCTCTTGAATAGAAACATAAGTAGATCTCACCTTTTACCTGTTTTGTGCAGCGGAAAGGAAGAACAGGCCAGAGATCAAAGAGCCACCGAGTGATAACTCCTCCAGAGGTTCACACACGCACACCAATCAGGAAGCAGGCTGCTAGGCCACTAGGAGAAACCGGCGCAGGGGAGAGAGAGAGTTGACGGCTCCAGTGTTAGGGTTAATCAGTCTGAAACTCGAGTTTTATGACACAAAACTCGTCCTGTTCCGTTTGGGCCATTTGGCCCAAATACCAATTAACTCGTCGGTGTTTGCGCATTGCATCGATCGTTGCACCTTGTGCATCGATCGATGCACATTGGCTAAACCTTTTATTCTCTCTAAGTATAGTAAATGCCTAGCACTTTTACCATACTCCTGCTAAACCGTTCCTACACGATTTCCTGTTAGCTTAGGCGTGTGACCCATATGGGATCATACAATAAAGGCAATAAGTCCAAGACTTATAGATCATGAGCGGACTCTAGCAAGCCATCATGACCCCCAGTATTATATGACTTATGTCTGATCTTTGACATACTCTTACTTTCTAGAGACAGTACCGAGATTACTGGACACATTTCCAACAATCTCCCACTTGTACTGGAATCTCTGTATTCATAATCCTTTTGTCTCAATATCTCGATTAGTCATAAGGCAAGATTGGTGTCATCCTTATAAAGCCTAATCTTGTTCATCGGACTCTGATTTGATACTGACAATCCAAACGACTCGGGACAGTCCGTTTGAGCATGGCCATGCATTTTCCAGTATTCAAATCTCCGATTGGCCTAGAGATATTCACTCCATTTATATTGGAGGGACAAATCCCGTCTTGTTCCATCACTGTAAACTACTCACTTCACAATGTACCCAAACAAGGTCCTTATAACTATCGCAGAACGATAGCGTTAGACAATGATCAAAGTGCATCAGTCCATGTGCAGTCACATGCATGCGAACTCAGGTCTAAGGACTATACTCTATAGTCGTAGTAAGAATCTCTTATGACACAGATATAAATATCCTGAAGAGTTCTTATAAGCGGGTCTTGTCCGGTCGTATGTTCCCCAACATACACCTATGTACTGACTTTGATGCCGAGCATCTATGACACACTGAGACTTTGTCATAAGTCACGTACCAATCCAGTCTCACACGGTTGTTGGTGTTCCAATTTCAACAACCTTTGACTAGGGACAGGATGATATAAAACATCTATCAAATATAGGGTCTCATGATCAAGCTAAATGACTTCGATGACTCAAGATCAAGTCATTTACTTCGATGACCTATAAAATGGATCATATCATTTTGGAACGATTATTTCATCACAGTTAAAATAATCTTGAAATAATAATTTCATTATCAAACATCTCAAATGTTTTACAAGAACATATCAATAACTAAATAAAGCCCTTTACTAACTCCCACTGAAATTAAGACTACATCTTAACTTCACTTATCCTACAGCTACAGTCCGTGACTCGTGCTTAGGGCTAAGGAGTGGCTTCGTTAATAGATTAGCAACGTTCTCATTTGTTGAAACTTGCTGATCTACTTAACATCTCTGTCATTTATCTTAAGGTGTTTGGACCTCTGATGTGCAGCTAGTCTCATCTATGCTGGGAATCACATCAAGTTCATTGACGAACTCTTCTTTCCAAACAACCTCTTTCGCCGCTTTCAAACTGCGAAATGTTCAGTTTAAGTCATGGAGTCAGCAACAGTGCCTTGCACCGCCAGACAGACACAAGATATAACCGGACTGTGACCGGAAATCATCTTTGTCTGTTGGAAACTTGCTTTTCAGACTCTGCTGACTTGTAGCACATCACTTTCTCCGTAAATCAAGAACTTATCCTTAGTATTCCTCAAATACTTTAGGACATACTTTAGGAAACTTGATTCTTTGCTGGATTTGACTGGTCTTTACTTGTCTTGCTTAAAATTAAAGCAACATCAAACAAGTACTTTTCATGGCATACATGATAGATCCAATTACCGAAGCATATGGAATCCTATCCATGCATTTAAGCTCAGCGGTTATCGTAGGATACTGTATCTTGCTTAACGTAATGCCATGTGACATTGGCATAAAACCCTTCTTGGATTGCTGAAAAACGTGTAGGACTTTGTCAATTTAAGAATCCTGACATTGTCCTACCAGCTCTTTTGGATCTCTATCTTTAAATCCAAAATCCAAGACTTTCGTGGCTATACCCATGTCTTTCACAAAAACAACTCCCAAGCCAGTCCTTTACCGACTGCAGCATTGGGACGTTATATCCGAGAATCAGTATGTCATCGACATACACTATGAGAAATGCAATATCGCTCCCACTTATCTATTAGTGAACACACAGTTCCGCTTCGTTCCTGTTCAAGTCAAAACCTTGACTACTTCAACAGAACGAAGATTCCAACTCCGATATGTTTGCTTCCATCCATGAATGGATCGATGAAGCTAACTTACATAAAATGTAATTTTTTCGGAGTCCGGGCTCACTTTCGCTTCTTTGAATTTCGCAGATTTATCGCTTTCAATGATCATCAGATCATGCGAACTTTCAATGATTATCAGTTTCAACTAATTACGAGAAATCACTCTCGGATTAGTAACTGATTCATTCATATCTGCGAACTTCAGGCTCCACAGGTGTAGATTCTACAGAAATCTGTAAATCCTTCCGCTGCTCTCCCTCAATAGGTAAAGCAGCCTCCTGTATTTCTCGAATTTCTTCGAGTTGTACTTTTACTCCCACTGTTCTTCTTGGAAAGTAACTTCCCTTCTTAGAAAACAGAATGGTCGTAAAAATACTTTTTACTCCCACTGTTCTTCTTGGAAAGTAATTTCCCTTCTTAGAAAACAGAATGGTCGTAAAAGTACCGAGCCTTGGTTTCCCTTTGAAAACTTCGAGTTAAGCTTTTACTCCCACTGTTCTTCTTGGAAAATAACTTCCCTTCTTAGAAAACAGATTGGACGTAAAAATAACAAGCCTTAGTTTCTCTAGGACAACCAGCGAAGTAGCACAACTACAAATACTCAGTAAAGACAAAATTGGATCGATTCCAATCCACATTAACGTGGTGTCTTTCAACCGATATTTGTGGAACTATTTCAGCGTAAACTTAGATATTTTAGAGCGTTATTCTTAAATAATATCATGGAAGATTCGTGTGACTCATCTTTAATCATTTCTAATAAGATCTGATTCTTTCTCACAGAAACACCTTCAGGTTTTCAGGAGAAATGAGTTGTGAAACGATTTCACACTCATTAAGATGATCACACAATCAATGACTTAAGTATTCTCACTCGTGATTTAATCCAGAGTCTTAATACTTTTGTCATTCAGATCCTATACTTCATTCTGGAACTCTTTCGACCATGTCAAAGAATTCCGACTTGTGTCTCATCAAATGAACACAGTCTTACTCACTGAAAAATCAGTAGAGATAATGAAGTGCAGGAAATTTTTCTCTGGCATTACTGCTCATTGGGCCACATACATGAGTATGTTCCAGGTCCAATAAGCCTTTGGGCTTTTCTCTAGCTCGGCTAAGATAGGCCCTTTGCCTTTTGGTCTAGTAAACAGAATTCAAGTCTCATAAGATATTTTTATCAAATGAGCCCAATAGTCCATGACTATGGGATTTCCGAATCCGACTTACTCTATGTGACCAAGACTTTATGCCAAGAAAAATCAGGTTTAATTCATCAGATTTAAACCAATTCGGTATTTATGTTACATTTAGGCACTCTTTGGTTTAAGATATAAAACCCATTCCATGAATAGGGTGCTACAATTAATATTTCATTAAGATCAAAAGAACAAAACTTGTCTTTTATCAAAATGAAAAACATTCAAATTCTTACAAGAAAATGAAAGACAACTCTGCTTAAAGCAGGTACATTGTAGCAATTACTTAATACAAAACCAAGCCTCAAAGGGATCTATAAGTGAAAACCCTACGGCTGAGGCAGCATCCCAAGCTCCTTCCAGACATGTAGTTTCACTTGCCCTTCCTTCAACGTTCTACTGTTTCTTAGGCTCTGCATATTATCACAAATATCAGTGCCACAACCAGTATCCAATACCTTTAAGGTAGAACTTGAAGTAATAACATGAATACCTGAGGAAGTAGTCGCATACATCGACTTTAACTCCTCATCATCTTCCATGAATTTAATGCAATTTCTCTTCCAATGCCCTGTCTCCTTACAGTAGCAGCACTTACCAACGTAAGAGGTATCTGACTCGGGCTCAGAAGACACACGCTTGCCATGATTCAAAATCTGGACAACTTTGTCTCCACCCTTGTCAGCATTAGGTTTAGCAAACCTACCCTTCTCATTCATGAGATTGTGCAGGGTACTCTTCACGTTTGGCTCAACTGTCTTGAGCATTTCATGCAGTTCAGTCAACGTCTTCGTTAAGCCTTTCTTGATATAGTTCCTTACGAACTTATCATAGCTTGACGGCAGTGACTGCAGAATGATCTCAGTTGCCAATTCCTGGCTAACTGGATAATCCAGTTTCCTCAGGTTATCAATGTAACCCATCATTTTACTGACATGAGGACTTACTGGATGATCATTTGGTAGCTTGCAGCTAGTGAGAGATTTAACCAACTGGTATCTCTCCACTCTTATCTGCTCCTGAAATTTTATTTTCAGGCTGCTGATCATCTCTATTGGCGACTCCATGTTCTCATATTGCTTCCGCAAGTCTGAGTCCATGCTAGCCAATATCAGACCACGCACATCTACCGCATCATTATAATGCTTATTCCAAGCATCATATACTGCATGAGAAGCATTGGACCCGATCCTCACGGGGAGAGCTCTCTCAAGAACATAGTCCTTTCTCTCCTGTCTGAGGACTAGCCTCAGGTTCCGCGACCAAGTCAAGAAATTTGATCCGTTCAGCTTGTCCATCTTAAGGACAGACCGGATCGAGAAAGCGTTTTGATTGTTTGTGCTAGTCATAACTGAAAATTAAGATAAAAGGATTTTAGTTAATATGTTCAATATGATTAATCCCGTATTAAATTAATATGATTAATCACGCATTATATTCAATAACATAAGTTACCCTCAATAGAATATAATGATTCCAAGATCCACATATAACTAAGATTAAAGTGGGCCACTGGCCGTCACCCAACCTTAGCTTATATCGGTAAGCCCTGAATCGGCTAATTATATCCGTGATATAACTCTTGGTTGTGAATCTGGGCCCGAGGCCCAATCCACTCTGATGTCTCAAGGCCCGGGACTCCCGATGGCCTAGTCAAGAAAACCAGACTATACAGTCATGTAATCATTAATGTCTGGGACTCCCAATGACATTTATGAATCACAAACTGTCTTACCCACGCAAAAGCAGACATCCTCACACTGTAAGGCCATGAATGCAATTGAATGGGCTTTGACAGCTGACATAGCCTGGACAAGACATCCAACGCTTGATATTATTTGAGGTTCGTAGGTTTATTAAAATTTCATTCCCAAAATAGAAGATTACTATTTCGGGAAACTTTTCTATTTTAGGAAACCTACTATTTTTAGAAACTTTCTAAAATTGGAAACTTTCTAAAACCGGAAACTTTCTAACTTTAGAAATTTCTTAAAATCCAAAACCCGCAAATCCAGAAACTTCTATTTTTTAGAAACTTTCTAATTTCAAAATTTCGGAAACTTTTAATTTAAAATCGACTTTATAATTTTATAAAATAAATTTTAAATTAATCTGAAGAAAGACTCAAATAACTGGCCCAATTGTTTTAACTTCTTGGCCCGAGGCCCAAGAATTGGTCCATGTCCAAGACATGACCCAATTGTCCAATTAATTGACATAACCGGTCTGGTTCATTAAAACTGGTCTAACCAAGTTTTAATTACTACGATGACCACAATTGTCAACCGGTTATTTACTAAACCGGATTTTCTCAATTTATTTGGTCCAACCAAATCAAATTAGAAATTCCTGGTTTAGGCACTAAATCCAATAATTCTTTCGACATTGGATTTCTTATCCCGGTTTAACCAGACTTAATAAAATTATTAAATCTGTTTATTAAACCGTGACGTTTAATTCAAATTAAATTAAACCGAGTCTAAACCCTAACCGCATTGATCGATGCTCTCAGCATCGATCCTGCAACGATCGTTCATCGATCCTGCATCGATCGATGCTCTCACGCATGCACGAACGGTTATCTGGTTTGGCCAAGAGATTCTCGCGAGATCCATGCGATCGTTTGAACGATCCATGCGATCGCGGTCAATCTCTCGCGACTGCAACGATCGATCCTTGCATTGCATCGATCGATGCAATGCGATCTCAGTCGATGCAAAATCAGTTTCGATCGCATACCAAATCAATATAGCTTGGTCATGCGATTTTACAACTGTTTGTTTAGGATTCAATTCTTGTTTCTTAAGTGTTTTAATCTTATCAGTAGATTGATTCAAAAACACCTCTTTAAACAATCCTAAACATGAATCTAAACAAGAAGAACCAGAACCAATGGCTCTGATACCACTGTAGTATCTTGTAGTGTTAATCCTGATTCAATTCATCAGATTACTTGATCCTAAACATGCCAGATCTAGGTTCTCTTGAATAGAAACATAAGTAGATCTCACCTTTTACCTGTTTTGTGCAGCGGAAAGGAAGAACAGGCCAGAGATCAAAGAGCCACCGAGTGATAACTCCTCCAGAGGTTCACACACGCACACCAATCAGGAAGCAGGCTGCTAGGCCACTAGGAGAAACCGGCGCAGGGGAGAGAGAGAGTTGACGGCTCCAGTGTTAGGGTTAATCAGTCTGAAACTCGAGTTTTATGACACAAAACTCGTCCTGTTCCGTTTGGGCCATTTGGCCCAAATACCAATTAACTCGTCGGTGTTTGCGCACTGCATCGATCGTTGCACCTTGTGCATCGATCGATGCACATTGGCTAAACCTTTTATTCTCTCTAAGTATAGTAAATGCCTAGCACTTTTACCATACTCCTGCTAAACCGTTCCTACACGATTTCCTGTTAGCTTAGGCGTGTGACCCATATGGGATCATACAATAAAGGCAATAAGTCCAAGACTTATAGATCATGAGCGGACTCTAGCAAGCCATCATGACCCCCAGTATTATATGACTTATGTCTGATCTTTGACATACTCTTACTTTCTAGAGACAGTACCGAGATTACTGGACACATTTCCAACACATCTATCCGATTTCAGACAGCGATTGGGTTAGTCCGGTCCATGTAGTGCCTAAGAAAGGTGGAGTTACAGTAGTGAAGAATGAGAAGAACGAGTTGATCCTACAAGGACTTTGACTGGACACCGGATGTGCATAGATTACAGGAAGCTCAATGCTGCGACAAGGAAAGATCATTTCCCTTTACCTTTCATTGATCAGATGCTGGAGAGGTTAGCAAATCACCCTTACTATTGCTTCCTCGATGGATATTCAGGCTTCTTCCAGATTCCCATCCATCCAGAGGATCAGGGAAAGACTACTTTTACTTGTCCATTGGCACATTTGCATACCACAGGATGCCTTTTGGACTTTGTAATGCACTAGCCACTTTCCAGAGATGCATGATGTCCATATTTACTGATATGATTGAGGATTTCATGGAGGTGTTTATGGATGACTTTCCAGTCTACGGGTCATCTTATAATGAGTGCTTGGATAATCTGTGCAAAGTGCTAGCTAGATGCGAGGAGAAGCACTTGGTTCTTAATTGGGAGAAGTGCCATTTCATGGTCAGAGATGGCATTGTACTTGGACATAAAGTGTTCGAAGCAGGGATCGAAGTAGACCGCGCTAAGATTGAGGTAATGACCAGCCTTCAAGAGCCTGATTCTGTGAAGTCCGTGAGGAGCTCTCTTGGACATGCTGGTTTCTATAGACGGTTCATCAAGGACTTCAGTAAGATTGCTAGACCACAAACTACGTTGCTGTGTAAGGATACCAAGTTTGAGTTCAATGCAGACTGTCAGACTGTGTTTGAACAGATCAAGCAAGCATTAGTGAGTGCTCCTATAGTTCAGCCACCAGATTGGGATTTACCTTTTGAGATTATGTGCGATGCGAGCGACTATGCCGTAGGAGTTCTTCTAGGGCAGAAAAAGGACAGAAAGCTTCATGCTATTTACTATGCCAGCAGGACACTAGATGATGCGCAAAGAAACTATGCCACTACAGAGAAGGATTTGTTGGCTGTTGTCTTTGCATTTGAGAAGTTTCGCCCCTATCTTGTTGGCTCCAAAGTGATTGTACACACTGATCATTCAGCCCTGAAGTATCTGATGCAGAAGAAGGATGCTAAGCCAAGATTGTTGAGATGGATTATGTTGCTTCGGGATTTTGACATTGAAGTGAGGGACAAGAAGGGAGTTGAGAATGGAGTTGTTGACCATCTGTCAAGGATTCTGGTTGAAGAAGACGTCCCCATCAATGATTTCTTGCCTGAGGAGAACGTCAATATGATCGGGACAGTATTACAGACGGATTTGGATAGGAATTTGCAGAACTGTTGGATTAATCGCATTGCGTCGATCGATGCAACACTTGTGACGATCGATGCATGTGAAGAGGACGCAACGATCGATGCTACCCAGTCCGACGATCGTTGCAGTGCGGATACGAGCCTAGAACCTTTTAAAGTTCGAATCGGATAATACGACTTCGAAGTTGATGTTGTCGCGACGACTACTCGACCCTGGTATGCAGATATAGCTAATTACCTGGCTGCAAAGACTGAACTAGATGAGTTGAAGGGGTATGCAAAGAAGAATTTCTTCAGAGAGCTCAGACGATACTATTGGGATGAGCATTATCTATACAAGCACTGTTCGGATGGTCTTTACAGGAGATGCATTGCTGAATCAGAGGTTCCAGATATCCTATTCCACTGTCATGGATCAGATTATGCTGGACATTTTGCTACTTTCAAGACTGTGTCTAAGGTTCTGCAAGCAAGTTTATGGTGGCCTACAATTTTTAGAGACGCTCATTCTTTTGTCTCTCAGTGTGATGCCTGTCAGAGGAGAGGGAAAATCAGTAAGAAGCATGAGATGCCTTAGAATTTCATTCTTGAGGTTGAGGTTTTCGATTGCTGGGGCATAGATTTCATGGGTCCTTTTCCCTCATCCTATGGGAATAAGTTCATCTTGGTTGTTGTGGATTATGTGTCTAAGTGGGTGGAAGCAATAGCTAGTCCAACCAATGATTCTTCGGTGGTTATTAAGCTGTTTAAAACCATCATATTCCCCAGATTTGGAGTACCTCGGATAGTAATTAGTGATGGAGGATCTCATTTCATTAATAAGGTCTTCGAGAAGCTGCTACAGAAGCATGGAGTTCATCACCGAGTTGCTACTCCTTATCACCCTCAAACTAGTGGACAAGTCGAGGTCTCTAACAGACAGATCAAAGAGATCTTAGAGAAGATAGTTGGGAAGACAAGGAAGGATTGGACAGCAAAGCTGGATGACGCACTATGGGCTTAGCGAACTGCATTCAAGACAACACTTGGGACTACTCCATTCCATCTGATGTATGGAAAAGCATGTCATCTGCCAGTAGAGCTTGAGCACAAAGCAGCATGGGCTGTGAAGCAGATGAACTTCGATCTTAAGTCTGTTGGAGAGAGGAGATTGGTGCAGCTTAATGAGTTGGATGAGATTAGACATTTTGCTTATGAGAACTCAAAGCTATACAAGGAGATGACTAAAGCTTATCATGACAAGAAAATTGTCTCTAGAAAATTTGAGCCTAATGATCAGGTACTTTTGTATAACTCTCGTTTGCAATTGTTTCCAGGTAAGCTGAGATCGAGGTGGTCTGGTCCTTTCACAATCAAGGAGGTACGTCCTTATGGAACTGTCGTTCTAATCAGCCAGGAAGGTAAGGAATTTACTGTCAATGGACAGAGGGTGAAGCACTATTGGGCTAAGGCCGAGATTCCGAGAGGTCAGATTCTGCCTATGGATAATGCACTCTCTGCCTGATTCAGCTGAAAGGTCAAGCTAATGACCTTAAACAAGCGCTGAGTGGGAGGCAACCCACTGTTAGGTTCGTTTTGTTTTCATTTTTCGTTTTTGATTTGGTGTTTTTGATTTTCTGCTTTCGTGTGTTCTAAGCCGAGAGAAACAGGCAGAATCGCACTGCATCGATCGACACACATAGTGCATCGGTCGATACAGTTTCGATTTACGGTTTTCCGACTCAATAGCGGTTTAGACACCGGTTATCTCCTTAACCGTGAGCATATTCACCGTGCATCGATCGACACCCTTGTGGCATCGATCGATGCAGGCCGACGACAGGTAAGTGGTCTGACCCTTCTTGGTTTATAAACATTTTCTTTCTTTTATTGACCCTGAGCTTGACACCACTGGGGACAGTGTGTTTCAAGTGTGGGACAGTGGCGGATCTAGAAACGTTTTTAATCGGGGGCACAATATTAAATATAACAAAAATCCATATTTGACTAGGGGCACTTTTCCTTTTTCTTCACTAAAACTAAGAACAATTGATTAAATTAGCCTAAGTTACTTAAGAAAAAAAATAGTAGGGGGCACATGACCCCGTACGTTAACCTCTCCGTCCTCCCCTGGTGGGGAATGTAGCTACTGACGCACGCTTCTGTTTTCTTAGAGTCAGTCCTGTTTTCAAAAATTTGTTTTATCGAGTCAAAACAGTTTAAGTAAGAAACAGTGAATTTTGAGAAGTTAACAGCACTTGCAGGAACTTAAGTAACCATTGGGACGAGCTTTCAGGATCAATCTATGACTATTAGAAAACCCCAACACAGATCAACCTACTGAGAACACCCACATCACTTCAGGTATCAGAGGATCCTTTACTGACTTCACCCTTAATTTTGACTTAATTTTCTCACCTAATGGCTTGGTATACCTTGAGTCGGACTCCTCTGTTAGTTCTGACACAGCTTGTAAACATGTCCAAGTAAGGTTCCCTTCTCCCCTTCTCTAAAGTAAAAAACAAAAAAAAGAGAATAATAAACTGAGGATGAGCTCGTAGCTCCGAAGTGGTCGCGGGAGTGGTAGAGACCCCCATTACCTCCTGTGCATCCATGGAATGTGTCCAAAGTACACCCCATAACGGGAAGAGCACTGATAAAAAAAAAATGATACCCAATGGAGAAAAATCAGTTGCTAAGGAAGGGAAAAGAGAAGAAAGGAACCATAAAAAGATAAGATGGTGGTCTAGAGCTAACAGAGTAAGAGTCCATGTGCCCTTTGATCGATAATCCTTAGGTGAGACCGCACTTAATAGCTTATAGAAGTCAGTAGGGTGAATTTGAATGCTATGGATTGATTGTGGAGTTTACTCAGGACAGTTGCTAAGTGTGGGGAAAGTATATGTTGGTCTTGATGTCTTGCAGGTGAAATCGTTCAGTGGTTTACTAAGGGGAATTTGAGTGTTGTTGCTTCTAAGATGAAAAGAGTATCTGAAAGTTTTCAAACCTCTTCACTACATTCTAGTTTTCTGTTTCGCTTGAGGGCAAGCAAAGGCTAGTGTGGGGGAGTTGATATATCATGGTTTTTACCGGTTTTAGACCATGATATAACTATGTTTTAGAGTCTTTTGGTGTTTTTTTAGAGTCATTTACATGTGTTATCAGGTCTAGACATGTTTGAAGCGGAATTGGAGATTATGGCACATTCTGGAGTATTTTGGAGATTTAACCCGAGAGATAGAGTTCACTGCCCAAAACAGAGGAGTGCATCGATCGACACATCTTGTGCATCAATCGACACACATGCACATAAGACATTCTTGGCGGTTTAATGAGAGATTTGGAAATTGCAACATAGCCCAGAAGTTTCACATAATTACAAAGAAGCCCCAGCCATGATTAGACCATTATATTAGGGTTTTTAGCCACTTGTTTAGGAAACGCTTTAGACACGCTTACTTACGCTTTCATACTTTGAGCATAGATATTTTAGAGCTTTTGGGGCTGATCTAATCTTGTACTGCTTCCTGCTTTTGGAGAAGATTTCGAACCCCTTTTATTCTTACTCTTTATTTATGCAATCTATTTATTCTATGATTTGTATTTCATTGATCATGTCTGAGTAGATTCATAGTTAGGTTTAGGGATTCTCATAAAGGTTTTCATGACTTGTTAGATTAATTTATCAGTTTAGGATTCATAACTTATTTGTTCTTCAACCTGAATTGTGCTTAATACTAGTTTCTAACCTGATCACTTAGAATCTAGACTCTAGGTTGTTAAATTGACACGAAAGTGTGGTTTAGAATCTGAACTATTTAGGTTGAGCAATTTAATTATCCGCAAAGAAATTTGGTTTAATTGAATTGTGAACATATCGAACATGCACTTAAGGCTAGTTTAATCTGTTAGGAATTGCAAAGAAATTTGGGTTTCTGCTATTAGACTTAGAGAATTCTCGCAACGAAAGTTGGTTAATTCTACATCTGTGTTTGAGTTCTAGAACCGTGCTTAATTTGATCCTGACTGATGGTTAATTTACTTGTCTGATTTCCCGAGAACTCCCTAGACTTAGCGCTTTTAGCTGATTGCTTACAAACCACTCCTGCTATCTGATTTACTTTTCTGCTTGCTATTTATTTTCTAATTGATTTCTCCTAGCTTAACTTGATAATTCTACAATCTATCGTAAGGTCCAGAGTCTCTGTGGATTCGATACCCTATATACTACTAGTCACGACTGTGCACTTGCAGTATTAACTCTAGGGATAAAACTCTGAGCATATCATCGGCTACGACATGCGTCGACCGATGTACATGGTCTGTCGGTCGATGCATCAGTTCATCCTACATTTTGAGCTGCATTGCTCTGTAGAATCCATCAACCTCGCATAACAAATGGGAGGCTCGTCCTCCAGATGCTCTGATTCATGTACTGAGCTTAGCAGAGCTCTCTCCAATGGATCCTCAGCTTGCGTCCTATGAAAGAATTCCTCTGCCAAATCACTGAGAGTATCCACATAGAATGTCTTTCCATCGATGGTTGGCCTCTTCACCAGCTTATCCATATAAAACTCATCTTCAGATCGCCCACATTCAGAATGATTGTTCCCTTCTTACAGTCAATCATCGCTCCAGCAGTAGCCAAGAAGGGTATACCCAAGATAAGTGGATCCATTGGTTGTTCTCCATAATGCAGACCCACAAAGTCTGTAGGGATCACACAGTTGCTAATCCTGTTTGGCACATCTTCCAACACTCCTTCTGGAATCTTGACAGTCTTATCATCTAGAACCAGTGAGATTCTAGTAGGCATGAAATCTGTCATCCCAAGCTTCTGAGCAACATAGAAGGGCATAAGGTTCACACTTGAACCAAGATCACACAATGACCTCTCAAATCTATCTCTGTAGATAGAACAACCCAACACAAAACTCCATGGATCATTTAGTTTCTCAGGATCCTGCCTTGAATCACAGCAGTGCATACCTCGAAGATCATCAGTACACCTTCCTCACCAGTAATGTTACCAGAAAGCATATCCTTTAGACACCTCTTCATCACAGGAGTGGTTTTAAGAGCCTCAATCAAAGGGACCTCAATTAGCACCTTTCTCATCATCTCCTTACATTTAGACAACTACAGCTCGTACTTTGACTTCCTAGGGTTCTTAGGGAAGGGAACCTTAGGCTTATAGACTCTTTCATCAGCAGTCTTGAGCTTTTCTGCATTCACAGTCTGTGCAAGGCCATTGCGTCGATCGACGCTAAAAGTGCGTGGGTCGATTCTTAACTCAGGTGTGTCGACCTTTGCGTCGACACTGATCGTGAGTCCTTTGTTCAAATCTTTGTCAAACCCAAAAAAATCTCAGGATTTACGTCCCGCGTCGACCGATGCATAGGTGCGTCAGTCGGCGCACTCTGCAATCAGCGAATTTTGTCTTCCATTTCTTTAATTTCAACGATTTCCTCCAAGCTCAGACCCTTTTCCAGTGCAGGAACGACCTCCTTACCACTTCTCAATGTAATTATATTACATTCGTACTTCGTATTAGCATATGTTCTCCTAGGGAGAGTTCCATCTTGCCTCTTTGCAGACCCAGCAGTCTGTGCAGTATGCATATCCAACTTCTTGAAATGAGTGCTCAAAGCATCAATCTTTCCATTCAGATCCAAGTACAGAGCATCAATCTTCCCATTAAAGTTCATTGTACTCTTATGTTTTCCTTCCAGAATCTGCTCCAACATACCCATCATCTTATCATACTGCTCATTTTGAGGAGGAGCGGGTTGATAGCATGAAGATCCATAGTTCTTGGTGAAGCTACTAGTGTTTCCAAGGCTGTTGTTACTCAAAAAAGGCTTCTGGTACTGAGGCTTAGGTGTGAAACCAGAAGAGTTTTGATTACCTGTGAAGGTACTCCTCCGACCCATTCCATTGTAGCCATCTCTGTCTTGTTGATTCCAAAATATGTTATCCTCAAAACCAGTCCCACCAATGTAGTTCACTTCCTTTTCATCATCACAATCCTCAGCATTAAATACCTCAACATCTTGAGCAAAATGAACCTTCTTTTTCCCAAGTAGAAGACTATGGTAAGAATCAATCTTATTCTTTATCTCTTCCATATGCGATCCATCAACCTTTCCACTTGATTACTTCCTCTCCAAATCAGCATTGTTAGTGCTATTATTTATTATACACCAACTTCTCAATCAGCTCCTTAGCTTTTTCTGGAGATTTGGTATTGAAGTTTCCATTGCTAGCAGTATCCAATGCCATCTGATACCACAAATCAACACATCTGATAGCAGTATTGAGTGTTCGAAAAGCTTATAGTGCAGGAAGTCATAGCTCACTCCATTGTGTTTCATCCTTGTGACCAATGACTCAAACTTCTCAAAATAGTCCATAGGATGCTCATGTGGGAGTCCATGAAAGAGATGATGCCTCACAAAAGTATAGTAGGAAGTCTTCAGCTCGAAGTCATTCCTCTGAATGGGAGGAGGTACAATCGCATACTTGTTAGTATAGAACTCAACAAGTCTTTTGTAATCAGCAAGAGTCCTCCCAACTGGTGCATTAGCTTGCGCATTCGGATTAACATTAGCATTAGCGCCTCCTCCTTGTCCTCCTGCACATGGATTGACAAGTTGTTGCTCACCAACTTGCTGGAGGACAATAACATTTCCATCTGCATCAAGTCTCTGGCCCTGGTTGTTGTAAGAATTGTTTTCCAAATCCCTCAGAACACCATGTTTATCCGAATCAAAATCACAGCATTAGGATTCAACATCTTAATTGGTTTCTAAGCTTTATTGTTCGTTCTCTCTAACCTTGCAAGCTATTGATTCTCAAGAAAAATGATCTCTTTGTGTCGATTGCTTCTGAATGTACGATTAGGCATAGACTATCTGATTTATGGCAGATGCGTCGATCGATGCAAGCAAGAGTCGATTATTTCTGTTCGTGAGTGCGTCGATTTTCTCAATATTGTCGGTCGATGCACTTGTTCTTCACACAAACCTGAACACGCAAAATCAAAACAAAAAGGGAAAATAGTAACTAAAAACGAAAAGCCTAGTCTAAACTCTAAATTTAAATCTATCAAATACTCAAAAGAGTCCCCTGGAACGGCGCCAAAAACTTGATATGCTCAGAGTATAATATCCCTAAGTTACACTTCAAGTGCACAAGCAAATGTAGTATATAGGGGTCAAACCACATAGACTCAAGAGTTCTTACGATAGACTAATCAAGCGTTGAGTTAAGCTAAGCAGCAATCAATCAAAAAGCAAACAAACGAGTATCAGAAAGTAAATAGCAGACGAGTTTTGTTATCAATACTAAAGGCACTAGGTTAAGGGAGTTCTCAGGAAATCAGGTCATGCGTATTAACAACCAGTCAAGATCGAATTAAATAATGTTCTATAACTCAAACACATATGTAAAATTAACCAACTTTCATTGCGAGAATTTACTAAGTCTAAAACTCTAGAAATCCAAATTTCTTCGCAATTCCTACAGATTAAACTAGCCTTAAGTGTAGGTTCGATTTGTTCACAAATTAGATAAACCAAATTTCTTTGCGGATATCTAATTTGCTCAACCTAAATAAATCAGATTCCAAATTACACTTTCCTATCAATTTAAAAACCTAAGATCTAGATTCCCATTGATCAGGTTAGAAACTAGTTTTAAGAACAATTCATATTGAAGAAGTAACAGTTTATGAATTCCTTAACTGATTAAATCAATCTAACATGCCATGAAAACCCTATGAGAATCCCCTAACCTAACAATGAATCTACTCAGACATATTGAATGAAATAAGCAACATGGGTTGAAAAGATTGCATTAAAAAGAGTAAGAGAATAGAAAAGGGGTTCGAAATCTTCTCTAAAAGCAGTACAAGGTCCAGATCAGCCCCAAAGCTCCTAAACCATCTCTAGCCAAAAGTATGAAAAGTGTAACAAGAATAAAACTCAAAAACATAATATTAAGTGCTAAACTCGCTTTGTGTCTTCTTTGTAAATAGTGAAACTTCTAGGTCAATTCTGCAAAACTTCAAAACTCCATTAAACCGCCAAGAAATATGATCTGGATAGCTGCGTCGCCCGATGCACATGTGCGTCGGTCAATGCTCAGGTCGAATAGACACTCTGATCTTATCATCACGGCTTCAGCTCCAAACTTTTCCCAAAAAGCTCCATAATCTTCCAAAGTACTCCAAAATGTCCAAACCTATAAAACACCTGAAAAGACTCGAATATATACTTTTATTATGGCATAAAACACCTAAAAACCATGATATATCAACGACCAAAAAGTCAAACGACGAGGAAACGCAGGGAAAATGGTTTCAAACTTCCGTGGAAGAAATAATAAGAGTTTGGGTCAAGATAAAAATCAGAAATGGACGAGTGAATCAAAAGACAGCTCACAAGCACCTCCGAGAAGATCGATGCAGACGACCGAGGAAGTTAAAAATCCCAAAACAACTTGTAACAGCCCTGAAATAATTCAAGGATCAAGATGGACTGTACAATAGTATTTGGATACAAGAAAATCCAGTTGGCCGAGATGAAACGAAGATAGACTACAACGGCCTTAAAACGGACAGTACGGCTGAGTAACGGGAATCGGTATGGATCGAAATGCGGAACAATTATCCCGAAAATCAGCCATGTTAATATTAGAATCTTGGGAAGAGGACCAGTTCATTTTATGACTGTGTGCTTCACTCCCACTGGTCACAATTATTCATGGTTATCCCTTTATCCTTTAAAATAAGATCATCCATGCTTATCCATTTATCCTTAAAGATAAGATCAACCATCCTTATCCTTTTAACAACCAAACTTCACCCTTAAGTAACCTTCCCCACATCCAGCCTATAAATACCCCAGCCCTTAGTTCATTTCCAACCTATCCCAAAACCGAGAAAATCATAAACTAGCCCGTTTTTAGTAATGTTAGACTGTGAGTGTTCCACTGAGTTGAGATAGGTTCAATATCACCCTCCAAGTTGTGTAGATCATGGATATAGTACCAGAATCTATTATTATTTAGTAACCAGGGTACATTCATCGTATTAAAGTTGGGTTTAGATAACTGTCATCTGAAATTATTGTGAGTTATGGTGATGTGTGATTGCTTGCTAGGAATGGCATGCTAGATTTTGTGATATATGTTTAAATATGTGATTTATGTTGAAGCTTAATAATATTTGCATGATGTTTTGCATGCTTATTTATTGTTACATTTATGTTGTTTCCGTTTGAGGTCTTCCTTATCTTGCACTGAGTTTTGGTAAGTAAATCCATGCTTGAGATGGTACCTCGTGTTTGAGGATTAATATGGGTAGGTAGGAAATCTAGAAAAGGACCGTCTAGGTGAGGAGACTCGGAGAGACGAGATTTCAGCCTAGGGCCGAGTTCTATCCGATGTGATAGTTGGGATAGCCGTGGTTAGAAGGGTCTTGGATGGTGACGTTCTGCTCATGTGCATGTTTGGCTATTACTTAGGTGTTCACAAATGGAAGGAATGATCGAATGTGGGAGACCTAGGATTGGGTGTTATTAGTATGTTATTATGGTAAATGTTTCATATGTTATGATATGCTCTGATTGATTGTCAGAACAGACCTTGAAATTCTCTATTGTACGTTTTGAAAACCTATAGATAAATACAAATGTATTTTATAATTCGACTGAGTTTCCTCTGATATTAGCTTTGTCTGAGCTAACAGAACTCGAAAACCTTTGTACGGGTTGAAAATCCTTGGGCTTAGGTTGAGAGATAAGACACCTTGTGAGGTTACAGCATAGTATGTTCTTGCCCATTGCTGGAATCATATCACCCTCGGATGTCAATTGTGGCATGTCTGGTTCTTAATCTTATAGATATAATCATGGCTGTTACAAATCGCACCGAGTCCGAGAACAGCTGCAGACCGCCCATGATCATGTTTACTCTTCGACAAGGTTGTGGTGTCGGTCTGCCCTCATCGTCTTCATCACGAGCTCGTCTATTAGGCTTCATTTCTGGATGATGATCTTCCGGTAACATTTCCTAGTTTAGGGTTTCCCCCGTGGTTTCCTTGCCCATTAGTTTCCTTCCTGCTATTGCGATTCTTGTAACGCCAACCTCCTCGCTCAAGTTTGACGATTTTTCCTTTGCGGTATTGGTCTAGCAAATAGTCAGCAAAATTTCAGCACGATGTTGTATCATGGGAGTACTTCTTGTGATATTCGGAGTATGCTCGATCGTCATTCCCTTCTTTGGGTCATGGCTGGTCTGGAACATATTTATTATATCCTTCTGATGTGATGTCGATGTAAAAGGCCGAGGAGGATTTGTCGTGATTTTTTCTTGGTGATCAAGCTGCGACTTCTCCTTTGCAGTCAGTGCTTTCTTAGTTAAATTGGAGTGTTTTTAGAGAGTATTCCAATTCCATGAATGCGACCGCTCTATGTAAAACATCTTCTAAGGACATCACCTCGTTGAGATTCATGTCCCTTCTGAATGTCCAGTCAAACCACAGACCATTATGAAGCGGTCCTCGGGCTTCGCTATCGTCTACGTCACTATGGCAACCACTTCCTTAAATAGACCGATAAAATTTTGTAAGGGCTCGTTGTCTCTGCTCGAGGTTTCATAGGTTGGCATCCGACGATCCGGGAGTTATGTACAAAGAGTAATGCTTTAAGAATGCTTCCGAGATCTTGTGAAAGCTATTGATCGATCCCGATTTAAGTCTTAAGAATCTTTTAAGGGCCATTCCTCTGAGGTTTTCCTAAAAGAGTTGGAAGTATCTGGCGTCCCTTTCTTCGTTTGTGAATCGATTCTGACCCATTGCTATCATAAATGATGTCATGAATTGACTAGGGTTGGATTTTCCTTCATAAGTCTGGAACTTGACCTTGTTGAAATGCGGGATCCTCGCGCTCATGATCCGCTGTGCGAATGGATTTTTCTGAGCCTGTTCCAACACACGCTCGAGCTCTGGTGTCGATCTTTCTACTCGATAGACCCTAGAGTTGAACTCCTAGATTTGAATTAGTATGGTTGCGATCTGGGCGTTTGGTGCCGATGCTAGGTTGATCGGAGCGGGTGCGACGCCTGTCGGGTTGATTTCGGAACCTATGGGCATTGGGGGCACTTCAAAGAAGAGATGCATGTTAATTTGCTCTGAGGTCTGTTACGTTGATTGGGCGTATCATGAAGTGTGTGAAGAAACAGGGATGGAACAAGATGGGATTTGTCCCTCCTATATAACAGGAGATAAATATCTCAGGGCCCATCGAAGATATGATACGGAGAAATGTGTGGCCACACTCAAACGAGGTGATTGTCAGTCGTTTGTCTTGTCAGTATAAATCGGAGTTCGATGAACATGATTTTGGCTTAATAAGGATGACACGGATCTTGCCTTATGCCAGATCGAGATATAGAGACTAAGGGATTAAAGGCATAGATGATTCCAGTACAAGTGGGAGATTGTTGGGAATGTCCTGAAATCTATTGTACTTACTCAAAGTGATAGTTGTATTGTCGAGATGAGACAGTCATGTAACACTGGGTAGTCATAATGCTTTGCTAGAAGCCACCTATGATCAATAAGTTTAGAACTCATTGCTAGTGTTATATGATCCTACAGGGTCACACACCTAAGCAAATTGGACGTAGTATATGAGGTTGATCATTAATGTAATGATCTGGTGAATGCATATTTGATATGCATTCAATACCGAGTTTCTGAGGCAGTGTCGATCGACACAGTAAGTGTGTCGGTCGACATAGATCGCG
The DNA here is from genome assembly GCA_030180135.1 of Orychophragmus violaceus. Lineage (NCBI taxonomy): Eukaryota > Viridiplantae > Streptophyta > Magnoliopsida > Brassicales > Brassicaceae > Orychophragmus > Orychophragmus violaceus. Next base: position 57,845,625 of record CM058234.1, on the reverse strand, counting down.
AATGACCAGATTAACTTCGGTTTAATCGTTGGTTAATTCGGTCGTGGTATAAGTCGACATATATAAGATATATGGTCGACCTTTACACACTTCTAACCTAATTCACAGCCACCAAAAGAAACTAGAAACCTCTCAAGAGATTGGATCTCTAAAGGCACTAGCATCCCTGCTGTTCAGTTTGTGTGCGTGTGGATACCGGTAGAGGCGCAGCAATTGAGGCGCTGAGAATCTCGAGTACTTGCAAAACCGTTCCGCTGCTAATCACCAGGTAACTTCGAGATCTGTAGATTCAATATATCATGAACCCTAGATCCTAGGCTACGGAATTCAGACTAGGGCTGCCTAATTGGATTAGGAACTGCTAGAAATTCCTACAACATTGGAGTAACAATTTGGTCATAAAATAGTTGGAATTTAGTCGCAATATTTAGCGACTAAGCTACGACTAATTTTACTTGATTTAAAAGTAGTCGCTAAATAGTCGCAACATGGCGACTAAAAGAATTAGCGACAATATATTATAGACTTTCTGTTTTGGTCACTTTATTAGTTACAAATCTTGGTTTTGCAACTGCTTTACAACTGTTTTTATAGTGGTGAAAAGCATGTTTCTTGTAGTGCAAGGTACCCATTTTAAAAACTCTATCTTCCTTCTCTCTTTCTTTATATTCTGATCTTGTAACACAAAATAACTCATCTATCTTTTTATTATAAAACCTTTCCAATGCATAGATCATTGTTGATGTGTAATTTTCATCAAGTTTCTGATCTCTTTTGGTGTGTAGTATATATCGAGAAGATTTTAGATTTGTATATCAAAGGTCTTTTACAGCTTTTGTGTGACCCTTCACTCCACAACCCTTGAAGCAATCTGATTGCTTGCAAAACTTATCCAATTTTCTTCCCTTTACTTTCAAGTGCCGATCTTAGAAGAACCATATCAGATTTCAAAACAAATTGAGTCATTGCAAGAAATCATCTTGCAAGATCAGTAATGTTTCAAGGCCACATTTCATTGTAGTATTGGTGATATTGTGTTCTCACAGTCGTATTTCATATGCTACAAACACCTCTTCTGAAAAACAATATCATTTTCAAGTCTTAGTGGATAAAATACCAGATTACATTGGCCTCCGTGTCACATCATCAAAGCATCATCACAAATTTCAGTCAAGATCAAAAGCTTGTTTCTTCCTTGGTTATCATGCATCATATAAAGGGTACACGTTATTGGATTTGGAAACCAACAACATTCACATTTCAAGAAATCTTGTGCTTCATGAGGATATATTTCCATTTGCCAATGGTATTCAAGACTCTTCTCATGATTTCTTCACCTTACTAGATGATGATGTATTTGGTTATTCCAATACAGCTCAGAGTAACGTTCTTGTAATTGTGATGAATTCTTCTACGTATATGAATGAAACTCCTAAAACCGATGGTTTTCTCTCTGCAAAATTAAGTAACAGAGAAGATGATTCAAAGAGAATCATACAAACTCATGAAATTCTACATGATTATTATTTCAACATGACGGATATTGATATTCCATATCTACTTGCTTTTATATGTCATATGCAAAGTTATCTGATAAATACAAGGCTTATATATGTGGTGTGTTGTAAGTATTCATCCTAGCCGAGTACTTTCAGTCAATCCAAAAATTTGATGAATGAATGAATGAAGAACTCATTCCTTTGCATACTACAAACACATGGAACATATGTTTATTTCCATCATATAAACATATTATTGGCTGCAAATAGGTTTACAAAGTTAAACAAAATGTAGTAGAAAGCCTAGAACATTACAAAGCATGACTTATAACAAAAGGTTATACTAACAAGAAGGGATTATTTTCATATACACTTTATCTATTGTCACCAAGATGACAAAAATTAAAACGCTATTAGCTGTCGCAATGACTAAGAATTAGAGTTTGAGTCAACTGAATATATCTAATGCTTTCCTCAATGGTGATTTTGATGAGGAAATTTATATGATTCTTCCTCCTGGTTACTTCAAAGATGTGTACCATTCTTCCTCCTAATGTTGTTTGTAAACTGTAGAAGTCTCTCTATGGTTTAAATCAGGCATCAAGACAATGGTTCATAAATTTTAGCTCTACTCTATTGGCTCTCGATTTACAAAAGTCACTTACTGATCACACTTTGTTCATCATAAGTTTTTTTGGAAAATATGTGGTTGTATTAGTATATGATGATGATATCAACATTGCTTCAAACAATGATTATGATGATGGCTAAACTCAAGACTGATCTGAAGAAATCGTTCAAACTTAGAGATATTGGACCACTAAAGTACTTTTGGGTTTTGAGATTGCACGATCAACTTCAGGTATTTATGTTGTTCATTGAAATTACACATCAGAGTTATTGGAATATATTGGTTTACTATCTTGAAAACCTTCAAGTATACATGTGGAACCGAGTATCAAACACTATCAAGACAGTAATGAACATGCCCTTGATGATATTTGGTTTAGAGGAGATTGGTTGAAAATTTATGTATTTGACTATCACCAGACCGAATATCACTTTTCTAGTCAATAAGCTATATCAATAATTTTCAGCACTAAAGAATTTTCATCTATAAGTGGCTTATACAGTCATTCACTATCTCAAAGACAAGATCAGTTTCTGACTTTTCTATGCTTCTAACTCTGATCTTGTTTTGAAAAATTTCACATATGATGATTTTGATTCCTGTTTAGATACAAGAAGATCTATAACAAGATATTGTTTATTTCTTGATCCATTTCTGATTTCCTAGAAATCCAAGAAACATGATACAATTTCAAATTCTTTAGCTGAATCAGAGTATAAAGCAATGATTTTTTTTGTAGTCCGAATCTGGTTAATATTTTGAGTTAGTTTGGCAGTAAAAAACATCAACCATTGACATTTTTTATGATTCTACAACAGTTATTCACATTTAAAACAATCATGAAAGAACAAAACACTTGGAGCGTGACTGTTATAAGATAAGAGATAAGATCCCATATGGACTCATCAAAACGTTACATGTACAAACTGATAATCAATTGACAGATTTATTCACAAATACTTATTCGTAATATAGTTTCATGTTCTCATTGGAAATCGATTGTGTTGTCATGATGAGAGAGGCTATTAGAGTAATCAAGAAATCGGTTATCAATCGTAAATCCTGTTAAGTGTAATCACAATTCTATATAAAAAATCTCATTGTACTCATGTGAAACTAATGAAAAATAACAAATTTTTATAATCATTTAACACTCTTTCTCACTCTTCAATTCTTGTTCATTCTTTTAAAATTAGAGAGAGAGAGAGAGAGAGAGAGAGAGAGAGAGAGAGAGAGAGAGAGAGAGAGAGAGAGAGAGAGAGAGAGAGAGAGAGAGAGAGAGAGAGAGAGAGAGAGAGAGAGAGAGAGAAGAGAAAATCCAAAAGAGAAACATAGATAAGTTTGAGTCATCTTTATTATGTGTTAAAGTTCAAGTCATGTTTTCTTTTTATATATTGAACTTGTCAAATTTGTATATAATATTATTTTTTCCATTTTTATTTTTATATTTTAACTATTTTGTTACATAGATATTTAATTAGTTTCAGTTGAGTTACTCTAGATATTTTGTGCTAAAATAAAAATAACATTTAATTTTAAAAAATATAGAAGGACATTTAATATTTAAAATATTATTATAAATATTTTTTGCCAATGTTAAACAGAAAATAAAAATAAATAAAATTTATTGACATATTAAAAGTGAAATTATATCATATGACACTTTTTGGATTCAAATTAAGTTCATAGTCAATTAGTTAAGAAAATCATATATCTATATTCAACAATCATATACTGTTAAAAAACTATGTATCATATTCAACTACCACCTTTTGGTAAACAACTATATAGATAAATGTTTATCAGCTACTTTAAGAATACACCATAAACCAATCCACTATGAAAAATCTCATTGTTCCGATAATATATAAACAAAATTTATCGTCAGTTAGTTAAGAAAATTATATATAATATTCGACTATATTCTATTGTTAAAAAACTAGATGTCATGTTTGACTATCTCCTTCTTTTAAACTACTAGATATTACAATTTGTTTTGCAATACGCCATATGATGTCTGACTATAAAGCGATAATGTTTTGGATAATAGATAAATTATATGTTAAATTAATAATGAGATAATAATGTTTTACTATGTGTTCAGTAAAAGTTTAGGTTGATATCGTTTACATAGCTAACATAAGAAACTTTTAAAGCAATGATAAGGAATTGTCGCTATCCGTGTCAGATTTTATGCACTGTCTTAGAAAAAACCAAGGGAAATCTCGTAAGTTTATGGCCAAAATTACAGTAGACTATGTTATTTATTAAAATAAATGCTATGAGTTTCAATTGTTTGGCCTAAAGATAATATTGCTACAAATTACCCATATTAAAATAACCTTTAACATTTTAAAATGTTATTCTAGATATTTATGTGCAAAAGTTAAACTGATAAAAGAAATAAATAAAATTTAACTTGATAAAATGTTAAAATAACATTAAAAATTAGGAAATTGTAAGTTGTATACATCAATACTCAAATTATTAAGTGACCAACTCCAACAATTATTACCCTATGCCCCTTACTGATTTATCTTTCAATCACTTATTTGTTATCAATATTATATTATTATTTATATATTAGTGTTAGTATTATTGTTAGCACACTATTGACAATAATAATAAACAAATAAAATTCTATAAATATATGATATTATTGTTTGTTTTTTATAAATATTTGATATTATTGTTAGTATGATACAAATGTCATAGTATAATTGTCTGGTATTATTATTAGCACATTAGAAACATCTGATACCATTGTTAGAATATTACAATTGTATGATAATTAGTGGTTATCGTTTAGATGAACATTGTTAATAATAATGGCAAATTTGCAATTAATTCGAAAAAGAAGACTATTTGTGGCATAAGTACTTTTTCTTTTTTTTCTTTTGTTAATTTTCAAAACTTCATTGATATAAACTTAATTATTTGAGTATTGATGTATATTTTCATTTAAACCTTTAAAATTTAAAAATGTTATTAAAGATATTTTTTGTGCAAAAGTAAAAATAAAAAGAGTTGTTAACATAGAAGATCACTTTTTTACCAAAAAAATAGAAGTACACTTTCAAACTTTAAATAAACAAATAAGTCACTTTTTACTCTTCACACATTTTAAACACTCTTCACTTTTTAAAATTCAATACTACATTCCCTTGTCACACTCTTTTGTTACCCTCCTTTCCTATACACACTTTCTCATTTTTTTATAGGGGAAAAAGCTGTGGTGGCACTAAAACATAGGTTAATTACTATAAAAGCATTTGAGATTTGAATTTTGTTGGCCAAAATTTTGGTCTAAAATGACCCTACAAACCCTTGTTAGGAAAAAATAATTACAAGAATGCCATTACTATTTAATTTCCACATCAGCAAAAACGAATCTTATTTACGAAAAATGCCACCTTCTCAAAATAACAAATCCGCACAGATTTATGATATTCTTTGTTAAATATTTATTGAGATTACGGATTTTTAAATAAGTCTTCACAGAGTTATTGTCTTTTGTTGCGGATTAATTATTTTGTTGCGGAGTTTTAAAAATCTGTAAAACGTTATAATGTTTCTGAAAACTACTATACTAGCATCGTAGTGTTACAGATTTTTAAACGTGTTACAGATTTCTGTTTTAATGTTGCAGATTTTTTGATTTTTTTTGTTGACGTTGCACAAATTTATATTAACGAATTTGAGACTTTTGAAAATTTTCAGATTTGTTTCCTTAATTTTGAATAAATCTGAAATTTAATGTTATAGATTTGTGTTACGTGTTACAGATTTATTAAAGTTTACAACAAAGAAAATTGTATAAAATAATTACTATTGTAGCACTGCTATAACTGTCACGTGATTTTCTCCTGATTTTTAGAAACCGCTTTTGGTAACTAAATATTCACTTAATAAATTCAATATTTTGCACACAAAAATTTCATGGATTAATTTCTTATTTAAATTAATTTATTATTTTTTTGTTTTAAATTTTTTTTACGAAATAAAAATATTAATAAAAATAACCAACATAAAACTTTTTCTATTAATTTCTTATTTAAATGATTTATTTATTGTTTTTATATTAAATTATTGTTTTCAAAATCAAAATAATAAAAAAATAACCAACAAAAAGAATAATTGTATCAATTTTTATTTAAATTATAGATTTATTAAAACATTATGTTGTATTTATTTCTTATTTTTGAAAGCAATTTTTAAAAAATATATTAATTTATAAAAAAAAAAATATTTTGTATTTTTGGAAAAATAATTTAACCATCAAGAAATAATATTTGTGTTTTGTATTTAAATTATTTATTTATAAATTTATTTTTATTAGTTTTTTACTATTTATTTTTTAACGAATTTATATTAATTATTTAATTTTGAAAAACGTATTTTATATTAATTATTTATTTTTAAAAAAAAATATTAATTATCTATTTTAATTTAATGATTTGTTTATATTTCTTTAAAAAAATAAGTTAAAGAAATGACAATATAGTCTTTTAAACCATTGCAGAATGCTACTCTAATAAAAACACACCTTAATGCTACTCTAATAATTAATCTTAAAATTTGTGCTACAAGGAGTAATTTTCACATTTTTATACTTTCTTATAACTTTATCTCTTTTCTCTCTCTAATTTATTTTCTTTCAATTTTTATGCTTCTTATAAACATAAAGTATTTTTTATATTATAACACATAACTTTTTATATTATAACATCTTTTTGGTATATTTTGTAATTTTACATCAAATATTGTGGACACAAAATTATACATTATTAAAGAAAAGAGAAAGAAAGAGAATAATACTGTATTCTTCTTTATAAGAATTGTCTTGGTGTACCTATTATAGTTAAAAAGACATGTTTTATGTCTACGTGTTTTGTGGTGGCGATATCGAAGCAATTTCCGACATGTACTTCACCGTCTCCTCAGGCGATGAAAACCCTTATTTCAACGTTCTTGGTGAATTAGTTTTTTATTCTGGTTCTTTACTCCAGTAAATATACTTTCACTATGGACCGCGAACCGTGGCTTGCTGTCCAGCATCTAAATTTAGGTTTTGCATGAGCGTCGTTGCGACTCTCGACGGAGGCTACAAACAATCGGGAGGTGAATCATCGATTGAGTCTGGTGGTTCAGGCCTTAATCCTCCCCACCAAAATCAAGCAGGTATTCGCGCCGTCATGCCTCGTGCTTGGAGGTTGGAGGTTCGTACGACAAGCATAATTAATGAAGATGGCTCTGTTCAATTCTTCTTTGGTATGAACATCAGCTCCTCTTTGTCCTCGATAATGAACCTTGGAGCTATCGTGATTGGATGGTAGTGATAGATTTTTGGACTTGCCGCAATACTCCATACTATCTCCAATTAATTACCTTATAGGTTCGAATTGAGCATATTCATGATGACTCTCGTGATGATCACACCATTCGCGAGATAGGTGGTGTTCTCGGTCATGTCGAGGAGGTTAATATTCTTCAACCATCCAGGGATCATCTTGGTGAGGTTTGGGTCCGAATGGTGGTTAATGCTTATCGTCGTCTTCTCTTTGTGTGGTTTGTCTACTTTGATGTGTATGCTGAACCAGTCATGGTTCGTTTTACTTATGAGAGGCTCCGGAGATTTTGTACAGCATGTGGTTGACTTACTCATGACATTGTTAATTGTGATGTACCACCTCCTGCTATCCCTGCGGTTTTTCCTCTCCAAGAGCATCCTCCCTCGCCTCCTCTTGATCTCGCTGCCCCACCAGAGGCCCCACCAGACGTCCCAGCTCCTCCACTTCCACATGTAGACGATGTACAAGCTCCTTTTGATGAAGTTGTGGAATCCAATGTGGAAAACTCTCTAAGTCTTCGGGTAATTTGGTGCTTACTGATTCTGAGATGATTATGAATCTTCTACCGGGTACTGCTTCCCCAACACGTCCCCTCGGCCAGCAACCAATCTTTGAAGTTGGATCCACATCTAGAGCTGTTCAGGGTACAAAACGCAAGGCGTATGGGGTTGGAGATGTTGGTGAGTCTTCTTCATCGCGACATAGACTTCACGGCTCTTATTCCGGTACAGACTTGGTGGCGTCCCTTCCGCCACCCAATCAGCCATGAGGATCCTTCACTGGAATTATCAAGGTTTAGGGAGTGCCTTGAGAATTCTGTATCTAAGGATATCATCCGTACATATATTATAGATATCCTAATCCTTGTAGAAACTAAGCATCAAGATAGTTATGTTCATAAGTTAGGTTGTGATCTTCAGTTCCCTCACTCTTTTGATGTACCATCTTTAGGACTTAGTGGGGGGGGCTAGCAATTTTTTGGCGAGACTCAGTGCAGTTCTCTTTTGTAAGGGAACCAACTCTTTACCTTTCTAATATAATAGTAACAGATGGTTCCTATTTATTTTCTCTTTTTATGTTTATGGTAACCCACAGCGCCATCTTCGGCAAAGACAATGGGATCATCTCACTAATCTACTTCAATCCAGATCCTTAACTAGTAATCCCATTCTCTTGTTAGGCGACCTAAATGATATACTTGACAATTCTGAACTGCTTGAAGGCACTCCTAAACCTGAGTGGTATTTTACTCGTTTCGTCGCATGTTGAATTCAGTTGATCATCATGAATTACAAACCTATGGTGGCCCTTTTACCTGGTTGGGTAACCGCTCTCGTGGCCCTGTTCGTTCCAAGCTTGACCGGGTTTTGGCTTTTGCGGATTGAAGTGAAGTTTACCCCACAGCTCGAGCATATCTTCTCCACTGGATCAGTTATGACCATCACCCACTCCTCCTTCAAACCGAACACTTCCAATGGACTGGCAAGCGTCATTTTAAATATGATAATCGATGTCGTTTTTTAGTTGAAGTTGAGGCTCTGGTGGACTATACATGGAACACACGCTGCAATCATCTCCCACCTACTCTCTTTTATGATGCTCTCAAACGTTTCAGAGCTAATCTTGCTCGATGGAAAGCTCATCACTCTACGAATTCTCTTCTTAAGATTAAGCATCTCCATGCCTCACTTCATCAAGCTTATGCCTCTCCTACTTTTGATTTCCCCTACATCTCTCACCTTAAAACACAACTTCAACCTAAATACAAATTGGATGAAGAATACTGGAGGCTTAAAAGTCGTATTACATGGCTGCAATCTGGTGACAAAAATACCAAATACTTTCATGCTATTACTCGCCAACGACGTAGCATTAATCGCATCACTTCTTTGGAGGACGAACACGGGACCCTCTATACTACTAAATCTGAGCTCCAACACCTTACTCATCACTTCTTTTCCTCTTTTTATGCTACCGATCCTCCATCGTCCTTAGATCCTATTTTAGAGCATGTTGTCCCTCTTTTCACTGATGATATTAACTCTGCCCTTACAGCTCCAGTCACTGAAGATGAGATCTACCATGCTCTGTGTTAGATCAACGTTGACAAAGATTCGGGGGGTGATGTTTTTAATGCAGGTTTTTACCGGTTCACTGGCAGACTATTAATTCCAGTGTCTTTAACTTTATCCAGCATTTCTTGGCTACTGAATTTTTGGACCCCAACATTAACTGTACTCACGTCTGCCTCATCCCCAAGATTACATCTCCAACACAAGTTAAAGACTTTCGTCCAATCAGTCTCTGCAATGTCTCTTACAAGCTTATTTCAAAGTTATTAGCTGAACGATTTAAACCTTTTCTCCAGCACATTATTACGGACTATCAATCTGCGTTTATTCTTGTACGCCTCATTACCGACAATGTACTTATTGGCCATGAACTATTCCATTCCCTGAAGACTAAGCGGATCAAAACACCATTTATGGCTCTTAAACTTGATGTTCAAAAGCGTTTTGATAAAGTTGAATGGCGCTACATTGATGATATCCTCCACAAGCTCGGTTTTTTCAGCTCAATGGTGTTCTTGGGTCATGAACTGCGTCACTTTAGTCTCTTACTTTGTGCTTCTTAATGGTTCTCTTGGCTCCCCTATTCACCCCAGCCGCGGTCTCCGCCAGGGCGACCCTTTGTCCCCCTATCTCTATCTTCTTTATACTCATGGTCTTTCCACTCTTCTCACACATGTGGCTCGGACTAAATACAAAATGGGTTCAAAGCAAGTAGAAGTGGCCCCTGATTCTCGCACCTCCTCTTCGCGGATGATTCTCTCTTATTCTGTGAGGCTAATCTTCAGGAATGTCAACATCTTCTCAACCTCCTTCACATTTACTCTACTGCTTCCGGACAACACATCAACTTTAACAAATTTGCTTACTTATTTGGTAAGACGGTTCCTCAAGACCTTCAAGCTTCCATCGCTTCCCTTACCGGTATTACTTGTACTGGAGGCTTTGGATGCTATTTAGGACTCCAGGAAGTTGTAGGTTGCAATAAATTTGATACCTTTTCTTATGTTGCTCAGCGCGTATGTCATAAACTTGAAAATTGGACTTCTAGGTTGTTATCTCCTGCAGGAAGGAAGTTTTGATTAAGTCGGTTATCACAGCTCTTCCCATTTACAATATGTTCTGCTTTCTTTTGCCTAAAAAGCTAACTGCTCAACTCAACTTCCTGATGCGTAATTTCTGGTGGTCTAATTCTGCGGAGAAGCACAAAATACATTGGTTTGCTTGGGAACGTATGACCCATATGAAACATCACGGTGGCATGGGGTTTAAGGACCTCCATCATTTTAATATCGCCCTCCTTGCTAAGCAGAGTTGGCGTCTTCTCACTCAACCTGCTTCACTCTTAGCACAGTTCTATCGAGCCAAATACTATGGGAAAATACCACTCTTAAATGCCCATCTTGGCTCACGTGCAAGCCACGCATGGCATAGTATCTTTCAGGGCAATCTTCTCTTGAATCAGGGCACACGTTGCCATTGGTGATGGTAAAACTTGATGGATTATTGGTGTTTTCCATGGTTTAATTCTTAATTACAACCTAACACAAATCCTTAAACAGATCTAGGTTCTCGTCAAATGAATCATAAAGCAAACCTGATCACTACCTTTCAGATTGCAGCGGATGATGGATGGTAATGATGAGATCAGCTAGAACAGATGGTAACACCTATTCCTCCTCGAGTATCCACACTCTTACAAGCACGGGACGGCTGCTAGACCAAAGATGTGGAAGATCAGAGAGAGAGATTTGAGAGAGAGAGAGCTCGCGGCCAAGGAGGAAAATCGCAAGAAGCTTGGCTTCCTTAGGGTTTTCTGATTCTCTTATATCTCATTAATGGGCCCAAGTCATTAGACTAATGGCTCATTAATCTTTTGGGCCCAATACACAAATCAGACAAAAAGCCTGTATTTTGTCTGGCCCAAAACTCTGATCCAATACAGTAAATGCCATTGCATCTTACCGTATTATTTCCATTTAACTTTCCCGTTAGCTATGGTGTGTGACCCTTCGGGATCATACAATACTGGTAATAAGTCCTAAACTTATAGATCATGAGCGGACTCTAGCAAGCCATCATGATCACCCAGTATTTATGACTTATGTCTGATCTCGACACTTATCATACTTTCTAGAGATAGTACGGTAGATTTCAGGACATTCCCAACAATCTCCCACTTGTACTGGAATTCTACAAAGGACATTCCCAACAATCTTCCGATTGTACTGGAATCCTACATTCCCTAGTCCTTTTGTCTCAATATCTCGATCTGGCATAAGGCAAGATACGTGTCATCCTTATATAGCCAGACCATGTTTATCGGACCAGATTTGATACTGACAATTCAAACGACTTGGGCAAGTCCGTTTGGGAATGGCCATTCTCTTACCAGCTATCAAATCTCCGATTGGCCTAGAGATATTACCTCCGTTAAACGGCAGGGACAAATCCCATCTTGTTCCATCACTATGAACCACACAATTCATAATACACCCAACCAAGGTCCGTATAGCTCCCAGTTACGAAACAGCGTTAGACAATGATCAAAGCGTATTACTCCATCTGCAGCCACATGCATGCGAACTCAGGTCTAAGGACTATACTCTATAGTCGCATATGAGAACCTCTTATGACACAGATATTAATATCTTGTAGAGTTCTCATCAACGGGCCATGTCCGGTCATATGCTCCCCTACATATACCTATGTGTCGACTTTGATGCCGCGCATCTATGACCCCTCGAAACTTGGTCATAAGTCTCAACACAATCTAGTCTACAGTGGTTGTTGGTGTTCCAATTCAACAACCTTCGACTATGGACACTATCATTTATGTCACTTCGTTAAATATGGGGTTTCAGGATCAAGTCAACTCATGTACTTCGATGACCCATATATAATGACATGAATCATTTTGGAACGATTATTTTATATCACAGTTAAAAATAATCTAGAAATAAAATTTCATTAACATTTAAAATGTTTACATGAACCAATCAAAATAACTAAAACAAAAGCCCTCACAACTCCCACTCAAAAAGAGATTACATTTGAATATCTCTAATTCCTACAGCAGCAGTATGCAACTCGTGCTTAGGTCTCGGGAGTGGCTTTGTCAACGGGTCAGCCACGTTCTCATCAGTGGAAACTCTGCTGACCATCACTTCACCTCTATTCACTATATCACGAATCAGGTGATACCTTCTCATAATGTGTTTGGATTTCTGATGATGTCTCGGTTCCTTGGCTTGAGCAATTGCACCATTGTTGTCACAATACAGTGCTAGAGGCTCAGTGGCATTTGGGAATACACCGAGTTCAATCAAGAAGTTCCTTATCCAAACTCCTTCCTTCGCAGCTTCCGAAGCAGCGATGTATTCAGCTTCAGTTGTGGAATCTGCCACGGTGCTCTGCTTGGAACTCTTCCAACTTACTGCACCGCCATTCAGACAGAAGATGTAACCAGACTGTGACCGGAAATCATCTTTATCTGTCTGAAAACTTGCATCCGTGAATCCACTGATTTCAAGCACTTCACTTCCTCCGTAAACCAAGAACTTATCCTTAGTATTCCTCAAATACTTCAGGATATTCTTTACGGCAATCCAGTGACTCTCACCTGGATTAGACTGGTACCTACTCGTCATGCTTAGTGCATAAGCAACATCAGGACGAGTACAGATCATGGCATACATGATAGATCCTATAGCCGAAGCATAAGGAATCCTACTCATGCGCTTAAGCTCATCAGGTATCTTAGGACACTGATCCTTGCTTAGTGAAGCACCATGTATCATTGGCGTGAACCCCTTCTTGGATTTATCCATTCCGAATCGATGCAGGACTTTATCTATATAAGCATCTTGACAAAGTCCAATCAGCTTTTTAGATCTGTCTCTAAAGATTCGGATTCCAAGAACATACGCGGCTTCACCCATGTCCTTCATGGAAAAACAACTTCCCAGCCAGTCTTTAACAGACTTCAGCATTGGAATATCATTTCCAAGAAGCAATATGTCATCGACATATAGGATAAGAAACGCCACTTTGCTCCCACTAGTTTTCTTATACACACATTGTTCCTCTTGGTTTCTGATGAAGTCAAAGTTCTTTATTGCTTCATCAAAACGAAGATTCCAACTCCTCGATGCTTGCTTCAATCCATAAATGGATTTGTGAAGCTTGCATACTTTCCCAGCATTCTTGGGATCAATGTAACCGTCAGGTTGTGTCATATACACATCCTCCTCCAAGATTCCATTCAAGAAGGCGGTTTTCACATCCATCTGCCAAATCTCATAATCATAATAAGCGGCAGTTGCTAGGAGAATCCGAATTGATTTCATCATGGCCACTGGTGAATAGGTTTCATCATAGTCTATACCATGAATTTGCTTGAAACCTTTTGCCACCAACCTGGCCTTGTAAATCTGGACATTTCCATCCATGTCAATCTTCTTCTTGAAGATCCATTTACACTCGATGGCTTTTGCACCAGCAGGTAAATCAACCAGTGAAAACACTCGGTTAGTAGACATGGAGTCCATCTCGGATTCTGTGGCTTCACGCCACTTTAAGGAGTCAGGGCCCATCATGGCTTCTGCAAAGTTCGAGGGTTCATCACCGTCAATGATCAAAAGATCATGGCAATTAGTCACAAGGAATCCTTGATATCTATCAGGTTCCTGACGGATCCTTCCGGATCTTCGAACTTCAGGTACTGCAGGTTCAGGTTCTATTACAACTTCATGTAATTCATCCTGATGTTCTTCCTCATTAGGTTGAACAGGTTCCTGTCCTTCTTGAATTTCATCAAGTTGTACCTTACTCCCACTATCTTTTCTAGAGAGAAACTCCCTTTCAAGAAAAGTACAATCCCGAGCAACAAAGATTTTGTTCTCGGATCGCAGATAGAAGTAATAAGCCTTGGTATCCCTAGGATAACCAATGAAGTAGCATTTGTCAGATTTTGGTGTAAGCTTGTCTGAGATTAATCTTTTGACATAGGCTTCACAACCCCAAATTCTGAGAAAAGACATTGCTGGAGCTTTTCCAGTCCATATCTCATATGGTGTCTTTGCTACTGCCTTTGATGGCACTCTGTTCAGTGTGAACGTTGCGGTGAGCAAAGCATATCCCCAAAGGGATATAGGAAGGTCTGTGTGACTCATCATGGATCGGACCATATCTAACAATGTCCGATTCCTTCTCTCAGACACACCATTCCACTGAGGTGTTCCAGGAGGTGTGAGTTGGGAGATGATCCCACACTCACTCAGATGATCACGGAATTCCTGGCTCAAGTATTCTCCTCCTCGGTCCGACCGAAGAGCCTTAATACTTTTACCAAGCTGGTTCTGTACTTCATTCTGGAATTCTTTGAACTTTTCAAAGGTTTCCGACTTATGTTTCATCAAGTAGACATATCCATATCTACTGAAATCATCAGTGAATGTAATGAAGTACTGAAAGTTTCCTCTAGCACTTTTGGACATTGGGCCACACACGTCAGTATGTATCAGGCCCAATAGTTTACTGGCCCTTTCTGTGGGTTTATTGAAAGGGGCCCGTGTCATTTTGCCCATTAGGCAAGATTCGCATTGCTCACAAGACTCAAAGTCAAATGAGCCCAAGAGTCCATTTGAATGGAGCCTCTTGACGCGTTTCTCACTAATGTGCCCCAAACGACAATGCCAGAGAAACGTTTCATTTTCTTCGTTAGATTTGAACCGTTTTGTATTTATGTTATATACTGGAGCAGATTGATCCAGCATGTACAGCCCATTTATAAGAGGGGCACAGCCATAGAACATATCATTGAGATTAAAGGAACACAATTTATTCTTAATAAAAAAATCAAATCCTTGCAAATCCAACAATGAAACTGAAATGATATTTCTGCTTATAGCAGGTACAAAATAACAATTCTCAAGTTCTAAAATCAATCCAGAAGGTAAAGACAACAAGTAAGTGCCAACGGCCAGTGCTGGAACCTTCGCTCCATTGCCAACCCGCAACTCTACTTGCCCTTGCTTCAACCTTCTACTGTTGTTGAGCGCCTGCATATTAGTACAAATATGAGCCCCACATCCAGTATCTAATACCCACGTAGTATTATCAGAAGTAGTAGTATTTACTTCAATAACAAAAATACCTGAAGATTTAGTCTCGAAGGACTTCTTCTTCTTCAGACTTTCCTGGTATTTCTTACAGTCCCTGCGGTAATGCCCTGCCTCTTTACAAAAGTGGCAGATATCAGAAGGCCCAGCTTTAGACACGGGCTTGGGCTTGGCCTTTTCATTGCTGACTACCTTGCCCTTTCCCTTGTCTGCAGCGGATTTCTTGAAACCCTTGCCCTTTTGAACCATGAGTACAGACGACTCCTTGGTCTTCTTCAGATTCGGTTCTGCAGTCTTGAGCATACCATGTAGCTCAGGCAACGTCTTTATCAACCCATGCATATTATAGTTCAAAATGAACTGGTCATATGCAGGAGTAAGAGACTGCAGAACGATATCACAAGCAAGCTCTTGGCTTATAGGACAGTCGAGCCTTGTCAAATGATCGAGATAACCCATCATTTTCAGAACATGTGGACTCACTGCTGCATCCTTAGCCATTTTACAGTCCAAGAGATTCTTAACAGTTTGGAATCTCTCTGTACGAGCCTGCTCCTGAAACAACGCTTTCAGATTTGCCATCAGCTCCATGGGACAAGTCAGGCCTTCCCACTGCATCTGCAGTTCGGGAGCCATTGTCGCCAACATCAGGCAAATCACGTCATTAGCATCTGAAGAATGCGTATCCCAAGCATTCTTCACAGCTTGTGCGGCATTATTCGCAGGTCTAGGAGAGAGAGCTCTTTCAATGACATAAGCCTTCTTCTCCTGCCTGAGCACAAGTCTCAGGTTCCTGGACCAGTTCAGGAAGTTTGATCCGTTCAGTTTGTCCTTCTCAAGGGCAGACCGGATCGAGAAAGTGTTTTGAGTTGTTGTGCTTGACATAGCTGAAAATATGAGACAATAGAGATTTAGTTATTATGTTCATAAAAGAGCAATCTTAACAACTTATAAGAAAACTCGCAT
The DNA here is from genome assembly GCA_030180135.1 of Orychophragmus violaceus. Lineage (NCBI taxonomy): Eukaryota > Viridiplantae > Streptophyta > Magnoliopsida > Brassicales > Brassicaceae > Orychophragmus > Orychophragmus violaceus. Next base: position 57,828,987 of record CM058234.1, on the reverse strand, counting down.
TGTATTCAAAATTTCTTTGTTTAACCTCATAAGAATACAATGATTCCGAGACCCATGTTTAGCTAAATCCAAAGTGGGCCACTGGCCGTCACCCAGAATTAGCTATACTTGGTAAGCATACACACAGCTAGTTATAACCAATAACTCTCGGTTGTGAATTGGACCCGAGGCCCAAATTCACCAGATGTCTCAAGGCCCGGGACTCCCGATGGCCCAGTCAAGGAAACCAATCTCTTACAGTCAAATAATCACTAAAGTCTGGGACTCCCAATGAAATTAGTGACTATATACTACTTTACTTATGCGAAAACAGACACCTCACACTGTAAGCCATATCTGTAATCGAATAAGCGTTAAGTAGCTGACAAGATTGGAAAGACATCCAAGCTTGATATTGTTTTTGAGGATTTTAAGTTTTATTTCCAAAAATAGAAGATTACTATTTTGGGAAACTTTCTTATTTTAGAAACTTTCTAAATTTAGTAACTTACTAAAAATAGAAATTTCTAATTTAATATTTTATTAAATATTTTGTTATTGGGTCACAAATTATAGGCCCAATTCTTGGCCCAAGACCATAGAATTCCAGCTGGCCCAATAATTTGACATAACCGATCCGGTTTATTAATTCTGGTCCAAGACCAAATTAACTATCAAAACCATCGGTTATTTACTAAACCAGACCAGCTCTAAATTATTTGGTCCAACCAAATCAAACTTAGACCAGCCTTCGGTTTAGGTTAAAATTCAATTTTTGAATTTCAATCCGGTTTAACCAGAAATTAAATAATACCATGTATTAAATAATTTCCAGCAAACCGCGATTCGGGTTAACCGCTTGAACCACCAATTAAATTGGATCGGTTCAGTTAAATCCAAAACCGGGAAGAAACACCTAGTGTTTTAGCCAATTTGATTTAACTTGCGGTTTTAGGCTTTAATCACACAATTAACCGCCAATTAAATAGACCGGTTTAATCGGTGTGGTTTTGGGCAACGAACCGCGAAGCTCGGTTTAATCGATTGACTATTCGCGGGACGTAAAATTTTAATGGGCCAAACAATCGGATCCAAGATCCAACTCGGCCCATTAACGCAATTGTGGGCCCATGATCATCCGAGGCCCATGATCCAACTTTGCGCATGTTGCGCATGCTCACGATCGCAAGATCGATCATCGCATGTGATCACCCTCGGTACACGGCATCGCTTAGGCATCACACGGCCCATGCTTTGCCTGATCGACTCTTTGCCTCACGATCATAATGATCGATCTCGGTTTAGGCGATCGCATGATCCATCGGCTCATCAATTGCGGTTAGGGTTTTATGTAATAGAATGGAGCCATTCAATTATTAACAATGACATTCGATTATGACCAAAACCCAGCAAGCTTTCGATTATCAATAAGATCACATCGATTTGGAAAAATGATTTCTATAATCAATTTTAATTCAAAATTAATTCTAAACCATTAAACAATCATATGATCCAATTTCACAAGAAACCTAATGCCTGGCTCTGATACCACTGATGGATTATTGGTGTTTTCCATGGTTTAATTCTCAATTACAACCTAACACAAATCCTTAAACAGATCTAGGTTCTCGTCAAATGAATCATAAAGCAAACCTGATCACTACCTTTCAGATTGCAGCGGATGATGGATGGTAATGATGAGATCAGCTAGAACAGATGGTAACACCTATTCCTCCTCGAGTATCCACACTCTTACAAGCACGGGACGGCTGCTAGACCAAAGATGTGGAAGATCAGAGAGAGAGATTTGAGAGAGAGAGAGCTCGCGGCCAAGGAGGAAAATCGCAAGAAGCTTGGCTTCCTTAGGGTTTTCTGATTCTCTTATATCTCATTAATGGGCCCAAGTCATTAGACTAATGGCTCATTAATCTTTTGGGCCCAATACACAAATCAGACAAAAAGCCTGTATTTTGTCTGGCCCAAAACTCTGATCCAATACAGTAAATGCCATTGCATCTTACCGTATTATTTCCATTTAACTTTCCCGTTAGCTATGGTGTGTGACCCTTCGGGATCATACAATACTGGTAATAAGTCCTAAACTTATAGATCATGAGCGGACTCTAGCAAGCCATCATGATCACCCAGTATTTATGACTTATGTCTGATCTCGACACTTATCATACTTTCTAGAGATAGTACGGTAGATTTCAGGACATTCCCAACAAAACTATCCTAATCTGGAAAGATTCTTGGCTCGGTAATCCTCCCCGTCCTGCACTTCCATCTCCATCCACTTCTCTTCCTGATCTACCGGTCTTGGCCCTTCTCCTTCCTTCTTCGAACCATTGGAATACATCAGCCATCCGAGACCTCCAACCCTTGGATCACCATCTGGTAATGCATATTTGACCCCCTCTTACACCGACCGCCGATGCACCTTGCTGGATTTATACTTCGGGAGACCACTACTCTGTTAAATCAGGTATCACCAGCTCATCAAACCTAATTTACCACAGGATCCGGAATACTCTGTCTGCTCACAACTTTGTAAGTCTCTTTGGCACCTTAACATTCCCTCTATATTGAAACATTTTTGGTGGTGGATCTTGCACAACGCTCTCCCTGTTGTTGAAGCTTTGACCAAACGGCATATCCATGTTCAACCCGATTGCCTCTTATGTGGTAACTCATCAGAGACGGTCAGTCATTTTTTCTTCTCCTGTTGTGTTGCTCGAGAGATTTGGGAGCTCTCTTCGGTTCCAATACTGGATTCTCTGCTCAATCCAAATCCATCAACTCTTTATACCTTCCTTTCTCTCCTCCAATCGGAATCTTCACCTCAAAATTAGAACTGTTTATTTCCCTTTATTGGCTGGAGAATTTGGAAGGCGCGTAATGCCCTTCTTTTCGATTATTCGCAATTGCACATTGTTGATCTCATTCACTCAGCCATTGCTGACTACAAATTGCGGCATGAAGCCTCCTTTGGCTCTACCCACAATGCAATGCAACCGACGTCACCCACTCACTTGTCGTCTTCGTTTTCTGAGGTACTCTGTCGGTCTTCTACATACTCTTGTCGTACGGATGCATCTTGGAAAGATGCTTCCTCGCGGGCAGGCATTTCCTGGACTCTCCATTCTTCCCACATGAATTTTCTTCTCCACGCTTTTTCTTCCGTTGATCATATTTCTTGTAGCCTTGAAGCTGAGGCCTTAGCACTACAAGAAGTTGTCGTTCATCTCCATCATCTTGGATACACGGGGATTACTTTTTGTGGAGATGCCTTTGCGCTTTACCAGCCCCTTCAATGCAGGACTCGTTCGCCTCCCTTTGTTGTCATACGCCATGATATTCAGCATTATGTCGAAGATATCCTTGCCCGTGTTGATTGAGAGTCCAATTTTCTTCATATTTCTCGTGAAGCCAACTCCCTCCCTAATGTGTTAGCTAAACAAGCTCGTTCTTCTATTATAACTTAGGTTGTTTGACCTTTTCCAACGAATAACATAACAGTTGATAAAAATGTGTTTTGGTATAGCGAAGTGTCCTATATTTTATTAAAACCAAGTTGAAAGGTATTAGTAAATTTCTCAAAATAAAATAACATTTTTTGAAACAAAAAAAAAACTAAAATGATTGCAAAAATGCCCTCGAAATTGAAGTCAACCCTGATTTTACCCTTTCCCTTCTCTTTCCCCTCCTTCGCTAATATATCCCCTTAATAATTTTTATATTCACGATAATGCCATCGTCATACTTCATATGAAGTCTGATATTTTTACCAAAGGACAAAAAAGTCTTCAGATCTAACTTAATTATGAAACTGTCATCTTCTCCAATTCACCCAACCACCATTAACAACCAAATTTGAGCTCATAAATGCCTCAAACAACCAATTTTGAGCCATCAAAACTCCATATTAGAGTTCACAACCTTCTATTCTCCTATTTCCTCTCCAATTTCATCCAAAAAACTCTTTAATTCACGTTCTACAAAATTTTATAATTTGGATCTCTTGCGATTTTGGTTATTCTTGCATAAAAATGGTTGGGTTTGTTGGGTATTGGTGTAACTAAAAGTTTTGAGCGTTTGGGGAAAGTAAAAATTAGCTCAAACCCAGATTTATGTGATTTTCACAAGATTCCCCGATTTTCAGATCTGTTTCGCGATTTCAGACTTCCCATGAAGTCTGATGAAAAATTATGGTCAACGAGAGGGTAGTTTTGCAATTGACTTTCAATTGACAGACTTCCATAGAAGTCTGAGAATTTCCTTTGAAAGCAAAAAAAAAAATTATTAGACTTCACCAAGAAGTCTAAATAAGAAAAGGGTAGTTTTGCAATTGATTCAAATTTTATTTTTTAGTCAGACTTCTTATGTAGTCTGGCAAGAAATTGACCGATTTTTTACTTTTCCTCAGACGAAATCGATGTCTAAAAATAATGGGGGGTAGAAACTGCAATTTACCCAAATTTTCAGATGTTGACCAGAATAAGCGAAAAAATTGTCAGACTTCTAAATCTGTCTGAAAATAAGGAAAAAAAATATCAGACGGCTATAGACATCTGAAATTCCAAAATTTTGCCAGACGGCTATAAACATCTAAAAAATCGAATTTTGGTCAATGCTGGATAAAAACCGAAAATGCGATGTTTTTTATCAGACTTCCCTCGCCGTCTGAAATTCTTTTCAGACAGCAGAAGACGTCTGAAAGCTATTAGACTTCTCAAAGAAGTCTGACATTTCAAAATCAGTTGCAAAATTACCATCTACTTTTTTCAGACTTCTTGGAGAAGTCTGACATTTCAAAATCAATTGCAAAATTACCCTTTTTCTCAGACTTCATAAGATGTCTGACAAAAAGTTCAAAAATTCCAAAGCAAACTGCGTACGTTGTTTGATGGATTTCAGACTGCATCCGCTGTCTGACATTTTAAAATCAATTGCAAAAATACCCTCTTTTCAGACTGCCATAGAAGTCTGGTTTCACTACAATCAGACTTCTATAGACGTCTGAAATATTTAAAACTTTTAAAATGCATTTTATTGTATATTTGTGATTAATTTCGTTGATTTTAGTTTTTATAAATGTGTGTTAGTTTTCTATGTTCCTTCTGCGTGAGTTTTACATTCTTATATATGGTAATTATTTTTAATTTAATTTTTAAATAATATTGGCAATGTAGCTAATAGCATCATACTTCCAAAGAAGTCTGGCTTTTCCCAAAAGATCTCTAATGTGGTTTATACGTGTTTGTTTATACAAATAATACAAGAAAACTGAGATGGTGGAACGAATGTCTATGCGTAAACGTCATACTCCATATTATATATGTTGGTTGTTTATTGAATGCTTTGATATAATTGAACTGATTACACCAAATCATATCAAAGTATCAATGAAGAAGCAGATTGGGATTAAGATGAGCTACACAACCACATGCCGAGCGTTTACAAGCTGTTTTTTTTCAATAAGATCGCTAATGTGACGATGAGAGAACGAACTTGACATTTGGACTTGTTAATTTTATAAACTTTTAGCTTATAAGAATCAGACTGCAGTAGAGGTCTGACGACCGATTCAGCACCACTTAAGGTTATTTTAGTTTGTCATATGTTGGTGTATGTAATCTAAAGAGTAATGTTTTCTTCCAAGGTTAAAGTGACCCATTTTCTAATATTGTATACTTTCAATGAACTAAATTCCTTATTGATTTGAGTAGACAAAAGTAAATTTATACAACTTTGTATTTTTCTACAAGCTAGTACACAAGGAGAACTTCTTTTCTTTGATTTGATCATCCAATAATCTAATACAATACAATGTGTTCAGGAAGACTAATAACCAGAAAAAATCTACAAAAATGAGAAAACACCTAATTTAGTATCAGACTTCAGACTTCAAAGTAGTCTAATATAAGACTTCATGTTGAATTTTCACTCTCAGACTTCGATTGTAGTCTGTTATTAACATTTTGATTGCTTTGTGTTCCTTGTATCGCCATACACATCATGTTCCTCAGTTTTGTCTGCCATGTGTACAATGTCAGTCCCACCAAAGACATTCCTTGATATATGGTGAACCTCCTTGGAAATTACATTTCTCTTCTTCTCCACCATTTTAAGAGTATATTCAAGATTGCTCTTCTTATGTTTTCTTGCTTTGTCCAAAGCACCTTCAACATCTACACTAAATCAACACATGTATTAGTTTGCATAAAGATTTATCAATCAAAAGTTCTGTTAATTAAGAGAATCTTGTAAGAAACCAAAATAACCTATGTAAGGGTTTTGTTCACAAAAAGAAATTTTTTTGTTTGGTTGTTGCATGGTATCAGACTTCATATGCAGCCTGGGATGTAACTTTTGAATCGAGCGGGAAAATTTCCCGCCTATTTAAAAAAAATCGTGTGAAAATTTTCAAAAACTTTTAAATTTCAGACTTCATACGCAGTCTGAAATAAGACTTCGAGAAGTCTAAATACTTGAACCAGAAATTGATAATAAATGATTGTTTGAGCAAATCAAATTGTATAATCAAAAGTCTATGTCAAAAGTCTCATTTAGTTCATTTAAAAAACTTTTGAAAACACTAAAAAGAACAGATTCACTTGCCTATTTCGCATCTCAAAGAGAATCAACTATGAATCATCTACATAAGAACGCCAGATTTTTAATAATTAAAAATGTAAAATATCTGGTATCAGACTTCATATGCAGTCTGAGAAGGAACTTCTGTGAGCGGGAATATTTCCCGCCTTTTTAAAAAGTTTTCGCGTGAAATTTTTTAAAAACTTTCAAATTCCAGACTTCATATGCAGTCTGAAATAAGACTTCATGAGAAGTCTAAATACTTGAACCAGATTTACCTGGAAATCTGAGAAACTCTCAGACTTCGGTTGTAGTCTGATATTAGATTCTCAGACTTCGTGTTCTTCGTACTACAGTGAAATTTTATGTGCCATTAACAGCATAAGAAGTCCCAACTCCAGCCTTTTTGGAGAGTCAGCTGGCTCAACCTTATTAAACCAAGCACCTGAAAAAAGCAAAAACACAGAGCTCTTGCATTAGTTAGTGAACAAGTCTCCAAGAAATGGACAATAAAGGATTGTTTGAGGAAATCAAATTGTAAAATCAAAAGTCTATGTCAAAAGTTCCAATTAGTTCAGTTAAAAAACTTTTGAAAACACACATTCATTTGCCTATTTCGCAGCTCAAAGAAAATCAACTATGAATCACATACATAAGAACGCATATGAAAGCATAAGCTTGAGAACCTTTTTAGATGAGAAAGTGAGAGAGGTTTTACAAAAGAGAGAGAAAGAGAGGTTGTAAGAGAGGGAAGAATGTGAAGATTTTTTTTTTTTGCTGTTATATGTGTACAAGATTAGGTTTAGATAAGTGGAGAGAAATTGGAGGGAAATTTTCCCGTCATATTTTTAACAATTAAAAATTATGAAATATCTTGTATCAGACTTCATATGCAGTCTGAGAAGGAACTTCTGTGAGCGGGAATTCTGAAATTTTCAGGCAAAATTCCCGTCTTTTTAAAAAAGTTTTTGTGTAAAAATTTTCAAAAATTTTTAAATTTCAGACTTGATATGCAATCTGAAATAAGACTTCATGAAAAGTCTAAATACTTGAACCTGATTTACCTAAAAGTCTGAGAAACCCTAAATCTAATAATTACTATTTAAATACCATCATATTATATAGAAAACTTATAATAAACATCAAACTCGTTAAACATAATCACAAACTAACCACTATATGTAAATGTAACAATATGAATGAAAATTCACAAACTCTCAATCTAACCCTACAGATAAAAACATGATATTCAACTTCATATGTGAAACATAAACCAAACTACATGATGTTTTGAACAAAATATATCTTCAATGCTTAAATTTGATCAAAATTTATGTAATTTTTTATTTATATACATAAAAATGCATATGCTTAATTTATGTATCAAAATTTATATCAAATTATTTTTTATAATTTTTTAATTTAAATTTTCAACTTAAATACGTCTCAGACTTCTCCTACAAGTCTGAGAAACCTCAAAATTCAGACTTCGCCGTGAAGTCTGAGAAACCCTAAATCTAATATTTATCACTTATAAGTAAAATTATCTAAACAAAACAACTAGGAAACATCAAATTCGTTAAATATATGCACATTATAACACATATGTGCAAATTTAAAATTTCAAATGTTAATTTGGTAAACCATGAATCTGACCCTAAAGTTATATGTAAGTTATATGTAAATGTTCCATTACAAAGCATGTTTTGAGGTTTAGAACTTACTATACCTTACATATTGTTTAGTTTGACTCAATTTACCAAATTTTAATTTATATACTATTAAATTATATATATTTAATTTTTGTATATAAAATTTTTGAAAAAAATATTTTTTTATAATTTTAAAATTTAAATTTAAAAATTTATTCTCTGATAAAATCATTTAGATTTCTATTAGAGTCTAACTAATCAGACCTCTATACAAGTCTAACACAAGCGAAAGTTATAATTGTAATTACTGTTTCTATTTTTTTGTTTGGTCATAAAGGCTTCGCGGTAATTTTCTTAGGGCAAAACGACACATTTGATTCAATTTTAAAGGTACACTTTTATTTAAAATCAATTTTAAGGGCATTTTAAGCAATTTCCCTCTAAGTTAGTTTAATTTAGTGCGATCCACTGAGACCCCATGACCTTGGTTCAGAAAACGACATTGGTTTTTAGAAGAACACAACTGAAGCACCGAGCGACATAATATTTTGGATCTCAAAACACTTGGAAGAAGGTAAATCCTTTTCCGATTTTCATTTGATCGAAGTTCATTCTTTCTTTTCAGATTGATTTTGGGTTATATATGGAATGTGCAAAAGAAAGTATGGTTTATTTTGCTTCATCTCTGGAAAATTTATTGTTTGTTTTCTTCCTTTCATTGCCTTGGGGTTGTGATTATCTATTGTATATGGTGTTCCCTGTTCAGCTATATAGATGCAAGAGACAGACATCGAGATCTATGAGTTTTAATCCAAGTTTGTTTTGTATATTTTAGAAAAAGGAGATGATGCGGTTCAAAGAGGTATGTTACTTTCTCTCATGAGTCATAATCTTAAAAATCTGTTGGCTATTATGCTCGTTTTATCTGTTACTTTCTTTTAGCATTTGGATCTGATTGAATCAGGAGAAAGAAGCTAAGAAAGAAGCTTTCAGGAAGTATTTAGAGTCCAGTGGAGTTCTTGATTCTCTCACCAAAGGTTCTGTATTCCACTGTTACTTAACCTACTGCATTATCAGATGTTCTGACAAATTGATTTATATATTTTTCTTGGGGTTTCGAATGTAGTTCTGGTTGCTTTGTATGAGCAGAATGACAAGCCTTCCTCTGCTTTAGAGTAAGTTTCTGCCTACGTGTTTTGTTTCTAACCGTTGTATATTAGTTTCTGAGATAATGGATTCGATACCACTACCACCGGCTTGGTTATATGAATTAGGTCAAAAAGTGTATAATTTCTCCTCTCCTCTAGTAAATTGCTGGAAATTTCGGTTAGATTTTTTGAAATACAAAGACCACAGTTTCTTAATTTTGTTCCTTGCTGATTGTCAATGCAGATTTTCAATGTTGTTTATGTGTTATTGACGATCCTTGTTTGGTTTTGTTTCAGATTCATGCAGCAGAAGCTAGGTGGTCCTTCAGTCTCTGAGTACGAGAAACTTCAAGCTGAGAAGTCTGATCTTTTAATAAAGTACAATGAGCTTTTGGCTCGACATCAGGAAACCCTTAGAGAGGTATTGAATTGAAAATCATATCATTTTGTAGTGTTCCTTAATGTTGGCTTTAACATCTTGACTCTTCTACTCACTACTAACTTTATTTTTAGCCCATAAAAACAAAAGTGTTTAAATCTTTTTTGGGCAAATTACATTAATAGCACAAAAAACATGACTTGTCAAAAATATAGCACCAAAGAAGAAAAATCATAAAAATAGCACAAAAACATGTTTTGTCACTAAATTAGCCCTAACCCTAAATCTTAAATACTAAACCCTAAACCCTAACCTTGAATAATAAACCTTAAACCCTAAATACTAAACCCTAAACCCTAAATAATAAACCCTAAACCCTAAATAATTAACCCTAAACCCTAAATTATATAATGCTATAAAAGTCTTTGTAATTAAAATAATGCTAAAAATGTGAATTATTTTCCTTGGTGCTATCTTTTTTGGTATATTCTGTTGCAGCTAGATGGAGTGAAGAGCTTGCATTCAAAAAAGGATGAAGAAAGAGAGGCCATTGAAGATGAACCCACGACCCTTGTGGCTCCTCCTCACCACTAAACTGTACGTATAATTATCATGGTGTCTGTCTGCGATTGGGTTTCCTGAGAAGAACAAATGGCTTGATGACGGAGAAAAGTTAATTGTTTTTTTCTTTCATACATCTATCTCAAGATCGTTTTATCTTTTGGGCTACTTAATTGGGCCGTATGATTGTTTTTCTTGTGTCATCTACCTCAAGAAAATACGATTTGTTGTTGCAGTGCAACCAATAAAGAAAAAGAAAAATTCGTATTTGGTGTCTGGAAACCAATCGTAACAGACCACTTGTTCCGTTAATATTTTCAAAAATAATTCTACAAACTCAGTACAATAAATTTTCATTCAAGTTTCTAAACCTTAAATCACTTAGGGGTTGTTTGTTTGATCATCTCATATTCTCATTCGGATGGATCATCTCAATGGTTCATTCAAATAGATTATTTGAATGATGTTCATTTCAATTTTTAAATGTTTATCTATATGGATTATTGGAATAAGTCTTTGTTTATGTATTTATTTTTTATAAATCATTATCTCCAATTCAATAAAAATGATTAAAATATTTATATTTTTTATAAATCATTAAAATATTTATATTTTAATCTAATCATATTTTAATCATAATTTTAACCATATTAATTTTAATAATTAATATATAAATATTGACAACTATATATTTTTCAAAATTTATTGTTATTTTGCGGTTTTGAAGATAAAATATAATTTACGTTTTTAACGAAAAATGAGATTTTGAAAGAAAAAGTAAATTTACGGTTTTGGCGGGAAAACATGTTTTACGGTTCTTGTGGAAAAAAACGTGACTTATGGTTTTGGCGGAAAAACATGATTTTGTTGTTTTTGCAGGAAAACGTGATTTTACGATTTTGGCGAAAAAACATGATTTTACGGTTTTGGAAACACGATTTTGCAGACTTGGCGGGAAAACACGATTTTACTGTTTTTTTGCAAGAAAATGAGATTTTATGGTTTTGGCGGGAAACACAATTTTGTGGTTTTGACAGGAAAACGCGATTTTGCGGTTTTGGCGGAAAAATGTGATTTTGCGGTTTTGACGGGAAAACACAACTTAAGGTTTTGACGGGAAAACACGATTTTGCCATTTTGGCGAAAAAACACAATTTTATGGTTTTGACGGGAACTTATAATTTTGCGATTTTGGCGAGAAAATATAATTTTATGGTATTGGTGGTAAAATGCGATTTTACGGTTTTGACGGAAAAATATCATTTTGATTTTTTCCAATATAATTGAAATATATTAGTTTGGTTATGTTCGTTTGCTCATTAAAATTTTCACCCAAATGATTCATTTGAACAATTAGGCTTATTTTAGTCATTTGACAGTTTTGTATGAACCATCTCCATCCAAATGATTCAATTTGGTTCATTTAAATGAGTTTAAAAATTTTGCATACATTTTTAAAACTCCTTTAGATGATTCATATGGATGGAGATGAGATTCATCTGGATGGAGCACTTTTTGTTACTAAACAAACGTCAATTCTCATCTCCATCCAAATGAATCATATGAATGAATACACGAACATCAATTCTCATCTTCATCCAAATGAATCATATGAATAAACAAACGAACATTATCTTATTGTTTCTTTTCATTGTTTAAAAAGGATTAGTAACTAATTACACATATTATTGAGTAACCCAAGACTACATATCCCAAATATTGAATTGTATCCTATTAAATTTAATACATAGTGGGCCTGCCCGTTGTGGCACAAAACCAATAGACAAAAAAAAAAATTAATATATAATGACAGACACCAAAAAGCCAAAAATATGTTAGGATAAACATTTGAGATTATATTTGATCGAATCCAAAAATGAAGATGAACATAAGATATATTGAAACTACACTACAAGAAAACAGGCCCATTACCAACAGAATTACCGACGGCAACAATTCCGTCGGAAAATCCTGACGATAAACCGACGGATTGTCGACGGGAAGGTATCCGTCGATATATCGTCGCAAATTTCCGACGGTTTTGATAATCGTCAAAAATTTCCGACGATAAACCGACGGATAAAGTTTCCATCGGTATTCCGTCGGATTTTTGTCGGTTTAGCGTCGGTTCAATGTAACCGTTAATGTATACGTTAATGTGGACGTTAATATAACCGCTGGACCGACATGAAACCGACGGATTTCCGACCCGAGAACGGCTATTTCCGTCGGTTTTTTCGTCTCTTATTTTCCTACAAATACCTCATACCTCCTCTCTTCCCCCTCCACATATGTCCCTCCATAACTCTCTCTCTCTCTCTCTCTATATCTCTCTCTAATACTTTTGATTACCGAGAAAAATGTCTTCTTCTAACTATTACAGGTCGTGGATGGACGGAGTTAGGATTGATGAGGCGACGATCCTAGTGCACAGGGAATATGCACTCGGTATTATGGAATTCATGCTGTTAGCTTCCAATCAACCACATATGCAGAAAACCGGTAAGTTAAAATGTTCATGTACTGATTGCCGAAATTTTAGAAATCTTACGATTGGCGAAGTATGGAATCACTTGTATTCAGTTGGGTTTATGACGGGTTATAAGATTTGATATCTTCATGGGGAAACTTCGGATTATGCAAGTAGTAGTAGAGAACCTTATGGTAGTACTAGTAGTTTGGGACCTAATGTTAGTTCTAGCGAACCTTATAGTACAAGCTCTTAGTGTATCATCATTCCATGAGATACCACTACAAGAAAACACGTTTTTTGCGACTGCGTAAATAGTTATAATTCAGTCGCAAAATTCTATTTACGACCCAATAGCGACTAAATGAGTTAGTCTCTAATCCTTCATCGCTAATATTATTAGTCACTATGTTAGTCGCTATTTGCGACTATTTAGCGACTATATATATTTTGAGTAATTTCAGTCGCCAAGTAATCGCTAAAATTTGCGACTAATTTGCGATTATTTAGTGACTCCTCTCGCAACTAATAAAGTCATCACGAATGTTAATTGATATCCATATTACGACTAATTTGCGACTGTTTTGTGACTATTTAACGACTAATTAGCAACTAATAACGTTATGAATACAAATTTGGTAAAAATATTTTGGTTTTTTTTTTAATTTTTTATTATTTTGATTTTAGTTTTGGTATTTTATTTGGAATAATGAATTTTTAATCTAACAAAAGCTTTATAACACATAACTTATAACCCAAATGTTAGTAACAAATAACAGACAAGACTTAAACTAACTTAGTCTACACAAAAGTGTTAAACTTAGTCAATACTAGCAATTCTTAAAGTAAATTCTTCTCTTCCACCATTCATAAACACCGTAACGAAAATTTCAAAAACTCTCTAGCAACCACATCTCCATATCTCACTTCTAATCCACTCTGCACCATCCATGCATGCTTTCGCTTGCACTACAAGAAAAACTGTAAATGGCCATGACCTATCCACGGATTGGTCGTGGCTATTTTTTTTCAACCACAAATAGTCGTAGAAGAACATAGTCACAACTAGACATGAAAGTTTCCGTGGCTACCTTAGCCACGATCTAAATTCGTAGCTATTTGTGGCTAATTTAGCCACGAAATTATCATGGAAGAATTAACCACGAATTGCTACGACATTATTCGTGGATACTTAGCCACAAACATTTTCATGGCTATCTGTAGAGAATATAGCCACGAATTGCAAAATAGCCACGAATAGCCACAATTCCAATGCCATAAGCTAAGTCAGGACGAGAACCGACCATGGCGTACATAATGCTACCAACAGCTGATGCATACATAATTTCTTCAGTGTCTATGCACTCATCATGTTCCTTTACTGAAGCAAGCTTGAAATGAGCACCAATTGGAGTCCTAGAAGCTTTAGCTCCTTCCATTCTGAAAGTCTTGACAACCTTTTGTAAGTATTCTGATTGAGACATATACAAAATTCCTCTTTCTCTGTCCTTGTGAATGTCCATCCCCAGAATTCTTCTAGCAGCACCCAAGTCTTTCATCTCAAATACAGAACACAGATGATCTTTTACCTTTTTAATCTCTGACATGTTTGAAGCAGCTAGCAACATGTCATCCACATATAGGAGAAGGTACATGTAGTTTCCTTCATATACTTCTTTTACATAAACACTGTTGGGATTGTGTCCTGAAATCACATTGTACTTACTCTAAAGATAGTTGTATTGTCGAGATCAGACAATTCATGTGATACTGGGTAGTCGTAATGTTTTGCTAGAAATCGCTTATGACAAATGAGTTGTAACTCATCTCTAGTATCGTTTGAACCTACAGGGTCACACACCTAAGCAAGCTGGATACACTTTGTATGGGATTGATCATTGGCATATGATCCAATCAATGTGTATTGGATACACATTGAATTGAGTTTAGAAGAGGGGTGTCGATCGATGCAATGAGTGTGTCGATCGACGCAGGTTTTCGAAAGGGTGTGTCGATCGATACAGTAAGTGTGTCGATCGATGCACATTGGGCCTCGAGACTAACGTTTCGAGATAATGACTTGAACGAGTCGGGTTTGATCCGACGGTCGTTTTATGTCATCGCAGGTCGATATATAAACTCTTATATGATCGACCTGGACCCGAGCCGTCGTTGTCGCTTCTCAGAGAGAAAGCAGAGAGACAGAAACTCATATCATCCCAGGAGATCCGATCACCGGAACTAGCAACCCGGCGGATTCCAGTTTGTGTGCGTGTGGACTACGGTAGAGGCGCAGCATATGAGGCGCTCTTGACCTCGTTTATCTAACTCAATTTCCGCTGCCAATCTACAGGTAATCACGAGGTCAGTTCTTAGATTCAATACCTAGATCCTTGGATCCCAGGGATTCCAACAGTGGTATCAGAGCCATAAGGTCCAATCCATTGAATCAGTAGCATGGAATTCGATTAATGTAGTATTTGATTGAATTGATGTTAGTTAGTTTTTGTTTTGGTAAGAGAATCTCGAATTTGTTAGTATCGAAAATGAAGAACTGTGTTTTCGCACTGTGTCGATCGACACAAGTGTGTGTCGGTCGACACACCGCGAAAACGGCGAAAAATTATTTTAGGGTTTTCGCATAGCATCGATCGATGCACTGGGTGTGTCGGTCGATGCACCGCAAAAATGCAAAAGAACTTGTGTTTTCGCATAGTGTCGATCGACACAAGTTTGTGCCTGTCGATGCACTGCGAATTCTCCTATTGAAAATTTGGGTTTCGATTTAGAAATCGCATTGTGTCGATCGACACACTGGGTGCATCGATCGACACAGGCTGTGCGAATGGTTAATCGGTTCAATTGGATTGAACCGGTTAATTCGCATGGTTATGTCGGTTTAATTCGATTAAAATTCCCTAATACCCTACTGTATCGATCAACACAGGTTTAGTGTCGGTCGACACAGGCCTTGCGATTGGTTAATCGGTTCAATTGGATTGAACTGGTTATCATGCTTGGTTAAAAGCAAATCAGATCGGTTTAAATTGGATTGAATTGGTTATCTCAACTGGTATAAACCGATTTGATTGGGTAAGATCAGTATGATGGGATAAGTCGGTTCAATTAGATTGGACCGGTTATCGCGATTGGTTAAAACTGGTAGAATCGGTTCAATTGGATTGACCGGTTATAGGGTTGGTTAAGGTTGCATATCAAGTGTCGACCAAGTGTGTCAGTCGATGCATATGGTGACGATGCGAACCGTAATCGTTTGGTTTTGAACCAGATGATTGAAAAACCGAACCAAATGTCATAACCCGCTTAAATAAGAACAATTAAAACTTAATTAAAATTAGAAGTAAATATGTTCTAAACCTATCTAATACACATTGGATGTGTATTAGATCAAAGATTAGTATTCAATATGGTCAACTGTCAAGACTCATTTCGTTGTTGTGATACTCTTACCAAGAGCTTGGTGTCCACAATTACATGAGTAAGGCAGGTAGTTGTGTTGATGGTCTTGCAGTGCTTGACATCAACAATTGCATGACCTAAGAGATTGATTTACTAACCCTTTAAAGGTCTGTTTCCTCAACCAAATATCAAGTGACCTTGATGTCTTGCCCAATCTTGTCTACTGTCAAGACTCGTTTCGTTGTTGGATAGTCTTGGAGTCCTTGGTATCCACAATTACATGAGTAAGGCAGGTGATCATTGATAGACTTGCAGTGCGACTGTCAATGATCACAAGACTGAAGAGATTGATTTACTTGACTGGGCTATCAGAAGTTCTGGGCCCAGAGACATCAGAGTGGATGAGACATGGATTGTCTTATCTGCGGCCAAGAGTTGTACTGGGTACAATTAGCAATGATTTGCTTACCTAGATGACTAAACTCTGGGTGATGACGAGTCATCCACTAAGATTTTAGTGATGTATGGGTCTTGGATCATTATATTCATAGAGGAAACATTGTTTGAATATAATGCGAGTTTTCTTATTAGATAAGATTTCTCATTTCCTGAGCTTCATAACTAAAATTTTCTTTTATTAAAATTTCAGCCTATGTCTAAAACTACTTTCTCGTTGCGATCCGTCCTTGAGAAGGACAAGTTAAATGGATCAAATTTACTGGATTGGTATCGTAATTTGAGATTTATTCTCAAGCAAGAGAGTAAGGACTATGTCCTTGAGAAAGCTCTCCCCGAAAGGCTTGGGACCAATGACTCGCATTCAGTGTATGATGCTTGGAATAAGCATTATATTGATGTGGTAGATGTGTGTGGTTTGATGTTGGCTACCATGGAATCGGACTTAAAGAGTCAATACGAGAACATGGAGTCGCCAATAGAGATGATCACCAGCCTGAAACTGAAGTTTCAGGATATGGCACGAGTTGAGAGATTCCAGATGGTGAAGTCTCTCACTGGGTGCAAGCTACCAGACAATGCTCCGGTGAGTCCTCATGTCATTAAAATGATGGGTTACATTGATAACCTGGGGAAACTGGATTGTCCTGTCAGCTTAGAGTTGGCTACTGACATCATTCTGCAGTCACTGCCGTCTAGTTATGATAAGTTTGTCAAAAGCTATATCAAGAATGACTTGACGAAGACGTTGACTGAGCTGCATGACATGCTCAAAACAGCAGAGCAAGACATCAAAAAGGGTAAAAGATTTGAGAAATCTTGTGTTGACAAGGGTAGAGGCAGGGCTGTTCAGATTTGGAATCAGGATAAGCATGTGTCATCATATAAGCCCAAGTCCGGCCCATCTGGTGTTAGAAAGTGCTTATACTGTGATGAGTTAGGGCATTGGAAGAGAGATTGCAAAAAATTCTTGGAAGATTCACAAGAGATGAAGGAGATGTATGGTACTTCTTCTTCAAGTATTGTGTTATTACTTCAAGTTCTACGTATGTATTGGATACTAGTTGTGGTACTGATATTTTGGAAATATGCAGGGCCTAAGCAACAATAGAACGCTGAGGAAAGGACAAGTGGAACTGCGAGTCTGGTATGGAGCAATGGTTGCTACATGAGCCGTAGAGATTCTCCACTTGTAGGAGCCTTTCAAGCTTGGTTTTTGAATTAAGTAATTGCTACTATGTACCTGCTTTAAGCAGAGATGTCTTTCATTTTCTTGTAAGAATTTGGATGTTTTTCATTCTGATAAAAGACAAGTTTTGCTCTTTTGATCTTAATGAAATATTATATGGTAGCACCCCTTTTGATAATGGGTTTTATATCTTAAACCAATGTACGCTTGTATATATAACATAAATGCCAAACGGTTTAAGTCTGATGACTTGAACTCGATTTTTCCTTAGCATAGTCGTTTTGACCACATAGAGTGAAGCGGATTCAGAAGTTCCATTGTTATAGGCTTTAGGCTCATTTTATTATAAATCGTTTGAAATATGAATTCTGCTTGCTGGGCCAAATGACTAAGGCTTCTTTAGCAGAGCTAAAGAAAAGGGCCCGAGGCTTATTGGGCCTTACATGTACTGATATGTGTGGCCCGATGAGCATCAATGCCAAAGGAAATCTTTTGTACTTCATTACCTTATTGATGGCATCAATAAGTATGGATGTGTTCTTTTGATGAGACACGAGTAAGAATCCTTTGAGGAGTTCCAAAATGAAGTATATAACCGATTTGACAGAAGCATTGAGATCCTCGATTAGATCGCGGAGGAAAATACTTGAGTCAAGAATTGGGTGATCATCTAAGTGAGTATGAAGTCATATCACAGCTCTTTTCTCCTGGAAAACCTAAATGGTGTTTCTGAGAGAACGAATCAGACCTCATTAGATATGCTCCGATTAATGATGAGTCACAGGAATCTTCTATCACCCTTTTAAAATACGCTCTAAAATGAATATGTTTACGCCAAATAGTTTTCTATCAGAATCAGTTGAAAGACACCACATTGTATGTGGACTGGGTGATTTCCAAGTATGTTTTTCTGATTAATTGGGATTGCAAGGTTTGTGTAAGGCAGTTGTCAACAAACAAACTTGAACCCAAATCTGATAAGGGCTGCTTCGCCGGTTGTCCTAGGGAAACCGAGGGTTAGTACTTTTGCAACCAATCCGAGAACAAAGCCTTGTTGTTCGGAACTCTGTTTTTCCAAGAAGAACAGTGGGAGTAAAAGTACAGCTCGAAGAAATTCGAGAAACACAGGAGGCTGTTTAACCTGTTGAGGGAGAGCAGCAGTTGGATCTACAGAGTGTTGTAGGATCTACACCTGTGGAGCCTGAAGTTCGCTGATCCTAATGGATCCGTCACTAAACCAAGGGTGATTCCTCATGACCGATTGCTGTGATCTGTTGATCATTGAAAAGTGACGAGCCTGCGAAATTCAAAGAAGCGAAGGTGAGCCCCAACTCCGAAAATTAACTAGGAATGTATGCTTCACCGATCCATTTGTGGATTGAAGCAAACACCTTGGAATTAGAATCTATGTTCTGTTAAAACGGTCAAAGGCTTTGACTTGATCAGGAACGTATAGAAACCGTGCGTTTACAAGTAAACTAATGGGAGCGTAGTTGCAATTCTCGCACTGTATGTTTATAACATACTTAATCTCATAAACGACGTCCCGACGCTAAAGTCTTGTCAAGATTTGGGTCGGAAGTCAAATTTAACGATGGACATGGGAGAAGCCGCGAAAGTTCTTGGGATAAGGATCCATTGAAACGGATTGGAAAGGATAATTAGATCGTGTCAGAATCCTTATGGTGATAAGGTATTGGACAGTTCAAATGTGCTTAATTCCAAGAATGGCTTCACACCAAAGGTTTTATGGCAATAATCTTAGCAAGATGGAGTGTCTTTGACACTGGCTGAGCTAGTATCGATCTTAGCAAGATGAAGTGTCTTGGACACTGACTGAGCTAGTATCTATGAGTGTGATTCCTCTTTCTTATGCAATAGAATCCATCATGAATGCCATATTTTGCACTCGTTTGATGCAGCTGACGCACAAAGCATGACGAGAAGATACCAATTTGTTCCGGTAAAAGTCACTGGACAGTTGTAAGGAATATCTCAAGTGTTTGAGAAACACTAAGGATAGTTCTTATTCAACTGAGAAAAATGACAAATCTGTTATGAGTAGTTAGACGGACAAAGATGATTCCCGGTTCCCACCTGGTTATATCTCTTTGCCTGTGTAACGGCGCTATCTGTTGGAAAGGTCTCCAAACAGTGGACCGTAGAATAGTGCTTATTAAAGAATAGCGGTGTGGTTTGTTGGAATGGTTCCAAGCAAGAATACCACAGCATCTCTCAACCTAAGCATGAGTTTCGTATTGTTGCTGTAGGTACTAGATATTTGAAGACGTGGTCTTGATTCTAGTGGGAGTTATGTTAGTTATGATGTTCAGATAGACATGATATGGTCATGTTTATGAAAAAAAACTGACATCAGCATTATTTGATTATTGGATAATTGAATAATGGTCCCAAGTATTTTATGTTCATTTTATAGGTCATCAAGTTGAGGACTTGATCATGAAACCCTATAAATGAAAGATGACATAAAATTATGTTTGTCCCTGGTCATAGGTTGTTAAAATGGGACACTAACAACCGTTAAGACTAGTATGTGAGGTGACGTATGATTATGTTTCATGGAGTCATTGATATGAGTATCAACGTCAGTCACATGGATATATGTTGGTGAACATATGATCGGACATGACCCGCTAATGAGAACTCTACAGGATAGTTATATATGTGTCATAAGAGGTTCTCATTAGGACTATATAGTATAGTGTTGGGAATGTCCTGAAATCTACCGTACTATCTCTAGAAAGTATGATAAGTGTCGAGATCAGACATAAGTCATAAATACTGGGTGATCATGATGACTTGCTAGAGCCCGCTCATGATCTATAAGTTTAGGACTTATTACCAGTATTGTATGATCCCAAAGGGTCACACACCATAGCTAACGGGAAAGTTAAAAAGGAATTAATACAGTAAGATGCAAGGCATTTACTGTATTTGTACAGAGAATTGGGCCAGACAAAATACAGCCTTTTGTCTGATTTGGGCCTTGGGCCCAAAAGCCTAATGAGCCATTAGTTTAATTACTTGGGCCCATATAAGGAAGAGGAGAGGCGCAGGAAGCCCTAGAAGTCTGCGATTTTTCTAGGTCTGGCCGTCCTCTCTCTCTCTGTTGTTCCAGCTTGGTCTAGCAGCCTGATCCAGTAGCTTGTAAGCGTGTGGATACCTAGGAGGAGCCGGTAATCATCAGCTCTTGCAGATCTCGATATTCCTTTGATCAATCCGCTGCAATCACAAGGTAATGATCCTGATCTGTTTATGATTCAACTGCAAATCACCTAGATCCTAGTTGATTATGTTAGGTTGTAATCTGACAATTACACCAATGAACACACATAATCCTACATATAGTCCTTAGACCTGAGTTCATCATGCTTTCTAGCATATGAATTGGTGCGCTTTGACCTTGTCAAACGTCGTTCCGTAACTGGCGGCTATAACGGCATTGCTTAGGCGTATCATGAAGTGTGTGTAGTAACAGGGATGGAACAAGAAGGGATTTGTCCCTCCTGTATAACAGGAGATAAATATCTCAGGGCCCATCGAAGATTTGATACTGAGAAAATGCATGGCCATGCTCAAACGAGGTGATTGTCAGTCGTTTGTTTTATCAGTATAGATCAGGAGTTCGATGAACATGATGTTGGCTATAATAAGGATGACACAGTTTCTTGCCTTATGCCATATCGAGATATAGCGACAAAGGGATTATGGGAATAGATTATTCTAGTACAAGTGGGAGATTGTTGGGTTTGTGTCCTGAAATCACATTGTACTTACTCTAAAGATAGTTGTATTGTCGAGATCAGACAATTCATGTGATACTGGGTAGTCGTAATGTTTTGCTAGAAACCGCTTATGACAAATGAGTGTAACTCATCTCTAGTATCGTGTGAACCTACAGGGTCACACACCTAAGCAAGCTGGATACACTTTGTATGGGATTGATCATTGGCATATGATCCAATCAATGTGTATTGGATACACATTGAATTGAGTTTAGAAGAGGGGTGTCGATCGATGCAATAAGTGTGTCGATCGACGCAGGTTTTCGAAAGGGTGTGTCGATCGATACATTAAGTGTGTCGATCGATGCACATTGGGCCTCGAGACTAACGTTTCGAGATAATGACTTGAACGAGTCGGGTTTGATCCGACGGTCGTTTTCTGTCATCGCAGGTCGATATATAAAGTCTTATATGATCGACCTGGACCCGAGCCGTCGTTGTCGCTTCTCAGAGAGAAAGCAGAGAGACAGAAACTCATAGCATCCCAGGAGATCCGATCACCGGAACTAGCAACCCGGCGGATTCCAGTTTGTGTGCGTGTGGACTACGGTAGAGGCGCAGCATATGAGGCGCTCTTGATCTCGTTTATCTAACTCAATTTCCGCTGCCAATCTACAGGTAATCACGAGGTCAGTTCTTAGATTCAATCACCTAGACCCTTGGATCCCAGGGATTCCAACAAACACAACTGTCATGTTCACTCCTGTTGAATCCTTGAGCCATCATAACCTGATCAAACCGCTGATTCCACTGTCGTGGAGATTACTTCAAACCGTACAAGGATTTCTTCAGAAGACAGACATGATGTTTTAGCTTCTTATCTTCAAATCCTTCTGGTTGTTACATATACAAGTCTTCCTTGAGTTCACCATGTAAAAATGCAGTTTTGACGTCCATTTGTTCAAGTTCTAGATCCAAGCTCACAACAATGGACAACAAAGTTCTTATGGAGACGTGCTTCACGACCGGTGCAAAGACTTCCTGATAGTCGATCCCTTCCTTTTGAGTGAAACCACGAGCCACCAACCGAGCCTTAAACCGAGGTGGTTCACTGCTTTCAACACTTGGCTTCAGTTTGTATAGCCATTTACAGCTAATCACCTTTCGGTCTTTTGGTTTAGGAACCAAGACCCAAGTCTTGTTCTTAAGCAGAGAATCCATTTCTTCCAACATGGCTTTATTCCATTTTCTACAGTCTGTACTTTCCATAGCTTCACAGTAGTCTTGTGGCTCCTCTGATACAATTAGATCAGCAGCCGATAGAGCAAAAGCTATTGCCCCTTCCTCAGACTAAATCATCTCTGCTGAGGTAAGAGCATATGCAAAAGCACTCTCCTGAATGTACCTCTTTGGCTTTTTGATTTCTCTTCTTTCTCTATCTCTGACCAACCTATAACTTGTCTGAAGACTTTGAGTACCAACATCTTCATCCATGTCTAGTTCATCTGGCTCTTCATCACTGCTATCAGTTTCTTCCTGAGAAACTCCACCTTGAGACTGATGTACTGGCTCAGTATCACCTGTCTCAGGTAATAGTTCTTCAAGACTCATGTTTCTTGTAGATGTCTTGCTATCCTCAGTTATGTCTGTTCCAATATCCTTAAGAGTGTCCTTGTAGACTAATTCTTCCTGGAACCTCACATGCCGAATGGTGATGCATTTCTGATCATCTAGGAGCCATATTTTGTAACCCTTGGTACCTGGAGGGTAGCCAATGAACACCCCTTTGACTGCCCGTGGCTTAAGCTTCCCTTGATCTGAGAAAACATATACCACTGAGCCAAACTTCTTGAGATGTTTGTAACCAGGAGGTTTGTTCAGCCAGATTTCTTCTGGAGCTTTAAACCCCACATCTGATGATGGTGATCTATTTATTAGATAAACAGATGTTGCAGCTGCCTCAGCCCAAAAACGTTCTTCTAGACCAGATTCACTCAGAAGACAACGTACTTTCTCCATTATTGTGCGATTCATACGCTCTGCAACTCCATTCTGTTGCGGCTTATACGTACACGTGCGATGTCTCTCAATGCCATTAACCTTGCAGTGATCATCAAAGGCTTTGTTACAAAATTCCAAACCATTGTCTGTACGAAGACACTTAAGCTTCCTGTTAACTTGGTTCTCCACGAGAGCCTTCCATTCACAGAACTTCCCAAACGTTTCATCCTTGGTCTTAAGGAAGTAAATCCAGACCTTGCGTGAATGGTCATCAATTAGAGATAGGAAGTACTGACACTTAGATATAGATGGCTCCACGTTTGATGATCCCCATAAGTCCGCATGCACGTAATCAAGAACATGTTTAGTGTTGTGTTTTCCTGTACCAAAACTAACTCGTCTGGCTTTTCCCAAAACACAGTGTTCACAAAAGAACTCTTTTCCAACTTCCTTTTGCTTGAGCATTCCGTTTCTGACCAAAACTTGCAGATTCTTGTAGCTCATGTGCCCCAAACGACTGTGCCAGACAGGTACTTTTCCAGTTGTTTCTAATTGACAGGCTTCTGAAACTTCAGTTTCACCTTCCAAGATGTAAAGAACATTCAGAAGCTTACCTTGCAGAGCCATCTTACCATTCTTGTGAAAAACCAGTTTACCATTTCCACCTGAATGAGTGAAGCCCAAAGAGTCCAAGGTTCCAGTAGATATTAAGTTCCTTCTGAGGTTTGGAACATATCTTACATTGTTCATGACTGTAACAGACCCTCCATGAGTATTAATTTTTATTGAGCCAATGCCTTTCGTTTCAACAGCACTGAAATCCCCGAGTAGTATCTTACTACCTTCCTTCTCCTTGAAATTGAAGAACCACTCCCTTCTAGATGACATGTGGTAAGTGCAGCCAGAATCAATGACCCAGTTGTCTTTGGAATCACCTCCTGATATGTTTAGAACATCAGCAGTATCAGCCTGTTCCATGAGTACAGCTGCTTCTCCTTCACTGTCACTATCAAACTTCTTCTTTCTTGCATAGCAGTCCTTTTTGATGTGGCCTTCTTTCTTGCAATACCAGCAAACCAATTTTGATTCAGTTCTTGATTTGCTTCTTCCCCTACCCTTTGAGTTTTGTCCTCGAGATGTTGCTCTGCTTCTATCTTTAGTAAAGAGAGCAGTATCAGCGGCCTTGTCCTTGCTCTCAGCAATCTCTCGCTCTCTTGATTTTGCCGATGAGATAACTTCATCCAGAGTGAGTGATTCCCCGCCATACTTCAATGTATGTTTAAGTTGGTCGAAACCTGCAGACAAAGAACTCAAGAACAAGATAGCCTGAACTTCCTCTGTAACATTTACATTTAGACTATTAAGGGCAGAAACAATCTTAAGGAAGTCATCTACATTAGCATCTACAGATTTAGACTCACCAGTTTTAAATGTGTAGAACTTCAACTGCATATAGATTCAATTTGGTAGAGATGAGGACATGTAAAGCTTATCAAGATGTGACCACATATCAGCAGCAGTGACACAATGCTTAACTTTCCTAAGCACACTATCGCTAATATTCAAGATGATAAGGTTCCTAGATTTTTCAGATTGCTCAAGTTTTACAGGATCAGAGACAACCTGATGCGAAGAAGGAGTTGCTCCTGGCGTTTCCACAGATGATTCTTTATCATCATCTTTCTTTGCCGAGACGATTGAACCCAAGGTGTGATCCGATAAGATCTCCTTCAATCCAAGAATGCCGAAGTTTGCCATCATTCGGATCTTCCATATCGAGAAGTCTCCCATACTGTCGAATCGCTCAATCTCAATCCGAGTCGTCGTAATCAAGAAATCAGTTCAGGCCAATGATGCCTCTGATACCAATTGATGAGAAATCACTCTATACAATCTAACTCGAGATCATAATTGATTCCTCTAATCTCAACTCACGACTCTCACTCGCTCTTATTATTGCACTCGTTTGATTTCTG
The DNA here is from genome assembly GCA_030180135.1 of Orychophragmus violaceus. Lineage (NCBI taxonomy): Eukaryota > Viridiplantae > Streptophyta > Magnoliopsida > Brassicales > Brassicaceae > Orychophragmus > Orychophragmus violaceus. The sequence goes on along the minus strand of CM058234.1, from coordinate 57,803,413 downwards.
AGACTATGAAACAAGAGCCGAAAAGAAAGAACACAAAGAACAACACACAAATGTTTACCCTGTGTTCACCTTCCTATATGGAAAAGCTACTCACAGGGGCTGGAATCAGTCCAGCAATCCACTAAGTGTTGGAATTGTGTCCAGTAATCTCGGTACTGTCTCTAGAAAGTAAGAGTATGTCAAAGATCAGACATAAGTCATATAATACTGGGGGTCATGATGGCTTGCTAGAGTCCGCTCATGATCTATAAGTCTTGGACTTATTGCCTTTATTATATGATCCCATATGGGTCACACGCCTAAGCTAACAGGAATATGTGTAGGAACGGCTTAGCAGAAGTACGGTAAAAGTGCCAGGCATTTGTCGTACTAAGAGAGAGAGAGATGGGTCTGATTAAATCCATGGGATTTAATCAGATTGGTATTTGGGCCCAAAAGCCCAAAAGGGAAAGAGAAGGCTTTTATAAACTAAAAGCCAAGTCTCTTTCTCTCTAACCCTAGCCCCCAGCGCCGAAACCTCTCTCTCCCTGCGCCTCCCATCAGCTCGGTCTAGCAGCCGTTTTCCTGTGATCGCGTGTGTGAGCCTTTGGAGGATTCATCTCTCGGTGTTTCTCTGATCTCTGACCTGTTCTATCTCCTTCCGCTGCATTAACAGGTAAAAGGTGAGATCTACCATTGTTTCTATTCAAGAACAACCTAGATCCGCATGTTTAGGATAATCTGAATCTGAGAATTGAATCAGGATTAACTAAACATTCCTTCAGTGGTATCAGAGCTATTGGTTCTGGTTTTCTTGTTTAGATTCATGTTTAGGATTGTTTTCTTGTTTTAAAAGTGTTTTGAATCAACTACTGATAAGAGAAATCACTTAAGCAACAAGGAATTGAAATCTAAACACATTTGAAATTGCAAAACCAAGCTATATGACTCGGTTTTGCAATCGGCCGAGAGTTGGCTCGGGTGGACGGCTGGTCGATCGATCGATCGGATCGGATCGGACGATCGCACGATCGAACGATCGATCGACCGGATCAGTTTTGACGCACGGACGGATCAAGGATCACGTCGCGTGGTCGTCCCGATCGCGTCTCGGCCAAGCATCGTCCCGACCGTCCCTGTCCAGCTGCTTGCTCGATCGCGCGAGGCTTTACGCCGTCCGGATCGTGGCTCGCTCGCGGACGTCTCGTCCGATCACCGTCCCGTCCAGCTTAAGGCTCGGCCGTCCGATGGATCATGGATCGCGTGCGGCTGGTCGAGAGTGATGGAGAAGCTAGGTCACGGCCGCAAACGGTTCGTGACCAATTCGGTTCGGTTCGGTTTAAAAATTTGATTAAAATCAAAACGTCTCGGTTTAATAAACAGATTTAATAATTTTATTAAATTCTGGTTAAACCGGGATAAGAAATCCAAAGTCGAAAAAATTGGATTTTGTGCCTAAACCAGGATTTTCTAATTTGATTTGGTTGGACCAAATAAATTGAGAAAATCCGGTTTAGTAAATAACCGGTTGACAATTGTGGTCATCGTAGTAATTAAAATTTGGTTAGACCAATTTTAATGAACCAGACCGGTTATGTCATTTAATTGGACAATTGGGTCATGTCTTGGACATGGACCAATTCTTGGGCCTCGGGCCAAGAAGTTAAAACAATTGGGCCAATTATTTGAGTCTTTTCTTCAGATTAATTTAAAATTTATTTTATAAAATTATAAAGTCGATTTTAAATTAAAGTTTCCGAAATTTTGAAATTAGAAAGTTTCTTAAAATAGAAGTTTCTAGATTTGCGGGTTTTGGATTTTAAGAAATTTCTAAAGTTAGAAAGTTTCCGGTTTTAGAAAGTTTCCAATTTTAGAAAGTTTCCAAAAATAGTAGGTTTCCAAAAATAGAAAGTTTCCCGAAATAGTAATCTTCTATTTTGGGAATGAAATTTTAATAAACCTACGAACCTCAAATAATATCAAGCGTTGGATGTCTTGTCCATTCTATGTCAGCTGTCGAAGCCCATTCAATTGTATTCATGGCCTTACAGTGTGAGGGTGTCTATTTTTGCGTGGATAAGACGGTTTGTGATTCATAAATGTCATTGGGAGTCCCAGACATTAATGATTACATGACTGTATAGTCTGGTTTTCTTGACTAGGCCATCGGGAGTCCCGGGCCTTGAGACATCAGAGTGAATTGGGCCTCGGGCCCAGATTCACAACCAAGAGTTATATCACGGATATAATTAGCCGACATAGGGCTTACCGATATAAGCTAAGGTTGGGTGACGGCCAGTGGCCCACTTTAATCTTAGTTATATGTGGATCTTGGAATTATTATATTCTATTGAGGGTAACTGATGTTATTGAATATAATGCATGATTAATCATATTAAATTTAATACGAGATTAATCATATTGAACATATTAACTAATAACCTTTTATCTTATATATTTCAGCTATGACTACTACAAGCACACAAAACACATTCTCAATCCGGTCTGTTCTCGAGAAGGAGAAGCTGACTGGAACGAACTTCCTGACGTGGTCAAGGAACTTGAGGCTGGTCCTCAAGCAGGAGAAGAAGGATTATGTCCTTCGTGATCCTCTCCCCGAGAGGCCTGCTAACAATGCCGCCAGGACTCTGCATAATGCTTGGGAAAAGCATTCGTCAGATGAAAATGATGTGTATTGCCTTATGTTGGCGACAATGACTGGTGAGCTGCAAATGCAGTTCGAGAGTGTATTGTCACCAATTGAGATAATGGCAAGCCTGAAATCGCTTTTTCAGGAGCAAGCAAGGACTGAGAGGTTTCAGACTGTTAAGAACCTCTTAGACTGTAAGTTGGCTGCAAATGCGGCAGTGAGTCCTCATGTCTTGAAGATGATGGGTTATCTCGATCATCTTCAGAAACTCGACTGTCCTATCAGCCAAGAACTTGCTTGCGACATCATTCTGCAGTCATTACCTGCAAGCTATGATCAGTTCATTCTGAACTTTAACATGCATGGCTTGAGTAAGACATTGCCTGAGCTTCACGGAATGCTCAAGACTGCAGAGCCCAACTTGAGGAAAACCGCCAAGGACCCCAATGTGCTTATGGTGCAAAAGGGCAAGGGGTTTAAGAAATCCTCTGCTAAGGATAAGGGAAAGACCAAGGCTGTCCAAGTCGCGGACAAGGACACGCCAAAGCCCAAGCCCAAGTCCAAAGCTGGGCCAACTGACATATGCAGGTTCTGTAAAGAACCAGGGCATTGGAGGAGAGAATGTAAGAAATTCCAAGAAGGTCTAAAGGAATTGAAGAAGAAGACTCTCGAGACTTCTTCGACAGGTATTTTTGTTATAGAAGTTAATACAACTACTTCTGATAATACCTCATGGGTTATGGATACTGGTTGTGGGGCTCATATTTGTACTAATATGCAGGCACTCAGCAACAGTAGAAGGCTGAAGCAAGGACAAGTGGAGCTACGAGTTGGGAATGGAGCGAAAGTTCCAGCACTAGCTGTAGGCACATACTTGTTGTCTTTACCTTCGGGATTGATTTTAGAACTCAATAATTGTTATTTTGTACCTGCTATAAGCAAAAATATTATTTCAATTTCTTTGTTGGATTTGGAAGGTTATGATTTTTCAGTTAAGAATAAATTATGTTCCTTCAATCGCAACAATTTGTTCTATGGTTCTGCCCTTCTTACGAATGGGCTTTACATACTCGATCAATCCGCGCCAGTTTATAACATTAATACCAAACGGTTCAAACCTAATGAGGAGAACCGAACGTTTCTATGGCATTGTCGTTTAGGGCACATCAGCGAGAAACGCATCAAGAGGCTCCATTCGAATGGACTTCTTGGCTCATTTGACTTTGAGTCATGTGAGAAATGCGAATCCTGCATGATGGGCAAAATGACACGGGCCCCCTTTAATAAACCTAACGAGAGGGCCAGTGACTTATTGGGCCTGATACATACTGACGTGTGTGGCCCAATGTCCACAAATGCAAGAGGAAACTATCAGTACTTCATTACCTTCACTGATGATTTCAGTAGGTATGGATATGTTTATTTAATGAAACATAAGTCTGAATCTTTTGAGAAGTTCAGAGAATTCCAAAATGAAGTACAGAACCAACTTGGTAAAAGCATTAAGGCTCTTCGGTCCGACCGAGGAGGAGAATACTTAAGCCAAGAATTCAGTGATCATCTAAGAGAGTGTGGGATCGTATCCCAACTCACTCCTCCCGGAACACCTCAATGGAATGGTGTGTCTGAGAGGAGAAATCGGACCTTATTGGATATGGTTCGATCTATGATGAGTCACACAGACCTTCCAATATCCCTTTGGGGATATGCTCTGCTAACAGCAGTGTTCACTCTAAATAGAGCGCCATCGAAAGCAGTAGCAAAGACACCATATGAATTATGGACTGGAGTGGCTCCAGTGCTGTCATATCTTAGAATTTGGGGTTGTGAAGCCTATGTCAAGAGATTGATCTCAGACAAGCTTACACCAAAGTCTGATAAATGCTACTTCATTGGTTATCCGAAGGAAACCAAGGCTTATTACTTCTATCTACGTTCCGAGAACAAGATCTTTGTTGCCCGGGATTGTAACTTTCTTGAGAGAGAGTTTCTCTCTAAGAAAGACAGTGGGAGTAAGGTACTGCTTGAAGAAATTCAAGATGAACAGGATACTGCTCAACCTAATGAGGAAGAGCAGCAGGAGGACCTACAAGAAATTGTAGAGCCTGAACCTGTAGTACCTGAAGTTCGAAGATCCGGGAGGATCCGTCACGAACCCGAGAGATATCAAGGATTCCTCGTGACTGACTGTCATGATCTTTTGATCATTGATGGTGATGAACCATCGAACTTCAATCAAGCCATGATGGGCCCAGATTCCTCTAAGTGGCGGAAGGCCACTGATTCCGAAATGGACTCCATGTCGGTCAACCAAGTGTTTTCGTTGGTTGACTTACCCGCTGGTGTAAAAGCCATCGAGTGCAAATGGATCTTCAAGAAGAAGATTGACGTGGATGGAAATGTCCAGATTTACAAAGCCAGGTTGGTGGCAAAAGGTTTCAGACAAGTTCACGGTGTGGATTACGATGAAACCTATTCACCAGTGGCTATGATGAAATCTATTCGGATTCTACTAGCAACTGCAGCTTTTCATGATTATGAAATTTGGCAGATGGACGTGAAAACCGCCTTCCTGAATGGTATTCTGGAAGAGGATGTGTATATGACGCAACCTGACGGTTACATAGATCCAAAGAATGCTGGGAAAGTATGCAAGCTTCATAAATCCATTTATGGATTGAAGCAAGCATCGAGGAGCTGGAATCTTCGTTTTGATGAAGCGATCAAGCAATTTGACTTCATCAGAAACGAAGAAGAACAATGCGTGTATAAGAAAACTAGTGGGAGCAAGATAGTATTTCTTATTCTGTATGTCGATGACATACTGCTTCTCGGAAACGACGTTCCAATGCTGAAGTCCGTAAAGGACTGGCTTGGAAGTTGTTTTTCCATGAAAGACATGGGTGAAGCCGCATACGTTCTTGGAATCAGGATCTACCGGGATAGATCTAGAAGGCTGATAGGCTTGTGTCAAGATTCATACATTGACAAAGTCCTACAAAGATTCAGCATGAAGGATTCCAAGAAGGGCTTCACGCCAATGGTACATGGCACAACGCTAAGCAAGAAGCAGAGCCCTACGACGGCTGCTGAGCTTGAGCGCATGAAGAATATTCCTTATGCATCTGCAATAGGATCTGTCATGTATGCCATGATCTGTACTCGTCCTGATGTTGCTTATGCATTGAGCATGACGAGTAGATACCAGTCAAATCCAGGTGAAAACCATTGGATTGCCGTAAAGAATATCTTGAAGTATCTAAGACATACTAAAGATAAGTTCTTGGTGTACGGTGGAAGTGATGTGCTTAAAGTCAGTGGGTTCACGGACGCAAGTTTCCAGACAGACCAAGATGATTTCCGGTCACAGTCCGGTTATATCTTTTGTCTGAATGGCGGTGCAATCAGTTGGAGAAGCTCCAAGCAAGACACCGTTGCTGATTCCACTACAGAAGCTGAATATATCGCCGCCTCAGAAGCTGCGAAGGAAGCTGTTTGGATACGAAAGTTCATTATTGAACTAGGTGTGATACCAGATGCGGCTGAGCCTCTAGCACTGTTTTGTGATAACAATGGTGCTATTGCTCAGGCAAAGGAACCAAGATCACACCAGAAATCCAAGCATGTTCTAAGAAGATTTCACTTGATACGTGACATCATTAATAGAAAGGAAGTCAAGATCAGCCGAGTTCAGACAGATGATAACGTCGCTGATCCGTTGACAAAGCCACTCCCAAGGCCTAAGCTCGAGTTTCTGACTGAAGCTGTAGGCATTAGAGACATTGAAATGTAATCTAAATTTGAGTGGGAGTTTGAGGGCTTTTATTTAGTTATTTGATATGTTCTTGTAAAACATTCTTATGTTTAATGAAATTATTATTTCAAGATTATTTTAACTGTGATGAAATAATCGTTCCAAAGTGATATAAACCATTTTATAGGTCATCGAAGTAAGTGACTTGATCTTGAGTCATCAAAGTCATTTAGCTTGATCATGAGACCCTATATTTGATAGATGGATTATATCATCCTGTCCCTAGTCGAAGGTTGTTGAAATTGGAACACCAACAACCGTGTGAGACTGGATTGGTATGTGACTTATGACAAAGTCTCAGTGTGTCATAGATGCGCGGCATCAAAGTCAGTACATAGGTGTATGTTGGGAACATACGACCGGACAAGACCCGCTTATAAGAACTCTTCAGGATATTTATATCTGTGTCATAAGAGATTCTTACTACGACTATAGAGTATAGTCCTTAGACCTGAGTTCGCATGCATGTGACTGCACATGGACTAATGCACTTTGATCATTGTCTAACGCTATCGTTCTGCGATAGTTATAAGGACTTTGTTTGGGTACATTATGAAATGAGTAGTTTACAGTGATGGAACAAGACGGAATTTGTCCCTCCAATATAAATGGAGTGAATATCTCTAGGCCAATCGGAGATTTGAATACTGGAAAATGCATGGCCATGCTCAAACGGACTGTCCCGAGTCGTTTGGATTGTCAGTATCGAATCAGAGTCCGATGAACAAGATTAGGCTTTATAAGGATGACACCAATCTTGCCTTATGACTAATCGAGATATTGTGACAAAAGGATTATGAATACAGAGATTCCAGTACAAGTGGGAGATTGTTGGAATTGTGTCCAGTAATCTCGGTACTGTCTCTAGAAAGTAAGAGTATGTCAAAGATCAGACATAAGTCATATAATACTGGGGGTCATGATGGCTTGCTAGAGTCCGCTCATGATCTATAAGTCTTGGACTTATTGCCTTTATTATATGATCCCATATGGGTCACACGCCTAAGCTAACAGGAATATGTGTAGGAACGGCTTAGCAGAAGTACGGTAAAAGTGCCAGGCATTTGTCGTACTAAGAGAGAGAGAGATGGGTCTGATTAAATCCATGGGATTTAATCAGATTGGTATTTGGGCCCAAAAGCCCAAAAGGGAAAGAGAAGGCTTTTATAAACTAAAAGCCAAGTCTCTTTCTCTCTAACCCTAGCCCCCAGCGCCGAAACCTCTCTCTCCCTGCGCCTCCCATCAGCTCGGTCTAGCAGCCGTTTTCCTGTGATCGCGTGTGTGAGCCTTTGGAGGATTCATCTCTCGGTGTTTCTCTGATCTCTGACCTGTTCTATCTCCTTCCGCTGCATTAACAGGTAAAAGGTGAGATCTACCATTGTTTCTATTCAAGAACAACCTAGATCCGCATGTTTAGGATAATCTGAATCTGAGAATTGAATCAGGATTAACTAAACATTCCTTCACTAAGCACAATGAGGTTACAGTTCTTCAACACCAAGAACCCAGAATCGTCACAAGGAAGAAGACGATCCTAAAAAAGTCAACTCTCTAATGCCTCAGTCCACATTAGCTCTAACCGGATAATACTTTATATACAAATAGCATTACCCGATTTACAAGTACCAACTAAATGATCAGCTCAAATAGAAGTAAAACCGGAGCTAAACCAGATTTGATCAAAACCTTCTTCTGGCAACAGAGGCTTCCCAAGACTTGAGACAATAAACCTTAAACAGAGACCAAGCAACCTCAACAAGAGAGAAAGGTAATTAATGTTCCATAAGGAATTAGCTGGTTCAGTGTCGTCCCAATTTTATTCACTAGGTTCTTTACCCCCGCGCACGCGCGGGGGTGGGTTTTTTGGTTTTTTTTTTTTCCATCGTTGTCCCGGTAACAGTGTTTCTTTCAAGATTGTTAGTGTTGCGTTTTTTGTCTGGGCGTGTGTGACTTTTGTTTTTTTTGGTGAGTGTCATGGCTCTGCATATTGTTTTGATATTCCATTGGTAATGATATACATATGAGCCGTTTGTCACAAAGAGGTCGTCGGCCGGCTCATGCGCTAATGGGATGCTCGCAACATCAAGGAGGGTGAATTCATGTGGATCGTCCTACTCCTCATGGATGATAAGGTATTAAGGTCAGTGCTCTTATCTCCTACATCAATTATTACATGCGGTTTTGCTTAGTATCTCATCTATTCTCCTTATTTCGCATACATAATTCGGTGATACGTATCTTTAATTCACATATGCGTTTGCTACATATCTTATATCCAACCATGTAAGTTAATCACTCAAATTATTTGTACATCTGTCAGTCTGTCTTTCTCTATGTGATGATGTTGCCCGACGCTGTTGTTTTGTTTCCAATTTTTTGTTTCTATCACTGGTCTAATCCTTGGAGGTTTTTGTTGTAATTTGGAGTTTGTTAGATAACGTTAGTCATATAGATGGAGTGGGTGGCAAGCCATTTTGAGTTGGAAATTATTATTAGAAATAGATTGTATAAAAGTCTGCCGTATTAGAAGACCAAACAACAATGAAGGATTAAAAACAGTAAAGAAAGAAAATGGCAAAACAGAAAGTGCTTGGATAACGTATGTATCCCCTAGGCTCTTCAAGCATGTACTTCGAACTAAAGTGATTCCAGTCAGCATATTTAGCCGTAACAGGAAGCGCGACGACATCTATATCAGAAATAAGATAGCAAAGGGGTAAAAACAAATATTCATTATCGAATCTCAAAATCCAAACATGTTTCAGGCTCCGATAATCTTTAAAAGTTTAGTATGTAGAGAGATTTGTCTTCACCTTTTGAAGTCTTTGCTTTTTATCATCTTTAAGAGTCAAGACGGTTTTAGCCAACCTTGAAAGTGTCTCATTGCTAATGCTCTTAGACTGGACACCGGTTTCTTCAACAAAGGTCGGATGAACTTATGTGACAGTGCTTAAGAAATCCAAACCAAGAATGGCACATAGATCATGAACAATACTCACAAACTCTAACATCTTGTGCAGCCTGTCACTCTGCTAATACAAAGCATGTTAATTACATTTATCGCCATATCTCGAGATGGCCCAACTAATGTATTTACCTCTTTCTAGAGCTCCTGAAGTTGGCGCTGGAAACTATATTATAGTTATAGATAGATCTTAATGCGTTCCAAATTGCAAACAACAAATATGAGATCCAAACAAATCAGGGAACAGAAGTAAAAACCTGGCTAGGACTGTGGAATGGAACTTCTCTTTTGGTCCTTTTAACACAAATATCCAGAAGATTATACCTAAAAGCCGATATATGTTTTATTCATTCACTAAATGAAGAAAACACAAAAATGGGTTCAAACAAAGGAACATACCCCAAGATTTTGCTGCAACACTCTGAGCCTCTTTGCCCATCTCTACTGCTTGAGCTCCCTGAGATATATTGCTAAATGATTAGACTGCAATTTCAAGATACAATGCCTCCTATGGTTCTGATTTTATGTCGCATTTTATCCCAATTAAACACACACATAATGGCTCAATGGAAAATGTACTCACCAACCACCATTTGGTCATTGCACCGACAAAACTCAGAAGCTCAACTCATGTTTCCCTCTCTCTGAGACCATCGATCATGTTGCAGATTCGCTGGTCTGCTTTCAATCGAATCAGCATCTCAATTGTTGAAACAAAAATTAGCATCGTTTAGTTTTGATTGTGCCTAAAATATAACACAAAAATCCAAAAACCCTAAGATGCAAATCCAAACGCAATTGAAGAGAATTAAGAGAAAGAAGAAAGAAACTCGGATGTCAAACCTCAAGCGCATATTTTTTGCGCCTCTCATATGTTGGTGAAGATATGTTTCCGTCGAACACTCCGATTGACTAACAAAATGATTTGAACGCCGTCATAAATGTACGGTAAAATTTTGAGACAGACAGGAAGATCTCATGCACAGAATACAGATATACAAATTTCAATCTTAACACTTCTATTCCGTAATCTAGACGTCGTGTGTTAAGGCCTAGAGTTAAGAGTTAAAACCTGGTGATACAGATTGAAAGAGCATAAAAAGTCTTCTTCTTGGCAACATCACCAGAGGCCCTGCGCACAATGATGGAGAGGCTCCCGGTTTCAGAGACAGGATTGTAATCTTTAAAAAATGATTCATTCCTCAAAGTGGAGCTGTTCTCAACGTGCCATTAACCAGAACCCATCTTCCACAAACTTAACCTTCAAAGCAAAACGTGACACCCTCACAAGCAGAAGAACACACAAGCCTGCAAAACTGAGAGAACTTATAAAGTCTAGAAGTTATAGTTTTGTAAGGTGAAACGGAATCATTGTCCCCTGGCTTATTAAATACTATGCAAAACTCTCTTAATGTTACAGCCACAGTACCAACCCCCTAATCTAAATGAATAACAATGATATAAGTAATTGAATCGAGGGCATCGTTGAGAGTCGCACAGATTCAAACGGATCACATAAGACAATTCAAATGATAGAATGACGAAAAAACTGTGAATCAATATAGTAACAGAGAGAGAAAGTCTTAGAGACTACATACGCGGAGACTCTGGCGGGATTAAAAGCGCCGGTGGCAGAGTTGTACTCGAGACGACATAAGAAGTCGTCGTTTCCGATGGAGTTGGGTTTGGTTTAGCTACTGCAACTGTGGGCCTTACACTCGCCACCACCAGGCTTAGGAAGAATAGTGAAGATCCCCTTAAACGCATGCTCTTGTGGGAAAATAAAGCAACAGATTGGAACCCTAATAATCACGAAATCGAATTTGGATCTAATCATTGCTAAGATAGATCGAAACAAAAAGACAATACCCATGGATAAGAATTTACCCAAGAAACTCTTATGAATCCCCGACCAAGAAGAGACACTGACGGGGAAGGTGATGCGACAGATGAGGAGGATGGAGTTAAAGACGATTGAAGGAAGAGAGTGGAGAGATTGGAGATGGAGTCGATTAGTGAGGGTGCCACATGTCTTGCATTTTATTTAACTTAGCATATTGAACGTTTTAAAAAAAAAATTGGCCTAGCACATGAATGGGCGTGATTTCATTTTTGATTGGGCTCGTCGGTTTGGTTTTTGGGCTATCGTAGAGTTGTATTTTCGTAAATGGACAATTAACGTTCTTTAAAGAAAAAAAGAATTGCCACATAGGATACTGAGAGGAGAGTAAAATAGTGCCTCATTATATATATGATTTGCCGCGCTAACCCTTAACCCTTTCTTCTTTCCCGGCGCACCTATGATGGAATCGTCTACACAGACGGCGGAGCACATAGAATATATGACGGAGTTTCTGGTTAACCACTATTCCGATCAGCTCCGCGACATCTCTCTCTCTCCCGATCCCAAACTTCATTACCCTCTCTTCCTCGAGTAATGCTTTAATTTCTTCTCCCTTGTCATTCGATGATTCTTCTTTCAACTTACAGAATCACCACACATTGTTTAGATTTGCAGAACTCGTTGATGACAATCCGTACATGGCGCGTCTTGTTTACTCCAATCCTGAACAGTATCTTCGTCACTTGGACGATTCCGCCATTTTAGCTCACGTATGTTACTCTATCTGATGACTCAGACTTGGTTAACTTTGAGTAGATAATCAGATTTTTTCCCTGGGTTTAGAAAATTGCGTTGAGGAAAATGGAGAACAAGATTGGAATTGAGAAGAGATTTATACATGTTCGTGTAAACACTAGTGGTTCCCCTCTTGAACGAAGCTCTGGTATGTATGTGTGAACATCTTATTCCGAGTTTATTCTGCTTAATTTTGGTTTTGCCACAGACACTTTCCCAAGTATCGGTCGTGTTAGAGTTAAGCACCGTGGGATTCTACTCATGTTGAAAGGGACAGTGATTCGCTCTGGAGCTGTCAAAATGTATGAGGGAGAAAGGATGTATAGATGTCGGAAATGCAAGCACATGTATGTTTCTGGCATTTGCATTTTCTCACCTCTTGTTAGTGTATTTCTCTCTCTCACTAGGAGTTGGTTTCCATATATAGGTTTCCTCTTTTCCCTGAGTTGGAATCAATAAACTCTATTGTTAAACCGCCCTTTTGTCCTTCCCAGGTTTGTTGCATTGTTTTACACTTTTTGCGAAAACATTCAGTCTCAATCTGCAACTTCTTGATAAAATAACTTTTTGCTGTTTCATTATGTTCTGCAACTTTTGCTTTCATTTTCTTCAAACTAGCTGATCTTATGACGCTTTTGAAATCCTCAACTTTGGGTGACAGCTGTCGAAAACTTGTGAAGGCACAAACTTTGACCCTATGGATGATACAGTAACACGCCATGATTATCAAGAAATCAAAATCCAAGAGAATACTCAGGTTTTAGGTGTTGGTGTTATCCCAAGGTCCATTCTAGTTGTTCTGAAAGATGACCTTGTTGACAATGTCAAAGCTGGAGGTACTAACACCATGGCTTTTGTTTGTTTGTTTGTTTTTATTCTCAGTATTGCATATCTGTTAATTGAATTATTATTATTGCTATAACCCCAACTCGGTGTAACATTCTTAAGACAGTGGCCGCCCGTCAGTAACATATTTATTATTGTCTTTCTTGTGCAGATGATGTTGTTGTCTCTGGAATTTTGACTTCGAAATGGTCTCATGACTTAAAAGACGTTCGCTGCGACCTTGAACCTATGGTGATTGCCAATCATGTCAGGTAAATGGCTTGGAAACATTGATAAAGCAATCTCTATGAATCAATTCGATCAAGGATATTTTTTGCCAACCTCATGCCAAAAGTTGACTACAAATTGGTTAGGCTAAGCTAAACCATGAAGTAGCTCTTTGTTCCGCTTCAGATTTTTTTTATTTTCTTTCGGGAGTGATTTAATTGGTTCTTTGATGAGTACTATCGGGTATTATAATATCTGTTATTAACTCACTTTTCACCTGTTATCCTCCCGTTCTATAGGAGAACTAATGAACTGAAATCAGAAATCAATATATCGGAAGAATTGATCGAGAAGTTCAAGACCTTTTGGAGCCACTTCAAAGATACCCCTTTGAAAGGTAAAAACTTACTTAACATGCAAGCAATTATTCTTTGTTGCAATTATCTTGAACAACTATTCCCCTGCTATCCATTTCTTTCATCTTTTTTTCCAAGTACCATATAGAAAGTAGAATTTGTGTCCAAATTTATGCTAAACTCTTTAGTATTCGATTAAGCCAGGGAGAAATGCTATCTTGCGAGGTATCTGCCCCCAAGTCTTTGGTCTCTTCACTGTTAAGCTTGCAGGTATGCTGTATTCTTCTTTTTTTCGCTTCAACTTTTCTTCACACTGAACTGTGAAAGAAACTTATCCAATACAGATCTTATCACATATAGAAAGTTTTTCATGCATGTGATTGTTTTAATATGCAGTTGCCTTAACACTCATTGGAGGTGTGCAACATGTTGATGCTTCTGGTACAAAAGTCCGGGGAGAGTCTCACTTGCTTCTTATCGGTGATCCGGGTCGGTGTCAATCACTGACTATTACTTTTCTTATCGAGTTCCAAAACTTTTGCCGAGCTCAATTGATATGCAACTCGAGTACCTCACATGAGATCTGAGAAAGAATAAATGGGCTTGTGTTTCTTTTTTCTTGTTACGAGCTCATTGGGCTCTATATAGGAATGTGCTTTCATATGAATCCGCCGTTTTGTTGATATCTGGCAGGCACTGAGTATTTTTATTCTTATTTACATATATAGCTCATAAATATGACTCAGTTGCAAATTCTTTTCTTCCGAACTAAATTGATTTGGAACTAACGAGTCCTTTACAAAAGATTTGAAATATTGACGTATTTCTTGTTTAGAAGCTGGTTCATTTTTAATGGAATATAGTTTCATTCGGATCCACCTTTTGGTTGTTGATATCTGGCAGGCACTGGAAAATCTCAGTTCTTGAAGTTTGCTGCAAAACTAAGCAACAGAGCTGTAATCACAACAGGACTAGGAAGCACAAGTGCTGGATTGACTGTAACTGCAGTGAAGGATGGAGGTAAGCACTCCAATCTTTTGCCTATCCCTTGTGTTAGGGTCTTTGTAACACTTTCTTTCCATTTCAGTATTATTATTAATTTGTTTCCAGGAGAGTGGATGTTGGAAGCTGGGGCTCTTGTTCTTGCAGATGGTGGACTTTGCTGTATTGATGAATTTGATAGGTAGTCTCCGAATGCCAGATGGGAGAAGTATGTATTATAAGAATATTTTGCATTACTCCATAGTGTTATCCTCTTGAAGAGTTTGATAATCAATGAACTAGAAGTGTTCTTGTGAATCTCGGGACTGTAATCACGGGCAAGAACTTCTTTTGCGTGAAGTTTGGTTCTATTGCATTTTCCTTGGGAGGCTTACCTACAGCTAAGTAGTTTATTTATTTTTTTTTTAATTTTTCCGAAGCATGAGGGAGCATGACAGAGCAACCATACATGAAGCAATGGAGCAACAAAGTATAAGCGTTGCCAAGGTAAACCACTCTGTATAACTTCTTCATGTATATTTATCTTTTTGTCACAGGATCAGCTCCGTTGTTCTAGTTGTACATCGTTCGTATTAAATCACTTTATGCCTTATTTGGTTTTGTATTTCTCTATTTCTTATTGTGTCTTGTTAATTTAAAGGCTGGACTTGTGACGACTCTTAGCACAAAGACAATCGTATTCGGTGCAACAAATCCTAAAGGACAATATGATCCTGATCAGTGTATCCATTTCAGATTGAGTAGAACTCAAACATGCTTTTACTTACTTACATACTTACTGTGTTTTAAATTAAAAAAATTCGGTATCACTTAAAAGTTGAGAAAGCATTCCTGTCGCCCCCTGCATTTGAATATGTCTAATTGTTTAGATATTTTTCTTCCGGAAGATCTTAACTGAATCTAGCTCTTTCTGTCAATACTGCACTTTCGGGTCCGTTGTTGAGCAGATTTGATATTGTACTCGTTCTTTTGGATACAAAAAATCCTGAATGGGATAAAGTTGTATCCTCTCACATCCTTGCCGAGGTATGTTCCTTTAAAGAAATCTAGTATTGTGTTGCATACTAACCCTTATTGAGAATAGGTTTATATTTGTAACAGATCTATAGAATTTTTATGTCCTTTTGTTGAAATCAACCCAGGTGCAAATAGAAGAAGGCAGATATGTCGATGATCTGACAACTATTTGGCCACTACCGATGCTTCAAAGGTATCATGCGTGTACATAAGAGTTACAAAATTGTTCCCCTTGCAGAAAAGCCTGAGATGACAAAGATGATAATAGTTGCTATTAAATTCTTATATGCTGGCCTATGTAGGTACATTCAGTTTGTGAAAGGAAAGTTCAGGCCTTTCCTATCAAAAGAAGCAGAAGAAATTATTTCAAGTTATTATCGACTCCAAAGAAGATCATCAACACATAACGCAGGTATCTCCTTAAGAATACTTCCTTGCTCTTTAGATGCTAGTTTGGTATTAACATGGGGTGAGGGAGCAGACGATCGTGAAACAGTGTCCAGCTTTAAATTCTCATATTTTGTGTCTCAGACTTCTTCTTACTTATTTATGTTGAAAATTGCTTTGTCAAACTAAAACATTAGGTGAAGTAGCTGGGATCTGGTCTTCCATTAAGCCCCTAATGAGAACTTTCATTAAATATAGCTTATGGAGTTAGGACCAACTAAAATCAATATAGCTTTGCGGAAATGAATTTTTCTTGTCTGAACTGCAGCAAGAACAACCGTGCGGATGTTGGAAAGCTTAATCCGTCTGGCTCAAGGTGCCTCTTGAGTTATAAATATATTCCTTATCAATCAAATCAGTAGACAGAACAAGAAAGAAAGTAAGATTAAAAGTGTATAATGGTGTCACAGCCCATGCAAGGCTTATGTTCAGAAACGAGGTGACACGATTGGATGCTATAACAGCAATCCTGTGCATTGAATCATCGATGACCATTCCAGCCATCGTAGACAGTATGGGGAACGCTCTACACTCTAATTTTTCTGAAGAACCAGATCAGGAATGTATCCTTTTCTTTGAAACGTTAGCTACACTTTTGTTCTTTGTTTAGTTACAGTCATCGTCTGGAGCATTGGGCTTGAAAATCCTTAACATATAGCAACCAACAGACGCCAAGCAAGAGATGCTCATCCTTGAAAAGCTAAGAGGAGACGACATCTATTAGGGTCTGCAATAATCTCCTTCACGTTTCTCCTGCTAGTATAAAGTGCATTATATGTGGTTCTGCAGTTGAAAAGGTGGTTGAGTTTCCTTATCTTGGTTCAAATGCTCAAATGTCCCTCAAACCAAACTTTTAATTTCATACGTCTACCTTCTATTTTGGAATTTCTAAGACATTTTTTTTACTTGATACTAGATTTTGATCCACACTTGGTTCCAAATCCTATGTCTATTTTTTTTTTACAAAATTTTAAAATTAAAATACACTTTTGTTAATAATTTTAATTATACAATATAATTTTATTTATAATTATTTAACCTAAGTTTTTAAAAAATAAAATGTATATTATTTGGGAGGAACTATATCATGAGTTAATTGGAGTCATTGTATTTTTTTATCTTTTTAATAGCAGATTTGTATCTGTTAATGTTTGCTTTCACTTTTGTATTTTTTTTTTTATTTACGTTTTATCATTTAAAAAGTCCTTTATGCTCTGAACCAACAAACCAATAATATTACTCCCTCCGTTTCTTAATATAGGAGGTTTTGAGTAAAAACACGCATCTTAAGAAATTTATTGGGTTTTACAAAAGTTATTTTAATAGTTAATTTAAAATAAATTCAACCAATCATAAAAGAAACCATATAATATTATTGGCTATAAGACAATAATTAGTCTTAAAGTTTACATTGAAAAGTGAAAACCTCTTATATTTTGAAACAAACATTAATCTCTAAAACCTCTTATATTGAGAAACGGAGGGAGTACCTTATTCTCTTACATTTAGTTAGCTTATTCACTTACATTTCCGACTTAGTTACCTTCTTAAAACTTTTTCAAAGCCTAATTAGTGTTTTGGTTTATTGGAACTGTGTTTTGTTATTTGAAATTAGGACGAAATAGACATTTTGGAGAGAGATGAACATAGTTCAGACACCGGTGAGCTTCCATATGGACACCGTCGCCACTAAAATAATATGCACTGTGTTGTTGTATGCAACTCATGGTTGGTGAAGCGCGATGGGCGGTGGCGGTTTATTGTGTACATATACAGGGTATTGCGGGTTATTCCGATGCATATAGAAATGAAATTTCAGAAGCTTGTGATGGTTGTAATGGCAGAGTTAGGAGAAGATGGTGCTGTAAATCCAAACTTCAGCTACAAGCCGGTTATTGCGTCCACCTTCAGCGACGGTTGTTCACCGCCGATTATGATTACAATAGATTTTGGTCTAGCTTGTTTCTTAGAACTATTCTTTATGAACCGCTTAATGACGCTCTTCCTGTCATTCGAGAAGATAGTTACGCAAGAAGGTGATTCCGACAAGAAAACGCTGTTAAGATAGCTCACCGGGGAAGGTTCGTAACGCCGGTTAGGCTTTTTGGTGATAAGACTTCTTGTGGGAGTAGAGAATCTCCTCATATGCTAGACAATGAGACTGTAGAGACGCTGAAGACGATGTTACGTACAAACCCGCCTCCGGCAAAGTCAGGTAATTCAAGCTTGATGGACTCCGTTAACAATCCATTCGGCAATCAATAATTGGTGGATAATGTTACCTTGCAGCGCTCCCCGGCTTCCTCGTATACTAGTTGTCATGATAACCAGCATCCGATGGAAAACGGTAAGTCATGCATGTCTCTATTCAACTTCAGTTTACTAGATAGTAATAGTCCCAAAAGACCACTTAAAGATAAAACAGTAGCAGCAAACGTTCCAGTCCAGAGTATCCATCCGACGAAGTTTTATCGAATATAACAGATGATAACTGTGCGGCAAAAACATTCCTCGGATCGGCTTTGATTCACAAGCTAAATATAATCAAGATGATATCTCAAACAACGATGACAAAGTAAGGAATACGACTATTGACAATCCACCTCTAGTTGCTCTAATGGATAGAAGTGAAAAACACGGTCCACGAAACAACGCTCCATTCAGCTTGGATTTATTAGATAAAGATAACCAAGATGATGTGTCCGCTAGTGGTGACACATGTGGGTATACATCCCCCGCCAATCCACATGACGATGCTAATATGTTTAGATGAGAGGAAAAGGAACTATGCACACCAGATGATGAGATTGATGGTACGTCAGATGAGGTATCCGTGGATGTAGGGAATGTGGATTGTGAATTCTGGTCGAACCTTATTCACGACCACTATGGAGGTTCAGATGCACTAGATGCCCCCCCCCCCCCCCCCGCATTGGAGTGGGGCACTGGACAACATGAATACATGTACATGTGGAGAGGTTCTCGAGAAGGTGATGAATCTTGCTCGTTCGACGGCGAACCCAATGATATTCCGCCAATGGTGGATGAGAACGAGTATGAACGCAACCATGTCCCGAATTTAGATCTAGACTCCATAGGTGGCGATTTGTACAAGGGGAGCTTTTCAAGAACAAAGAAGATTGCCTCGTCTGGCTAGCAATCTATGCTATTAAGGGCAAGTTTCACTATGTTAAACATGTGTCAATTCTACATAAAATTGTTATCCATTCCCCGGAGGAAATTTGCAACTGGCGTGTTATGGTGCATGAGATGAAAGACACATGATATTGGCAGGTACGCAAGGCAAAGTTAGGGCACACGTGCAGCACTGATACTCGGAAAATATAGGAAACTAGGGACAACAAAGGCCATCGTTACTGCCTTCAAAGAGAAATATTCTGACCCAACATCGGGTCCAAAACTAGCTGAACTCAAAGCGCTTCTGCTGAAAGAATTGCGTATCCACACAACGTATAATAAGTGTTGGCGTTCGAGGAACAAGGCACTTATGATGTTAAGAGGGAGAGACAATGGATCCTAGAGGAAGCTGTCTGAGTTCTTATATATGCTAAAACTACCTAACCCTGGGACGATTGCTGATATCGAGTCTGAGGTAGATGCAGATGGTTGCAATCAGTTTCTTTATCTATTCCTAGAAAAGGGTTTGCAGAGATGCGGAGAATGATTATTGTGGATGGCACATATTTAAGTGGCATATACGGTGGAGTTTTGTTAACCGCAAGTGGACATGATGCTAATTTCCAAGTCTTTCCATTAGTATTTTGTATCATGGAAAAGAGAACAAAGATTCATGGACATATTTCTTCCACAAACTAGAGAGGATTATTGCTAACAGTCTCACCTTGACATTCATATCGGATAAGTGTCAATTTGTATACAAAGCTAAGGGTAGGATCTTCCCTCGAAGTCATCATGGAGCATGTCTTGAGCACGTTCAAAGAAATGTGAAAGCCAGGTTAAAATCACTAGGACTCGCACAAATGGTTAAAGCAGCAGGGACTTCTTATAGTATTGGGGGTTATCGTGACATATACAACCGGATCCGTAGCCATAACTTAGAATGTGCTAAGTACCTTAATATTGATAATATTGGTGTTGGACACTGGACACGAGCATATTTCAGAGGAGACATGTACAATCTTATGACTAGCAATATTGCGGAGATATTGAATAAGACGATACTAGATGGGAGAAGTCAACCTATCGTCGAACTTGTCACCTGTATACGCTCTATGCTGACCAGGTGGTTTAATGCTCGATGTGCGAAATCAGCTACGCACAAGGATGAAGTGTCTATTAAGGTTGACAAGCTAATGGATAAGCATATGCAGGAAGTTCACGACAACAAGATAGCAAGTGTGCAAACTGGAATTTCGAAATAGTTTGGAAATTTGGCGGTGAAGCGTTCCATGTTCTTATGGACGACAAGATATGCATATGCAAGATATTTGACGGATAAAAATCCCATGTGGACACGCTTTACCAGCTGCAGACAATATCGATGTAAGCTAGGCGAGTTTATGCGACTCATACTACAAAAATTATATGTGGAGAGCAACTTACGAAGGTGTGGTTAGCCCGGGGGAATCCCAAAGACTGCGATATCCCGGATAATGTTTGCAACCGTGTCTTGTATCCACCAGATGTCAACATACCATCATGTAGACCTAAGGAAGGGAGATATCCGCCGATCGGTGAATATGAGGCAATAAATCAAATCTAAATTTCTATGTATATAGTATCTATATCAGTATTTAATCTAATTTTGAATACTGCTTGCAGAAGGAGAAGACTCCTCGATCAACACTAAACAGATGTTCCAAATGCAAAGGTCACAATCACAATCGTGCAACTTACAAGACATAATTGGCATACTAGGTACGGTGGACAACGTATTTTGGGTTATAACCGCCATCACTTAGATAGCAGTTATTTTTCTACATTTGATGTCAAGACCTTTTTCTTTTGTAATACTCTTTTAAAAACATTATCAGCATTGCTTTGCGTGTCCGGCGTCAACTTATAAACCCATTCAGATTTTCTTTAAATTATTGATGGTTTGGATAATTATATATCTTATTATGCAATGTATCCATATGTACAAATAATCATTCATATGGATATGTTGACAAAATATTATAATTATTATTCGGAGACTTCAATGCGATATATATTTCTCGAGAATGTTATCTGCTTTGCCTAAAAATATATTATATCTCTAGTTATCTTGTCAATGGTATCTTCTATCAAATCCATTTTTCCTATGGGAAACAAAACGTCTGTCATAGTCTTGCTCTTCAAATAGTACACAAAATAATAAATGCATACTTAAGCTTTGGTCTCCATTGTTGTTAAACATTATAGATACAAGTCTCATTACTCTATACACATGAGATGTCAAGCCCCCCATGTCCTACATTTAGTTGTTAAGCTATTCGTACTTTATATAGTGATGTATCCTTAGTTCTGACAGTCCTTAGTATGTATGCGTTGTTGTGTTCTCCATACTTAATTTTTTTACATTGTCACATTTCTTATTTTGTTTTTAATGTGAGGCTTTGATGTAACATAATTCTACCGAAAATGTAAAAAACAAAACAAAATTATGATGTGATCCTTCATAAAAAAACTGCCACAAGCTCGTTTTACAATGTCATATTGTCAAGCCCTGTTGAACTCATTTTTTAGAAAAACCTACGAACTTCTTTAAATTACTAAAACAAATATAATATTTTAAGTAATATCCAAATTTCAATTTCAAACATAATGGATACGTTGATCGAAAAAAAAAATCCAGAGTGGATAAAAACAATCTGTCAAATTAACTCATTTTTAGATATCTAATGTTATACACCATTCACTGTTTATAAGTACAAGGCTACACAGTCGGTCTTAAAAAATCTTTACAGTTATGAGCTTCACATCTACCTCAACATGACGTGTTAATGTGATGAAATAGGATATGGTACAACTCGTTCAAACCTTCACCGTAGGTGGTTCATATGCCCAGAAGCTAACCGGGTTAGGCTAAAATACGGATTCGTACATTTTTAACACAGTTTTTTACATTGTTAAGGTTGATAAAAGTTATTTTCTCTCGAACCAGTACCCGAGGGAAGGCCACTTACGCGAGTGGGTGGATGACGCGATTATGAAAAAGGTTGATAAGCTTGCCAAGGGTGTCAAGAAAATACAAGATGGCGTTAAAATATTAGAAAAGTGGTCTACTTCGGTAAGAGACGAATTAGCTATCAAGGTAGTAAGAAAGATCTCCGTTGAGGTCGCGAGAAATAAAAATGTACCTTGTACTTGGAGGCATGTACATGATAAGCTGACCATGATGCAATTCGCATGGGTCATTGCCGTTTCTGTTTGTGCATCCGTGTGGACGTTTTCTCAGTAAAAGACACATTTTTATGATTGAAGAATGAGCTTTTATGTTAGATTAACATTAGTCACGCACATGTGTTTACTCAATCTGTTCTTCACCCTTAGTTTATGTTTACCATATTTCTGTTCTTGAAATCATCATGTAGTGTCCTTATCTGGTATGGATACCCAAATAATCCATATATCACGTTCTACTATATTTCAAAACGTGTGTTTTAATTCTACCCAAATGTACACTACTGCTTTAGGAGTAATTTCATGGTACGAAGAGTGTGCTATGTATCCATAGTACTCCGAACATATTAAATTAGGTCTACATA
Organism: Orychophragmus violaceus; assembly: GCA_030180135.1. NCBI lineage: Eukaryota > Viridiplantae > Streptophyta > Magnoliopsida > Brassicales > Brassicaceae > Orychophragmus > Orychophragmus violaceus. Next base: position 57,780,761 of record CM058234.1, on the reverse strand, counting down.
TATAATTTCAATCAAATATAAAATAAATAAACGCATGGAGAGTGCGTTACGATTTAAAATACATTGCTTACGACATTTTGCGAATTTTATGGATAGGAAATAGAAGTAACATCCATCACACGTATCACCACTATCTTCACCAAACATTGTATGCACCCACCAACAGTCGCCAAATCGCTGCAGCCCTAAGAATCACGCCAACTGTCCAACAATCTTGGACTGACCGCAAAGTCGTGGTATAGTAGCATCTCCCCGATGGCCATTGCCTCATCATACGATCGCTTTGACCGGAATAACTTATACTCGTCGTAGCATTGTCTCCCGACGGACCAGTTGAGAATGATGTACATTAACTCAGAATGCGGATACACACCTTTCACTTCGTGTATCATAGAGATTACTGTTTCGAGATTTCCCCTATTGAATGCGATGCAAAAGCTGTATGTGTACATGTCACACGGGTTTCTGTGCTCTAGGCACTTTTTGTAGAATTTGTAATACCACAAATATTGTCCATCCGAATACCAATTAAAGCCATGGTGCCTATCCAATCGGGCTCGGGGATACACCTCGGGTGAACAAACCGCAGCAGCACCTTCACGCCCGACCTTGACTAAGTTAGCACACCCAACTATGCCGTCTTCTGCTAGTCAAGCAGAAACTTCTGCGAATATTGGACTGGGTAGCCACATTACGTGTGATTTGTTTTTTTTTACCGGACTCCTCAAATTCGTATTTCGGTACTAACCAGAGCGCCTGACCTTCCAACGCAATTGAAGAAGGTGGATTCTTAAATTTAATAAATAGTTCCTTTGTCAGCTCTTGTACTCTCACTTCCGATCAATAATTAAATCTAACGATGTGATGCGTGGTATAGACTAACAACTATAATTATAGCTTATAACTAAAACTAAATCACCCAGTAACAAATGCATCATGTAAAAAGTTTTGAGAATTAATATGTGTTACATTTCCTATTGGACTCAATCTTCTACACTGAACTATCCACATTCTAAAACATCAGATTTAATCTATCCAAAAAAATGACTTTATATTTCACTTGTTCATACATTATGTTTTTGACACGTTTCTCAAATGAAAATCACTGCTTTGGATATAAGTATGTAGTATGAGAAATGCGGCTATTGTTCATTTATTATTCATCTCTCAATCCTTCACGCAACCAGTTTGTTTGTTCGTCGAATAAGAGTGAAGGGAACAATAAAGTATGCTACAAATGAATTCCTCTGGTCTCTAGCTTGAGGACAGTTGCGCAATCTACTTGGGTATCTGGTATTCCTAAGAGTTGTGATTGCGGCTCATCTCCATTCATAATGGTCTCCAACTCAATTGAAAATAGAGGATGGCGCTACTACACATGCCCTTACGATATTTCCGATGTAAGCTCCCAAATATCATCTTCCACACTATCTATCTTGTGAATATTAGAACATATTTTTCTTGGTGTTGGTAGGACCCATCAGAGGAATGTGGTCTTAAGAAGTTGTGGGACGAAGCGCTCCCAGAAGAAATTGAGAACCTGAAGTTGGAGGCGCGTGTAAAAGAAGAAGCACACGAGTCACAAATAGCTTGCTTAATGGATATGGTCGACTCGTTGATCTGGAAGGTTAGCCACCTTGAAACCAAGGTGGAGGATATGCACCACCTACTGTACTGATTTGAGTTGTTTTTCAAGTACGAAACTATGAATAATAGATTTTCATTACCTTTGTTTAAGATGAGATCAGAAAATTTCTGAATGTGTTAACAATTCTATATCCATTATTTTTGAACAATATATGATATTTTTCAATGTAGGGCATCCATTTGAGTCAAGGGAACAACAAAGTATGCTACAAATGGAGTCCTCCTGTCTCTGGCTCAGGACAATTGTGCAATCTACTTGGGTATCTGGTATTCCTAAGAGTTGTGATTGCGGCTCATCGCCGTTCATAATGGTCTCCAACTCAATTGAAAATAGAGGATGGCACTATTACACATGCCCTTACGATATTTCCGATGTAAGCTCCCAAATATCATCGTCCACACTATCTATCTTGTGAATATTAGAACATATTTTTCTTGGTATTGGTAGGACCTATCAGAGGAATGTGGTCTTAAGAAGTGGTGGGACGAAGCGCTCCCAGAAGAAATTGAGAACTTTAAGTTTGAGGCGCGTGTAAAAGAAGAAGCACACAAGTCACAAATAGCTTGCTTGATGGATATGGTCGACTTGTTTATCTGGAAGGTTAGCCACCTTGAAACCAAGGTGGAGGATATGCACCACCTACTGTACTAATTTGAGTTGTTTTTCAAGTACGAAACTATGAATAATAGATTTTCATTACCTTTGTTTAAATGAGATCAGAAAATTTCTTAATGTGTTAAAAATTATATATCCATCATTTTTGAACAATATTTGCTGTTGTTCAATGTAGGGCATCCATTCGAGTCAAGGAAACAACAAAGTATGCTACAAATGGAGTCCTCCTGTCTCTGGCTCGAGGACAGTTGTGCAATCTACTTGGGTATCTGGTATTCTTAAGAGTTGTGATTGCGGCTCATCTCCGTTCATAATGGTCTCCAACTCAATTGAAAATAGAGGACGGCGCTACTACACATGCCCTTAGGATATTTCTGATGTAATCTCCCAAATATCATCGTCCACACTATCTATCTTGTGAGTATTAGAACATATTTTTCTTGGTATTGGTAGGACCCATCGGAGGAATGTGGTCTTAAGAAGTGGGGGGGAAGAAGCGCTCCCAGAAGAAATTGAGAACCTGAAGTTGGAGGCCTGTCTAAAAGAAGAAGCACACAAGTCAAAAATAGCTTGCTTAATGGATATGGTCGACTCGTTGATCTGGAAGGTTAGCCACCTTGAAACCAAGGTGGAGGATATGCACCACCTACTGTACTGATTTGAGTTGTTTTTCAAGTACAAAACTATGAATAATAGATTTTCATTACCTTTGTTTAAAATGAGATCAGAAAATTTCTTAATGTGTTAACAATTTTCTATCCATCATTTTGAACAATATATGCTATTGTTCAATGTAGGGCATCCATAATTGACCTTTTCTATTGGCTTTGTACATTCATTAAAATGGATACGAACCTTCTCAGTTGGACCATATGATGATATAAGTCGCATGAATTATCAAATGTTGATATGTGTAGACATATATCCTCGTTAGATCAATTATTTTTGGAGTGGATAGTTATTAGCAATCCATTGATTGTTATCGTTGTGGACAGTTTAGCCGGTGAATTGATCTAAAATGTCCATTAGAATAATAGTAACATCCAAACCACCAGATACTAATGTGGATAGCTTCCAAATACAAATGTTAATCTGCCCTTATCTTCCTATATCAAATTTAGTACATGTATTACTTTTGTTTAAAATGAGTTCAATAAATTTCTTAATGTGTATTACATGTATTACATGTAAGACAGAACACCCGAGGAGAATGATGGAATTGGGACCTATCAGTCTTTGCAATGTAGGGTATAAGATTATCTCAAAGGTTCTATGTCAACGCTTTAAGGGGCTTCTGCCGATTATCATCTCAGAAACACAATCGGCGTTTGTTGCAGGAAGACTTATTTCAGACAATATACTTATTGCACAAGAGATGTTACATGGATTGCGGACGAATAAGGCATGCAAAGGAAAATTCATGGCAATCAAAACGGATATGAGTAAGGCTTATGATCGGATAGAATGGTCGTTTATTGAAAAACTTCTTGATAAAATGGGTTTTGTGGCATAATGGATAGAGCGGATAATGAGTTGTATTTCTTCGGTTCGATATATGGTCCTTATTAACGGTCAACCAAGAGGTCTTATAATCCCAGAGAGGGGACTTCGTCAAGGAGATCCTTTATCCCCGTATCTTTTCATTTTATGTACGGATGCATTGATATCAAATATTAAGAGAGCGGAGAGGGAAAAACAACTAACAGGTTTAAAGGTGGCGAGAACATGTCCACCTATATCACACCTCCTTTTTGCGGACGATAGTTTATTCTTTTGCAAATCTACTAAGGAAGAGTGTCATACAATTTTACGTAGTCTTAAGGAGTATGAGGGAGTTTCAGGTCAACAAATTAATTTTGCGAAATCATCAATCCAATTTGGACACAAGATAAATGACGGTATGGGAGAAGAGATGAAATCGATTATGGGTATCAATACGATTGGTGGTATGGGATCTTACCTCGGAATCCCAGAAAGTTTGAGTGGGGGAAATACACAAATATTCAGTTTTCTCCAAGATAGGTTACACGGGAGGGTAAATGGATGGACGACTAAGCAGCTTTCCAGGGGTCATAAAGAGGTTCTTATAAAATCGGTAGCAACAGCATTACCGAATCATGTAATGTCGTGCTTCAGATTACAAAAATCAGTAACAACGAAATTGACGAGCGTAGTATCTCGCTTTTGGTGGAGTTCTGGGGGAACGAGTACGTGTATGCATTGGATGTCTTGGGATAAATTATGCAACAAAAAAAAGAAGGTGGCATCGGTTTCCGGGATACTAATACGGCCTTCCTAGCTAAGCAATTGTGGAGACTAATTGAAAAGCCGGATATTCTTATCTCAAAGGTTTTTAAAGGAAGATATTTCAGGAATACGGACCCATTGGATCCGATAAGATCATACTCACCATCTTTTAGTTGGAAAATTATGACATCAACTAGATCTCTGGTTAAAAAAGTAATAATTAAAAGGGTGGGAACAGAGACGAAGATTTCAATATGGAATGATCCTTGGATACTAGCCTATCGCCCGAGACTAGCAAAATAAAAACCAAATGCGTTACATTTTGTTCTTACGGTGGACCAATTGATTGATCATCAGAATCAGGTATGGAATAAAGAGTTGATTGAAATGGTTATTGACCCGGAAGATGTGGACAGAATTTTGAGTATTCCATTTAGTCGTTAATTCATTAGGAAGATGTTTTACTAAATCTGGACGGTATACGGTCAAGTCGGGTTATAATATAGAAAGAGAGTTCAAGGAGCATGAGATTCCAAGATTGGTTCAAGGACCAAATATAGAAGCGTTACAAGCCTTCGCGTGGAAGATGAAGTGTCCCCCTAAATTACGATATCTTGTTTGGCAAGCAATTTCAGGATGTTTATCAGTTCCGAAGAACTTAAGTACTCGAGGAATTAGGTGTGATACCCAGTGTGTTAGATGTGGAATGGAGGAATCAATTAACCACGTCCTTTTTGAATGTCCACCAGCATGACAAGTTGGGCATTATCTAATATCCCAACGAACCTGGAAATATTCCCCACGGAATCAATCTATACGAATATGGATTACTTGTTTTGGAGAATTCCATCGGATAGGAGTATGGACATTTATCCGTGGATTCTATGGTATATATGGAAGAGGAGGAATGACATGGTCTTTAGCCAAGTTTGTAGATGCCCACAAGACACTATTATAATGGCGGAAACAGAATCATTGATATGGGGAGATGCTCAGGTTGTTGGAGAGTCTGGAGGGTCTGAAAAGTCTGAAAATTCTGGGAATACGCAGGCGAGTGAAAATAACTTCGTTCAACATGGCCAATGGTGTTTTGTTGATGGTTCCTGGAAGGAAGGAGACAAGTTTTCAGGACAAGGATGGTATAGTTGTTATGAGGGAGATGTTAATGTTATGATGGGATCAATGAATCTTAGGACAAGTTTGTCCCCGCTACATGCGGAATTCGAAGCACTTATATGGGCTATGGAAGGATTGTGACATTTTCCACGGCCTGCTCGGAGCTGGTAAGGATTGTGTCTGATCCAGAAGGATGGCCAGCTTTCTCAGTCCACCTGGAAGAGTTTGAACGAAGGAAGGATTATTTAATTACCTTTGATCTGAAGCACATACCGCGTACACGAAACAAGACAACAGCTAGACTAGCACATAGTGCTTGTCTCAGGCAGTCGTTAAGTTTACATGTTGAGCCGGAGCCACCAACATGGTTAAGTGATAAATAGGTTCTTTTCTTTATGTTGTTGCCAAAAAAAAAAAAAAATTCTTAATGTGTTAACAATTATATATCCATCATTTTTGAACAATATATTATATTGTTCAATGTAGGGCATCCATAATCGACTTTCTTCTATTGGCTTTGCACATTCATTTAAAATGGATACGAACCTTATCAGTTGAACCATATGATGATCTAAGACACACGAATTATCAAATGTTTATATGTATAGACATATATCCTCATTAGATCAATTCACCGGCTAAAATGTCCACAACGATAACAATCAATGGATTACTAAGAACTATCCACACCAAATATATATGTATCCATACTAACATATACGATATAACAAACAAAGTTAATGTAAACTATCCATTAGAATAATAGTAACGTCCAAACCAACTACTAATGTGGATACCTTCCTAATACAAATGTTAATCTGCCGTTATCTTCCCATATCAAACTTAGTACATGTATTACGAGTATTACTATTCATCACTTGATTAATTAGAAGATGATGCATATTTTCTATCCATCTTATAAAATTACACCGTGGATAACAAATTTTCATCCATCGTCCATTTTTATTGATATCTCATGGAGGGCAGAATTGGGAGGCGCAATGGCGTGTTATTCTCTTATGCATTGAACTAAGTTATGCAGTACAAGAAACATTGCGACGATTCAACATATATAAATAAGATATGTCTACCAAAGGCTCTGTCCACACACAGAAAACACATCACGAAGATGAATAATACCCCAACGCTGCATCATCCACCCCTTGTCTCAAACTTCTCGATTTGTCAGCCGAATTAAGGAGATTAATCTTGGGCAAAAATGCAAGTGAAAACATTCGAGAGCATTTAAAGAGTAAAGCGGTGTGCATGAATCTTCGTGATGACGCGGATAACATAGATACGCTGTACCAGAATGATCTTGTAGAGACTCACCACGAGTATCAAGGGATAGTCCACCTGGAACATCCTTGTCTAGATGTCAACAATCAACTGCAGTGTTCTTAAGGCAATCGCCGATTTCATGTACTCAGAAGGAAGAGTCGACACCTTTCCACGTATCAAACATTGCGTCCTCCTTGAAATCAAACATGCTGTCTACTGTTATGAAGTGATCCGCCGATCCATATCACCTGTCTTAGATGCTGGTTCAACCATTCCTCTTCTCTCTCGCAGTGCTATCCGTGCACTTAGGAGTCATGTTAGGGAGCTCCAACGATTAGACTGGCCTACCGGAATTACTGTCGATCTCGCCATGGTAAGGGAGTCTGTTGACCAAGGATAATTTGCGACATGCCCTTGATCCATTCATCGCTATTGGCTTGACTTGCTTTATGAAAACGTAAAAGGTCACGGTATGTGCCATTTATGATTTTGGACAATCAAAACTTCAATGTTATTCGGGATAGTCCCTTCGACTTTCTTGGAGTGGGACGACCTCGGTGGAATGGGCGATAATATGGAAGACGCCGGTGGTTGGGGCGACAATAATGTGCATGACGCTGGCGGTTGGGGAGATGGTGATGTACAAGATGCTGCTGGTCGGGTCGGTGCTAATGTGCAAAACGCTGATGGTTGGGGCGGCGGTAACGTACAAAACAACATTCCGACGGTGTGGAACTTAAAGTCAAACTTAAATGCTTTATTTGCTGTATCCACGCTATATCTCTTCGGTATTACAAAACTATAAGACTTCAACTTATCCACATTTGGAATCATTGTTACAAACAAGTAAATTAAAAACTAGAAGCACTTTATTATCCCAAGGATCGAAGTGCCTAACAAACAATAAATCTTATAGTCATCAAATCTTAGTTGAGAGTTCCAAAGCTATCATTATGCACGCACGCCATCACATGCACGTTATTTAAAAATAAAAATAAATTTGTTTAGTGCGTTTTAGGATGTTATCGGAGTCATATACACTGCATTAATGTATCCATCAGCGATCCAACCCCTTGAATACATATTCGAATTAAGAAATTCATATCCACTCTACGTACAAAGAGAGACATATTTTATATTGTCCTATCCACGTAGGATATTTAAGTAAAACATGTTTACACATACAATTTTAACTGTTTCTATCCACTATATATAGTCACTACCGATTCGCAATGTTCTGTCCATGAACTACTTATTGATATTGACTAATGGTTTACCAAATACAATTAATAAGAATAAAATTTTCCACATTCCCCCATTAATTTACGCATTGATCTATGTGTCAACCATAGTCGTTCTGTCTATTCTGAAATCGTGATCTTTAGTGGTCAAATTATTATCTAACCCTTCCCAATAAAACAAAATCCCAACACATAGTTGTTATATAATCCATTTAAATAGAATCCGAGCTGACTATGTATCCACCTTATTAATATTATCCATATACATAGACACATACCTCTTAAAATCATGCATTAACCTAAAAATATCAGCACATAACCTTAGATGCTCATATCATATCCTATAATATTCATGTACAATAATTATTATGAATCTAGCACTAACAATCGCTTCTAAATACTATTTATCTACATATTTAGACAACCAAGTTAGAGTTAGACAATAGATTCGTTTTTGGAACAATGTTTACAAAAATTTTCGATCGATGGGAGTCATTAGTAAAACACACTTTTCGATGTATCACCGTCTAAGATACAAGATGCCGTAAGATAGTCAACATATCCTTTACACCTATCTAGTGGCTATCTAATAGGGTATCCTAAGGCATCATTATTAATTATTTAACTAAATCTTTCACATTATTAAAATATATGTACACGCAAAATCAAATTAAATTCTGAACGGGGTACTATTGCAACATACATATACTACAATCCACCATAAATTGACACAATCGTACTTTATAATTCCACATGTCCTTATGTACTAAACAATTTATACATACGTCTGAACGTAGAGATATATGAGTTGTGTTTTGAACACCGCCTCTATACATACATATTTAACTTTTTTTTTTTATATATATAAATTTGTTGTCACTAAGACAGACATCTACTTGTATCCATTCAAATTCACTGAACGATCATTGGCGACTATATCCATTACACCGACTGTACACATAGAGTCTAGAGTAATAATATACTATGTATCTACCGCGCATGTGCCACACAGACAATTATAGATGCTCGAGTCATATGTATCCATACATCCTAAACATATACTACATCTACATGGTTATAGAGTCATATGTATCTATATACCTAACATTAGACAGTCATATTCGAGGTTATCGATATCTAATTATAACATCTAAAAGGCATTCCCGCACATACATGCTTCAAACACTTTTGGAGTTAACCCGACAACAATTCTCGAGATAAGGATGAGCCAACTTCTTTGTTTGTCATTGATAAATTTGTTCCGGAAGATAAAACTTCAGAGAACCTCTTTCTTGCTGTCAATGAGCAAACTATATAACCATACAAACTATACTTCTACACCAAACCACTCAACAAAATGAACTCCTAAAGATCCATCCTCACATATGGAATCATGAGGAGGAGACACTTAACCCAAATCAAAGACAAGGACAAAACTAACGAGGAGCACAACATATACAAACTAAACCATCTACTAAATCCAAGCTAACTAAACCGCTTGAAACAACTTATATCCCCACACAAACTAACTGGATTCCCCTAACACTAAACCAAACCTACGACTAAGAGCAGATCGGAGAAGGCAAAAGACCGATCTCAACATTACCGTTGCTTGACCTTCCTAGATGCCATCCTCAAGAGAAACAACACACACAACGGACTCAAGCGCATACCCGAATAAATGAGGAAAACCACGAATTCGACCACATATCACCAAACTGAGTAAGAGAATCGGCCGATGACTCATCCTTACCCAGCTAAACCCACCGTTGACAGACCATTAGAAGCGAAAAAGCTTCACCGCAGCCGCCAAAAGAAAGGAATAGCACATGGGAGAACACTGGTTTAAACAGAGCAGAAAACACCTAAAACATTGAGAAATAAGCCAATCTAACCCGCCCCAGCACCGACAAATAACTCTGGCCACCGGGGAGACCACAACACCACCATAAAATAGTGAGCGGCTGGACCTCGTAAATCACCCCTGGGAGAAGCTTTAGGGCGAATTGTCTGTATTTTTTGCATGCATTTTTTAATTAATGCAAATTAACGAGATAATGATAAAGTAGAAAAAGCCAATAAAAGGATTATGAGTAGTGCTGGGAATCGAGTCAAACCGTACCCATGACCCGCTTGCGGCGGATTTATCTAGTTTTTGACTTGTTAAAACTCGTCCCGACAAACCCACAAAACAAAATTAGTTGATTTGCACCTGCCCCACTTTATTTGCGGATAACCCAAAATATTAAAATAACAACTGAATTTTTAATAATTTTTAATCAAATAATATTTATTAATAAATTTTAATATTGAAATGTAAATTAATAATTTTTATTATAAAAGTAAATATTTTAAATATTATATATATATATATATATTTTTTTTTAATTTAATTATTAAAATTCATAAAATATTAATTTAAAATAAAATATTTTTTTTTTGGTGATATCAGCTAATCCGCATTTAAAATTTTTTCGACTTGCACATGTTCCACCAAAAAATCTCTAAACCGCATCCTCCTCGCAAATGTTTTTTTAATAAAATATTCAATCTGCACCGGGGGGATCTAGCTAGGTGGAACCTTCGGGTTTTGAATCACATTCCCAGGCTCTAACAATGAGACGATCTAATTCATTACCATCCATCCGTTTCAATTTCTGCGTCATATTATTGTTCCAAAGAGATAACACTAAAGAAATCGCAGAACCTATGATCCATCTTCCCCTGCTAGTTACAATCCAAATTAGTCCAAAGAAAGGTTCTATTTTAATCCATGATTTAAATCGCAGAACATACACATTGTGTATTCAAATTTATATGTAAAAATGCTTTTTTTTTTATAATAATATTATATTTAATTTCAAACCATAATAAATCGGCAATAACCAGTTACAAACCAAAAGAAACCGGATGCAATATTAAACTACATTGAACCAAAGGAAAACCTCTAGACCGGCTTTAACCGAACCGGATTAGGGCAACAACTCTTTGGGCCCACACCCCTCATCTTCACCCTTTTCGCCGGCAGCGCCTCCGACTGTCCGGATTCCAGCGAGGGGTTTCCACGGACCGAACCGGCAGTGTCCGGACACCTTTTACCTTCCTTCTCCGGCGGTTCCAACTACGATCGAGATTCCTCTCCTTGGATTCGCCTCGACAACTTACCGTAACCCGTTCTTGGAGGCACGAAGAAGGCGACACTGGAGACAGGGCCACCTCACTTATCTCCGACGGCTCCTCCTCCTCCGTTGAAACCTCACCAAGCGCTTCCACTATCCTCGTCGACTCGCCGCGACTCCAAACCTCGACTCCCACCCCGGCTTCCGCTGCTACACAGACTCAGCTCCGATTCCGGCGCATGCCTTAGCTCACCGGACCACGCACGACCACCTAAGCTTGACTGCTTACAAAATCTTCGCAATATCCGGTCCGTCACTCCGTCCCGGCGTCTGCCTTATCTCGCCGCAGTCCTCAATGATCTCCTAAGTTTGACGACACAGGGCCGAGCAAAAGACCCGATCCGCCCTCCGATAGCTCCGCCATGGAAGACTTCCCACCTCGCACAGCCAGACACGACAACTTCAAGGCAACCTCTGATCTCTCCAGCTCTGACCCGACGACGTTAAAGATCCAGTAAAAGGACCGCCGGAGATCTCTCGCGACAACGACGGAGTCGTCGATCGGAGAAATCTCCGCCTCCGACACAAGCAAGAAAAAGGTCTTTCTAGAGAAAGTTTAAGCGCGTGGCACTCAAAGCCGTATGATTACATAAAAATGCTTTCAATTTTCTGGTAATCCTAATATTACGTTTTTCAAGATTGCATTATATTAATGCATATAATGTTTCACTTTTAGTGATTTTATAACAATACTTACTATATTTGATGTAAAGAAATAATGAATTAGATTTATGTTTTTTAACTTCAGTTAAACCTTTTTGGTAGAATTGTGTAAATTATTTTACGTTTTAGCTAATGTTTTATCATTGTGTGGTTTGATTTGGAAGATTACATATATTAATTTTTATTAGTGTTATAATTTTTTTTTATATTTTAAAGTTTGCAGAAAATTAAATATATTCATAATTCATGTACCTATTTTTTTATTGTTAGTCTTTATCTTTGTACAGAATTACACTAGGCATCATACGCGAGGTCAATTCAAACCTAGTAACATGACCAAAATGCGGGGTGAAATCAGGTATACGCACGGCAAAATTTTATTAACATTCATAAAAAATTATAATATGTATTTCCAAAAACAATTTCAGTTTCTCAAGTAATATTATCCTAAATCATTTTCAGTTTTTGAAATTCACAAGCTTAATATCGATTCCAGTTCCTCAAATAATGCAGCTTCTAAAAATGATTTCTTTTACTCAAATACAGAATCTTAAATCAGCAGAAATAGAAATTGAAATTTCAGAAACCCTTACTTCAAATCAACAAAAAGAGATTCTATTCGATTTGTTTGAGACTGAAAATTTGGTTCGAAGTTGAAGTGTGATTAGTAAAAAAAGATGGATTTGTCGGGAAAAAAAAACAAAGATGGATTAATGGATTAGGGATGACAAGATTACTTTTCATACAATGCGGAGGTAGGCTGATGGTTTAATACACGGAGTTGGTTCATGTGTGTGTTGGGGGGGGGGGGGGGGCTCACGCCCAAATCTTTCCAGGTCAGAGGATTAGTCGGGCTAAACTTGGATACCCCTGAAAAATTCAAAAAGAAAAGATTATTTTCATTGGTGATTATAATTTGTTCAGCCAAATAAGCCCAATAAGAAAAATTTAGGAAATAAAAACATTGGGCTTAAAATACAAAAGTCCAGTGCATAATCATTTACTCGCCGATTAGTAGTTTACACGGACGATTAAATGATTCGACGGTTAGCCGATTTACTTGCCCGCAAAGGAGAAAATCTAGACATCACATCTCCTATTCACGCTTTTCCGGGCGTCTAAGCAACTAAACGCCCGCATTTTAGAACAAGAATTCTTATTTATTAGTATTCTATTCGCCTAAGTTTTTATATTTTTCGTTGCAATTTTTATAATTACAGCAATGGAAACCTAATAAGATGCTAATTTAGATTAGCTAAACAAAAAAATGAAATGTTAATTGTTAAATCGTTCGAAACAATAGTTTGGGATTTAGGTTTGTCATCGGTGTTTTATACTATTTGCTGACGAATTCACGTACTTGAAGGGATCCATGTATTGAGTATCTGATTGCCCATTTTTCTTTTCTTGCGCACAACACACAATACGAGATAGACCTAAATGATGAAGTGTAACCGGACCTTGCAGCCAATTCTCCTCTGACAGTTAAGCTTCCTCTTGAAGACATGGATATAAATCGTCTTTCTTGTTGAAGATGGGTTTAGCACCCCTCCATTAAAGGTCCATTCAAATATTTTGGTCGGCCCAAAGTGGAAATATTTAAGTTTAAGTCGGCGAGATAGATAAGAGAAACTCTAGTGGTGTAACCCGAGGTAAGTTTCTTATCTCAATTTTTTATTAATTTTTTTTAAAGGCGAAAAAAATAAATAAATAAATAAAATAAAAAGCGGACCAATGGAAACCCGCCATGTCATCCAGAAAGTGAAGGAACCGTTCCTTAGATAGCTAATATAAGGAACCGTCTCTCACTATCTCTCACTATAGAACTGGGTCCCACGTCAGTTAACTATTTTTTAATCTAACTTTTTTTGGTTTTTGTGCACAGGTACACTACTGGAGTTGCTCTAACAACAGCGGCAAAGAGATAATGACGCGTATAGAAGATACACCGAGCAAGAAGATTCGCTCAAGATATTTACGCCGATCAAAAATGAAATATTTTGTTTTATATTTTAGGAAGTTTATTTTTTACGCCGATCTTGTAACCTATTTAAGAGCGTTAAGCTCGTCGATGTAAATGGTCATTGAATAACACACACCTTTTTGCAAACCCTAAAGTCTTTTGACAGCTTTTTGAGAAACCAAACTGAATGGCTCTCCGACGACCTAATTCATTGTTATTCCGCTTGTTTTACTCTTGGAAACCTAGCAAAAACCCCTAAACATCGTCATCTGCCGAGCTAAATACAAAACTTCTCAGAATCCTTAACTAAAACCCTAAGGTTCGTTTTATCTTTAGATAGACAAAATCGAGATTTTACAATTGATACCGTCTATGGGAGATTTCTTCAAAGTCTTCATAAAATACCACGCTCAAGGATGACCGATAACACAAATACGAAAGAGAACGCCATGGTCGAAGTCGAAGGCAGTGGTCACGAAGGCAACGGTCACGAAGGCAACGGTCACGAAACATGCGATAATGAATCAACGATCAAACTCAAGGCCCAAAACTGGTCAATCTCAAGACCCAAAACCGATCAAACTCGTGAAGAAGGCGAGTCTTTTCCGCCGATGAACGAAAAAGAGAAACAGATTGAAGCCGACTCTGTCAATGCAACTCTCTTAGCAAAGATTGACGCTGAGAACGATTTACTAAGGGAATTTTCTGAGCAAGTCAGCGAGTTACCCACCGAACAAGACAAACTACGATCGTAGAAACGCTCGAGGGAATCGTCCAAGTCACAACGGATCATCCCCCAAAAGACAAAGGACAGCGTCACGAGAAAACTAGCCTATGGTGATCCATAGTACAACACTTTCCAGGCGGCATCAACCTGAGGATCATATCAAGATAACGACTACCGCCGTGAATTGATAGAGTTAAAAGGAGACCTTAAGGAGATGAAAACTGAGGTTCATCACATCACACGATATGTGTCCGAGATCGTATGGATAATCAATGAAACTCAGAGAACCCCGTTCACGCTGCGTATCACCAACATGCCCATTCCCCATTCCGAGAAGATTAAACTACCTTCTTACAACGTCAGTACAGACCCTACCGGCCATATAAACTTTTTCAAAATAGTATCAGCCAAAGGACAATTATCGTCATAAGAGCGAGATATAGGATACTGCTAGCTTTAGTGGAAAGTTTAGAAGGTACCGCCCTCACTTGGTTCTTACTCTTCCTCAAGAATCAATCGAAAATTTCCAAGAATTTTCTCATGCGTTCGTCAAACACCACTTCCTATACATGGAGAAAGATACATCCCTCTCCTCTTCATAGTCCATATCTCAAGGGCCTAAAGAAACCTTACGAGCTTTCACATAAAGGTTGAAGGGCGTCGTCTCACGAGTAGCAGTCTCAGATACCCTCGCCGTCACAGCTCTACAGATTGATGTGTGGTATGAGACCCGTTTCCACCAACCTTTGTTTCTCAACAAACCTTACACGCTTGAAGATACCCTTCACCGAGCAACCAAGTTCATAGACTTGGACGAGCAGAAAGTGCCTCTGGAAAAGAAGTACATAACCAACAAACCAACTGGAACACAGTGATGATTACCGCGAACCACGATAACATTATGAAAAATATCGAAGTATGAAAACGACCATGGTCGTTGGCAATAAAAACTCAACGCCCGCCGTCCAAACTTTGGAATAAGTATATTCATGCAAAGAATGAGAAATCTCCACAACCAGCCTCATCCCCAGAACAAAAAATCTCACAGAATACTGCGACTATTATAAAACAATGTTGCACAACACATTGCCATGCCGATATCTTAAGGAAGCATTATTCTTACACTTTCAGAGAGCCAATCTGAAAACTACCATGGACGAGCTTAGGAGTATCGCACAACACGAGGATAATGAGCGGTAGGATGACGACACGTGGATCGATCTCCTAAACAAAGAAAAAAACATCGCCGTTCTTCGGGTACCGATGCCCCGAAATGTAACCACGAAGATTGAGATGACGACGATGAAGCACCATGGTCTATACGTCGAATCAATATGATTATGGGCGGCTTGATCACTGATAACGACTCGGTGAGGTTAATCCATGGGTACGAAAGCAAGGCATCGTTGCGCAAAGCGCTCCACGACCATTCACTGACGAACCACCCGTCATCTTCACTGATGATGACCTGGCGGGAACACACCTGCCTCACAATGATCCTTTAGTAATAGAACTCCACATTGGAAATTGCGAGGTATCACTGATCTGAATAGACGTGGGGGGCTCTATCGACTCGATTTTCAAGGAAACTCTGAAGAAAATGGAGATGAAGGATGACGACATCAAACAAACAATATGCCAATCACTGGCTTTACAAGTGAATAATTTACATTATCTAAACCATCAAATAACCTGTTTACGTAGACGGATTTAAAAAGCTTATGAAGTTTCAAGTCATCGACAAACTGGCATTCTACAACTTGATCCTCGGCACTCCCTGGATACATGCCATGAACGCGGTACCATCGACTTATCATCAATCCTGAAATTTCCAACGCAAAACAAAATTCAGAAAATCAGAGGCAGTCAGAGAAAGAGCTAATTCAGTCGATCGTCATCGACGATATCAAAGCTGGTAAATGGGTGGGAATTGGAACATAACTCGCTAAAGATACAAAGAAGGAACTAGTCTATTTCCTCCGGCAAAATGTCACAACAATCGCTTGGTCACTCAAAGATATGAAAGGCATAAGTCCTTCTTTCACGACTCTTGAGCTCAACATTGATTCTACATATAAGATGATCAAGCAGAAAAGACGCAAATTCGACCCTGAGAGAGCCAAAGCCGTCAACGAGGAAGTCGACAAAATCTTAGAAGCCAATTACCCTGAATGGTTGGCCAATCCCTTCGTCGCCAAGAAGGAAATTGCAAGTGGAGGGTCTATGTCGTCTTTACGGACCTCAACATAGCCTATACAAAAGAAACCTTCCAATGCCGCACATTTATCGCCTTTTGAAAGAAACGGCAAGTAATCAGTTACTCTCCTTTATGGACGCCTTCTCATGCTATAATCAAATACTCATGAATCCCAATGACCGTGAAAAACGGCTTTCATCACAAAACGTGGCACATACTTCTACAAGGTTAGGCCTTTGGCCTAAGAACGCAAGGGCAACATATCAGCGGGTTGTGAAACAAATGTTTGCAAGCCATCTCGGCACAACGATGGAAGTTTACACCGATGACATGCTCGCTTAAATATCCTTAATCAATACGTCATGAATTTAAATTCGACCAAATGTACCTTCGGTGTCACATCCGTAGAAATCCTTGGATTCACAGCATCCAATAATACGGCTGAATATGAAGCTCTATTTGCTGGCCTCAAATTGTCCTAATAGATCGGCGTGAAAAATATGCTAGGTCAATGCGACTCTGAACTTGTTGCAAATCATGTTAACGGTCAATACTAAGAAAAGAACGACTGGATGGAGGCATACCTTAAAGCAGATCGTGCACTCGCCAAGACTTTCAATTCTTCGACATCGTTAAGATTCTAAGGAATGATAATGCATCAGCAGACGCTCTCTCTTTTTTTGGCATCGACTCCGAACCCTGAACTGCGCCGACGAATCCAGGCAGAACCAATCAATGAGTCAAGCATCTCGATACCGAGAAACAAAAACAAAGATTTTTCCTCAGAAACGTTTTTTGCAATCTACGATACAAACGACAATCCAGCGGAAACTGTCGATCTAATAATCGCTTTAGTTAATTTGGGCAGTGGTCATAACAATAAGGTTTTGGCAAGACGAGATGCGAATGTTTTGGTGGAGGGAAAATCCTCGAAGAAAATTGGCCGCACGGTGAAACAAATTCGAATGTGCGTGTTACACACTACACAACGATGCCCATCCAAGTACACGGCCAACAAAATTATTCTTTGATGCATATACATCGACGATATATGTTGTGTTCTTGAGGAAACCCATTCTGGCACTTGCTGAAATCATTCAGGTGACCGACCTCTATCTCTTAAAATCAAGCTGAATAATCATTCGCTGATTGCGAAACCTATGCGAACAAGTGAGGAAAGTGCCTGTGTCACGCACCGTTCATCCATCGGTTGACAGAGCTACTCACTACAGCAGCATATGCATACCCCTTTTTGTGATGGGCTATGAACATAGTCAAAGGTGATTTCTTTTGAGCACGAAAGATTACTTCACCAAATGGGTAGAGGTTAAGGCTTATGTCAAAATCCATGAAATCCAAGTCCAAACTTTTGTTTGGAAATACATCATATGCCGCTATGGATTACTATACGAAATCGTCACGGACAACGGATCTCAATTCACATCCAATCTCTTTGAAGGATTCTTCAAAAGGCGGGATATACAAATCAGAAAATCAACTCCGCGTTATCCTCAAGGAAACGGACATGCCAAGCCTACCAACAAAACAATCATTGACGACATCAAAAAGCGAATGGAGAAGAAGAAAGGAGTCTGGGCTGACGAAATTGACGGAGTTCTATAGTCACACAGAACAACTCCTCACCGTACAACCGGAACCACTCCATTATCCTTAACCTTCAGAACATTTACACTAAAAACCGCGCTCATATGCCTCAACATGCCAACCTCAACAAACATATGCTCATTCATAATATGACTGAGGAAGAACGCGACCAAGCGTTACTCTACATCCATAATCACCAACAGCTCGGCTGACTGCAATTATAACTGTTGGATCTCCTAGGATCTAAGGGTTTGATATATTGAATCACTAACCTCGTTCTTACCTTGTTACTGGCAGCGGAATGAATGGTGAATGAGATCAGTAGCGACACAGGTGCCTCGCCTCTACCAGATACACACGCACACAAGTTGGAAACGGGATGCTAGTGCCGGATCTATGGGATCTGAGAGTTTCTGGTGTTTCTGCTCTTTCTGTCAAGAAAAAGTGGACGGCTCACGTTTTAGGTCGAGACTATCAAGTTTTTATTCGACCTAAAACACACTTAACGGGCCAGACTTGATTAAGTCATAATTTCGAAAAGCCCTTTCGAAACCCGAACTGTGTCGACCGACACACAAGCTGTGTCGATCGACACAACACCATTTTTTCGATAATAATGTGTATCCAATACACATTAATATGATAATTACCATAATGATCATTCCCATGTCTTAGTTTCCAGTTTGCTTAGGTGTGTGACCCTATAGGATCATATAATACTGGCAGTAAGTATACAACTTACAGATTGCAAGAGGCTTCTAGAAAAACATTGCAACCGCCCAGTATTATACGAATGTCTGATCTCGACACACAACTATCATCAGGAGTGAGTACAAGTTTTATTTCAGGACACTATCCCAACAATCTCCCACTTGTACTGGAATCAACAATTCCTATAATCCTTTTGTCTCTATATCTCGATTTGGCATAAGGCAAGATTGGTGTCATCCTTATTAAGCCAACATCGTGTTTATCGAACTCCTGATCTTATACTGAACATTACAAACAACTGAACTACAGTTCGTTTGAGTGCGGCCACACATTTTCTCAGTACAAAATCTTCGATAGGCCCTGAGATATGTATCTCCCGTTATTCAGGAGGGACAAATCCCATCTTGTTCCATCCCGATTTCAACGCACACTTCATGATATACTTGAACAGTGCCGTTATAGTCGCCAGTTACGGGTCGACGTTTGACAAGGTCAAAGTGTACCAATTCATATGCAAGAAATCATGATGAACTCAGGTCTGAGGACTATACTCTATAGTCGTAATGAGAACCTCTCATGACACAGATATAACTATCCTGGAGACTTCTCATTTGCGGGTCATGTCCGATCATATGTTCACCAACATATATCTATGTGACTGACTTTGATACTCATATCATTGACTCCATGAAACTTAGTCAACAATCACCTCACAATCTAGTCTCTCGTGGTTGTCATTGTCCCACTTTGACAACCTTGACTAGGGACAAAACATAATCTATGTCATCTATGACTTATAGGGTTTCATGATCAAGTCCTCAACTTGATGACCTATAATATGACATAAACTTATTTTGGGACCATTATTTAGATCACAATAAATAATGCTGAAATCAAATTTCATTAAACATATCCAAAGAATGTTTACAAGAGCGTCTTATTATAACTAAAATAAAACTAAAACGCCCACTAGAATCAAGATTACATCTTAAGATCTCTAATGCCTACATCAGTCGTATGAATCTCATGCTTAGGCCTTGGGAGTGACTTAGTCAGAGGATCAGCGACATTCTCGTCCGTCGGGACTCGGCTGATCTTCACATCACCTCCATTGACGATATCACGAATCAGGTGATATCTCCTCTCTACGTGTTTGGACTTCTGGTGTGACCTGGGTTCTTTCGCCTGAGCAATGGCTCCGTTGTTGTCACAAAACAAAGCCACTGGCTCCAAGATACTTGAAACCACACCAAGTTCAGTCATGAACTTCTTGATCCAAACAGCTTCCTTTGCCGCTTCTGAAGCAGCAACATATTCAGCTTCCTTCGTGGAATCAGCTACGGTATTCTGCTTAGAGCTCTTCCAGCTCACTGCACCGCCATTTAGACAGAAGACATATCCAGATTGTGATCGGAAATCGTCTCTGTCCGTCTGAAAACTCGCATCGGTGAATCCATTCACCACAAGTTCTTCACTTCCTCCATACACAAGGAATTTATCCTTAGTATGTCTCAAATACTTGAGAATATTCTTGACAGCTGTCCAGTGAACTTCACCTGGATCAGATTGGTATCTACTCGTCATGCTTAACGCGTAAGCTACATCTGGACGAGTACAGAGCATGGCATACATAATAGATCCTATTGCAGAAGCATAAGGAATCCTATTCATGCGCTCCCGCTCATCATGTGTCACCGGACACTGCTTCTTGCTGAGACTAATGCCATGAGACATCGGTATGAAGCCCTTCTTGGAATCATGCATCCTGAATCTGTGCAACACCTTATCAATATAAGTGTCCTGACACAATCCAATCAGCCTATTCACTATATCTCTGTAGATTCTGATTCCAAGAATATACGCGGCTTCTCCCATGTCTTTCATGGAAAAACAACTTCCGAGCCAAGTCTTAACAGACTGAAGCAACGGAACGTCATTACCGAGGAGGAGTATGTCATCGACATACAGTACAAGAAACGCAATTCTGCTCCCACTAGTCTTCTTGTATACACATGGTTCCTCTTCGTTCTTGATAAAACCAAATTGTTTTACTGTTTCATCAAAACGAAGATTCCAACTCCGTGATGCTTGCTTCAATCCATAAATGGATTTATGAAGCTTGCATACCTTCCCAGCATTCTTCGGATCAACAAAACCTCCAGGCTGTGTCATATACACATCCTCTTCCAGAATACCATTCAGGAATGCGGTTTTGACATCCATTTGCCAAATCTCATAGTCATAATGAGCGGCAATCGCTAGAAGAATCCGAATGGATTTAAGCATAGCGACTGGGGAATAGGTTTCATCATAGTCAATACCATGAATTTGCTTGAAACCTTTAGCCACCAACCTCGCTTTGTAAATCTGTACATTGCCATCCACGTCGATCTTCTTCTTGAAGATCCATTTACACTCAATGGCTTTTGCACCATTAGGTAAATCGACCAAGGACCATACTTGGTTTTCTGACATGGATCCCATTTCGGATTTAGAGGCTCCAAGCCACTTTTCGGAGTCCGGGCCCATCATTGCTTCCGCGAATGTCGCTGGTTCGTCACTATCAATGATCATCAGATCATTGGAATTGGTCACGAGAAATCCATAGTATCTCTCGGGTTCGTGACGGATCCTTCCGGATCTGCGAACTTCAGGCTCCACAGGCGCCGGTTCCACAGAACTTTGTGGATCCAACTGCTGCTCTTCCTCAGCAGGTTGAGCAGTCTCCTGTGCATCTCGAATTTCTTCAAGATGTATATTACTCCCACTGTTTTTCTTAGAGAGAAACTCCCTCTCAAGAAAAGAACAGTCCCGAGCAACAAATACTTTGTTCTCAGATTGGTTGTAAAAGTAGTATGCCTTGGTTTCCCTAGGATAACCAACGAAGTAGCATTTATCTGATTTGGGCGCGAGCTTGTCAGAGATTAAACGTTTGACATAAGCCTCACATCCCCAAATCCTCAGGAAAGACAGACTAGGAATGTTCCCAATCCACAATTCATGTGGTGTCTTTTCCACTGATTTAGATGGCACCCTATTTAGTGTAAACGCAGACGTTTCTAGAGCGTATCCCCAAAAGGATAATGGAAGATTTGAATGACTCATCATAGACCGAGCCATATCCAATAAGGTTCGATTCCTCCTCTCTGACACTCCATTCCATTGGGGTGTTCCAGGAGGAGTGAGTTGTGAAATAATTCCACACTCACTCAGATAGTCGCTGAACTCTTGACTCAAGTATTCTCCTCCGCGATCCGATCGCAGAACTTTAATACTTTTGCCAAGTTGGTTCTGTACTTCATTCTTGAATTCCTTGAATCTATCAAAGGATTCTGACTTGTGTCTCATCAAATAGACATAGCCATATCTACTGAAATCATCAGTAAAGGTAATGAAGTACTTGTAATTTCCTCTGGCAACAATACTCATTGGCCCACATACATCAGTATGAACAAGGCCCAATAAATCACTGGCCCTTTCATTTGGTTTGTTGAAAGGGGCTCTAGCCATTTTGCCCATCAAACAAGATTCGCATTTCTCACATGATTCAAAATCAAATGAGCCCAGAAGCCCATTTCGATGGAGTCTCTGAATGCGTTTCTCATTGATATGGCCCAAACGACAATGCCATAAGAAAGTCGGGTTTTCGTCATTTGACTTAAACCGCTTTGTATTTATGTTAAAGACAGACATTTCTTGGTTTAAAACATATAACCCATTATCTAATGGGGCGCTACCATAATATGTACCATCACGATTAAAAGAACAAACTTTATTCTTAACAGCAAAATCAAAACCTTCCAAATCCAAAACAAAAACTGAAATTATGTTTCTGCTAATTGCAGGTACAAAGTAGCAATTTTTCAAAGCTAAAACCATGCCCGAAGGTAAAGACAAATCGTAGGTGCCTACGGCCAGTGCAGCAACCTTAGCTCCATTCCCGACCCGTAGCTCCACTTGTCCTTTCTTCAGCGTTCTACTGTTTCTTAGTGCCTGCACATCAGTACAAATATGAGCACCGCAGCCGGTATCCAATACCCACGAAGTAGAACTAGAAGACATAACATTAAGTTCGATAACATAAATACCTGAGTCAGACGCATCATACGTCTTCTTCAGCTTCTTGTAATCTTCCATGAACTTCTTGCAGTCTCTCTTCCAATGCCCTAACTGCTTGCAGTAGTTGCATTTATCCTCAGGAGAAGGCCCAGATTTGGGCTTCGGCTTGGGCTTGTCCTGACTCTCAGTCTGGACAACTTGGGCCTTTCCCTTATCCTTCTTAGGTTTCTTAAACCTTTTACCCCCTTGTACCATCAGTACACTGGGAGTTGCCTTCTTGAGATTCGGCTCTGCTGTCTTCAGCATGCCGTGCAACTCAGTCAATGTCTTAGTCATGTTTTGCATATTGTAGTTCATGATGAACTGATCAAAACACGACGGCAAAGACTGCAGAATCATGTCAGTGGCTAGCTCCTGGCTAATGGCACAGTCCAGTTTCCCCAGGTTATCAATGTAACCCATCATTTTAAGGACATGAGGACTTACTGGACTATCCTTAGCCAGCTTGCAATCCATGAGAGATTTAACCGTCTGGTATCTCTCTATGCGAGCTTGCTCCTGAAACAAAGCTTTCAGGCTGTTAATCATCTCAATGGGTGACATCACGTTCTCATATTGCTTCTGCAGCTCAGAGTTCATAGTCACCAGCATTTGACAATTAACATCTTTGACATCAGCTGAATGCTTATCCCAAGCATTCTTTTCTGTCTGCGGGGCATTGGAACGTGGCCTCTCGGGGAGAACTCTTTCAAGGACATATTCCTTGTTCTCCTGCCTGAGAACTATTCTCAGGTTCCGATACCATTCCAAGAAATTAGATCCATTTAACTTGTCCTTCTCAAGGACGGATCTTAGTGAGAAAGTGTTGATGTGAGTTGAGACAGACATAACTGTAATTAAAAGAGGTAGAGGTTTTAGTTATAATGCTCAAGGAAATGAGAATTCTTATCTAATAAGAAAAACTCGCATTGTATTCAAAACTATGTTTCCTCAGATGAATACAATAAGCCAAGATCCATACTTCACCAAAATCTGAGTGGGTAACTCGCCATCACCCAAACTTTAGTTATCTAGGTAAGCAAATCATTGCTAATTGTGCACAGTACAACTCTTGGTCGTAGATGAGACAAAATGTGTCTAATCTACTTTGATGTCTATGGGCCCAGAACTTCTGACAGCCCAGTCAAGCAAAACCAATCTCTTCTGTCTTGTGATCACTAATAGTTGCACTGCAAATCTATCAATGATCACCTGCATTACTCATGTTGCTGTGGATACCAAGGACTCCAAGGATATCCAACAACAACACGAGTCTTTACAGTAGACAAGATCGGGCAAGACATCAAGATCACTTGATATTTGGTTGAGGAAAAGAATTATTTAATCTTGATGTATATCCAATATACATTCAAGAAGTTATTAATTTAATTAAAACATTCAGTTTTATTAATTTTAGGTTCATCTAGAACTTTAAGATTAAATTTGGTCTGGTATATGCAAATTTATGGTCCAACCAATAATTCTGCGAATGGTGTGTCGATCGACGCCAACCTTTGGCATCGGTCGACACAACATAATTTAAACCGGTCTTCGATAACCAGTCAAACCGGATCGAATTTCATTGGCCGATTCAATCTAATTGAACCGGTTCGGTTTAACGGTCCATGTCGATCGTCACACAACTCTGTGTCGATCGACATTACCAAACCAGAACCAATTGGTTAATTAAAATTAACCGAGCGAGATAACCGGTTCAATCCAATTGAACCGATCTATCTAATCGCATTGCATGTGTCGACCGACACACCCAGTGTGTCGATCGACACAGCAGGATTACGGGTACTCGATCTCAGATCGAAACCCTAAAATTATTTACGAGTTTTTGCTCTGTGTCGACCGACACACGCTTTGTGTCGATCGACACTCTGCGACAAACCCTAAAAATTTTACGAGTTATTTCGCGGCGTGTTGACTGACACACGCTTAGTGTCGATCGACACAGTGCGTTTTTAACAATTCATCGTTTTTCAACAGGCACATAATCCGAGATTAACACTTGAAAACGCGATTTTAGCAGGCAATAATCAATTCAACAAACTCAGTTTTCGAATTAATTGCATCAGATTCAATAGTCTAAACCCTAACATGCTCTGATACCACTGTTGGATCTCCTAGGATCTAAGGGTTTGATATATTGAATCACTAACCTCGTTCTTACCTTGTTACTGGCAGCGAAATGAATGGTGAACGAGATCAGTAGCGACACAGGTGCCTCGCCTCTACCAGATACACACGCACACAAGCTGGAAACGGGATGCTAGTGCCGGATCTATGGGATCTGAGAGTTTCTGGTGTTTCTGCTCTTTATGTCAAGAAAAAGTGGACGGCTCACGTTTTAGGTCGAGACTATCAAGTTTTTATTCGACCTAAAACACACATAACGGGCCAGACTTGATTAAGTCATAATTTCGAAAATCCCTTTCGAAACCCGAACTGTGTCGACCGACACACAAGCTGTGTCGACCGACACACAAGCTGTGTCGATCGACACAACACCATTTTTTCGATAATAATGTGTATCCAATACACATTAATATGATCATTACCATAATGATCATTCCCATGTCTTAGTTTCCAGTTTGCTTAGGTGTGTGACCCTATAGGATCATATAATACTGGCAGTAAGTATACAATTTACAGATTGCAAGAGGCTTCTAGCACAACATTGCAACCACCCAGTATTATACGAATGTCTGATCTCGACACACAACTATCATCAGGAGTGAGTACAAGTGTGATTTCAGGACACTATCTCAACAATAACAAGAAGGTACACGAACCTTACGTCAAACTTAGCGATTACGTCCTTCAAAAAGTTTATGAAAATACAAAGGAATGGAGTGAAGACAAGTTCGGCGCACACTGGGAAGGACCTTACAAAATAAATAAAGTCGCCAAACCCGGAGTTTACAAGCTCCAATCGATAAAGGTAAAACACTTCCGTGATCATGGATTTCCTCCAGTCTAAAGGAATATCACAACTACACGCTAGCATCATACCGTTTTAACGTCTTCTTAAACAATCAAAGAGAACTACGAGTGACTTGATCCCGTTTAAAGGGCACGTAGACAGCCTTCATCGGCACAATTACACCCAAAAGGGGGCTCTCTACGCCGAGCTCGTTCCTTATTAACCTTTGTAATGAACTACGAGTGACTTGATTCTTCTCTGGAAGATACGCAGGCAGCCTTCAACGGCACAATCACAAATTTTTAACAAAATAGTTTTGCCCCTTTCTTATGCTTTAAGGCGAGCATCTGTTTTATACTGGAAGCCGAGTATCTATCTTTGTTATGCTTTAAACTGATCATTTATCGTATAATTTAAGCCGAGTATCTAACTTTATTATGATTTAAGCTGAACATATATTTTATACTTTAAGCCGAGTATATATCTCTCTTATTCTTTAAGCGAAGCATCTATCTTATACTTTAAGCCAAGTATATATCTTATACTTTAAGCCAAGTATCTATCTCTCTTATGTTTAAAGTCGAGAATCGTCTCTTGCACTCACACAAAACCGAGTATTATCGCCTTAGCATACATCCTTATGACTATCATCATAAAAAGAAATGAATATCTATAAAGCCGAGCTCCTTAGCCCGTAAAATTCGAGCAACACACGCCTTGACTGTAAGTCGAGCACCTAGTAAGAATCGCATAAATTAGCATCATGCACCCTGGCCAGGAGTATGGTCTTCTTTACACAAAAGAGATGCATATTAGCCTAAAAACTAAATGTTAAAACACTCACGGTAAGGAAAAGCCAAGATCAGTTTCGCACTATAAAACAAGGCATTTACCCGCATGTTCTTTGCGATGAGCGATAGTAAATAAGCCAAGCACTCAAGCGTTGCACATTCTCCTTATCCTTAGACCAGAAAAGCCGAGCATCTATAAGCCTCGCACAATCAAGTTTGGAAAAAATTTAAGCCTTATGACGTAATTAAGCAGTTTTTCGATGCTGACCTCCCTAATAAATCGCTTCACTGGTACCATACGCCGTTCTCACTAGCGCTCAGCGTACACAACCAAGATAGCCCGATTTTACTAAGCAAAAATAAAGCCGACCTTCCCAGTATTCGCACAATTACTAACTAAATGCCGCTATTAGAGGCACACAAATGTTTCTTGTACGAAGATTTGAGTGAACTAAGGGAAACAAACTATATTTTCCACCACGAGTATCTCAACAATTATCACAAAACAAAGGAAAAAGAAATACACTTTCCATAGACTAAAACCAGTTTCAATATTTAGCCAAAAGAAATGGAAACACGTCTGATACAAGTATACTCCAAAAAATGGAGGAAGGTTCAAATACGTAGCCAATACTACTAAATACATTACAACAAAATAAATAAAAAGAAGAGAGAAAGGAAGAGCCTAGGCCTGATCGGCAGTCACATCCACCTCGAATACTCTCTCTTCTTTCATTTGACTCTCACTATCAACCTTCTCTTTGGCTTCACACACCTGCCCACCATCAGCCTGGTTCCGAAATCAACCTGAGTCAAGTTCTCGGCCTATTCTCGTGTTTGAACTGGAAGTTCAGTTTGAATTCGGTCGACCTCAATATCTATCTCCCTACCATCAACAGTTTAGGACCGACGAGACTGACCAAGGAGACTGCTGATCGAAGCAAGATGGATCACGCCTCTGTTCGTGCCAAACTCATTAATATCACTAGGCACGAAAGAATGAGAATCGCGGGAATAGTCGATCAGTGGTTTGGTGATCGACGAGAGTGTGAAACTCATATCCTTGACTATGAGAACATCCATCTGACCAAGTTCTTCCTCCAGCGCCTTCTCATCGTTGGTAAGTTAGTCCTTCACGGACTGCCGGATCTAAATTACCTCGCTGATAAGCTTCTTAAGGAAATTCTTTGTGCTATTAATCTGGCCTTGCTCGACCTGCTTTTATTTGACTCTCTCTTGCTCGACCTGCTTTTATTTGACTCTCTCTTGCTCTTCGACATATTGCTGAATTTTTTCGAAGTGAGATTAGTCTTCTCCACCATCACGGCCTCGACCCGTTTCCGTTCTTTCGGGACCAGGTCGATGAGAGAGTTTCGGAGACGTGTTGCCTATGCCTGGAATTTCTCTAGGTCGGCAATCACAGCATTCTGAGACGCGGTCAACTCATGCATCAATCGGTTCTTCTCATCGATCATTTCATCTCCGATCTTTATAAGAACCTCACATCTGTCTCATAATTTCTTCAAGAGAACATTTATTTTCTTCATTTCATGTTCAGCCTTCCTCAGGTCGGCGGAAAGCTTCTTGATTTTGGAGGCATACTCCAGAATTACCTGGTTTGATGCAACCAAAAACTGAAAACGACAATGAATCATAAGACACTGTTTTAAATACTGAAATAGAGTAGCAAGGATGGAAACTTAACGTGGCTTCGTAACTCTTGAGCTCTACGACCATTTCAGACTCTGGCAGATCCTTCAAGTCGGGAAAATCCCTTGCTGAACCACATAAGTAGGACAAGATATCGAAGTATGCTTTAGGATTATTCACAAACGGAGCTCTCGACAGCATCTTCATATTGGGATAACTCACAATAGCGTT
The DNA here is from genome assembly GCA_030180135.1 of Orychophragmus violaceus. Classification (NCBI taxonomy): domain Eukaryota; kingdom Viridiplantae; phylum Streptophyta; class Magnoliopsida; order Brassicales; family Brassicaceae; genus Orychophragmus; species Orychophragmus violaceus. The sequence goes on along the minus strand of CM058234.1, from coordinate 57,751,866 downwards.
CGAGTTCCTTCACTGCTGCGTAACTTGGGTGATTCCTTAGATTAGAAGATGTGTCATTGGACGACGAGCTTCCATGATTTTTTTGACGACCTCGAGATTCATTCACGGATGACCATGACACGGTGACAATTTATTTTCCTCTATCCCCAGAGCAATGGACCAAAGACATTTGTTTCTGAAGAACTAATGAAGAACTACCAGATGAATGAAAAGCTAGATCTAAAATTCTAAGTAAATGCGGCTGAGAGACGACGAAAATGTAATTGGAAAATAAAAGACGACAGAGAGCGAAGAAATGTACCTTTTTCACTTTAGTAGAAGTGAGAAATGAGAAATGAGGATCACATTTTATAGAGGAAGGGGTGCATTACTCGATAATACGTCATAATTTTACCTAGGAAACACTTCGATCTCCGCAAATATGAGACGGTTGAACCGAAATTTTATTAATCCGGTCGATTTAAACCACTTCACGAACCAACCGGTTATTCAAGTATCACCGATCTTCAAATCAATTCAAACTGTCGCACTGGGGGGGGGGGTTATTGTTGCAGATGAGTTTAACACCCATCTATAAAGGCCTATTCAAAGATTTAGGTCAGCCTTAAGTGGAAAGATTTAGGTCAAGTCGACGAGATAGATAATAACGGTGGCAAAGAGATAACGACGCTCGTAGAAGATATGCCAAGCAAGATTCGCTTAAGATATCACTACAAGAAACCAATGATTTTACAACTACAGTTTGGTCATATGCAATTTGAAAAAGATCTTTCCACCTTCTGTTTTCGACATCATGAAGCACCTACCTATACATCTCCCCTACGAAGCTGAATTATGAGGCCCTGTGCAATATAGGTGGATGTATCCTTTAAAAGGTTGAAAGGGAAACTGAAGAACAAAATATATGCAGCAGGATCGATTGTTCAATCGTATCATTGACGAAACATCTTATTTCTCTAAGCACTACTTTGACGCAATTATACAAACAAAATCAAGGTAAACGCTAAAGTTAATTTTATTTGTAGACATTTATATATATATATTTCAATGTGAATTACTTTTTATTGCGTAGGTTAACAAGATTCGATGAAGGTGAAGCCCCCCTCCGTTAATTATGTCGATGGAGTACCTGATATATTTCATCGCATAGGTCGTCCAAATGGAGAAATGCACCAAATATGGTTTTCGGAGAAGGACTATGTGCACATTCATATGTTCTGCGAAATTGTGATTATTTTCAGCCTTTTGATACGTAAGTTGGGATTTATTTAAATTGTTTTCATACTAATGTTTTTTTTTAATTTCTCATCTATGTCTTCGTCTTATAGTATGTTCAAAGATTATACTTCTGAAAAATATCCAAAACACTCCAAAAAAGAAGTTGCTGTGAAACGAGCTAAAGAATATTCTATATGAGTGAGAGATTATGTATGTCTAAAAACAAATCTTTGCATAATAGTTTGTATTACATTATGTGTGGACCCGTGAATAATGTATAGCTATATGCAGGTTACTTATTGGAACATCAAAAATCTTTTTCCTCCTTGTGTTAAAGAGATCGTGAATGGACCCGTGAATAAGGCTAAAACATGGCCTATGTATTTCAGAAGAGGATACTTGTTTCATACACATAATCACGAGGGACAGAAGAAATGTAACTATGGGGTGTGTGTTGAAGGAGAGAATTATTCCAATGCATCAAATGAAGCTGATTTCTACGAGATCTTAACTGATATCATACAACTTCAGTATGAGGGGATGACTGATCTGAAAATCACACCTTTTAAGTGTAAGTGGTATTACCCAGTTATTGGTAGAGGCACTCAAAAGAGAAATGAAGGTGTTGTTGACGTTCTTTCATCAAGGAAACACAATAAATACAAATCATTTATTCTAGGTACGTATATATATATATATATTTAAATGTTGCAATCATATACTTTTAAGTGTAAGTGGTATGAGTTGTTTTTTTCACAACCTCTCAACCGGAACAAGTTTGCTATATTCCGTACCCGTACACAAAGAAACCAAAATATTCATGGCTCAATGTTGTAAAGGTAAATCCAAGGAGTTATTTCTCAAGAGGATACAAAGTTCAGAAACCGACTCTTTTGCAACAAGAAAATGACGATGTCGTACTTCTGACTACAACTGACGATGTCGAGGTTGAAAATTTGATTCAATATGTAATCTCAATACACCTCGATTACGATATTGGAGATGCAAAACACGAAGATTAATTTCAATGTTAATGACGATGTCAAAGTAGAATATTACTAACTTTTCTTAGATCAATTTGGATAATAAATTTTCAAGTTTTTAGATACTATCTTTTCTAATAGATCTAAATAAGATTTATATATTACTTAACCAATTTACATGCTTATTTAAACCCATTAATTAAGTCATTAGTTTTGGTTTAAACCAACCAACTAACTAATTAATTAAACCAAATTTCCCTAATTTCCCTAAACCAATCGATTAATAAGGCTAGCTAAACTAATTTCCCTAATTCATTAAACCAATCGATTGGTTTAAACCAATCAATTTTATCCATCGATTTCCCCTAATTCACTAAGTGTCTTTCCCTAACCCTAAATAGTTCTCTCCCTTCCAAATTGATTCCTCCGATGGCGAATGGTGCTCAGAGATGAAGAGGCGGTAAATGAGGCGGCGGTGCTCAGAGTTGTAGGACGCCAAACATAACTCACAGATAAGGAGGAACATGCCGTTGAGAGCACACTTCCCTTTACCAAGCCGATACAATTTCACGCCTTCGGTAAAAAGCTACGCCGTCCCAAGATCAATCCTCCCAAGCTCCATCCTCCCAAGCTCGTTCCTCCCAAAGTCTAGTGTTAAACCCCATCAACTCAAAACCTCATGTCCGTGAGTATCCACCGCGGGTACAACTATTTCCGAACTCGAAACCTCGACTGCGTGAAGCCGAAAACATCACATGCGCTAGTAGAGACCAGAACTGTAATACCCTGTTTCCAAAAATATGGTCAACGGACAGAAGAAAAGTTAACGGGGGCAAAATTGTAATTTTGCCAAAGTCTAGGGGCAAAATTATAATTTTGCCAAAAGTTGAGACGGAAGCCGATACGGGCCGAATGTTGTTGTTTTTCAAAAAAAAAGAACATTTACAAGACCATAAGTGGAAAAACGGAGCTTAAACGGGTTTTTCGGACTGTCAGGAAGGAAAACCAATAAGACCGAGAAAACTTCAAAAATTCATAACCGGGGCTACGGAACTCAAAATCAAGTGATTCAAGTTTCTAAATTAATCTAAAATCAAGGAGAATATTTTTTTGGGGATTTGAAGATTTATAAAAGCAGTTGAGGGTTTTCTAAAATATTAAACGCAAAAACGGACAAACGGAGGTATCGGGAAGAGACGTGTTTACACAATGGTTTGGGCGGTTTAAGGGAAGGAGTTTGGCCAGAAAAACACCCTGAGAGACAGGTGTCTCATGGGGATGACGCCACCACACTCATGCTGAGTCATTGCATGGCTTTGGTTCATGCATTTTTTTGCATGCAAGAATCTAACATCTTGTCACTCATCTCACCATTTCACTCAATCTGAATCTCAGTCTAGCCTATCTCTCTCGGTATCCTCTCTCTCTGCATTCCTCAGAAACCCAGAAGAAGCTTTGAAGATTCAAGAAAACTTCAAGAACACTTGCGTGTTCTTGAGTGTTCTTCAAGACTTGTGAAGCAAGAAAGTCCATATCTCCAAAACTATAAGCTTGATCCTTACACCACTTGAACCATAAGACTCACCTTGTTCTCCTGTACAACCGGCGTCCACCTCTACCGTCGCCGGAAAACTCACCGGAGACACCGTGGAAGAGGCGCCGCCGGTGAGACCTTTGGATTCTTTGGGTGATTCTTCTCCTCTACAGTTCATTCACCTTCCTAGAAGCTTCACAACACCTTTTCAAAGATTCTCAACCGTCAGAAGATTGTCTTAGTCGCCGGAAAACCTTGGAAAGTCGCCGGTCAACGCAGCTCCGCCGCGGTGAACGGCGGAGCCGGCTGCCGAAGAAGCCCAATCGCCGCCGCCTCTTCAACCGGTTCATCAAGAAGGGTTAAGCATTGGTTTAGAATGAATTTGGGTTGGTGCAGCATTGAAATTGGTTTAGTTTAAACTGGTCAAAGCCAAAGTCAACGCCGGTAAACGGTCGACTTTGATCCGGTTTAACAAAACCGGTTAATTGTGATTTGGTTTGGTTGTTCAGCCGGTTCAGAGTTTGGTCAACCGGTTCAAGAAAAGTCAACAGTCATAAGTGGTCAACGGTCACCGGTCAACTCCGGTCAACGCGGTCAATGCCTGAAACTGAGCCGGTCAACGCTCAGTCAACGACCATTCGGGAGTGTTCGGGATTTGTATCGGTGTATTCGGGGTTCAGTTCAGGGTCTCAAAATTCATACCGCGTCAGATCCGCCATTCCGCACCAATTAACTGTGAGTCGGCTCAAAAGCGTAGAATAGATAAACACATATAGATCGGGAACCGAAAGCCGTAGACATAGGATTTGCATACCCATACGTTAATTGATTGATGATTTATACCGTTTGATTAACTATAAACCGGATAGGGTTTAGAGATGCATGCTAGGACTTTAGGTTAAGGATTAAACCGTTGTGTGCCGCTAGGTTGTTAGAGATATTGATTGATGCATTCATATAGACGTTGCATGGTTAGGACCGTATATGCATATATATATATATATTAAAGAACGATGTTGAAAGAATCTATATTCGGGAATTAAGTCGATATTAAAATATGGAAGTGAAACCTAAACAAACGTATAAAGTATGTAACGGGATTGGGATTAGGTTTAATAATGAGTTAAGGGTTATTAAATGAATGAACTAAGTTAATTATGAGACGTCGGGGAGTTTAGTAAGCTACTAACTCTAAACCGATGGATCGAGGAGTTATTAAAAAGATACTTAGTGAAAGAGTAAGGATTAATTAAAAATGGTGTATGTTATGAGCCGTCTACGGGTTAGCAATCCGCTAATCCAAGGTAGCGAACGAGAATGAATTAAAAGATATTAGAAACCCTAACAGGCTTGCTTGCGTGGTTGATTGTGTTTATGTGTGTTGTTGTGGTTGAGCTTTCTGTGCATGCGTGCTAGATCGTCTCGGTGTTGGGCCGAGCGGTCCTTGTGGACACTAATCGGGTCATGGGGCCGGTTAAGTTCGTAGTTGCTGACTCAGTACGGCACCGAGTCAGAGTGGAGGTGTTGGCGTGTGTGTGTTAGGCTTGCGGGATATTGTGTTATTGTTGTTGCTGTTTTTGTGGATTATTGTGATTGGTGCTAGAGTCCCTGTGAGTCTGTGTGTTTACGTTTCTTCACTAGGACTCTAGGGTGTGTTAGATCCCGAAAGTCTAGGTTTTTGAATACTTTCTGGTACTTCCATCCCGATTGGATCTTCGAGTAGCTGCCTAATCGGATCGTGTGCCTTCGGGTGGTGATTCTGGTTATGGCGTTAATGTTGGAATTGTGTCCAGCAATCTCTGTACTGTCTCTATAACGTAAGAGTATGTCAGTGATCAGACATAAGTCATACAATACTGGGGGTCATGATGGCTTGCTAGAGTCCGCTCATGATCTATAAGTCTTGGACTTATTGCCTTTATTGTATGATCCCATATGGGTCACACGCTTAAGCTAGCAGGAAATAATGTTGGAACGGCATAGCAGAAGTACGACAAAAGTGCTAGGCATTTGTCGTACTAAGAGAGAAAGATTAATGGGTCTGATTAAATGGGATTTAATCAGATTGGGCCCAAAAGCCCAAAAGGGAAAGAGAAGGCTTTTAATGACTAAAAGCCAAGTCTCTTTCTCCCAACCCTAAGCACTCAGCCGCGCCTCTCTCTCTCTTCTGCGCCCCATCTCCTCGTGGTCTAGCAGCCAGTTTCCTGTGATTGCGTGTGTGAGCCTTTGGAGGATTCATCCCTTGGTGTATCTCCCTGATCTCTGACCTGTTCATCAATTCCGCTGCAACAAACAGGTAAAAGGTGAGATCATAATGTTTCTAAATAAGAACACCTAGATCTGATGCATGTTTAGGTTGATATCAATATGAGAATTGAATCAGGATCAACCGAAACTTCCTACAGTGGTATCAGAGCCATTGGTTCTTAGGTTTCTTGTTTTAGATTCATTGTTTAGGTTGTTTAATCTGTTTAGAATTGTTTTTGAATCAATTACTGATAAGATAAAACAGTTAAGAAACATAATTGAACTCTAAACACACAAGAAAAATCGCAAAACATGAGCTATATGACTCAGATTTGCGATCGGATTGGATCGGAATGGCCGGTTGGTCGGATTGGACCGGTCGGACGCGGATCGGACGGATGGATCGGATCGGATCGAGTCGATCGCGTCGTCCCGATCGCTTCCCGGCTGTCGCGCGCGTCACGTCCCGATCGCTCGGCGATCGTGGAGCGACCGTGCATCCCGACCGTCCCACCCGAGCGTCCCAACCTGCCCGGCTGTCGCGTCCCGTCCGGAGCTGCAGGCCGTCTCGATCTCGGATCGTTGCACGGTTTGCGGCTGGACAATGGTCGCGAAGCTAGGGCTGACGTGATCGTCACGGTTCGTTTTGGCGGTTCGGTTTAAGTTTTTAATTAAAAATTAAATCGTCCTGGTTTAATAAACAGATTTGATAAGTTTATTAAGTCTGGTTAAACCAGGATAAGAAATCCAATGTCGAAAGAATTATTGGATTTAGTGCCTAAACCAGGAATTTCTAATTTGATTTGGTTGGACCAAATAAATTGAGAAATTCCGGTTTAGTAAATAACCGGTTGACAATTGTGGTCATCGTAGTAATTAAAACTTGGTTAGACCAGTTTTAATGAACCAGACCGGTTATGTCAATTAATTGGACAATTGGGTCATGTCTTGGACATGGACCAATTCTTGGGCCTCGGGCCAAGAAGTTAAAACAATTGGGCCAGTTAATTGAGTCTTTCTTCAGATTAATTTAAAATCTATTTTATAAAATTATAAAGTCGTTTTTAAATTAAAGTTTCCGAAATTTTGAAATTAGAAAGTTTCTTAAAATAGAAGTTTCTGAATTTGCGGGTTTTGGATTTTAAAGAAGTTTCTAAAGTTAGAAAGTTTCCGGTTTTAGAAAGTTTCCAATTTTAGAAAGTTTCCAAAAATAGTAGGTTTCCATAAATAGAAAGTTTCCCGAAATAGTAATCTTCTATTTTGGGAATGATTTTAATAAACCTACGAACCTCAAATAATATCAAGCGTTGGATGTCTTGTCCAGGCTATGTCAGCTGTCAAAGCCCATTCAATTGCATTCATGGCCTTACAGTGTGAGGATGTCTGCTTTTGCGTGGGTAAGACGGTTTGTGATTCATAAATGTCATTGGGAGTCCCAGACATTAATGATTACATGACTGTATAGTCCGGTTTTCTTGACTAGGCCATCGGGAGTCCCGGGCCTTGAGACATCAGAGTGGATTGGGCCTCGGGCCCAGATTCACAACCAAGAGTTATATCACGGATATAATTAGCCGATATAGGGCTTACCGATATAAGCTAAGGTTGGGTGACGGCCAGTGGCCCACTTTGATCTTAGTTATATGTGGATCTTGGAATCATTATATTCTATTGAGGGTAACTTATGTTATTGAATATAATGCATGATTAATCATATTATACTTTAATACGAGATTAATCATTTTGAACATATAACTAATAACCTTTTTATTTATATATTTCAGATATGACTACTACAAGCACTCAAAACACATTCTCGATCCGGTCTGTTCTCGAGAAGGAGAAGCTGACTGGAACGAACTTCCTGACATGGTCAAGGAACTTGAGGCTGGTCCTCAAGCAGGAGAAGAAGGATTATGTCCTTCGAGATCCCCTCCCCGAGAGGCCTCTTGCCAATGCTGCCAGGACTCTGCACAATGCTTGGGAAAAGCATTCGTCAGATGAAAATGATGTTTATTGCCTGATGTTGGTGACAATGACTCCTGAGCTGCAAAAACAGTTCGAAAGTGTATTGTCTCCAATCGAGATCATGGCAAGCCTGAAATCGCTTTTTCAGGAGCAGGCTAGGACCGAGAGGTTCCAGACAGTTAAGAACCTCTTGGACTGTAAGTTGGCTGCGAATGCGGCAGTGAGTCCTCATGTGTTGAAGATGATGGGTTATCTCGATCATCTTCACAAACTCGACTGCCCAATCAGCCAGGAACTTGCCTGCGACATCATTCTGCAGTCTTTACCTGCAAGCTATGATCAGTTCATTCTGAACTTTAACATGCATGGCTTGAGTAAGACACTGCCTGAGCTTCACGGAATGCTCAAGACTGCAGAGCCCAACTTGAAGAAAACCGCCAAGGACCCCAATGTACTTATGGTACAAAAGGGCAAGGGGTTTAAGAAGTCTTCTGCTAAGGATAAGGGAAAGGCCAAGGGTGTCCAAGTCGAGGACAAGGACACGCCAAAGCCCAAGCCCAAGTCCAAGGCTGGGCCTACTGACATGTGCAGGTTCTGCAAAGAACTGGGGCATTGGAGAAGAGATTGTAAGAAATTCCAGGAAGGTCTAAAGGAATTAAAGAAGAAGACTTTCGAGACTTCTTCATCAGGTATTTTTGTTATAGAAGTTAATACAACTACTTCTGATAATACCTCATGGGTCATGGATACTGGTTGTGGGGCTCATATTTGTACTAATATGCAGGCACTCAGCAACAGTAGAAGGCTGAAGCAAGGACAAGTGGAACTACGAGTTGGGAATGGAGCGAAAGTTTCAGCACTAGCTGTAGGAACTTACTTGTTGTCTTTACCTTCGGGATTGATTTTAGAACTTAATAATTGTTATTTTGTACCTGCTATAAGCAGAAATATTATTTCAATTTCTTTGTTGGATTTGGAAGGTTATGATTTTTCAGTTAAGAATAAATTATGTTCCTTCAATCGCAACAATTTGTTCTATGGTTCTGCCCCTCTCACGGATGGGCTTTACATACTCGATCAATCCGCGCCAATTTATAACATTAATACAAAACGGTTTAAACCTAATGAGGAAAACCGAACGTTTCTATGGCATTGTCGTTTAGGGCACATCAGCGAGAAACGCATCAAGAGGCTCCATTCGAATGGACTTCTTGGCTCATTTGACTTTGAGTCATGTGAGAAATGCGAATCCTGCATGATGGGCAAAATGACACGGGCCCCCTTTAATAAACCTAACGAGAGGGCCAGTGACTTATTGGGCCTGATACACACTGATGTGTGTGGCCCAATGTCCACTAATGCAAGAGGAAACTATCAGTACTTCATTACCTTTACTGATGATTTCAGTAGGTATGGATATGTTTATTTGATGAAACATAAGTCTGAATCTTTTGAGAAGTTCAGAGAATTCCAAAATGAAGTACAGAACCAACTTGGCAAAAGCATTAAGGCTCTTCGGTCCGACCGAGGAGGAGAATACTTAAGCCAAGAATTCAGTGATCATCTGAGAGAGTGTGGGATCGTATCCCAACTCACTCCTCCTGGAACACCTCAATGGAATGGTGTGTCTGAGAGGAGAAATCGGACCTTATTGGATATGGTTCGATCTATGATGAGTCACACAGACCTTCCAATATCCCTTTGGGGATATGCTCTGCTAACAGCAGTGTTCACACTAAACAGAGCGCATTCAAAAGCAGTAGCAAAGACACCATATGAATTATGGACTGGAGAAGCTCCAGTGCTGTCTTATCTAAGAATTTGGGGTTGTGAAGCCTATGTTAAGAGATTAATCTCAGATAAGCTTACACCAAAATCTGATAAATGCTACTTCATTGGTTATCCACGGGAAACCAAGGCTTATTACTTCTATCTACGTTCCGAGAACAAGATCTTTGTTGCCCGGGATTGTAACTTTCTTGAGAGGGAGTTTCTCTCTAAGAAAGACAGTGGGAGTAAGGTACTGCTTGAAGAAATTCAAGATGAACAGGAAACTGCTCAACCTAATGAGGAAGAGCAGCAGGAGGACCTACAAGAAATTGTAGAGCCTGAACCTGTAGTACCGGAAGTTCGAAGATCCGGGAGGATCCGTCACGAACCCGAGAGATATCAGGGATTCCTCGTGACTGACTGTCATGATCTTTTGATCATTGATGGTGATGAACCATCGAACTTCAATCAAGCCATGATGGGCCCAGATTCCTCTAAGTGGCGCAAGGCCACTGATTCCGAAATGGACTCCATGTCGGTCAACCAAGTCTTTTCGTTGGTTGATTTGCCTGCTGGTGTAAAAGCCATCGAGTGCAAATGGATCTTCAAGAAGAAGATTGACGTGGATGGAAATGTCCAGATTTATAAAGCCAGGTTGGTGGCAAAAGGTTTCAGACAAGTTCACGGTGTGGACTACGATGAAACCTATTCACCGGTGGCTATGATGAAATCTATTCGGATTCTACTAGCAACTGCAGCTTTTCATAATTATGAAATTTGGCAGATGGACGTGAAAACCGCCTTCCTGAATGGTATTCTGGAAGAGGATGTGTATATGACGCAACCTGACGGTTACATAGATCCAAAGAATGCTGGGAAAGTATGCAAGCTTCATAAATCCATTTATGGATTGAAGCAAGCATCGAGGAGCTGGAATCTTCGTTTTGATGAAGCGATCAAGCAATTTGACTTCATCAGAAACGAAGAAGAACAATGCGTGTATAAGAAATCTAGTGGGAGCAAAATTGTATTTCTTATTCTGTATGTCGATGACATACTGCTTCTCGGAAACGACATTCCAATGCTGAAGTCTGTAAAGGACTGGCTTGGAAGTTGTTTTTCCATGAAAGACATGGGTGAAGCCGCATACGTTCTTGGAATTAGGATCTATCGGGATAGACCTAAGAGGCTGATAGGCTTGTGTCAAGACTCATACATTGACAAAGTCCTACAAAGATTCAGCATGAAAGATTCCAAGAAGGGCTTCACGCCAATGGTACATGGCACAACGCTAAGCAAGAAGCAGAGCCCTACGTCGGCTGCTGAGCTTGAGCGCATGAAGAATATTCCTTATGCATCTGCAATAGGATCTGTCATGTATGCCATGATCTGTACTCGTCCTGATGTTGCTTATGCATTGAGCATGACTAGTAGATACCAGTCAAATCCAGGTGAAAACCATTGGATTGCCGTAAAGAATATCTTGAAGTATTTAAGACATACTAAGGATAAGTTCTTAGTGTACGGTGGAAGTGATGTGCTTAAAGTCAGTGGATTCACGGACGCAAGTTTCCAGACAGACACAGATGATTTCCGGTCACAGTCCGGTTATGTCTTTTGTCTGAATGGCGGTGCAGTAAGTTGGAGAAGCTCCAAGCAGGACACCGTTGCTGATTCCACTACGGAAGCTGAATATATCGCCGCCTCAGAAGCAGCGAAGGAAGCTGTTTGGATACGAAAGTTCATTATGGAACTAGGTGTGATACCAGATGCGGCTGAGCCTCTGGCACTGTTTTGTGACAACAATGGTGCTATAGCTCAGGCAAAGGAACCAAGATCACACCAGAAATCCAAGCATGTTAAAAGAAGATATCACTTGATACGTGACATCATTAATAGAAAGGAAGTCAAGATCAGCCGAGTTCCGACAGATGATAATGTCGCTGATCCATTGACAAAGCCACTCCCAAGGCCTAAGCTCGAGTTACTGACTGAAGCTGTAGGCATTAGAAACATTGAAATGTAATCTAAATTTGAGTGGGAGTTTTGTGAGCTTTATTATTTGATATGTTCTTGTAAAACATTATTTTATGTTTAATGAAATTATTATTTCAAGATTATTTTAACTGTGATGAAATAATCGTTCCAAAATGATATGAACCATTTTATAGGTCATCGAAGTAAATGATTTGATCTTGAGTCATCGAAGTCATTTAGCTTGATCATGAGATCCTATATTTGATAAATATTTTATATCATCATGTCCCTAGTCGAAGGTTGTTGAAACTGGAACACCAACAACCATGTGAGACTGGATTGGTACGTGACTTATGACAAAGTCTCAGTGTGTCATAGATGCACGGCATCAAAGTCAGTACATAGGTGTATGTTGGGAACATACGACCGGACAAGACCCGCTTATAAGAACTCTTCAGGATATTTATATCTGTGTCATAAGAGATTCTTACTACGACTATAGAGTATAGTCCTTAGACCTGAGTTCGCATGCATGTGACTGCATATGGACTGATGCACTTTGATCATTGTCTAACGCTATCGTTCCGCGATAGCTATAAGGACCTTGTTTGGGTACATCATGAAATGAGTAGTTTACAGTGATGGAACAAGATGGGATTTGTCCCTCCAATATAAATGGAGTGAATATCTCTAGGCCAATCGGAGATTTGAATACTGGAAAACGCATGGCCATGCTCAAACGGACTTTCCCGAGTCGTTTGGATTGTCAGTATCAAATCAGAGTCCGATGAACAAGATTAGGCTTTATAAGGATGACACTAATCTTGCCTTATGACTAATCGAGATATTGAGACGAAAGGGATTATGAATACAGAGATTCCAGTTCAAGTGGGAGATTGTTGGAATTGTGTCCAGCAATCTCTGTACTGTCTCTATAACGTAAGAGTATGTCAGTGATCAGACATAAGTCATACAATACTGGGGGTCATGATGGCTTGCTAGAGTCCGCTCATGATCTATAAGTCTTGGACTTATTGCCTTTATTGTATGATCCCATATGGGTCACACGCTTAAGCTAGCAGGAAATAATGTTGGAACGGCATAGCAGAAGTACGACAAAAGTGCTAGGCATTTGTCGTACTAAGAGAGAAAGATTAATGGGTCTGATTAAATGGGATTTAATCAGATTGGGCCCAAAAGCCCAAAAGGGAAAGAGAAGGCTTTTAATGACTAAAAGCCAAGTCTCTTTCTCCCAACCCTAAGCACTCAGCCGCGCCTCTCTCTCTCTTCTGCGCCCCATCTCCTCGTGGTCTAGCAGCCAGTTTCCTGTGATTGCGTGTGTGAGCCTTTGGAGGATTCATCCCTTGGTGTATCTCCCTGATCTCTGACCTGTTCATCAATTCCGCTGCAACAAACAGGTAAAAGGTGAGATCATAATGTTTCTAAATAAGAACACCTAGATCTGATGCATGTTTAGGTTGATATCAATATGAGAATTGAATCAGGATCAACCGAAACTTCCTACAGTTAACCTACTGAGTGACGCCGGTACGTGTGTGGTTAGGAGTACGGGGTCATGTCCTAGGCCGAACCACATGGAAACTTAGGTTACCGTGGGGTAGCCCGAGTCACTCTGTATCAATGGACTGAGAACATTGTCCTAGGTCGTGAGATTTCGTCTTTACATCTGGGAGTCGTGGGTTAGTTATCTCGTCGGTAGCTATGTTGACCCATGGAAGTTACCGAGATCGTAAAGGGCCCGTGTGTGTGTGTTTTCTTGTTGCGCGATAGATAGATCGAGTCCCAATCGAGAGCATGTGCCGCAGTTCTCCCTATTTTCTTAATCGCTTCTATTTCTTTTGGAAAGTGCTTGTGAGTTGTGGGTTTATCACGTCATGGTAGCACGTGATCGACCGTTTACTTTGTTGTTTGTTATTTTGGGATTTTTGGGCGGGGGATTTGTAGATATTAGATAGACTAGAAGCCGTAGTGGGGAGCCGTCTCGCTGGGTGATCTTAGATCGCTCATTAGACTCTTTTGTGTTTTTCAGTTTAGCAGCGACGGACGCGGGAGGTCCTCGGTGTAGTTTCGGGATCGCTTGTGGCAGGGTTTTGATTCGATGTTTTGTGTTTTATTGGTTCGGCTTTGGCGCCATTTTGTATTGTGATTTGGATGTTGTATTTGGATGGCAAATTGTTTTGTAATTCGGTAAACGTTTTGTAGACGTTTATTTACTCAGTAATGAACATGCTTCCCTGATATATTGGTTTAGTCCGAACCGACACAACTCACGGAATCAGTATTGGTTGTGAAGCTATGTACTGTGGAAATGAGGATAGCGGGGTCAAGGACGGGTTAGTGCAAGCCTTTGTATAAAACAGATCAGTCTCTGGCTTCATCTTGTGACGAACTTTTCCTGCTTGACTTGCTCGGGCTCGACTTGGTCATGTTCTTGTTTGATTGTTGACCAGTCAGCTCGTCGGTCAGCGGATAATGGGAAAGGGGCGTTACAAAAAGGTGGTATCAGAGCATGGTTCGTCATGGGTTCCGAAACAGTTCATTTCTGATTGTTTTTTGTGCTTTATCGAGTCAAATTGTGTTACCCAAGCATCCATTAAGAAACCGAGCCGCGTTTGTGAAACCCGGGGTGGGATGGGAATCAGGATTTTGTATTATTTGTACTAACGGTTGCTGTGTTTTTGATTGCAGTCATACAACAGTATGTCCCAGAACGGGTAGTGTGGAGGTGTGTGTGTGGTGCGGGGTGATTTCAGTGGAGCATCATGAGTCGACGGGGATCAACGGGATCTCATCAGAGTCAGTTAGAGCAATATTAGGGTCATCCGGGATCACCAGGTCATTCTCGAGGTTCACGTACGTCGGACCGTCCACCGATTCATTTACGGACTTATAGGGCGCTAGAACAGCAGAGGTGGGCTGGACGCCTTTTCCTGACCCGTTATCTGCGTCCATGGAGGATGATGCGGGTAATCCGGACATATATGCATGGATAATGGGTTACCTTAGGGTAGCAGATGTTGAGTTACCGCCATTACCGCCGCAGTTGCAGGAGCCAGTGGTACCGCAGATGTTCCAGGAGCCGATTCTCGAGGCGCCCGAGGTTCCTCTGCCACTTAGTGTAGGGGATTACATATTTAGCTCGTTGCCTATGGGTTTTGATTTGGAAATGGAGCCTATTGATCAGTACCAGCATCAGTAGTGGGAGCAGCACGTTGACGAGCAGACATCTATGCTTGCTGACGCACTAGAACAGCAGGTCGAACCACACCATAAACCGCGCCGACGGTCTGCGTCGCCATCTACGCCATTGGACATGTCTGTATCATCGTCTTCAGGATAGCCATCCGTGCCGCCAACTCCAGAGATGCCAGTCTATCAGGCGTGCAGTGCCTGCGGAGTGAGAGGTTTCCATCTTTACTGGTGTCTTCGTCTAGTGGATCCACATTATAAGGAGCCATACCAGCCGGTCCCGGTGCCAAACTTCTGCCAGGTGTGTGGCAACGATGGCCATCTCGGTCCGATTTGCCCGATTACAGGACCAGGGCCACGCTTGTCAGACGCCGAGCCTCATCGTGCACCAGTACCGGAGCCATACCGAGCCGGACCTAGCCGGCGTGATTCCGAGTCTCGCAGGTCATCCTCAGTGCAGCCGCCCCAACTGCCTGTTAAATGCCAGCTTTGCGGTGACGATGGTCACTAGACATCGGTTTGTTCCCATATGCCACTCCAGCGCCTACCGTCGTCTGTCAGCTGTGTGACAGTGAGGGACATACAGCTCGTTTGTGCCCGATGGCCGAGCCGCAGCACGTTAGCGCACCGACTCGCGAGGCACACCCACCACACCCTCCTGCCGCACCTGCCAGTGGATACCTCTACGAGCCGTCTTGCCGTGCGTGTTGGGTAATTCGGTCTTGCTGGAGGCGTTAGGTTAGGGTTAGTTAGGCCAGGTAAGTTAAGGGCACTAATCTTGTTTTGCTTGTAGATAGATCGGCAGATATGCGTGTCGTGTTTGACATATCTCGGATTATGGCAGCGCAGTTTTGGGTTTTTGGGTTATGACAGCGGCCGTCTTTTAGTAACTCTGATCGAACCTATGTACTCGAACTTTTATATGTATGATATGCGTTTTATGTATGTGGTGGATGCAGAGTATTCAACTTATCATTTTGACTAACATAGTAATTGTTTGCATGTGTGTGATGGATCTGAATGCAATTAAATTACCATGTGAAATCAAATGATGAGCGGAACTGACGACCGTTCATCATGACCTAAACCCAGACTGATGACATATCCGAATCGATCTTGTGATTGCTTGATTGTGTGTGGTAATTGGTTTCTCCTGTTTCTTGATTGTGTGATTTATTTAATGCTTCGATTGGTGCATTAGATAATTAGGGTTGCCCTTTTTGCATAGAAAGAATGGCATCAGTAAGTTGTTAATCGTGTTTGGATGGAATTTTTGTTTAGTTTGGTAGAGTGCGTAGCGAAGCAACTTGCAGGGTTTGGCGCCGATTCAAAGTCTGTAAGTGACGGAGAATTCGGGGACCAAATTCCTATAAGTGGAGAAGAATGTAATACCCTGTTTCCAAAAATATGGTCAACGGGCAGAAGAAAAGTCAATAGGGGCAAAATTGTAATTTTGCCAAAGTCTAGGAGCAAAATGGTAATTTTGCCAAAAGTTGAGACGGAAGCCGAGACGGGCCAAATGTTCTTGTTTTTAAACATAAAGAACATTTACAAGACCAGAAGTGGAAGAAACAGAGCTTAAACAGGTCTTTCGAACTGTCGGGAAGGGAAACCGATAAGACCAAAAAAACTTCAAAAACTCATAACCGGAGCTATGGAACTCCAAATCAAGTGATTCAAGTTTATAAATTCATTTAAAATCAGGGAGAATCAGTTTTTGGGGATTTGAAGATTTATAAAAGCAGTTTAGGATTTTCTAAAATATTAAACGCAAAAATGGAAAAATCAAGGTATCGGGAAGAGACGGGTTTACACAATGGTTTGGGCGGTTTAAGGGAAGGAGTTTGGCCAGAAAAACACCCTGAAAGACAGGTGTCTCATGGGGATGACGCCACCACACTCATGCTGAGTCATTGCATGGATTTGGTTCATGCATCTTTTTGCATGCAAGAATCTAACATCTTATCACTCATCTCACCATTTCACTCAAGCTGAGTCTCACTCTAGCCTCTCTCTCTCTCTCTCTCTCTCTCTATCTCTCTCTCTCTATCTCTCTCTCTCTCTCTCTCTATCTCTCTCTCTCTCTCTCTCTCTCTCTCTCTCTCCCTCTCTCTCTCTCTCTCTCTCTCTCTCT